>OX382172.1:3197901-4433531 GCA_947507545.1 Clistopyga incitator | reverse complement strand
CCGCGGCTCCCGGAGGGAACGCGTTCCATCTTTTTTTTTTCCCCCCCATTCACGTGATACATCCACTCCCCAACGCAGTCCGCAACCATTCATTCGAAAAATGCGCAACAAAGTCGCCATTTGGACAATTTTGTATAAAATTAAAATTAAGGGGGATTATTGTGGGGATTGTTGGTGAAATATTTTTTTTGGTAAATGTGTTGATGTGGAATTTCGAAAATTATCGACGCAATTAAATCTCGAAGTGATTCCAATACTGATTGAAAAAATATATATATATATATAATCGATATCGATCGTTTCTGGTGGCAGGAAAAAATAGAATTTCATTCACAAATTTGTACAAAATTTTCATATGAATACAAAAGTAATTTAAGTATCTATAATTTTGAGGAAAAAAATTTGGAGCTTTGAATTTTGAATTTGAATTTGAAAAATTGACATAAATTCTGCTCAAAAATCCAGTTACTGTAAATCTTTAAAAAAAAAACTTGACAAAACCCGTAAAATAAATCGGATTTTCATAAATACCTTGTTCTAATTAAAAAAAATAATATTGCCCGGTTTAACGAATTACAATAACCAACATGCCACTGCGCGGACGCGTATTAGCGATAGTTTACGAGGAACGCTCGTGCGCGTTATTAATAACGAGCTTTGTAATTGCGACACGGTGTTAAACACAGGGAACGCGAGCTCCCGAGCTCCGGAGCAGTGGGTGTAGTGTCTCTCCTCGCGGTGCACGCGACGTGCGCGCCGCTGGAATCGACGCAACCGATCGAGGTATCTCCTACTGTTGCTGCACGGTGGATACAACACGTGCCTCGTGCAAAAGACACCGAGGCGAACGAGACCCGCGATACTTATCCCATGCGACAAGCCTCGACTATGTGTTTATAAGTGCCAACTATACTGCCACATATATATATATATATATATATATATATAATATTTAATCGTTTCCGGTCTTCGCGCTTAGTCACACATAATTTATTTTTTAATTTCTTTTTTTTAATTCCACGTTTTAACCGTCCATCAAATATAAATATACCTTTTCTTCTATCTTGACGCACGCACTCTTGTTCTCATCGAAACTGTCACGCGTTTATGGCGTATCTCAATATTGACAACTTTATGTACACCACTTTATATAAAATAGCCGTTAGGATCTGTCGATTTGTCTCGTCAATTTTGCCGATGCGTATACTCGGCAATCTTTAAGTGTATATTTTTGCGGTGCCGCGCCCACGAGGCCCTCTACTTAACACGACTACACTGTCGCTATTATGCCGATCGATAAAACATTCTTGTGTTATTAATAGAGCGCGTAATAGCTGCGAACATGATCGCGGAAAAGGCGCTTTCAGCGCTGAGCCTTGTTCGCGTATGCCCAACATATAATTTTACGGAGAATTCTCATTCACCACGAAAATATAATGAATTTACCGATCAACTGACACTTGGTGTAATCTCTGGGTCATTATTAATGTTTCATCTGGACACAAAGAAATTTATTTATTTTTTATTAATTAATCTTAAAAATATATATTTGAATAAAATATTAAATTTATTTAAAAATAATATTTATTTCCACGTGGAAAAATTTATACAAAAAAATTATGAACCCTTTTTTTTTTTTTTTTGAAAAAATAAATTCTAATTGCGGATCTAATTAGAATAATTTTAGAAGGTAAACCGCCGTGAATCATTGTAAATTCCTGGAGTTTTGCGGCACGCGACGTTCGTTAGGAGGCTGTGGCTGAATGACCGTGTTTCTCTCACTCGTTTAACTTTTTTTTTTTCGAACTTTCTTATTTATTTTTTTACCGGTTTTATAATCCGCCCCGGTGGAACGCTGCGCCGGGAACGCGAAAGAGCACGATATTACTTTCGTGGTCGCCATTACTGCTTCTCGGGGGCGGTTAATTTACGTGCCGGCTAATTTACGCCGGCCACTCATCATGCGGGGGGCCTCCGACTTATTGCCGCTGCGGCTGCCTGCGCTCGCACGCCTTTCCTTTTCCTCTCTCGTCCTTCTCTCTCTTTCTCTCTGGTGCTCGGCTTATTCTCTCCTCTACTTATACTTACTTGCTCGTTGCACTGGCCTGCATTTTCTCTCCGTGTGTTATATACTTTGGTATCCAGTGCACACGTGGCAATATTCCACCCTCTATACAAATTAGCATGTATGTCAGAACGAGATTAGCACAGCATTGCGACATATTTTCCTTTCTTCATAAATCACGCGATAAATCATTCCGACAAATTGAGAGAATTTTTCGAAAATCCCTCGTTTTACTTGGAAATTCATTTTTTTTTGTTTGTTAAATCTGCGACATTAGGTGTCGTTGAATTTTGACTTTGCGAAATGTTTTTTTTTCAATTAATGGTGCAATGAATTTTGAAAAATTACAATTTATTACGGAAAATTTTATTGTTGTTTTGTGGAATTTTTACTTATTGACAATTTTGCAGTTTAAATGACGAAAAATGCGAGCGATTCTGGTAGATGTGATCGATAAGACACTAGGAAATATCACGCCCACAGATATATCGATATTTATTCGCTTCGACATTAGCATAACATTATACAACATTTCCGTTTCCTTGTAAATTATCATAGATTCTCATCGACATGTTATTTACGTCATTAGGTGCATAAAGAAACTCCACCCCTTTGATAACTTATCATTATGATCCGTACCATATTTCATTGTTTATCATTTTTTCAAGATTCTATTTTTTAAACAACTGTAAAGTGAAAAAAAAAAAAAATTATTACAAACAATTTTTCAATCTTGAACAGTAGCAAAATATAATTTGTATGAAAATTACTTTTTACACAAATTGTTTATTGTTTAAAAATTTTCCTAAAGCTATATTATTTATCCCATTAATTGTAATATTCACAAATTTTCCCAGAGAACCATAATCTCTAAATAGATTATTTCCATAGCTTAAATAAATAAATAAATAAATGATAAAACGATAAATGCCCAAACCCAACGCAAAACGAGCCGCAAGAAAAAAAAAGAAAAAAGAAAAAGAAAACCATTGAAAACCATTCGACAGCCCATAAAATAGCGTGCAAACTGTTGCACTGAAAATATGCAACCACCCTGAGCATTATTACCATGCACTCGCACACCGGGATATCTCAACTCCGGGAGCCTAAATAAAACTACAATGAGGGAACGAAGCGTTTACGAGACATTCGCATAGTAATGTCCGCGTGGGCGTTCCGCGTTATCTCCTCGAGCGGTGCATTTCAACTGGGCATTAAATGCACACTGCACCGGCTGCAAGCAAAACTCTCACACGGCATATATATATTCGCTACACTCTTGATGCTGAAGAGTGTTGCAAATATTTCTCTCTCTTTCTTTCTCTCGAGACTTTTTAATCTTGAATCGATTTAACGTTCCTCGCTCTTCGGATTACCGGTCAACATTTCTCTCTCACACTGCAACTGACCATTGAAAAAAAAAAAAAAAAAAAAAAAAAAAAAATCAATTAGTTTTTTTTAATACCCGAGTTTTCATCGGCGTGAAACGTGGAACGAAATGGTTGAGACAGCGACTCGATCTTTTCCTCAGCACGAAACACGCACTGCGTGTGCGAGCTGCGATTGCGGGGGAGGGGGAAGGCGGAGGGAGGGGGGTGGACAACTGCAGCGGAGCGGGATGCACTTGTCGCCCACGCTACCGCGAATACCAGCAGCAGCAGCATCAGCATCAGAGACTCCCTACTATTAGTTGCCAGACGGCCACGACGAATTAACCCGCAATTACGCTCGCGGCCTGCGATAACGTTCCTCGGGCTTGGCCGCGCACACTCGTGATGCTCTCAATTCTTCGTTTGATCGTTTCTTCGTTGACGGTGTTTTTTAATTTTTTTTTTTATTTAAAAAAATTTTTTTCAAACTCGATATCATAACCCATTTGCAAATGAAATCCCTTTGATTATTCAATTTTATTACACGGACGATATGAGATATATATATTAATTTATTTTATTTTATTATTAATACAATAAATGAGTTGACAAAAATAATTGAATAAAGTACGATGTGAATTTGTATTAGAAAAAGGGTAATATTATAATTATTATAAGTATAATAAAAGGTATTTATAATTAATAATCATAAAAATGACAAGGGGAGAGGCTTTTGCAGTATACGATGCGGAGCACGTGCTTCGATTACGTTTCAATTTTTCGAAACCCTGTCGAGTATGCATAGGGGGCCGTTTTCTCTGGTGTATATGTATATATCTCTCTCGGACCCTGCAGTCCTGCTGCACTGCGGCGCTCATGACTCTTCCTATGCGCAACGTGTACTGCCACCCACACCGGCGACTTGAAGCTTTAAGGTCTTAAAAGCTCTCGTCCCTTAGACTCAATTTTACCACATCTTTTACCTGAAACCATTAAAAATAAATCCCTTCATTTTAAACATAATAACATTTTACCTATTCCCTTTAAAAAAAAATTCTAGCCAAAAGTCCCAAAAAAAACGTCCACTCACATTTTCTGAAAAATCGTTTTTTTTTTTTTCAAAATTTCACTTATTCTTTGAAATTATTAAAAAAAAAATATTCCTATTCATAAATTGTATGATATTTTGACAAATATAGTCGACTCATATTTTTATAATAACATCGCGAAATAAAATATTAATTTTTTCGACAAATGTTTTTTCAAGTATGCTCGAAAATTGTAAATAAAAATAAATATGGGTTTTAATGATGAAGGTTCGATGCATTGGCTGACAACCTTGAGTCAAGAGGCTCAATGAGCAGCTATAGATAGTGTCGTGGCATTGTAAGGATCTGTATATAGCTCTTTGGACAAATCAGAAGCTTGCAATTAATTCCCGTGTAGTATCGATCAGCCTCTCGGTTGGGAAAACTTTTTAAATAGTCTCGTCTCGTATCCGCTACGGAGTGTCCCTTGAGTTCGTGACTCAACTCGAGAAGTCGAGTCGTCAGAACGTCCGAGCAATCACCAAGTCATCAGCGAGGCTCGCTCGCGATACACACTCGCGTACTCATAGCCTCTGCTCGCCGATCATCCGATCGCTTCTTTCCAATAAAAACCCCGGCCCCCGGTGTGGCCTCACTTTATTCCATTTATTTTTCTTCTCCTCGCTCGTGAGGATTTCGCGGAAAGGCCAGTTTTACTCTTCCTCATCTCCGATCCAACCACAGCCTCAGCAAAAGATCGACACTCGATCGGCTGAGAAACACCATTATCATAGTGTCACACTCTGCTGCAGTCTCGAAACCATCAAACGCACAACGTCAAAGAAGCTGGGACATCCACATTCGATTTTTTAAATAAAAACTATACTCAAATTATCGGCTAATTATCGGCTATTTATCGGCGCAAAAAGATATTTTCCAGCTCCATCCCTTATACCGGAAACGTGTGGATGTCCTAGCTTCGCTGGAAGCTAGGACATCCACAACTCAAAAAAAAAAAAGAACCAAAAGGTGCACAGACAAAAACTTTATACGAGAATGATCGGCTATTTATCGGCTCTCGAAAAAACTTAGGTTCGAACAAATCGCACGAGCCGTTCAGGAGAAACCACCCCCTGAGCTTCTATACAGTCATTGCCGAATATCTCGGCTAAAAACAAAGCTAGGACATCCTAAATCATCTTAAAATTCATCTTGATTTATCGGCTCGACATATTCATAAAGACCGATTTTCCAGCTCAACCCCTTGTTATTATAGAAACCACCCCCTTAAGCTATATGCTTATAACTTCGCGTACAATGTCATCCACATGAAACTTTTTCGATAAAAACTATACCAAAATTATCGGCGAATTACAAGCTATTTAAGGGTGCAAAAATATATTTTCCAGCTCCACCCCTTATACTGGAAACATCCCTTATACCGGTGTCAACAACTGAACAAAAAAAATTATAGGCGCGCCGGAAAAAAAAGTACATGTGATTTATCGGCTATTTATCGGCTCTCGATTAAAATTAATTTCGATAAAATCGTACGATTCCGACAGCAGAAACCACCCCCTGCTTGAAATAACGGATTTCACTGAACCCAGCGGGTGGATTTCTGCGAAGGGGTTGGTCGATTCGATCGAAACTAGGTTCATTTGAGAGCCGATAAATAGCCGATAAATCACATGTACTTTTTTTTCCAGTGCTCCTTTTTGTTCCATTTTTAGTCACTTGTGGATGTACGTAGCAAGTACTTGGGTACCCATCAAGTGTACCCATCAAGTACTTGGTACCCATCAAGTACTTGGGTACCCATCAAGTACTTGTTACCCATCAAGTACTTGTTACCCATCAAGTACTTGGTACCCATCAAGTACTTGTTACCCATCAAGTACTTGGTACCCATCAAGTACTTGTTACCCATCAAGTACTTGGTACCCATCAAGTACTTGTTACCCATCAAGTACTTGGTACCCATCAAGTACTTGTTACCCATCAAGTACTTGGTACCCATCAAGTACTTGTTACCCATCAAGTACTTGTTACCCATCAAGTACTTGGTACCCATCAAGTACTTGTTACCCATCAAGTACTTGTTACCCATCAAGTACTTGTTACCCATCAAGTACTTGTTACCCATCAAGTACTTGTTACCCATCAAGTACTTGTTACCCATCAAGTACTTGTTACCCATCAAGTACTTGTTACCCATCAAGTACTTGTTACCCATCAAGTACTTGTTACCCATCAAGTACTTGTTACCCATCAAGTACTTGTTACCCATCAAGTACTTGTTACCCATCAAGTACTTGTTACCCATCAAGTACTTGTTACCCATCAAGTACTTGTTACCCATCAAGTACTTGTTACCCATCAAGTACTTGTTACCCATCAAGTACTTGTTACCCATCAAGTACTTGTTACCCATCAAGTACTTGTTACCCATCAAGTACTTGTTACCCATCAAGTACTTGTTACCCATCAAGTACTTGTTACCCATCAAGTACTTGTTACCCATCAAGTACTTGTTACCCATCAAGTACTTGTTACCCATCAAGTACTTGTTACCCATCAAGTACTTGTTACCCATCAAGTACTTGTTACCCATCAAGTACTTGTTACCCATCAAGTACTTGGTACCCATCAAGTACTTGGTACCCATCAAGTACTTGGTACCCATCAAGTACTTGGTACCCATCAAGTACTTGGTACCCATCAAGTACTTGGTACCCATCAAGTACTTGGTACCCATCAAGTACTTGGTACCCATCAAGTACTTGGTACCCATCAAGTACTTGGTACCCATCAAGTACTTGGTACCCATCAAGTACTTGGTACCCATCAAGTACTTGGTACCCATCAAGTACTTGGTACCCATCAAGTACTTGGTACCCATCAAGTACTTGGTACCCATCAAGTACTTGGTACCCATCAAGTACTTGGTACCCATCAAGTACTTGGTACCCATCAAGTACTTGGTACCCATCAAGTACTTGGTACCCATCAAGTACTTGGTACCCATCAAGTACTTGGTACCCATCAAGTACTTGGTACCCATCAAGTACTTGGTACCCATCAAGTACTTGGTACCCATCAAGTACTTGGTACCCATCAAGTACTTGGTACCCATCAAGTACTTGGTACCCATCAAGTACTTGGTACCCATCAAGTACTTGGTACCCATCAAGTACTTGGTACCCATCAAGTACTTGGTACCCATCAAGTACTTGGTACCCATCAAGTACTTGGTACCCATCAAGTACTTGGTACCCATCAAGTACTTGGTACCCATCAAGTACTTGGTACCCATCAAGTACTTGGTACCCATCAAGTACTTGGTACCCATCAAGTACTTGGTACCCATCAAGTACTTGGTACCCATCAAGTACTTGGTACCCATCAAGTACTTGGTACCCATCAAGTACTTGGTACCCATCAAGTACTTGGTACCCATCAAGTACTTGGTACCCATCAAGTACTTGGTACCCATCAAGTACTTGGTACCCATCAAGTACTTGGTACCCATCAAGTACTTGGTACCCATCAAGTACTTGGTACCCATCAAGTACTTGGTACCCATCAAGTACTTGGTACCCATCAAGTACTTGGTACCCATCAAGTACTTGGTACCCATCAAGTACTTGGTACCCATCAAGTACTTGGTACCCATCAAGTACTTGGTACCCATCAAGTACTTGGTACCCATCAAGTACTTGGTACCCATCAAGTACTTGGTACCCATCAAGTACTTGGTACCCATCAAGTACTTGGTACCCATCAAGTACTTGGTACCCATCAAGTACTTGGTACCCATCAAGTACTTGGTACCCATCAAGTACTTGGTACCCATCAAGTACTTGGTACCCATCAAGTACTTGGTACCCATCAAGTACTTGGTACCCATCAAGTACTTGGTACCCATCAAGTACTTGGTACCCATCAAGTACTTGGTACCCATCAAGTACTTGGTACCCATCAAGTACTTGGTACCCATCAAGTACTTGGTACCCATCAAGTACTTGGTACCCATCAAGTACTTGGTACCCATCAAGTACTTGGTACCCATCAAGTACTTGGTACCCATCAAGTACTTGGTACCCATCAAGTACTTGGTACCCATCAAGTACTTGGTACCCATCAAGTACTTGGTACCCATCAAGTACTTGGTACCCATCAAGTACTTGGTACCCATCAAGTACTTGGTACCCATCAAGTACTTGGTACCCATCAAGTACTTGGTACCCATCAAGTACTTGGTACCCATCAAGTACTTGGTACCCATCAAGTACTTGGTACCCATCAAGTACTTGGTACCCATCAAGTACTTGGTACCCATCAAGTACTTGGTACCCATCAAGTACTTGGTACCCATCAAGTACTTGGTACCCATCAAGTACTTGGTACCCATCAAGTACTTGGTACCCATCAAGTACTTGGTACCCATCAAGTACTTGGTACCCATCAAGTACTTGGTACCCATCAAGTACTTGGTACCCATCAAGTACTTGGTACCCATCAAGTACTTGGTACCCATCAAGTACTTGGTACCCATCAAGTACTTGGTACCCATCAAGTACTTGGTACCCATCAAGTACTTGGTACCCATCAAGTACTTGGTACCCATCAAGTACTTGGTACCCATCAAGTACTTGGTACCCATCAAGTACTTGGTACCCATCAAGTACTTGGTACCCATCAAGTACTTGGTACCCATCAAGTACTTGGTACCCATCAAGTACTTGGTACCCATCAAGTACTTGGTACCCATCAAGTACTTGGTACCCATCAAGTACTTGGTACCCATCAAGTACTTGGTACCCATCAAGTACTTGGTACCCATCAAGTACTTGGTACCCATCAAGTACTTGGTACCCATCAAGTACTTGGTACCCATCAAGTACTTGGTACCCATCAAGTACTTGGTACCCATCAAGTACTTGGTACCCATCAAGTACTTGGTACCCATCAAGTACTTGGTACCCATCAAGTACTTGGTACCCATCAAGTACTTGGTACCCATCAAGTACTTGGTACCCATCAAGTACTTGGTACCCATCAAGTACTTGGTACCCATCAAGTACTTGGTACCCATCAAGTACTTGGTACCCATCAAGTACTTGGTACCCATCAAGTACTTGGTACCCATCAAGTACTTGGTACCCATCAAGTACTTGGTACCCATCAAGTACTTGGTACCCATCAAGTACTTGGTACCCATCAAGTACTTGGTACCCATCAAGTACTTGGTACCCATCAAGTACTTGGTACCCATCAAGTACTTGGTACCCATCAAGTACTTGGTACCCATCAAGTACTTGGTACCCATCAAGTACTTGGTACCCATCAAGTACTTGGTACCCATCAAGTACTTGGTACCCATCAAGTACTTGGTACCCATCAAGTACTTGGTACCCATCAAGTACTTGGTACCCATCAAGTACTTGGTACCCATCAAGTACTTGGTACCCATCAAGTACTTGGTACCCATCAAGTACTTGGTACCCATCAAGTACTTGGTACCCATCAAGTACTTGGTACCCATCAAGTACTTGGTACCCATCAAGTACTTGGTACCCATCAAGTACTTGGTACCCATCAAGTACTTGGTACCCATCAAGTACTTGGTACCCATCAAGTACTTGGTACCCATCAAGTACTTGGTACCCATCAAGTACTTGGTACCCATCAAGTACTTGGTACCCATCAAGTACTTGGTACCCATCAAGTACTTGGTACCCATCAAGTACTTGGTACCCATCAAGTACTTGGTACCCATCAAGTACTTGGTACCCATCAAGTACTTGGTACCCATCAAGTACTTGGTACCCATCAAGTACTTGGTACCCATCAAGTACTTGGTACCCATCAAGTACTTGGTACCCATCAAGTACTTGGTACCCATCAAGTACTTGGTACCCATCAAGTACTTGGTACCCATCAAGTACTTGGTACCCATCAAGTACTTGGTACCCATCAAGTACTTGGTACCCATCAAGTACTTGGTACCCATCAAGTACTTGGTACCCATCAAGTACTTGGTACCCATCAAGTACTTGGTACCCATCAAGTACTTGGTACCCATCAAGTACTTGGTACCCATCAAGTACTTGGTACCCATCAAGTACTTGGTACCCATCAAGTACTTGGTACCCATCAAGTACTTGGTACCCATCAAGTACTTGGTACCCATCAAGTACTTGGTACCCATCAAGTACTTGGTACCCATCAAGTACTTGGTACCCATCAAGTACTTGGTACCCATCAAGTACTTGGTACCCATCAAGTACTTGGTACCCATCAAGTACTTGGTACCCATCAAGTACTTGGTACCCATCAAGTACTTGGTACCCATCAAGTACTTGGTACCCATCAAGTACTTGGTACCCATCAAGTACTTGGTACCCATCAAGTACTTGGTACCCATCAAGTACTTGGTACCCATCAAGTACTTGGTACCCATCAAGTACTTGGTACCCATCAAGTACTTGGTACCCATCAAGTACTTGGTACCCATCAAGTACTTGGTACCCATCAAGTACTTGGTACCCATCAAGTACTTGGTACCCATCAAGTACTTGGTACCCATCAAGTACTTGGTACCCATCAAGTACTTGGTACCCATCAAGTACTTGGTACCCATCAAGTACTTGGTACCCATCAAGTACTTGGTACCCATCAAGTACTTGGTACCCATCAAGTACTTGGTACCCATCAAGTACTTGGTACCCATCAAGTACTTGGTACCCATCAAGTACTTGGTACCCATCAAGTACTTGGTACCCATCAAGTACTTGGTACCCATCAAGTACTTGGTACCCATCAAGTACTTGGTACCCATCAAGTACTTGGTACCCATCAAGTACTTGGTACCCATCAAGTACGGTACCCATCAAGTACTTGGTACCCATCAAGTACTTGGTACCCATCAAGTACTTGGTACCCATCAAGTACTTGGTACCCATCAAGTACTTGGTACCCATCCAAGTACTTGGTACCCATCAAGTACTTGGTACCCATCAAGTACTTGGTACCCATCAAGTACTTGGTACCCATCAAGTACTTGGTACCCATCAAGTACTTGGTACCCATCAAGTACTTGGTACCCATCAAGTACTTGGTACCCATCAAGTACTTGGTACCCATCAAGTACTTGGTACCCATCAAGTACTTGGTACCCATCAAGTACTTGGTACCCATCAAGTACTTGGTACCCATCAAGTACTTGGTACCCATCAAGTACTTGGTACCCATCAAGTACTTGGTACCCATCAAGTACTTGGTACCCATCAAGTACTTGGTACCCATCAAGTACTTGGTACCCATCAAGTACTTGGTACCCATCAAGTACTTGGTACCCATCAAGTACTTGGTACCCATCAAGTACTTGGTACCCATCAAGTACTTGGTACCCATCAAGTACTTGGTACCCATCAAGTACTTGGTACCCATCAAGTACTTGGTACCCATCAAGTACTTGGTACCCATCAAGTACTTGGTACCCATCAAGTACTTGGTACCCATCAAGTACTTGGTACCCATCAAGTACTTGGTACCCATCAAGTACTTGGTACCCATCAAGTACTTGGTACCCATCAAGTACTTGGTACCCATCAAGTACTTGGTACCCATCAAGTACTTGGTACCCATCAAGTACTTGGTACCCATCAAGTACTTGGTACCCATCAAGTACTTGGTACCCATCAAGTACTTGGTACCCATCAAGTACTTGGTACCCATCAAGTACTTGGTACCCATCAAGTACTTGGTACCCATCAAGTACTTGGTACCCATCAAGTACTTGGTACCCATCAAGTACTTGGTACCCATCAAGTACTTGGTACCCATCAAGTACTTGGTACCCATCAAGTACTTGGTACCCATCAAGTACTTGGTACCCATCAAGTACTTGGTACCCATCAAGTACTTGGTACCCATCAAGTACTTGGTACCCATCAAGTACTTGGTACCCATCAAGTACTTGGTACCCATCAAGTACTTGGTACCCATCAAGTACTTGGTACCCATCAAGTACTTGGTACCCATCAAGTACTTGGTACCCATCAAGTACTTGGTACCCATCAAGTACTTGGTACCCATCAAGTACTTGGTACCCATCAAGTACTTGGTACCCATCAAGTACTTGGTACCCATCAAGTACTTGGTACCCATCAAGTACTTGGTACCCATCAAGTACTTGGTACCCATCAAGTACTTGGTACCCATCAAGTACTTGGTACCCATCAAGTACTTGGTACCCATCAAGTACTTGGTACCCATCAAGTACTTGGTACCCATCAAGTACTTGGTACCCATCAAGTACTTGGTACCCATCAAGTACTTGGTACCCATCAAGTACTTGGTACCCATCAAGTACTTGGTACCCATCAAGTACTTGGTACCCATCAAGTACTTGGTACCCATCAAGTACTTGGTACCCAGTACCCATCAAGTACTTGGTACCCATCAAGTACTTGGTACCCATCAAGTACTTGGTACCCATCAAGTACTTGGTACCCATCAAGTACTTGGTACCCATCAAGTACTTGGTACCCATCAAGTACTTGGTACCCATCAAGTACTTGGTACCCATCAAGTACTTGGTACCCATCAAGTACTTGGTACCCATCAAGTACTTGGTACCCATCAAGTACTTGGTACCCATCAAGTACTTGGTACCCATCAAGTACTTGGTACCCATCAAGTACTTGGTACCCATCAAGTACTTGGTACCCATCAAGTACTTGGTACCCATCAAGTACTTGGTACCCATCAAGTACTTGGTACCCATCAAGTACTTGGTACCCATCAAGTACTTGGTACCCATCAAGTACTTGGTACCCATCAAGTACTTGGTACCCATCAAGTACTTGGTACCCATCAAGTACTTGGTACCCATCAAGTACTTGGTACCCATCAAGTACTTGGTACCCATCAAGTACTTGGTACCCATCAAGTACTTGGTACCCATCAAGTACTTGGTACCCATCAAGTACTTGGTACCCATCAAGTACTTGGTACCCATCAAGTACTTGGTACCCATCAAGTACTTGGTACCCATCAAGTACTTGGTACCCATCAAGTACTTGGTACCCATCAAGTACTTGGTACCCATCAAGTACTTGGTACCCATCAAGTACTTGGTACCCATCAAGTACTTGGTACCCATCAAGTACTTGGTACCCATCAAGTACTTGGTACCCATCAAGTACTTGGTACCCATCAAGTACTTGGTACCCATCAAGTACTTGGTACCCATCAAGTACTTGGTACCCATCAAGTACTTGGTACCCATCAAGTACTTGGTACCCATCAAGTACTTGGTACCCATCAAGTACTTGGTACCCATCAAGTACTTGGTACCCATCAAGTACTTGGTACCCATCAAGTACTTGGTACCCATCAAGTACTTGGTACCCATCAAGTACTTGGTACCCATCAAGTACTTGGTACCCATCAAGTACTTGGTACCCATCAAGTACTTGGTACCCATCAAGTACTTGGTACCCATCAAGTACTTGGTACCCATCAAGTACTTGGTACCCATCAAGTACTTGGTACCCATCAAGTACTTGGTACCCATCAAGTACTTGGTACCCATCAAGTACTTGGTACCCATCAAGTACTTGGTACCCATCAAGTACTTGGTACCCATCAAGTACTTGGTACCCATCAAGTACTTGGTACCCATCAAGTACTTGGTACCCATCAAGTACTTGGTACCCATCAAGTACTTGGTACCCATCAAGTACTTGGTACCCATCAAGTACTTGGTACCCATCAAGTACTTGGTACCCATCAAGTACTTGGTACCCATCAAGTACTTGGTACCCATCAAGTACTTGGTACCCATCAAGTACTTGGTACCCATCAAGTACTTGGTACCCATCAAGTACTTGGTACCCATCAAGTACTTGGTACCCATCAAGTACTTGGTACCCATCAAGTACTTGGTACCCATCAAGTACTTGGTACCCATCAAGTACTTGGTACCCATCAAGTACTTGGTACCCATCAAGTACTTGGTACCCATCAAGTACTTGGTACCCATCAAGTACTTGGTACCCATCAAGTACTTGGTACCCATCAAGTACTTGGTACCCATCAAGTACTTGGTACCCATCAAGTACTTGGTACCCATCAAGTACTTGGTACCCATCAAGTACTTGGTACCCATCAAGTACTTGGTACCCATCAAGTACTTGGTACCCATCAAGTACTTGGTACCCATCAAGTACTTGGTACCCATCAAGTACTTGGTACCCATCAAGTACTTGGTACCCATCAAGTACTTGGTACCCATCAAGTACTTGGTACCCATCAAGTACTTGGTACCCATCAAGTACTTGGTACCCATCAAGTACTTGGTACCCATCAAGTACTTGGTACCCATCAAGTACTTGGTACCCATCAAGTACTTGGTACCCATCAAGTACTTGGTACCCATCAAGTACTTGGTACCCATCAAGTACTTGGTACCCATCAAGTACTTGGTACCCATCAAGTACTTGGTACCCATCAAGTACTTGGTACCCATCAAGTACTTGGTACCCATCAAGTACTTGGTACCCATCAAGTACTTGGTACCCATCAAGTACTTGGTACCCATCAAGTACTTGGTACCCATCAAGTACTTGGTACCCATCAAGTACTTGGTACCCATCAAGTACTTGGTACCCATCAAGTACTTGGTACCCATCAAGTACTTGGTACCCATCAAGTACTTGGTACCCATCAAGTACTTGGTACCCATCAAGTACTTGGTACCCATCAAGTACTTGGTACCCATCAAGTACTTGGTACCCATCAAGTACTTGGTACCCATCAAGTACTTGGTACCCATCAAGTACTTGGTACCCATCAAGTACTTGGTACCCATCAAGTACTTGGTACCCATCAAGTACTTGGTACCCATCAAGTACTTGGTACCCATCAAGTACTTGGTACCCATCAAGTACTTGGTACCCATCAAGTACTTGGTACCCATCAAGTACTTGGTACCCATCAAGTACTTGGTACCCATCAAGTACTTGGTACCCATCAAGTACTTGGTACCCATCAAGTACTTGGTACCCATCAAGTACTTGGTACCCATCAAGTACTTGGTACCCATCAAGTACTTGGTACCCATCAAGTACTTGGTACCCATCAAGTACTTGGTACCCATCAAGTACTTGGTACCCATCAAGTACTTGGTACCCATCAAGTACTTGGTACCCATCAAGTACTTGGTACCCATCAAGTACTTGGTACCCATCAAGTACTTGGTACCCATCAAGTACTTGGTACCCATCAAGTACTTGGTACCCATCAAGTACTTGGTACCCATCAAGTACTTGGTACCCATCAAGTACTTGGTACCCATCAAGTACTTGGTACCCATCAAGTACTTGGTACCCATCAAGTACTTGGTACCCATCAAGTACTTGGTACCCATCAAGTACTTGGTACCCATCAAGTACTTGGTACCCATCAAGTACTTGGTACCCATCAAGTACTTGGTACCCATCAAGTACTTGGTACCCATCAAGTACTTGGTACCCATCAAGTACTTGGTACCCATCAAGTACTTGGTACCCATCAAGTACTTGGTACCCATCAAGTACTTGGTACCCATCAAGTACTTGGTACCCATCAAGTACTTGGTACCCATCAAGTACTTGGTACCCATCAAGTACTTGGTACCCATCAAGTACTTGGTACCCATCAAGTACTTGGTACCCATCAAGTACTTGGTACCCATCAAGTACTTGGTACCCATCAAGTACTTGGTACCCATCAAGTACTTGGTACCCATCAAGTACTTGGTACCCATCAAGTACTTGGTACCCATCAAGTACTTGGTACCCATCAAGTACTTGGTACCCATCAAGTACTTGGTACCCATCAAGTACTTGGTACCCATCAAGTACTTGGTACCCATCAAGTACTTGGTACCCATCAAGTACTTGGTACCCATCAAGTACTTGGTACCCATCAAGTACTTGGTACCCATCAAGTACTTGGTACCCATCAAGTACTTGGTACCCATCAAGTACTTGGTACCCATCAAGTACTTGGTACCCATCAAGTACTTGGTACCCATCAAGTACTTGGTACCCATCAAGTACTTGGTACCCATCAAGTACTTGGTACCCATCAAGTACTTGGTACCCATCAAGTACTTGGTACCCATCAAGTACTTGGTACCCATCAAGTACTTGGTACCCATCAAGTACTTGGTACCCATCAAGTACTTGGTACCCATCAAGTACTTGGTACCCATCAAGTACTTGGTACCCATCAAGTACTTGGTACCCATCAAGTACTTGGTACCCATCAAGTACTTGGTACCCATCAAGTACTTGGTACCCATCAAGTACTTTGTACCCATCAAGTACTTGGTACCCATCAAGTACTTTGTACCCATCAAGTACTTGGTACCCATCAAGTACTTGGTACCCATCAAGTACTTGGTACCCATCAAGTACTTGGTACCCATCAAGTACTTGGTACCCATCAAGTACTTTGTACCCATCAAGTACTTGGTACCCATCAAGTACTTGGTACCCATCAAGTACTTGGTACCCATCAAGTACTTGGTACCCATCAAGTACTTTGTACCCATCAAGTACTTGGTACCCATCAAGTACTTTGTACCCATCAAGTACTTGGTACCCATCAAGTACTTGGTACCCATCAAGTACTTTGTACCCATCAAGTACTTGGTACCCATCAAGTACTTTGTACCCATCAAGTACTTGGTACCCATCAAGTACTTGGTACCCATCAAGTACTTTGTACCCATCAAGTACTTGGTACCCATCAAGTACTTGGTACCCATCAAGTACTTTGTACCCATCAAGTACTTGGTACCCATCAAGTACTTTGTACCCATCAAGTACTTTGTACCCATCAAGTACTTGGTACCCATCAAGTACTTTGTACCCATCAAGTACTTGGTACCCATCAAGTACTTGGTACCCATCAAGTACTTGGTACCCATCAAGTACTTGGTACCCATCAAGTACTTGGTACCCATCAAGTACTTGGTACCCATCAAGTACTTGGTACCCATCAAGTACTTGGTACCCATCAAGTACTTGGTACCCATCAAGTACTTTGTACCCATCAAGTACTTGGTACCCATCAAGTACTTTGTACCCATCAAGTACTTGGTACCCATCAAGTACTTGGTACCCATCAAGTACTTTGTACCCATCAAGTACTTGGTACCCATCAAGTACTTGGTACCCATCAAGTACTTGGTACCCATCAAGTACTTTGTACCCATCAAGTACTTGGTACCCATCAAGTACTTTGTACCCATCAAGTACTTTGTACCCATCAAGTACTTTGTACCCATCAAGTACTTTGTACCCATCAAGTACTTTGTACCCATCAAGTACTTTGTACCCATCAAGTACTTGGTACCCATCAAGTACTTTGTACCCATCAAGTACTTGGTACCCATCAAGTACTTTGTACCCATCAAGTACTTTGTACCCATCAAGTACTTTGTACCCATCAAGTACTTTGTACCCATCAAGTACTTTGTACCCATCAAGTACTTTGTACCCATCAAGTACTTGGTACCCATCAAGTACTTGGTACCCATCAAGTACTTTGTACCCATCAAGTACTTGGTACCCATCAAGTACTTGGTACCCATCAAGTACTTGGTACCCATCAAGTACTTTGTACCCATCAAGTACTTTGTACCCATCAAGTACTTTGTACCCATCAAGTACTTTGTACCCATCAAGTACTTTGTACCCATCAAGTACTTGGTACCCATCAAGTACTTTGTACCCATCAAGTACTTGGTACCCATCAAGTACTTTGTACCCATCAAGTACTTGGTACCCATCAAGTACTTGGTACCCATCAAGTACTTGGTACCCATCAAGTACTTTGTACCCATCAAGTACTTTGTACCCATCAAGTACTTTGTACCCATCAGCGAAGCTAGGACATCCACACGTTTCCGGTATAAGGGATGGAGCTGGAAAATATCTTTTTGCGCCGATAAATAGCCGATAATTAGCCGATAATTTGAGTATAGTTTTTATTTAAAAAATCGAATGTGGATGTCCCAGCTTCTTTGACATGCCCTATGGTGAAAGTGCATCGCACTGGGCAACGGGTCGAGTTTTGTTGTTAAGCTTGGCATAGAATAGAGCATTCTGATGCATTATTGATGTGAAGTATAGGCCCGTTTTCGCGTGAAGCACTAAGGGAAGCGATTGTGTAGATTTCGAAGATCGTTACCGGCATGAATTTGCGCTCTCGATACAGTAACGAAATAATTCGAGGGAGAGGGCAGAAGTTCTCGGGTAGGGGATTTTGGGAGACATTGAATAGTAATAATGTTGAGCTATCGAAGATTACTCGAAATAATTAGTCTTGCTCGGGCCACCGCCGAGGTAACTGAATTCCGACTCGAGCTCCCGTGTTGACGGTTTTTTTTTGCCGATCTCGCCGCGTCTATTGTTCGGCTCTCGCGCTTGGCGTACGCAGCGCCTAGCCTAGGCTACAAGTTCTCGTTTGCTGCGAATTTTATTCGTAAAATAAAATCAGTGGTTTCGAAAATTATTCAGTGCAGTTCAGTGCATTCGGCTTTCGTTATTCTTCGTTAGAATATGGTTCTCGTTCCTCGAGTTATCAGAAATAATTCTGGTGTGTCGTTTCCATTTAATAAATTATTTAATCGATTACTTCGATTAATGATCCCGAACTGCCGAATATTCGAGCAGCTATCGATGAGTTGAGGAGGCGCGCGCGTTGCTCTGCAACTCGCCGCTAGCGTTCACGATTTCGATGCGTTATGCGCTGGCTCTCGCGCTATAATTCTGTAATTAAATTTATTGTAATTACTCCCGAATATTTTTGGGAGAGTATTAGCGTTCTCTTTTTTGGAGTTCTCGTCAAGAATAAAAGCTATTTACTGGGACCAAATGTACTTATGCTTCTGAAATTTTCATACTTACAACTGTAATTAAAATTAAATTTTTGTTAAATTAAAAAATTCCTTACACACCCTAATGCTTATATTAATCGTATAGAGATTTGCATGGGAATGCGGACGATTGATTCAGCGCTAGATTTACAGTCGCGACGGATGAACAGACGTAAAGCCGGTAAAAAGCAATTTGTCACAGCACGACGATGTACAGAAGTCAAAGATTTAATTGCATCACATACCAGTTACGGCTCGTTAAAATCTAAGTACCGGAGATAAAAGTCGAGACATATTGCAACGTGTCCATGGGGATATTGCACCCACTTGTAACGCATCAGCAGAGACAAGTGTTTTGGACTCGGTTGGTGTCGGACAATTCAATTGAATTAAAGGTAGCTGTTCTCTGATGCATTTGATTTGCTGTTATCGTCGCTCATGTGTAATCGCACTTGGGCTTCACTTCCAGGGTTCACTTTTTCGTGAAAGCGTAAGCCCTCACGTACTCGCACAATTTCGTGTAAATGAAAAAAATCCGCTTGTTGCCCACGCAGCGTAGAAGTGAACGATCTGCGACGAGCGGGATTTTTTTTTTGCATCAAGGGAGTATAATTTACAGGACCCCATCGATTCACGATTGAACGCCACTATTGATCGAATCGGAAATACGAATGAAATTCAGAGTGTCGAAATTTATTGAACTCTTCATGGTCACACGGGACCAAAGTGACCGGACTTTTACATATTTCAGCCAAAATTTGTGACTATTCAGAGTCAATACTATACTCGTATGACCTGATCAAAAATTAATTGGTTTCAAATAATAATCTAATTAACAAAGATAATTTAAGTGGCTCAATATTGGTTCGGAGAAGATAAGCCGGTGTTGAGATATTGTGAGATCAGAAAATTCTTGAAAAGGTCCCGGAAATTCACTGGGAACAGGTTCGGGACAAGGTTCTCGTTTACATGGTATGCGGTCTGTTTTGCTTAAGATTTAGGCCGGGAATGTATAAATGAAAGCAATATCGCCAAGGCTACATGTATTCTTTGTGCTTTAAAAATTCTGAAACATATGTATCGATTAATGCAACTTTATTTATTATAGAATAGTACCATAGCGGTTTTTTGTATTTATATTATCTGTTGTACACTCAAGATATTTTTCCAGATATTCAGTATTACAACGATTAAGCGAAAAGTTTTTTTACCAGATTTTGCTCTTCGTCAAAGTTCTAATTCCACCAGACTGCAAATCAGCTTGCATAAAAGAAGAAGCCTAAAACAGTATATTGTGCAACAAGGGTCGAAAGTTGGTAATTGCGTCGAGTGTGAGCAACTCGAAGCATTCATCGTTTTTAGACCATGTTGCACACTATATTTTTTGCATCAAATGCATGAATACTGGTCATTAGGTTGGAAGTGTAGTTTTGCGAGATGAACGGTAAAAAATGAGTTTATAAACTTTTGTCTCTAGGGTTCAATGAAAAACACCAGGGACAAAAGTGAAGGAATAGCGAACTGAACTTGCGTCAACCTATCTTCTCAACACTACTATGAAACTGGCCATTTCCTTGCCGCAAAACTGCCAAAAAAGCCCCGCTGTTCTTGCACCTGTTAGGAAACAGTACTTTACCGTACGAGTGCGATAAAACCTTTTCTGTTGTAATCACACGATTCAAGAAAACGTTTGTCGCACGTATATACGTACGAAATTCCATTTCACAAGCTTTGAAAATGGGAACTTGTGCACGCGAGGCATGTAAAACCGCATTTCTCGCACTGCGTGAAATAAAAAATGTTTACTGTTGCCTGATCAATTTCACCGTTTAAAAAAACAATTATTAGAAATAAATCAATTGAAACGTCGCTAAATCATTCGCTGTTCCTGTTTTCTGTAAAGAACAGAAAAATATCTTCACCACGGGTTATTTGTTAATTAAGACTTACGTCTTAAAATCTTTGCATAGGTATATATATATACATTTTAGTAGAGAACAGAATTCTACAAAATAAAATCTTTTTTTTACAAGAATTGAAGATCAAAACATGTTTTATATCAATTATCCTTTATTGGCTCCAAATTTGGTTAAGACATCAATAACCAAAACTCTCTTATGTCTGCGCGCCGCCATCAGAGCCGTTACTCCGAATTTATCTTCACAATACAAATTCACTAATCTATTTACTAATAAATAATTAATTGTGTCGATATTTCCGCACGCCGCAGCAACATGCACAACTGTTTGTCCAACGTCGTCCACAGCTTGCGGATTGGCTCCCAGTTCAATCAGACGTTCAGTTACCCTCAGCATCCCGTTTTTCGCTGATTCATGAAGAGCAGTGGAACCGGAAGAGTCACGGACGTGCAAAATTTCGGGTTTTGCCGAAATCAATTTTTCAACGCATTCTGCAGCTCCATGGAAAGCTAAACAAAAACGGATGTCCGAAGATCAATCGTCAAATATTTTATGAGTATCTCACTAACATAGAACATTAATACTGCTGATCCTAATTTTTCAGGGATATTTGTTTCCTATTCGATAAACTTGAATATATATTACATCCTGGATTTTATGTATTTCCCCTAAACACAACGAAGCTAAATTGATTTTTCGCCATTTATACGCGGAATGTGCCGCCTCAGGGATTGGAGCAGTGATGTGGTGATTTTATATTTTATTCGAATAAATAGATTTACAATACTGCAATTTAAAACACAATAACAATATATTTTTAATTATTGGTCGAAGCACAACTAAACTTTGAAATAAATTTGACGACTTGAGCTCGCTCGTCGAGTTTGAGTACAAATTTGACGCAGATCTGTCTAGCGGTTCAAAGTTTATAGCATTTAAAACTTTCTACATTAGAAAGTCTCGTATGCGGGTTTGCTTGTGCAAATTACAAGATACCGAGTTCAAATTTCGTTTAAATTTCAAGTATGATTAAACAATGCATGAGTAACAATTTAACACAAATCGGTCAAGCGGTGAAAAATTTATGAGACTTCGAATTTTTAGAAAAATGTCTTTTAGGAATAAAGAATCATGCAAATTCTTCCTAAATATTTTTTGCTGTTAATAAAGCTTCCTCTATGAGGAAGCCAAAATCGATCGGCATACTTCTTCATAAAGCTTTGTACAAAGCAAAAAATGATGAGGAAGCAATTTGCAAAATTTTACTTTTCTTACGGTGTACAATTCTTCTACATACCAGCAATGTGCAAAGCAGTCCTCCCATTATTGCTCTCAGTATGGATGCATTGGGGAGCATGTTGCAGCAATAATTCAACAACATCAGCATCTCCCGTTCGGCAAGCAACCAACAACGAATTCCAGCCGTCGCTGTTCTTTATGCAAGGATTAGCACCAGAATTTAGTAAGCTTTGTACACATTTTCTTGCATCATGACCCCCTTTTGTACAAGCGAGCATAAGTGGGGTCCAATCTGCACGCTTCAACGAATCAATCAGCACATCTGAAATAAATTCACATGTGAACGAAATTAACAAATTGGTAATTTTTGCTTGCTTATAGAGGAAGCCTTAGTTTTAAAAGAATTTTCATTTACGAGATTGTTTTATTCAAAATGTTAGTAACAGTGGTTTCTCAAAAGAGTGCTTGTGCATTTCATGTGCTGAAATTCATAACTAGAGAACTAAACCGTATCAATCCGAATTTCAATGCTGTCAAATGTTTCCTTAGTGTATATTTTTTCTGAAAAAAAAAAAAAAACTGTTCGAGCATAATGTAGTAACTTACAGAGGTCATCAAGGCCCAATTTGGATACTTTGTGGGAGAATTATTTTCTTTGTTTCTTTCCTTTGTTAAATTAAAATAAAAGGTATCTTTTTGTATTTTAGAACTCTCTCAAAACATTGGTTAATCGTTAATTTATTTATTAAACGAGAATAGCCCAAAAGACTCTTGCCACTCTACATATTTTGACGGCGACGACTAGTCCGGGTAAAGTTGCTTAGTCTTTCCATCGCGAGTTTTCCCTAGCGTGCAAGTTCCCTGGGTAAAATAAAAGAGGAGAACTCGCAGGCTTCAGCTTTTGTAGTGTTTCGTGTTTGAGAAATTACACTATAAAAATTGAAGTTGTAGGAAATACACTTGCATAGTCAATTAGGAAGATTCAATAGAGCGGATTGCTAAAATAGCTATTCCAATCATTACATTTTGATTTACTATTTCGAGTCAACAATTGAGACATTCACCTTATAGAATAGCTTAGTCAGGTGTTTGTAACTAGTTGAATAATATATTGCAGAATATCACTTTGTGCTGCCTTGTGAAGAGGACATTTCATGTTTTTATTTGTGACTTCTGCTCTTTACGATGGCTTGTACGATGCTTACCCAGGTACTTGTCAACATCCAGATAAATATACTTTGCTTAAGTTATTTACACATAGTATTTTATCAGGAGATTTCAATTACATAAGAATCAATATTTTGAGATATACACTTGTATTGTTAAAGAGAGATTTGATAAAGCAAATGGCTAAAATAGCAAAATCCATAAAAATAGATATTCTAGACTCAGTCGATCAATATATTTTGTTTTGCCATTTCGAGTCAACAATTGAGACATTCACCTTATAGAATAGGTTGCTCAGGTGTTTGTACCTTGTTGAAAAATATATTGTAGGACATCCCTTCGTGCAAATTGTGCTGCCTCATGAAGAGGATGTTTCATGTTTTTATTTGTGACGTCTGCTCTGTACAATGACTTGTACCATGTTTTACACAGATACTTGACAATGTCCAGATCAATATACTTGTCTCAAGTTTATTACATATATTATTTTATAAGCGAATATAGCAAATGGCTATAAAATTGCTATATTTTATCAGATAATCATTATCATTTGTTTTGCCATTTCGAGTCAACAATTGAGACATTCACCTCATAGGATAGCTTGCTCAGGTGTTTGTACCTTGTTGAATAATATATTGCAGGACATCCCTTCGTGCAAATTGTACTACCTCATGAAGAGGATGTTTCATGTCTTCATTTGTGATGTCCACTCTGTACAATGACTTGTACCATGTTTTACACACATACTTGACAATGTGCAGATTAATATACTTGTCTCAAGTTTATTATACATATTATTTTATAAGCGAATATAGCAAATGGCTATAAAATTGCTATATTTTATTCAGATAATCATTATCATTTGTTTTGCCATTTCGCGTCAACAATTGAGACGTTCACCTCATAGAATAGCTTGCTCAGGTGTTTGTACCTTGTTGAATAATATATTGCAGAACATCGCTTCGTGCAAATTGTGCTGCCTCGTGAAGAGGACGTTTCATGTCTTTATTTGTGACGTCTGCTCTGTACGACGGCTCCTGCCATGCTTCACACAGGTACTTGACAACATCCAAATGCCCTTCCCTAGCGGCAACGTGCAGGCCCGTGTCACCGGACACATGGTGACGATACAGTGTCCAATTTTCGATCTTGTGCAATTCTCTAATATTTTTCAAAGTCTTCACGTTTCCTTTTTGACAGGCTTGAAGAAATTTTTTTGATAGGTTACACTGGCTGTCCTTCATCCTACGATTCACTTGTAGAATTTGGTATTGTTATCGTGATGCGTAATCATATATAATTGCTAGAAACAAACACATATTTTTTAATTTTTTTGTTGTTGTGCTTACAGAGCGTTTATTTGTATATTAACGAAGCGAGGGATCTTACAGAGTTCGGGGATGTTGAAGTAAATTTTCGTACCGACTTTGGTCGATAGGTTTCGCGATTAGGACACAGGTGGCGCCAACGAAGTCTGTTTGTAACGTATTCTGATACAGGCGATCCGCGAGCGCAACGACTACGCGACACTGTGCGTGATAAATTCAAACGTCTCAAAGCAGAGAGGCGTATGATTGCGGCTGGGGTGAGCTGACTTCTAATATATCCTTCTGTATTATAAAAAGATCTCGCTATCGCCGCCGTGCACAAAAATCGAACATGATTGCTATATCGCTCTATACCATAGCAACCGTTGCTATGGTTTTTATATCTCTGTATCATAAGAGCCTCCGACGGGAGCGCACGAATCCCAATAACATTCTAGTATATATAAATACTGTTACTAGGATGTTATTTCGATTCGCGCGGCCCGCTTGCTCCCATCGGGGGCTTTTATAATATGGAGAAATATAGCAACCATAGCAACCGTTGCCATGACGAGTGTTGTCATAGTAAACGTTGCCATGGCAACGATAAAAAACTTACAGGAAATTTAAAAAATCGTATATTTCTGAGCCTCCCAGAAACCAATATGGCCGCTCGAAGAACAAACAACACCTTCAGAAATATGCGATTCCAACGATCTTAAAAAATGCGGCAAACCTCATAGAATTTGCGTACACTCTCATTTTTCGAATGTGATTCATAGATATATTTATACGTATACAGCACGAAACATGTCGTGCTGACAATTCGAACGGCCATATTGATTTTCGCTAGGTTTACAAATTTATAATTTGCTTCATTTTTCAAGAATTCTCATCCCAAATTCGAGTACACGCATATGCACTGATTATTTTTCTCAGTGTAGATGAATATTCAATACTCATTTATCCGTACCTTAAAGGTTCCATCAGCATATAGCTGCGTGACGATAAAGCTGAAGCATCCAGAACTGAAAAAAAAAAAAATTAAAAAATAAAAAGACGTAATTATGTCTTAAAATTACACACATAGACATATATACAAATGCATCCAGAATATTTTTGGAAATATCATTTATAGTTATTTCGGCACAATTTGAAAGCTTTGGCGGTAAGGAAATCACGAAGGAAAATTTGATCACCACAAATCTTGTTGAGGAAGCAGCAGTTTCTCTGTCATCGACTTAAATGGTTGAATTAAATGGCTTATCAAACCCTTGAATATGTATGTGACCTCTAAAAATGCTTATATTTGAGAAAATTTGAAACTAAAACTAGCGAAGCTCCGATATTACATATGTACAAGGCGTGATATTGACAAATGAAAGTGGACAATTAACGCGTTTGCCTTGTCTGGAAACTCATTGCTCGCACTGACTTGAATGTGTGACATTCTGATCGACATGTCCTGACTTACAAACAAGTGAGTAGCGTTCATTGCACGCGGGAGTCTATTGATTCCAGACTTTCGAAAGTGTTGAATGCCTGGGACGATCGACATGGTCTCAAGATTAGCAAATGGCACAAAGAGGCAAATGAACCCCAGAGGCGAGACTACGGGACGAGTTCGGGTGCACGTGGAGAACACGCCAAGTTTATCGCCGGACATACCACGTAAGCATCGAATTTCACAGTCGAGGTCACTATCGTCCGGTGTCACCGTCAGTGACGAATTCCCTGGCGAACTTTGCAATCGCTTTAGTGTCACCAAACCACGCTACATTTGTGGTTCGTATGCGATTATGCACTGCACTTGATCAATTTCAGTGTTCCAACGCGATATGCCTGATAAGTGTACTACATATGAGGCAGTTATTGTTTGTGCTGTGGCCGTAAGTACGCCCTAGCAATCTCAACAACCACCGTTTTACCGTAAAAACGACTGGATGGTTTTTTGCAACAAAAAAAAACGAAAGTTGGTCGTAACGACCGTAAAAACGACTCGGCTAAAAAATGTTATGCGGTCTTTTTTATTTATTTATCATCGACCACCGGAAAAACAACCGAATAATACTTTTAGGGCGGTAGTTTTCGCAGCCGTTACGAACGATTTCCGGCTTACTTTTTGCTTGTTTGTTTAATGGTGGTTTTTACGGTGAACCAGCTACAAACGACGTTGGTTTGCTAGGACGGGAATCGATGGAGATTTGTTCGGCTAGTGGCCACCAAGTAGAAGATGTTCTTTATTTATACGTTTCGGCCCTGATCAAGGTTCTCTTCGGTAATTTGTTATTTTTTGTTAACAAATTACTTTCCCCCCGCCTTTTTGGAAATTAGGTCCTTTCACTGGACGATGTATTTTGTGTTGGTTTTTGTTTTTATGTTTGACACTACATTTTTGGAGTAATAGTCGGGAAACTGGAAAGCAAAATTCATATAAGGTATTCTTAACGAACGTTGCGACTTTTTCTTCCTCGTGACCCCGTTCCACGAGACTACTTAACGGTATTCGCCGTGAATATTTCCAAATTTACTTATTGACTCGTTTCGATAATGAGTTTATCTTCTTTACCCTGTCTACCGTAGAAGTTTGAGTTTGGGCAAAAAGCGTTAGAATTAAAGCGGTATGCTTTTTCATGAACTATTTTTTATTCAGTTTTTGAAAACGAGATTAGAGAGTCTGGACGCGCCGTGTGCGTCATCATTTTTCAGAATACGCGCCATCGTTCCTGTTAAATACCTTGTTATGCTGTTTCTTCACATGTATAGTATTTTTATTCAAATTTCGATAGATCGAGATCCCACGAATATCAAATCAATTAAAGCATTGCTAAAGCCGTTATATTCGTTTCGTGATCGAGTATGATTGTATTTTGAAAACAGTGTGTCTTTACCGATTAAACTTAGCATTTGAACCATGGAGTTACATAAAATGTTTATCAAAAAGACATCAGTAGGATCCATTTGTAAATGCTAGAAAAGCTCTCGACTCTTGCGTTTCGGAGGCCTGTAATGAAAAAATTAATTTTCCGATAGAATAAATTGCAAAACTCGAGCAAGACTTTCATTTTGCCGTAGATTCAACATCGTGGAACTCGACATTCTTGCGGAATAAAAAAAGATATTTTACAGTGAAAGTTGCACTGAGATACATCTGAGTTCTTCTTTTAATATATATAGGGGTATATATCTATACACACAACATTTATGTTTTTTCCATGAACTATTTTATTTAATTCGTGACATAAGATATCTTCATCATATTAATAAGTCCCTTGAAAAGCAAAAGTAATAGAATCCCTTTGTTGCTTGTCCTACTGGCATCCTTCGGCTCAGTGAAAAATCATTAGCAATTTGTAAACGATGTCTCTACAATCGCAGATAGATAACTATTAGCTTGCAACTGAATCCAGTTGTAATTTACCCTAATTGTTTTTAATAGGTCAAAGCTATTATCAAGCTACACCTGTAATGTGTACATTCTATATTTGAATACGGTAGACACGCGACGCTCATGCCCGGTAGCTTCGTGGATCTTGAAGCTTTATCGAACCTAGTTCCATCCAATGTTCTTGTCTAAACACCCGAGTCGGACCATAAAACGCACCAGGCTAGAATTCTGGAGTTCCCGGTTCGAACCCGGGTCGTGGCAGGATTTTTTTTCACAATCATTCGCGTTTTAGAAAAAATCGTCGATTGTGGCTGATTAATGAATTTTAATAAAAAATTTATTAAACAGCCACAATCGATATATAATGAGCGATCATAAGTCTCCGACCCGAGATGTGCTTCGCAAAAATTCCATCTACTAAATACTGACCGCAAAATGTCGATGCCTACTTTACCTATACCGTTCTTGTCTAAACTCAGAGCTATTGATTCTTATAATGTACCTGTTATTTAAGATGGCGGAAGGAGATTAACCACCGGTAGGCTTTCTTTAGCCGAATCCCTGAAAAAATTTCCCCGAAAAAAAGGTCGTTGAAAAGTATGGCAACGATCACGAAATTTGATCGGCGCCATACTTTTCATTCAAAAATTTTGCTCATTATTGTCACTTTCAACTGCATTGACTGAATCTCAGAAACGATAAGTTGCATTCCGAATCGTACCCGTTATGTGTATATTACTGTTTTTTTCTTTTAATCGTTTCATTCTGCGGGTGAGGAACTTTGATGATTCCGAGAAACGAGCGAGAGTCTCAAATCTCGCAGGTACAACACGATAGCAACGAGACGAGACTTCAGGCTTGCCGTCAAATTCGAGATCGAGAAAAGAACATCACTATGCTCACGATCTCGAACCTGTCTCGATCAGTTGACTGTCAAAATCGAGACGTTAGTCTCGAGCTCGGTGTATTCAAGCTCGTCTCGCTCGTCCGTATCACTAGATTGCATGATGGATTGATCGGGAACGATCCTGCCCTCAACTCTTATTTTCTAGTACACGTAATTCGATAAGATGCCTGGATATACAAGCTGTTTTTCAGATTAATCCCGCGTGTTCAACACCCGACTTATAGTGGTTCTTATAACACCTTCATTCATGTCAGCTGTAATCGCGACACTGTGCTCCTTGGGCAAATTTACGGGAAGGCATATGACAGGATAGTTTTTTTCGTACATGTTTTGTCGAGATTGCGCCCAATCTCCTCTTTTAGTTCAATGTGATCGTTCACTTCTTTATGATCAAGGGGTCGCTATTCAACAATCTACATTTCCAAGGTTCGTCATGGAAACAACGGCGGGGTCATGTATTTTATAACTGTACTTGTACGTATACGTATTTAGTAAGATTAATTGGTCCCAATTCCACGAATAAGTTTTTACAGGCGAATAAAACTCGCTGGTGTTCCAAGTCTCTTAACTTTTTGGTAGTCGGTATTTCAACGCTCGTTTTACGTCGATAAATATTGTTAAACATTCCTGAAGATATTCACCAAGTTTTATTAGTCCCACGTGCACGGACTACATTATAGAGGCAGACAACGATATCATTGCGAAGCATCCGTAGCCCTGCTGATATTCGAAGTCCCTCAACTCTTGATTAATCGGTATTTCAACGCCCGTTTTGCGTCGACAAATATTGTTAAATATTCTCGAAGATATGTGACAAGATATATTGGTATTACGATTAGTTTAATCTATTAACTTTTTTATTAATTACGTATTTGTTAAATTTTGATATTAACACATTTCGTTTTAGCGAGGTACGGGGGTACGTTGATCCTGTCGTGGGGGGTCAAATCGTTGGACAGAAAGCAAACAAAAATTTCTAGGTGTAAAAATTTATTTTGAACAACCAAGACAAGATCTTGCATAGTAAGAGAGTCGAGAAACGATCTCACGTAGCAATAGCGAAGAAAGCCAAGAAGAGAGAGAGAGACGATTAGGTTAATCTATTAACTTTTTCATTAATTACGTATTTGTTAAATTTTGATATTAACACATTTCGTTTTAGCGAGGTACGGGGGTACGTTGATCCTGTCGTGGGGGGTCAAATCGTTGGACAGAAAGCAAACAAAAATTTCTAGGTGTAAAAATTTATTTTGAACAACCAAGACAAGATCTTGCATAGTAAGAGAGTCGAGAAACGATCTCACGTAGCAACAGCGAAGAAAGCCAAGAAGAGAGAGAGAGAGAGAGCTTGCACAGCAGCCAGATCACTGCGTCGTAACCCCTTCTCTGCAACTTACCAAAGCTATATAAGCGGAATCGCACAAGAGCGCGCCTCCTTTACTTCGAACAACGGACTACGTCGTATCAGAGCATTCCTATGCTGTTGACGCAGCTATATACGATATAAACTTTAGTTTAAGGAAATCTTCCTACCGACTGCCTCCTTCCTGTACCCTTGCGTTCAAAAGTACCAGCACCCTTGACGATCAGGATCTGTGTGACTTTGTGACCTAGATAATAGCGTTTTGGGATCGAAGAAATATGCTGGATATCCTGCAAGCTCAAAACATTCCGTATTTTTGATATATTAGAATCAGGAAGGGGTCCAGGGGCATAGACCCCGTGGGGGTTAGGGGGTGGAGCCCCCCTCCCCCTCCACTCCACAAAAATATTATTTTTTATGTGCCTGCATACACATAATACAATTTCCAAGAAACAATCAAGTGAAACTTGATTTAAAATTTTTTTAAAAATCAACATAATCAACTTTGATTGGCCATATCTAAATATTTTGTTCAATGTATTTCCTTCTATTTAGTCGATCTTCTATCACATCATCGGTGGTATTTTTTTTTTTTATTACGTGTCTTCTCTTTTTCTACCATCCGTTGTCGATGTTTTCGACGTCACTTTTTTTATTCTTATTTCCTACCCGGTCGTAATCCATGTTCTTAACGCGGTAGTTTTCTCTGTTCTTTCCTAACCATTCTTTAAACATATTTTTAACTCGGTCGTTTTCTTTTTTTTTTTCTTCCCAGTTTTCGTCTATATTTTCGACGCGGTAATTTTCTTGGTTCCTTCCATCGTTATTCATTTATCCTGTCAACTCGTTTATTTTCTCTTATTGACCCTGTCCAAATCCAGTTTTTTCTTCAGAGCCAAATCGTTAAAATTTTTTGATTGACTTTTCTTATTAATTGAATTTGTTTTTTTTTTTCGTCGTACTTACGCTTGTATAGCCTGTGATGGATTTTCCAAAAGTTTGTATTTGAATATTCCAGGACGTCATAATGCCCAGCATCGATTCTGCCCGATAATAATAAAAATATTAAACCATTATTACACGACCTTTCGCCATATTCACTGAGTCGATCTGTATCACTCCGATCAATTGATACATACATGTTATAACGTTCGACCAAAGATCGTATTTGCACTTCTTCTCCATAGACCCCATCTCCGGTCATATGAGATTTATATTAGTTTTCAGTTTTCGCAATGTCAGTGTACGATTCATCGCCGATTATAAATACCGCGCAACCCTGCCAATTTCCAAAAACGTTCGAAATTATTCTATGTTGAACTTGTCGATTTTTCCCATGATCGTTGTACAGAAAAATCATGGCCGATCCGTTGAGACGCGGAGAAAAATGGCGCCCCCTATTTCTGCACGAGTCTTGCGGCCCCAGGCCCATGACCTAGGATGGCCTAGGCGGCATACGGCACTGCTCTGTGCACACGACATCAGAATGCAGTTGAACTTTGCATAACCTGATCGGTAAAATAGTTTGACCTATTGATAAACGGTATTTTCCGTAATTGACTCTGTAATTCGATGCTGTTTTAAATGGAAATAATATGAAAATCCTCGACTCATATTTATACGACCGATTTCGGCCGACCACAACGATTGAATGGTAAAAAATCATTTTTCTTCATACCCGGTCGAAAGTACGTACTTTCGGCTTCGAATGTGAAGCGGAAAGCCTAACATTTATGCGTTGCTAGGGACACGCATGCAGTTTTCTATAATGGACAGAAGGAAATTGCTAATGCACTAATACCGATACACGAGGCGGCCGCCAGTCAGCAATCGCTGTCGTTCACTCGATTGTTTTTGTTATTTTTACGAAGAGGGGGTTACCCATAACCTCCAAGTGAGAAATAATTAGCAAGACAGAAAAATGAACGAAACATCCCCATACAAAGGATCAATGGACAAGGAAGAAGTATTAAGAAATTTAGATGGAGAGACGAAATTAACATTTAGAACCTAAAATTTTTCAAATTTCAATAAGCTTGAAGAAATATATTTTTTCCGTACTTTCGACCGGCTATAAAGAAAAATGGTATACACCACACGGGCGGAAGTTTGAAAGCCCTGAACTACGTGATATGATACCCGAAGCGAAGCGATATGACGCGCAGTGCAGGAATTGCAAGCTTTTTACACTTGTAGTGTAATATATTCTTTATTTTGCCCATTTGAATATCCGTTATCCGTTTATCCGTTATTACTGAAAGCTTATGTTGATTTCGATCGCAAATGTAATCTTATGAACTAATGCATGTAATGACAATGAAAAATACGCTGAGAAAGCTCCAAATTTTCCTATTTAATGATGTCCAACGATTAAAATGTGACTTAAATGAGTCGGCTGCAGTAAAAGAAGTCGTGGAAGCGTCCACCGTCGGTAAAAAGAGATTGATTTTCGTATAGGTATATGTAATTTAATGTTAATGTAAGGTAATCGGTACTCGTCACGAGATCTCTTGCGTCTCTCTTCACAATATAACGCTGTTTTGAGGAAGGCCATAAACTGATGGGAGTATAATTAACGGGTGCTGATACGGAACGGCTGTTTTCGCAATAAAACGTTTGTTATTGTTTCTGTTAAACTTGTTTGTACACTGAGAGTCTCGAGACATTCTAGAGTTGTAACTGAATGAGTAACGTGATGAGCGCGATCACTTGAGACGAAACATCGACGATAATTCTTATGGTAGGATTTTTTGCCCAATAAAAAAAAAACAATATTAAAGTCAGATGCGGTACAACAGATCAATTGTTATGTATAGAAGCTTCAAAAAAATTTCTTCACCTATTTCGCATATTTGCCGAAGTTACAGATTTTTTCGCAAATACGTAGGGACCCAAAAAAAAATTGAATGAGATATGGTAAAATCTCATATATTGTGAATAATATAATTGAGGCCTCTAGCGAGAGTGTTGAATATTTTTTTAAAAATGTTACCTTTCAAGAGAATTTCATTAGCAAAGAATGCAAGAGGCGTCAATGTCAAAATTTATCCGGACCTCGAGTAACGACCGGCCGAATGAAAGCCGTTCAGGTTTTCAATGTAAAATACTGATGGTATTATCACGTGCACAGAGCGAAGCTGGACGAACTGAGACAACGCACGCAAGGGTGCGATGCACCCCTTTAAGCATGAGAGATACGCGAAACTGTTGCGTGGAAGCCTCGTAGCGGCGAACAAAATAAGCACGGATGATCACTTGACAATACCGATTCAAAACCGTCATTCTCATCAACCATCAGTGATGTTAGCCCGGACGTTCGCGAGGGCCAGAGCCCGTTATTTTCTTCAAGGTATTATTTCTTTTCGTAAATGTACTTGTCTCCAGTTTTTCACACTTGGTGGTTAGAGGGATTCGATGCATTTATAAAGTTATTTTATGTAGATATTTATGAAAAGGTTTTATGGGTTTTTTTTTAATCGATTGTTTGGGAACTCGGCTGCTAACGAATAATGTTTACATGATGTGGTACCGTTGGTTTCTGGAATAATGAAATGTTGCTTCTAAGTGTGTGATATCATCTTAAATTGACCCAATCGCTTTTCCGAAATCTCCTTATTTGTATTTTAATCTGCGACTGCCGAGTAGCGTGCTACAGTGGCTGACATGTTGGATCTGTGTCAGCCATTGCAGCACCAAACCTTCCATTTTGTGATGCGCGCTCCGTAAAGTTTGCATGTCGTACTATTGCGCAGTGTAGAGTTTGTATATCTAGTTGTACAAATTGTGAATGGCTTCTGTGTATAACATCTTCATGAATTGTGATGTTTCACACGTTATCGACTATTTGCTTTTCGTATGTTGTCATATTAGTGGTAAATTGAAGGATCATTCACTTTTCATTGTTTTATACTTAAAATTGTGCAGAGAATACTCCAAGTTGTAACATCCTTTATCGACAGGATTCAGCAATCACTTACAGATATTGAGATAGTTTCACATATCCTGCCCAGTAAATAAAGTTTATACCCTTTTTACGTCATACTCTAAGGTCTCAACATCTAAAAATTCTAAATAAAGACAACCTAATAATAATTTCAGAGTTTCATAGAAAATGGTTCAAAAGGCGAAGAATTTCAAAAGTAACTATAGCGTCCGTTCGATAATCTTACCGTTCATATGTCTTTTCTGTATCATAAAGTACCGAAATGTTTGTCACATCAAACTTTTTATTGGTAGTAGATTCTTCAGGTATCTTCAGCTTTTCCTAGAACTCGACAATATTTAATTCTATGAACAAATATCAGGTATTGTTGTGACAAGGATATTCATTTTCCGATAGGTGGCGTAATTGGATATAATCGTTTAAATAATACACGTGCTATAGGATGAGGTAAGTGAGCGCCATTAGCTGGTGCATAATTGTTATTTCACGGGCAGTGCTTAAATTGCATCAATTACTTTCCAGGTAACCTATACTTATCAGAGTCAATACAAAACGAAACAACTGCTGGCAGTCATATTCCACTTCTTTTTTTTTTCATTCAACTATTACTAACTCTGCTGAAACTGCAAATATATGTGAGTGGTTGTTATAGTTTAACAATAATTCTTTGGTAAGCTGCATCATGGTAATGGGAATCCAAAGTAAGCCGTCGAGGTGGAACTCGACGTGGAAGCGGTTGAAAACCCATCAGGCAGGATGTGCATGCAATCAATTTACACTGTTCTCTTGTTGTTTCGGTCTTTGGTGATTGTACTTCCTCCGACAGAATCGCTGTTACGTTCACGAGTGTACGTACATTGAGTTCCGTCATATGCTGGTAAGAGTGTTCATCTCCATCAGCAACAATAATAGATGCCTCTACAATGCATATACGATTTTTCCGCCTCGTCTGTAGCGCCACGAAGTAAATGTACCCGGAGAAAAATACTTATTTTCCACAATCAAGATAATTGTTTGGTTGAGGCAACCAAACAATTATTCTACTTCCCTTACAACTCAACTTAATTATTTGAGCCAAAAAAAATTGGTTGCACTAACCAAGATTTATTGGTGGATAACCCATTAGCTGCAATAACCAACTATATTACAATTTTAGTACTAAAAGATCTGAAGAACCGCAAAATAACCGAAGGGTCACTGGTTACGGAACAAAAAATAGACCCGCTACTAATTCTGTAAAACTCGGGTACAGCATATTGAAAACGTAGCTGTCAAAACCAACGCTTTTTCCTCGTTCAAACAAAAAAAAATTCGTTGAACTAACCAAGATTTATTGGTGGATAACCCATTAGCTGCGGTAACCAACTATATTGCAATTTTAGTACTAAAAGATCTGAAGAACCGCAAAATAACCGAAGGGTCACTGGTTACGGAACAAAAAATTAACCCGCTACTAATTCTGTAAAAGTCGGGTACAGTATATTGAAAACGTAGCTGTCAAAACCAACGCTTTTTCCTCGTTCAAACAAAAAAAAATTCGTTGAACTAACCAAGATTCATTGGTGGATAACCCATTAGCTGCGGTAACCCACTATATTGCAATTTTAGTACTAAAAGATCTGAAGAACCGCAAAATAACCGAAGGGTCACTGGTTACGGAACAAAAAATAGACCCGCTACTAATTTTGTAAAACTCGGGTACAGCATATTGAAAACGTAGCTGTCAAAACCAACGCTTTTTCCTCGTTCAAACAGTGCATAAGCCTTCATACCTCATTTTAAAGGCATCAAGATCATTAAAGGGGATGCTCGATAGTAGATTTATTTACCGATTTTGGTCCGTAATAAGGTTAGATTTTGTAGCTTAGTAACTACGTTGTTAATATGTTACAAATATGTTTCATGTTGCACAGAATTATAATATGAACCTAAGCGCATTTGCGTGCACGCAAATTTTGGGTGAAACGCCTGAAAAATAAAGAAAATATTACATTTGTAAACCTACCCAAAACCAATATGGCCGCTCAAACTGTCGACACCACCTGTTTAACGAATTAATAAAAACGTTGGAGGTATATCGGATTATAAGATATTCCACGCGTTTATGCAAAAATCAACTCGCCTGTTATTTTGTAAAGACGTTTTGGGTTAATTAACAGCTAATCTGCCTGAAAAATCGTGTAGAGTTTCGAATGTTTTAATCGCGTAATAACTACCGGGTCTAATCCATTACCTTATAACTAGAGATTCTGCCGCAAAAGCAGCACCACTGCAATTATTCTCAACACCTTTATTTCGAACCCAAACCCAAATAAAAAAGTGCCATTCCATTTTTATTTCTTGGAATCTAAATAACAAAGATTTATATAAACGCTCTTACCGATTTTTCCAATACTCACAACTTTATAATAAATCCGTATCAAACAATTACTGAAAAGTCAATCAATTGACCGCGATGTAGCAGCGGGCTCTCTTTCAAATGCATTTTTGATGCATAATGTGATCATTTCACGTCCGTTTCATATTGCTAGTCTCGCCGTTAGCGCGCATTGTCTACTACGTTACACAATGGCCTCTATAATCACACACACAATGGGAATCAAAGTGTCGTATGTGCATTGCGCAATGCCAATGTAATCGCGATCTCGACTTATAAGCACCAAGCCCGTTGCGTACTTATCGAATGAGAAAAACGCCTACATCATAATTTTTCATCGTAATTCCGATACAAGGTGTTTAAAATTTGGGATGAACTAAAGTTGTTGTTGCGATGTGTGACATTACATTCTGGTTCCTCACAAAGGAATTTTTATGCACCGCATTCCTTTCCAAATTCGAACGTCAGTTTAGCTCAGTTTAAGTTTCTACTAAACGAAGAAAATGTTTCTATAGCTTTTGTTAGCTGCTTATCAGAATCATAATTATCTTTTTAATGAAGTTTCTATAGTCAGGAGTCGGCCCTCTGCCCTATTCGAATGCCATATGTCAGAGACCTGCTCTCGGCTGGACCATTTAACATTTTGCAAAATCCGATACCATAATAATTTTGTTCATGCATTTAAAAACAAATTTTTAAATTGATATATTTCTTCACGTACCTTTTTCAGTCTCCTGCGTTGACCTTCTCCCTTTTTTCCCTACCTTCACAGAGGCCCCTCTTGAGTGTCGTCTACAGCCACTCCAGTAGTATGGGCTCGCGGGTTTACTGCGGGACTCCACTGGAGGCCCGCGCCCGGACCCGGCGTGGGCCCCGCCGGGTCTATTTTTTTCTGCGGGACTCCACTGGAGGCCCGCGTCCGGACCCGGCGTGGGCCCCGCCGGGTCTATTTTTTTCTGCGGGACTCCACTGGAGGCCCGCGCCCGGACCCGGTGTGGGCCCCGCCGGGTCTAATTTTTTCTGCGCGACTCAGAGTTGCATTAGACTCACTTATAGCCTCGCTTGACTTCGCTCCAGATTACAAGCGAGATTGCGCCCGATTCTGAAATATGTGACAAATGACCTGTCAACACAATAGAGACTATATAGTCAATGCTCTCACAATATTGTGAGGTCACTGCGTTATTATTAAATTACTGATCAAGGCCTGATAATGTTCCTTACTCGAACTTGATGACACATAAGGCAGTGCCATATAGGGACCTAACGTCACTCTGTTGTCAGTTTTCGCTCAAGACCTTGATTGATCTAACGGATTAATCATATTGAACTAATCAAATGATTGTCCTAACTAGACTATTTTTTTAATATGAAATTTTTAATCATGTCCCCCAACTAGTTGTGCTCAGGTACAAGGCCGTTGGTGTCACTCTCCCAGGGTCGTGGCCTATGCAAGTCTATGTTAAGATCGTCGGACTGTGACCTCGTATCACACTTACACAATTCCGGACCCAACAGTCGGCGTGGCTTGAATTCTTATGCTAACCGGCAGATTACGAAACGTTGATTTTATTACGTCCTCTTCCTTCTGTAAATAAATATTTACAGTGTTCATGTCCTGTGTCCCTATCTTAAAGAAGAGATATGACATATCGAAAATCGAAATACTGAAAACTCTTCAACAGTCTTTCGATTGGTCGTCGTAAAAAATAAAAAATAAAAATGCCCTGGAGATAATGAATAAATTAACAAATCTTCCTTGAAAATAAATTTATTGAACGAGCTGGTGAAAAGTTGCAGCTGACAATACGCAAAAAAATTACGAAAATTACGTCTACTTTTGTAGAATCGTCGAAAAAAAAAACTGAAAAATGCCCTGGACGTAATCAAGAACTAAACAAATCTGCCTTTGAAGTAGATGAATGCACCGCAGGGTTACAAAGTTATAGCTGACACAACTATTAAGTTTGCAGATGCAGATATCTTCAACCTCATCGCATAAAAAGCTAATTCATAATCTACAGATCTTACACGAAAAAGCTTATGGGCTTTACACGTTCAGCTGACAGCGTCGCTCGTAGCGCATTGTTGCAACAATGTATCAACCAAAAAAAGTTCATTCTTGTGGTAGAACAAATTTTGAAAAACATTTTCCGATTATGGTGTGGGAACCACTGAAATGTCTTGTTGTATATGGAAAAACAGGATGTTTATTTAATTTAAAAAAATGCTAGTTATCGCAATAGCTCTTTCGATTTTTTTTTTTTTGTTGACAAAAGGTGTAGATAAATTTTCTCCTTACCGCACTATGGTCGTCTGCACTATGTGGCGGTGTTTATGGTTATACGAGACTGCAGGAATGTAATTGTGATCGTGCATGGCTTATGAAATTAATAATTTGTACAGGATCAAATTTTTTTTTTTTTATTTGTTACGGCGTTTACTATTATGGTCATTAGCCGAGACCTACTGTTTATAGTGGAATCTGAACCACTTGATCAAATTTATAAGACACAAAATTGATTGTAAACCTGAGGTAAAAGGGAAAGCATCATCTACAGATGGTGCCATGTGAGAATTGGGCCCAATAATTCCAGGACACAAAAAAAAATGTCTTGATACAGTGCACAGTTATTCGCCAAACTTCCGCTGTGCAAAGTGAAATTGCAAGTAAGTTTTGCAAACTGTCGTCATTTTTCATGTATTCTCTTTAAATTTTATACGAAAGTGGGCTAAAATACAACAATGTTCACGATTGTACTTGGCGTGAATCAGTGAAAACGTTTACAGCATTTTGAAAATTTGAAAAAACGCTTTTACGCTGTAACTTTCGTAACTTACAATACATCAAGCGAAAAATTGAGTACACAAATGACTTTACAGTGAACCATAATCGATGTGAAGTTTGGCGAAAATCGCATGAGCGGTTCAAATTTTATTGCAATTTAAACTTTTCAAAATTTCTGTATTCCACTTTAACTTCTGTATTTTTTTTTTTTAGATATTTAGCTGCAATTTTCAACGTGACATCACGATTATTAATTATTAATGAGGAATTTAATTTTTTTTTAAGTCGCCAAGGTGGCAAATTTCGATTCAGCTCCATAAAAAATAAACATTGCTGTAAATAAATAAAAATTCTTTATAGATTTGGCCTAAGTTTCTTTCATAGACAAACAGCCATTGGACAAGATTTCAATACAAATCTCCCGCAACTCGGTCGAATTGTTCAAATTTAATAACTCTTTGAATTCCAAGAATTTTGTTTTTTGCTTCCTCATTATTTTGAATAATTTTTGCTTTTTATAAGGCACACCTACGATGAGGCAACCAAAGTCGATCAGTATATTTCTTCACCCAGGTAGTTTTGTAAAAGTCAAAAATAATGAAGAAGTAATTTGCGAGGTTCTATATTTTTCAGGCTTGCTTGTGATCGACAGTTTTTTTTTTTTTCAAATTAAATGCATTAACATTTTAACCGCTCTACCGATTCTCGTCTAATTTGCTATACTCTCAGTAATAGATGGAGATTATGGGTATGGAGGAGCGGCTTAAAAAAATAATATCTCATGATTTGATTGAAAGTATGTCATGAAAGTGGCGCATTTGTGAATACCTGCTGTTCTGGGTGGACATATATATCGATTCTTCAGGATTGTTTTACCTAAAAATAGACGCGTATTCACCAATACGGCGGTAAAGTCCGCGTGTAACGCAGACGTTGTCGGTAGTATCTGTACAATAAGCAGAAATGATCAACGGACATGCACGAAGGCCTACGAGTCACTCTTCATCACTTCAGTTCCTTATTATCCTGATCCGCTCTGATATCTTACTCAATTTATCAGATTTTACTATTACTCCCTTAGATGTCTTCCTTTTTCCGGACATTTTTTTTTTTTTTTAAATATCTCGCCTCTCAATAAATTGAGTTTCATTTTTTGATTATTTATATTTTGAAACGAAAGAAGCTGAGCTCAGTTCCTTATTATTCTGATACACTCTGATACCTCACTCAATTTATTAGATTTTACTATTACTTCCTGAGATGTCTTCCTTTTTCCAGACATTTTTCGTTTTTTTTTTTTTCATATCTCACCTCTCAATAAATTGAGTTTCATTTTTTGATTATTTATATTTTGAAACGAAAGAAGCTGAGCTCAGTTCCTTATTATTCTGATACACTCTGACATCTCACTCAATTTATCAGATTTCACTATTACTTCCTTAGATTTCTTCCTTTTTCCAGACATTTTTCTTTTTTTTTCATATCTCGCCTCTCAATAAATTGAGTTTCAGTTTTTGATTATTTATATTTTGAAACGAAAGAAGCTGAGCTCAGTTCCTTATTATTCTGATACACTCTGATATCTCACTCAATTTATCAGATTTTACTATTACTTCCTTAGACGTCTTCCTTTTTCCAGACATTTTTCTTTTTTTTCATATCTCGCCTTTCAATAAATTGAGTTTCAGTTTTTCATTATTTATATTTTGAAACGAAAGAAGCTGAGCTCAGTTCCTTATTATTCTGATACACTCTGACATCTCACTCAATTTATCAGATTTTACTATTACTTCCTGAGATGTCTTCCTTTTTCCAGACATTTTTCTTTTTTTTTCATATCTCGCCTCTCAATAAATTGAGTTTCAGTTTTTGATTATTTATATCTTGGAACGAAAGAAGCAGACATGAAAAAAAAAAAAAAAACAACAACAACAACAACCGTTTCAATATCTGTAGTGCTAAACCGCAAATGGACATGACTGGTACAATGAATGTAATGAATAAACAAATAGCCGGATAAAGGATGTTCATACGGTGAGGCTCATCACCTTACAAAGAGTTTCACACGTAAAGCCATTCACAAGAACTAGCACCGTTATTCATTATCGAATGCGAACGACCGTTTTTTTAATACTTTCGCTTCTTTAGATGTTGTTGCTGCATATTATAATGTAGCGGAGTGGGTCCGTCAGTGCGAATGAGAAGTTACCTTCACAGCTACCTCGGAGACTGGAATTACTCAATGGAAAACAACGGAATTAGTCATCACGAGGCCTGTGACTCACGAAACATCGAATATACGTTGATATACAGCGAGGTATATACTATATACACGGAAACCCGAATGTGTACATGCTGTAGGGGAACCGTAGACGAGGCGGGAAGTCTGCGGTGTAAGAAACGGCCTTGGCATTCGATACGATTCGCCGATAATATACCAATTTCTCTCGCGACCTTCGGAAATGTATTAAATCAAGGGTATTACCAAAGTATACATGAAAATTACGAGCTTGTACCACTTGGTGCCATTCGGTACTGTCGTGTGGAAACGAGTAGTGGTACCTCAAACTCGCGATATTTATTCTCGGATAATGACTGCATGTCCATAAACAAAAGAAATGTTCACTCTTCATCAAAGTCGTATTTAAATTAAATTTAGTCTAACTATTCAATGAGCTATTGCCGAAGAAATATGAATTTTGAATAATGTTTGAGGGACCATGTACAAGTTGATTCGCTGAAATTGAACATTTTGTTATACTGGGTGAGGCACGTAAAGTGTTATAGACCAAACAATGAAAATGTTTACTTTTCATCATAGTCGTATTTAAATTAAATTTAGTGTAACTATTCAATGAGCTATTGCCGAAGATTGACAAATTTCGAATAACATTTGAGGGACCATGTACAAGTTGATTCGCTGAAATTGAACATTTTGTCATACTGGGTGAGGCACGTAAAGTATTATAGACCAAACAAAGAAAATGTTTACTTTTGATCAAAGTCGTATTTAAATTGAATTTGGTGTAACTATTCAATGAGCTATTTCCGAAGAAAGACAAATTTCGAATAATGTTTGAGGGACCATGTAAAAGTTGATTCGCTGAAATTGAACATTTTGTTATACTGGGTGAGGCACGTAAAGTGTTATAGACCAAACAATGAAAATGTTTACTTTTCATCATAGTCGTATTTAAATTAAATTTAGTGTAACTATTCAATGAGCTATTGCCGAAGATTGACAAATTTCGAATAACATTTGAGGGACCATGTACAAGTTGATTCGCTGAAATTGAACATTTTGTCATACTGGGTGAGGCACGTAAAGTATTATAGACCAAACAAAGAAAATGTTTACTTTTGATCAAAGTCGTATTTAAATTGAATTTGGTGTAACTATTCAATGAGCTATTTCCGAAGAAAGACAAATTTCGAATAATGTTTGAGGGACCATGTAAAAGTTGATTCGCTGAAATTGAACATTTTGTTATACTGGGTGAGGCACGTAAAGTGTTATAGAGCAAACAAAGAAAATGTTTACTTTTGATCAAAGTCGTATTTAAATTAAATTTAGTGTAACTATCCAATGAGCTATTTCCGAAGAAAGACAAATTTCGAATAATGTTTGAGGGACCATGTAAAAGTTGATTCGCTGAAATTGAACATTTTGTTATACTGGGTGAGGCACGTAAAGTGTTATAGAGCAAACAAAGAAAATGTTTACTTTTGATCAAAGTCGTATTTAAATTAAATTTAGTGTAACTATCCAATGAGCTATTTCCGAAGAAAGACAAATTTCGAATAATGTTTGAGGGACCATGTAAAAGTTGATTCGCTGAAATTGAACATTTTGTTATACTGGGTGAGGCACGTAAAGTGTTATAGCACTCAAATTTTTGATCATATCCAAAAATGTTTCGAACAAAAATGTCAGTGTTCGAGAAGGCCGTTACACTGGACCACCCCATTTTTTTTTATCGGTGAAGTGTTGACGCTACTTCAAGATGAACTTCACTCTTTAAAATGGAACCGATGACACTATTAGCGAATTTTAAGCATATGTGACAGGATGACGTCCAGTTTCGACCACGGTTGTTCAAAACGGCACCGTATGTTACTAAAAACAATCGCAATGTCCGTCTAACAGTAATCGAGAAAAGTTGAAACACATGCGAATAGTACAAAATATAATATCACAACATGTCTGATTTATCATTATCATCAATGTTCTTAGGGCGCACTTTAGACACAATGCACGTTCCTATCAAAACCGAAAAAAATTAACAGCATTTAAAACAAATAAAACGAACCAATTTTGCAGCCCTTCGATTAAAAAATAATGAGAGAACAAACTAATAGAAAATATTTCTATTAACGATAATACTATTGATTTTGATAAGTGATAAATCACGCAGAAATACAGTTATAAATTCACGTGTTGGTATTGGTCAGAATAAAAAATTGTAGCAAACGCAAAAAAAAACCATCTTTTGTGCCCTCTTCGTGAGTCCCCAGTTTACAACTTGTGTATCGTGCGTCCTGTGACGTACAAAGAAGGCAGATCCCTCCTCTTCAGATGGTATCTGTTGTGTGTTAGTTTCCTTGTTTTTTATGCTATTTCTTTCAGTCTTTCTTCCATCCAATCTTTTCCGAACTTGCCTAGCTTTCGCCCTTTTCAATCTGCTTTCGTGCTCCTTTCTCATTTCTTCTTTATCTGGTGGATCACTGTACATTGTAGACTTCCAGGTTTTCGAAGCTCTGTTTGTTTAACTCAGAGGAGCTTTCGGTAATGGCTGTATTGCTTCCGGCGTAAATCCAAGTGCGGCACTGGAAGACCCTACGTTTTCAGGTCAATAGAGGAATTGCTTGAGAACTTGCAGAGAGTTTGGCCGAAATTTACTGAATACTAATGCTGCTTTAAGGTCAGTGGTGGTTTAGTCAAAGTTTCCGGACCTACAATAATGTTTTCTTGTTCAGTTTCAGAGACTGGTGAACTCTGTCGGACGTTCGCAGCCTGTTGTTGGGTAACAAAGGCTACATGTACATTAGAGAGCTATGCGGACGATAGGTGGCGCTTCATCTTCAGGTTTGCCAGTATTTTGAGTAGGAACAACCTCTGCCTCTGCGGTATTTTCGGACATTGGCCTATAAGTCACAATCGTAGGAGAAAAATTGAGCCAGGAATTCAAGGTTTCGACAGCCAACTTCAATATTTGAAAACGCTGCAATTCCTGAAATGTCATAAATTGACATTGACTTTTCTGAGTGGCTGCAGATCAATGCATCATAGATCGAATTTACGGCTTTCTCCAAAGGACCGAATACAGGTTTATCAAATGGTTGGAGTCTGTTTGAGCAGAGCGGAGGAGACGATAATACTTTTCTTGCAAGAGTTCAGTGCGTTAATATGAATGTGTTAGGAGTGGTTATCGAGCGCAATTAAGGAGGTTGGATACCCAACACAAAGTTATAAAAATAGGCTTGAATTTTTGGAGTGTATTCGTCGACAAAAATCCACAGCTCCGAGCCAAATTTCACGTCAATCGTCTGGATGATTATCGAGAAATTAATTAGTGAAGTAACACTCTTGTAAATGGACGATATAGCAAAAACTATACGCATTTACAATTTTATGCCCGAAAATACGTTGAAAATAATTTAAAAAATGCTGATAACGAAACTAAATTATTCCTCGTATTCTCGGAAAAACTTCAACGAGAATCTAAATGATTCATTTGCTGAGTTGTCGAGAAAACGTGAAAACAAAACTACTCGAAACATGCAATAATCTACGCCGGCGATAGCGCATCGCCGAATTCTCTCTCGCACATTACTTCCCCGACAACCCGCGCATTTCCCCGCAGAAATGACGTGATCCAACATCCTAAACCCTTTGTCAATGTTTCATCCTGCATCCACCCAAAGGGGCTTGCATCTGTAGAAGATCTTACTAGTCTATCCCTGATAAAATGGTCTTGGTGACTGACTCGCGGGAAGACGAAGAATGGAGGAATTACATTTCCGATAGGTTACTGTGACCAAAGTTTGCTGAAATTACGGAACTTACTTGAGGTGTACTCTCTCGGACTTTTAGACTGTGATTATGCCTATTTTATCAGTAACTCAAACTTATGAGGATTCATGGTAATGATCAACGAGCGATAAAAAGCATCCACATTGTTTTTCGTAAAACTAGTCGCCCTTGAAAGGTTTTTAGCTTGCCCTGCACGTACAGACAGTTCATGGTTTCGTCGCATAACCATCCGAAACCATTCTTCACTATCCCAAGTTGGAGGATCGTGATAAGTGTTACACTTGATGGTTAGTTCATGTGCCCATTTTCAATCATCGAGTAAAGAAGAAAAGCAAATATAATCATAGTTTTCAAAAATCGTCCTCGTCCATTGATTCTTTTGATGTGGATGCTTCGTTCATTTTTCTGACTTACTAATTATTTCTCACTCAGAGGTTATGGATAACTTCCAATTCGTAAAAATAACAAAAACAATCGAGTGAGCGACAGTGATTGCTGATTGGCGGCCGCCTCGTGTATCGGTGTCAGTCAGCGATTAGCAATTTCTTTCTGCCCACTATCGCAGACTGCATGCGTGTCCCTGGCAACGCATGAATGTTTCACAGCCAAAGCCGAAAGTACGCACTTTCGACTCGGTATGTTTTCAAAACACCACTAAACTGTCCTTTGTTTTCGCTTTTTGTTATTGTATTGACGAAAAAACAGTTAAGGTAAACGTACCAATGGCGGGACATTTAAGGCAATGTCTGTTTTGTATACCAATTTTCGCATCCATATATTTATTATTTTAGCAAAGGTAAAAAATCGTAAGATTAGAGTTTCTAGTTTCCGAAAAGCATACAATAAAAATATTTTTGATTGTGTGAAAAACAGTTATTAATTAAAACGCTGAAAAATGTAGAATGTACCAATGCTGGGACGGGTATTTTTCTACATGTCCCGATCTCGGGATGTGAAATGTGCGTATCGGTGGGCACAAGAGTATTTGTAAGAGTTATTTTTTATATTTTCTGAATTGAATTCTTGATATATATACGGATTCATATAGAGTCCTTCAATTGGGACCTGTCCCGCCATTGGTACGTTTACCTTACGCCCGACAAATATAATCTTTTTATAACGAAATAAAAAACAACGAAACTACATAATTTTGATATGCATTTTCATGATGTCCTGACACATCTATAAAAGTCATAGTTGTTATTGTTTTCAAGTGTAATGAAAAACATATTTTCCTTGCATCGAAAATAAACTTCACGAGATCAAAGCTTCCTCCACGAGGAAGCGCGAAGTGTTGGGGCATCACAGTTACCCAAATTGTGGTCCAGATGCGATGATCCAATTTTGCAATTCGTCATCCCAATAAAAACCTTTTCGTTTCGCCAATGAGAGGATACTCGAGCAATACATATCAGGATGATGTTTTTCACATCACATAATTCAGCAAAATAAGAAGTAATTTCACCGGCGAAGCGGAATCTTTTCAATTTCTGGATCAGAATGCAGACTGTACGTGCCTTTGCGAACGTCCAATGTCTGGCGATGCACTTAGTGTGACGCCCGAAGGGTCGTTCCTGTGATGATGGGATAGCGAGGGCGAGCAAGCGTTCCTTGAAAGGATCCGCAGCATCATCTCACGCACTACGTGCCCAGTCGCGTTCCCAGCACTGGCCGCACTTTCCTCGGCGTCGGCATGCGTCACGATCGCGGGATGCCGATTGAATTCCTCGGGCGAATTCCTCGATGCGGTAGATCGCCCGAGAGAGTCAGAGGGCCCCGAGAAGGAAGGCTAAGGTGAGTCGGCGCAGAGGTCGGGCGAAGGGTGGGGGGTGGGGGGACTAGCAGGGTATGCGCGGGAGACTGCCAAGGGAGATCGTGCGGTGCGGCCGTGCGCGGTTCCAGCGGCTCTATGCGCATAGTCCCGCCGATATCCCGAAGACACGCCGTTAGCCGATGCTGCTGCCACCTCCACGGCTGCTGCTTTTGCTACGATACATCGGACTGAAGGGGGCCCCCGAGAAATCCCCCACGCATCTTCGGACGAGCTCAAAGCCAGCACGCGGATCTGGAACACAAGCAGCACACGAGAAGCCGTCGTTGCAGTCTCGCGTCCAGCACCAAGCCACGACGCCGAGCAGAATCGTTGGTGCCCCCTTTTTCACGCAACCACCCATCCCCCACACATTGTTGCGCTCTTACTTGGACACTCGACTTTGATTTACGTACGCACCCGCGCACACGTTCACGTACTTACACTCACAATCACTCTCAATTTCAATATCACTCACTCTCGCACCCTCACCCTCAATTACACTCGCACTCACATTAACGCTCTAGTCATATTCAACCCTCACACTCCACTCACACACAGACACGTATATTTGCGCTCACACTCGCACTCATACTCATATTCACACTCACACCTCACATTACACTTGCACTTACACAAAAACGCTAACTCAAGAACTCCGGTTCCGAACTACAGACTCAGGAACTCTTTCTAAGGAACTCGGGCCCACGTACTCTGATTCACATGTTCCTATATACACTCGCGTATTCCGATATACGTACTTTGACTTACACTTGCATACTTACACCTACTTCCGCCGGCATACTTACCCTCACTCATTCCGAAACTCATATTCATGCTGATTACAACTGAGGGTGAAGTAGCCAGATGGGTTAACGCGGCAATTCCAAACTAAAATTCATTTCCTTTTCATTACAGTTAATTACATTTGAAGCTGGCATACGATATCAGTGACATGGTGTTATCGATACGACAAATTTGGGACTGACTCAATGTGATTTATTATATATCTTGATTGTTTGAATGAAAATAAATGAAGAAACTGGAAAATCGTGAAGTGTGTACAAATTCTTCTATGTAGCCGGAAAAGGAAAGCCCGAGTGGTTGCGATTTGTGAGTCGTCGTCGTCGTCGTCGTCGTCGTCGTCGTCGTCGTCGTCGTTCCAGTAGTACCTGTCGTGCTGTCGTCGACGTCGTCGTCGTCGGCATCGTCTTCGTCGTTGTTCTCGTTGCTCTCGAGTTACCCGAAGCGGGATATTTCGCTACAGTTGAGTGTCGCGTGTGTTGCGTTGGTAACATAAGGTGGTACAGTGTCTTGTGTATATATACACACATCGGGCGGGCGAGGAAAGCCGATTATCGCTAGTTTCGCTTTGCTTCTGCCAAGCGGTAGTAGCATCGCCGCCCAGAACACTCGAGAGAGCCATACTGACGCAATTGCTATATAATAATATATACACGTCAGTTGTGCGGTGACATTGCAACGTGCACGTCATCCGACCACGCGCGCACCACCTGCGTCCTTCCGCTCAAGTGCAACATAGTAAAATTCGTTGCTTTCACGCGGTACCACGCAGCCCATTTTTCCTTCGACTTCCGAGGACATCCGCGAAATAATAAAACATCGACAATACACACAGGTGAACAAATAATAATTTAAGGTCAACAGGGTTTGTGTCACGTATGTTATTTTCATACGTGGAGAATCATCGCGACGATGTTGCCGAAGAGCTGAAGTGAAGAGAAGTCATTTCATCGTCTGCGAGAAATAAGAAAAATCATTGTGCAGTTTACACGAAGAAATAATAAAATAAAACCGGAAGTGTCGAAGCACGGCTGAAGAAATATTCGGTTTATGGACAAAATTCAATGTTATCGTGGGTTCTGAATCACTGACACAAGAGTTTCGTTAAAACTCCTGCGACCCGCGAATCGATAAGACCAAAGCTGTTCGCTGACGTTGAAGAAGTTTCGATCAAGTCTCAAAGTGGTTTTCGGATTGTGCGGTAGGCACGAGTATACATTTAAATAATCGCGATATAACGTGAAGTGAAGAGGAAGTGAAGACGTTGAAGACACAGGAGGTCAAGGGGGACTCGCACGCGAATCGTCGGGCCTCAACGCAAATCACGAGGAAAAATTGTTATTCGCCAAATAAGACGTGACGAGACTTCCGCTTGAAGAACTATTCCCGGCGCGAAGAAATTGTCATTAGAATCATCAGGGACACATGATAAATGATAAATTCACGCGGATGACCTTCTGCGATACCGCCACGATCGTGAGACTCGCTGCTGCACGTGGTCTTTGTAAATACACACGAAAAGGACGTACAATGGTTTTGTGGATCGTGATATTTGGTTTATTGGCAGTCACGTATGGTGAGTCTAGTTCTTTGTTTTTTTTTAAATTTTTTTCTTAAATTTAAGCCTTTTGTTATTTGTGTATTGTAAAGATTAGGTATACGTCGTTTTACTCAACTAACATAGAATTACATACGTATAAAGTATCGTGAAATAAGTACGTACGACTTCCGGTCAAAAGTTTGACTAGTTTACAATTCAAGAACTTTGCAACAGGATGTCTCATGGAAATAGATTATATATATATATATATATGCACTCCGTAAATACCACGCGTTTTATGTGCTCGCTTTGATGCTAAATTTGCTTACCTTCTAAAAGAAAAGGACCCAGACTTTGTTCCTTGTATAAAACACTCATGGGGGGAGTTGGAATAATCTATACATGAGAACTTATGGATTTGAGAACAAGTAGAGCTTCACTGTGCCAACTGACCCCGGCCTGCTCGTTTTTTGACGCGACACTAACGGCAGCGAGGTTTGTTTATAATAATATCTTCGTTGTAAGATCCAGGATGTTAAAATTATTAATCTTAGATATATAAAACGTATCTTTATGAAATTTTCCGTCTTGGACATATATTTTGTATATTATATACGATTATACGTACGACTTCCGGTCAAAAGTTTGACTAGTTTACAATTCAAGAACTTTGCAACAGGATGTCTCATGGAAATAGATTATATATATATATATATATATTAGGGTGTGTCATTTTTGGGCAATTTTTTTTTTTCGACTCAGAAACAGGTTGTATACTTTCAGGAAGGTAAAATAAGAAGCCTGTAAAAATTTTAGCTCTTAATATTAATATTTAGATGCGCCTCATCGCGAATTTCTATTTCCCATTTAAATAACATGGGAAAAAAATGTTTTCATGTTTGGAATTTTATACGTTAGCAATGGCATATTGTTCGATGGAACGCAACACATATTTTATAGAGAATCGCACGCTCTACAAAAAAGATGTCTTGCATTTTTTCGATAGACATAGTCATTCTGATGATATTTGAGTTCAAAGTTCAAAATATACGAAAATTCATCTTTTTGTTAATTTTTAACATAAACATAAACATTTTTTTTTTACTATTAATGGAAATAACGAAAGATATTTTTCGTGAGTATTTTGTCGATTTTTTTTGTAACTATTTATGATAAGTATCAGCCCATTAGAACCAGTTTCGTGACAGAAGACAGGTCTCTACAGCATTGAACAATTCACCAATAAATATTAATTAATCATGGATGAGACAATTTTCATGGTAAATTTAATAATTTACATAAAAGTTGATTGAAGATTCTCAATAGAGTCAATAGTTTCGCTATAATATTAACAAAAAGATGAATTATCGTATATTTTGAACTTTGAACTCAAATATTATCAGAATGGCTATGTCTATCGAAAAAATGCAAGACATCTTTTTTGTAGAGCGTGCGATTCTCTATAAAATATGTTATGCGTTCCATCGAACAATATGCCATTGCCAACGTATAAAATTCCAAACATGAAAAAATTTTTTTCCCATGTTATTTAAATGGGAAATAGAAATTCGCGATGAGGCGCATCTAAATATTAATATTAAGAGCTAAAATTTTTACAGGCTTCTTATTTTACCTTCCTGAAAGTATACAACCTGTTTCTGAGTCGAAAAAAAAAAATTGCCCAAAAATGACACACCCTAATATATATATATATGCACTCCGTAAATACCACGCGTTTTATGTGCTCGCTTTGATGCTAAATTTGCTTACCTTCTAAAAGAAAAGGACCCAGACTTTGTTCCTTATATAAAACACTCATGGGGGGAGTTGGAATAATCTATACATGAGAACTTATGGATTTGAGAACAAGTAGAGCTTCACTGTGCCAACTGACCCCGGCCTGCTCGTTTTTTGACGCGACACTAACGGCAGCGAGATTTGTTTATAATAATATCTTCGTTGTAAGATACAGGATGTTAAAATCATTAATCTTAGATATATAAAACGTATCTTTAGGAAATTTTCCGTCTTGGACATATATTTTGTATATTATATACGATTATATAAAAAATATTAGGTGATTGTTGCACGGGCGTTTCGAGTGACCGCTAAGAGTTCTAAACGAATCCACATCCATGAACATAACGTATATATTCGAAGGTATATTTTCAATTGGCCAGAGATATATTCATTAATATATAGTAGATTCGTTATATGGACGATATTCACCCGATATATCGAACTTCTTGCTGCGACATATATTAAAATGTTATAAAACTCATATAAAAAACATATATTCTTCGTATATCTGAAAGGTATACAAAAGATATATAATGGATATATCGCCTTTAAACCATATATCCATGACACGTAGAAAATATGTTTGAAAAACCAATATCAAAATAATTAAATGTGCTAATTGAATAGGTTAATTTCAACTTGTCAATTGAACATTCGGAGTCATTCAATTAATTAATGCATATTAATTTGTTGAAGAAACAAATGTGAATTCTTTGCTGCGCGAATGGGAATCGAACCCCAATCCAGTGGATGTCTGTTGGGTGCATTAGACCCATCAATTGACATCTTGGAAGATCGAAATTTTCATTCCGTATTTGAAATATATTGAAAAAACGTCAAGACTACATTTATTCATATGGTTAAATCTAAAATATTCAAAATACAATCAGCGAACTGTTTTGACTCTTAAGGGAAATTGATAAATTCGGTCAACGAACGGTCATTCATCCAAGTGTTGACCTTGTGGCGCTTAGAAAAGTTCAGCCGTATGGCGGTCACCTGTTCATGTACCGACGCTCGACGAATTTGAAAAAAAAAATTGGCTAAACGGTCTCCATCCAAGTACCGATCACCGAGGATCTTAGAAAAATGATAAAACTCAAAAGTATCAATCCTATTAAAAGCTGAGAAACGTTTTTCAGTAATCTTCGCTTAAAACTGGGCATCTCGCAAATGTAATTCGCCAATTCTAGTCTCAGACGAGTCCGAAGGTCTTCGGACATTGATTTCTGCCAATAACCACGAATATCACGATACCTGATCAAATTAGTTGAAAAATGTTACTACGAGCTCTAATTATTTATCGCCAAGTGCAATTATGTTCGAGTATTGAATGCTTAATTGTTTTCCCTAAAAAATCGGATTTGGATATATGCACTTGGAAGAGATAAACACTGCTAAACGAATTTATATGAATATGAGAACATAAGAAAATACAATTTTTTTAACGTATAAGTTTCTTGGGGCAACAGAAAATGTTGATTTCACCAGAATAGCACATAGCATTGTACCACCGAAATATACCTTTTTTTTCTCTGGGAATTAATTTCGTGAGGTTCGAATTTTTTCGGCCCACCCCAAAACTTGTAAAAAACCGATGTTGGTAGGAAAAATGACTAATTTGCATGAATTCCCGGTCAAAAAATTACACTCGCATGTCAAATATTGCTCTAGGTATACAAGGAATTTTATCCTGGTCGATAATCCTTTTGTACATATTTCTGATTTTTTTTTCTCCCCAATATGATAATTAGAGGGATATTAATTTGGAAAAATAGCCCTTCCGCAAAAAGCAGTAAAAAGATTTATTTCCTGTCTTTGGATTTATTTTTCAATTTTACTTTATTGAGAATATTAACTGTTCGCTATTTTTTAAAATTATCGGCTTGTTCTTGATACGATATAGACGGTTGAAAATAAATAAATACCTAACTATTGAGAAGAAAACAAAAATCTGCTACATTCGTGTGTAATTTGATCCGATAGTTATTTGAAAAAAAAATGGCTTAGCTGACAGCTAATCCGGCTACCACAATAAATAAGGATTTAAGTGAAATTCTTCTTACGTTTATCTTTGACGGAAATAGACACATGCGCCGTACAGAGTAACGAGCGGCGCCTAATTTACACAGAATATTATTAACTATCCCTGAACCTGAATAAATACTACCACGGTATAAGTATTCGCTGACTAATTGATGCAGATCTTTTTTTAAAAGCATCATCGTAACGATAAAAGAACAAGCAGAAAATTAATTGTTTGTGACTGAACGTAGTGAGACATTGCGCAGAGAAAGGAAGAATATTATGCCGTGAGAAATACGCCTGTAGCTACTGAGTGATTACATTTCGTCATGAATTATACGTTCTGTTAGTACGTGTCACGGCTGCACGACGAATGGCTATTGTATGTCCAAGAACACGGACGACCGACAAATGACAGTAAACCTTCGGCTCTGGACAATTAACCGAACAAATCAACACAAATTACTTACGTAAAACGCGCGGGATACATCCACGTCGCAACGTCCTCTGTCGCTCTTTCCTGTGTACCCGCATCTTAAGCAGCACTGCCCCTCACCTCGCAATTTTGGAACCTATTTTTTCCTAAACTACTCGACAGATAAAGCTCAAATTTGGAAGGAACGTACATACGAACGGCAAAAATGGATTAAACTACCGGCTTCTCCAAACTCGATGCCGCTTATTTGGTAGAACTGGAAAAATAAAAAGTGAGGTTAGGTGCGAGACAGACGAACCTACAGGTCCATTTCTCTTGATTAAAACCGGCCAATAAACATAAGGTTGTCTTCTTTTCGAATAGTAGAGGTCATAAATTATGCGGGATAATCAGTCAATGGCTGAATTAGGTATATTAAAATAGTATATTATGCAAAAAGTGGGTGAAACATACGCACGTGACGCATACGATACTTTTTTACGCAGTATGCGTAAAATTTGCAATCCCACAAAGAAACATGTTAAAAAAAACAAATGTAGGTTATACGGAAACGGAGCGGAGGGGGTGCGTTCAAGAGCCGAAGATCCGGGGGAGGTCCCCCCTTAGGGAAAAAAATAGTTAAAAATTTGCAAAAAATAATTAATATTCAACATATCAGTTATAAATGCAATGAAAAAATTTGTCCAAAAGTGATGACCAACGAAAGCTTTACAACGTAATTGATTCTTAAATTAGACGCGTTATTGATCTCTATGATTAGTAAGGCCTGATGGACTAAACTCTTTCGATATATTATAAAAATCATTATACATGTATATATAAATATATCAATGTATACATTTTATCAAACTTAAAAGTTAATTTGAATGGGAACCTATTCAACCTTTAAATGAGTCACTTGCTGATGGACTCAAAAATCCAAACGTGTTGCGTAAAATGGTTGATACTGAGTCGGAGACCGTCAAAAACTAGCCGAAGGTCTTTTCAGATAATACACGTAGATTCAGCCGGCCGAAATTCGTCACAACACCTGACGCTGAGACCTCCGGCTCAATTGATATGCAAGTGAGCGTAACATTTTTATGTCCGCAAAGACCTTTCTTCAAGGGTCGGATCGGCCTGCACATAAAATTCAGATGATTGCTACATGCGATTGGATATTATTTATAACATTTAAATTTTACAGATCGCCACGTCTTTTGTTCGGTGACTAAATCCTTATTAAGTTTATGAACAAAGTTTTTGCCATTGAAGAATTTCTTATTTATTATAACAGTTGCTGAAATCAATTTAACAGTTGTGAGTCATTAATGAATTTATAAATGTATTTTGAACTAAAGATTATACAAAAAATTCTAGTAGCAAACACACAATTCTTCTCGCGTTGCATCATAAAATTTGTTGCGTAAAAAAAGTTCTTGGAAAAAAGTTCTATACCGACGACGTCACAGACCACTAATATCGGGTAGTCCACGAAGAAACAAAAGTAACCGGTGCAACCATTTTTTTACATGTTTGCAATAAACCAAGTGTGACGAGCTATTATTTATTTGCGAGAAGTCGACAAGCGGTTGTCACAATTCGTGTACAGCGAACTTATAAAGAAGTGGAAATACCGGCGACTTTTTTTTCTCTCCGTGTATTTTGCGCATTTTCCTACCTTAGTTAAACAAAGGTAATGTCTATTGTTGATGTTGATCAATTAATGAAGCCCCCCACTAAAATGGTAATGATCCAGTAAATGTATGTACTTGTGTACTTACATTTTTTTTTCTCCATTCCTACCGGCAACGAGAAGAATTTTTGAAGTCGAAATGATAGAATAATGTGTCCCGTGAAAAAAGCGCAAAAATAATTCGAGTAGAGAATAAATTTATATATAAATTAATTTCACACCATTTTACCAGAGAATCGAGACACGAAAAATCCCAAATAATAATTACGCGTAGATGTCAAAATTTGTGACATTTTCGAAAATAATTTATGAAATTACTGCTTTATTCCATAAGCCTTTTCCTATTTTCACACGCAAAACTGAATTTTTTGAGATTTTTTGGTGTCAATCTCCAAAAAATCCATCTGTAAAAAGGCGCAGGTATATAAATTGATCAATAAGTTCATTTTTAACCAACTAGGGTCTATTTCCATAGAGTTTCAGATTTTTTTGGTTATAGGAGCACAAATATGTATTTTTTTAAATATATAAATATATTTGCAATACTTGTAACAAAAAAAAAATCTCTACGAAAACCAGCTTTTTTACCTGATTTTCGCCTCTTGTGAAAAAAGGTACATAAATTGATCACTAAATTCATTTTAAGCCAACTAAAGTCTATTTCCATAGATTTCAAAATTGTTTGGTAATAGAGTCAAAAGTACATATATATTTTTAAACATAAATATATTTACAATATCTGCAGTAAAAGAAAAAGAAAGATTCATATACGAAAATCACCGTTTTTCATCTGACTTCCTCCTCTTGTATTTCGTTAACGCTCTAATGTTAAGTGCAACCAGAGCAAAAATCAGACTAAGTCGTTTCCGGAATTCAAACTGCATTGAATTCGAAGTGTAGCTGCACTGTAGGGATTCACTTTCATCAGGTACGTCGTTAGAATAACAAACGCGTGGACGACAGTAGTTTTCGCCTCGGCCTTGCTCGACGTACCATCAAGTAGCTTCATCGCAGCGAAGCGAACGTCGTGAAATTATGTTGGAAGGAATCAGAGCAAGGCTTGGACACCCAGTGACACATCGTTTCGCTTCTCGTTCTTGCGTTGAAAGCCGATGCACACTGGGATGCTACAGAATTCAATGCCGTTGTTAAGCTACTTTCCTTACATTTATGCGGAATTAATTACCTTTGTCATTTGACAAAACACTGAACTCGTGCACAATTTCCTTGTTACCATACCGTGGGTACGATTATTAATTTCCGTGGGACAAAGTCAGGGCTTCCGGGGTAACTAATGTTACTCAGTGTTAATCAGTGTGCTAAATACCCATTGTGTTGAAAAATCAAGTTTACGACACGGTTCGTTATGCATTCAGTATTTTTTAATAATAACCTGCAGCAATTTAACAATTAGTTGTAAGATTATGAAGAGACAATGTTGCGAAGATAATGGAAGGGCTCAGCTCTTCATTACGTTCACAATGGATCAACAGTATTTCTTCATTTTGCCGAGAACATTGTCGTGAATATTAGTTGAAAAGCAATATTTTTTTACGACTAGTATGAAGTACAGGCATAATATCATAATTTTTGCATGATATCCTTATGAATATAAATTTTGAAGACTGAATGTAGAGAATAGTACTAAAGTGGAACTAATATTAAGAGGCGGTAATACACCGCAGCGAGTTTCGTCGCCCAATATTAAACGGTTTTGGTTTTTTTCGAATTAAAAAAAAACTGTTTTGTGTATCGCACAGCCAAAAGGTTAGCCCACTTCTGCCATAATTCCGCAAGTTTTCCCAAAATTTGAGCTTTATCTGTCGAATAGTTTGGGAACAAATAGGTTTCAAAATTTTGAGGTGAGAGAAGTGTCCTCTTCTGACTCAACTCAAAATTTTGAAACCTGTTTTTTCCTAAACTACTCGGCGGATGAAGCCCAAATTTTGAGATTACGTGCGGAAGTCGTGCATAAATGGACTAAACTTCTGGCTGCCTGAAATCCAAAACCATCTTTTGGGAAGAACCGAAAAACAAAAAAGTGAGGTTAGGTGCGACAGAAACAGCTCTGTAGACGTTGAACTGTGATCGTTGAAATTCCTGGCGCTGTATTACTACCTCTCAAAGAGTTAACCTCGATTCATACATGTATTTCTGACAAAAAAATGTTATTTCTTCAGAAGTTCAGTACGTTACGGAAAGAAAAAGACGTTATAACTTTAATAGTACAAAATGATCAACAAATAAGCAAGCAAAAAAGATTCAATACATTCGATAGGAAACCTCATTTATTTTTCAAATAAAATGGAATTATCTATTTTCTCGAAAACTTGTAAAATTCTGCGCAATTGACTGAAAATTTTCCAATTCCAATTTTCGACAATTTTTTTACGTTCTTCGTATGAAACGATACTTTCAGTAATTGTGAAATTTTCTACATCGAATATCAAAGCAGTACACGAAACGGTAAAAGAATTTCATGCTTGAAAGAAAACTCCTTCAAAACAAATATATCCTTTGAAAAATACTTAATGTATTTGTTAATTAACGAGATTATTATTATTCTTACTATCGGTACCTTTATTGACATAACTTTTTTTAAACACTTTTTTTGTTGATACTCGAACCCTACTAATTTATTGTTGAACTAATTATTTCGTACTCTTAAGCACGTTATTTCGTACCGCTATTTGCTGATAAGTCAGATTGTTTCACAACGTGGATTTTTCCGCCTTTGGTAATAGAGGGAATACCGATAAGTGTTTATCTGAAATTACTCGTAACAACCTTGTACGTAATTTACGGGAGAAACCGAGGCTTCCTCGCCGGTGATCGACGAAATAAATTGTTTAATTCCACAGTAACCGAAGTGTTGCACAGTCAGAAATAGGAGTGGCCTACACGGAGAGGAACAAGATGCAAAATGCAAAATAACAAACTTCGAAATTGCTTCCTCATTGTTTAACTTTTTTTGTATGCCAAAACGATGCAAACTAGAATCTTACACGTTCCTTCTTACATCTTTTGGGTCTTTGTTCACAAAACCTCTACCATGATGAAGTTTTTTTACCAACTTTGGCTTTGTGAGCAACACGATCCAAAATAATCATGGAGGAACGTGTAAAATTCCACTTTGCATCGTTGTGATATATAAAAACAAGTATTTGTTGTCGAAATAGATAAAAAATTAGTTGTTTCTAATCATCGCTATGACTGTATGTGCGCCAGGCGATTTTCTGGTTACGTAAACCAATAGTGCTTAGTTAGATAGATGACAATTCGAGTAACCAAGTTAATAGTGAGACCAATCTTAAACTATACCATTGTATTTACCAATTTTATTGTCGGTCCAACCATTTCACTTCGGTGATCCAACTATTTTACTTTGCTGATCCAACCATTTGATTTGGTTGATCCAACTATTTTACTTTATTGATCCAACCATTTCATTTGGTTGATTCAACCATTTCATTCAGTAAAACCAACAAACTCACTTGATTGAGTCATCCAAATCAGGCTGAAGAAATATTTTTAGCTACCCGAAGAACAATCTGTCCGCCAACTGATTGATTAATTTTAATTTTGACTTTTATCATTATAAATATTAAATCAACTGATTCCGTCAAATATCAGATTTTGCTTTTTCCGGTGCTGAAAGTGACCTAGAAAAAATTGCTCATATATAGGATTATGTTCTATGAGATCACATATTATCTTCACGGCATAATTTTACATTAATCAATCAGGAAGATTTTTCGAAATACTTTCATCCCTCCTATACGGAAAAATGATGGGGCTATTTCGATTGCAGGAACTCGTGAATAAGTAATTACAAAAATTCATGATGCTCGTCTCCGGTAAATATCAAATGGAAATTCTTAGCATTCCACAAGATTCAGGAATTTTAATTGACAAAATTACCGTCGGTGAATTTTCGTCGATTTTTTCGGGCGATATCCGCTCCTTTCACTGCGGGAAGAAGAGGATGATATTATATAGCGGCGTACACATGCACACACGTAGCTCGCGGCATTTCTTCCTGTGGTTCGGCACGGAGAAACTGGTTCCTCACTGAGGGTGGTTAAACTCGATGCGATGCATGGAATTTGGCGAAACGATATATCAACAACCCGGCCTGTACTATACATGCATGTTTTCACGCCCGGCCATGCTAATAGCCTCATCACGAGGGGAATAGCCGCAAACAAAAAGAGTCCAAAGTAGAACGTTGCATGTTGCTTTCTCATTATCTTTAACTTTTTACAAATCTATCTCTATGAGGAAGTATGTTCATCAGTTTTGGCTTCCTCACACGATGCTGAAGTTTGGGTCGTTGGAATGCGTACTGAAATAAATTTTGAAAAATCCCAACGAGCCCGAATTATTGTAGAAGGTACAAATTAAATGACATATAGCTATTACTAGCATTGGAAAACATGTCAAACTATATTACGGCGCGCTAATTTTTCCGTCATTAATTTTTTTTTAATCACTAGCCCATATAAGCACTCCGCGCGCTTTCTTATTTGCTCTGATATTATTTGATTACATTTTTTAGCAACTGAACATTTTTCTCTAAAGCAAATTATTATTTATTTAGACAGAGTTTGCAATAAATTTCATTGTTTCCCGTATTTCCAGAATACAATTTGTTCATCCTGTAGCCGAAACAAAACTCTTTTACGAGAACTTTTTAGTTATTAGTTTAGTATATAACACAGTTATATAGCACAGCCAAAAATAGAGAAACCTCTTAATAGGAATAGAAAAATTAATAAGAAATTAAAAATTCTGAGGAGATAATTTGCAAGGTCTGAGGGGATAATTTTTCAGTTATCATATAACACGGTTACATAGCACAGCCCAAAATCGAGAAACCTCCTAATAGGGATAGAAAAATTAATCAGAAATAAGAAATTGTGAGGAGACAATATGCAAGGTTCCACTTTGTAACATTTTTTACACACTTACAAGCGCGTTCCATTTACGTATCGTTACCATGGTTAAGCAACACGTTTGAAAGTCTGTAAAAAGGTGTCACAATGAAAAAATACTGTGCACTCTATTTTTCTCGTCTCCTTTACATTTTTGTATGGATAAATTTATCGATCGCAATTGAATTCAACACTACCTTGAAGTGCGAATGGTTTGTTGCAGCTACAAATAATATTTGTAATAATACATTAAGATGACTCCTCGATACGTATTCTTACATTCTCGAATGATGAATCTCGTATGAAAACGTCGTGAGTTATCGAGAAAACATTCTTCGACATATGGAATATGGCTCCGGGGCGATGAGACAAGAAAGAGATAAGAGCCTTGAATTATTGCGAATAAGAGGCGTACGCTTAGTTTTACGTCCTTGGTATCATATGGATTTTTATCTTTGGCAAGCAAGACCAACGATAGCCGGGTCAACTTTCGCTTTTGATTTTTTTTTTTTTTATAGAATCTTGTTACGTTATTGTAATATCATTACGTTGCATCTCATTAACATTACCTGAGTATAATTAAACTGTAAGATTTTTTTCAAATTAATATACCGTATATTAATTTTAAATGCATTTATCCTTGACAAATACAATATTGATATATTAAACTGAACAATACTGACGTACTGTAATTTTCAAATGGCAAAATCGTAGAATTCTTATACTTACATTCCTAATTTATAACAAAATACCGATTATAGTTACATTCGCTATTTTGATCGCCTCTTTATTGAAATGCAATGAATATCGCAAATTGAATAATGGTGGCTATTCTAGATCCATTTGTTTATAATTTTGTAATTCACTATTTTAACCATACGCCATTTTTGGCATTCGCTATTTTGACTTCACCGGAAACAAAGTAATAATTGAAAGTCCCGTGATAAGGATTCTTGTAAAATAGGGTTTTAATTTTAGTCTGTCGTGTCGGATTTTTGGAATTCGAAAAATTATACAATTTACGGTAGCTAAAAAAAATGTTAATTTTGTGTCAAAAGTGTCGGACTTTAATTGTGTTTATAAAATCATCTAATTACAATTCCAAAAAACCGACTCGACAGACTATAGAAAAAAAAATTCCGAATATTAAAAAAAAAGCATAAAAAAATATTAAAAACTGTACGAGTTATCATGCAGACCGTGTCGGAAAAAGTAGTTTCGAGAAAAACGCGTTTAAAGTTTCAAGTGCGAAGTAAGACCGTTTCGTCGGGCAGTCACATTTTCTGCAATAACTTTTGATCTATGGGGAATTTTTGCAATCAACTTACACAGAAATACGCATAAGACTATAAGGAATAATAATCCGTAAAAAAAAACGATAAAAAAAAATTCTTTACGTATGTAAGGCCTTAATGGTCACACAATAGGAGCACTCAGCAAAGAATACTTTCCTACCATAAAAATATTTCAATCATGGTATAGAACGATGTTACAATCGTGTCGACATTTAACGATATCCAATCGGCTACCGTCAAACCAAAGAAATCCTGGTATCAATCTTAGTTCGTGGATCCTCGGCCCTAGAAACTGACCAGCGGAATTCTTTTTGCTTGAATCACGTCCGGAACCTCAGGAATCCGGATACCTTCGAGACCTTCCGAGAATACGGATGCTCAAACGTCGTACTTGAACAGTTTGCACTTATCTTCGGAGAACGATGACGACCCTCGTCGAAACGGCAGTGACGATGAACCGGATATTTGCGCGAGTCACTGAAATACCTAGAAATTCTTCTCACACAACGTAGAAAGTATCGATGGCATATTTGAAATGTGTCTTTTCGATAAAATCGATGACATACGAATTCTCATTCTCTGTCAATTCAACAACTTTTTTCGACCGACTCAAATCTGCCCCATAATTCGTTTTATCAAGGTTCCACTAGAGCTGCAGATTTTTTGGTCGAACATTTTGGGAAATGCAGTTTTTTTCAAGTGAAAGTATCTCGGGAACTCAAAGTTACTGAGAAATATATCATGAACTATTATTTATTAATATGGAATTCGTATACCCGATTCGTAGCTGTCCAACAATAAACTGTCCAACAATGTCCAACAATAATGAGAAAGTCTCATTGTTTTGTATATTAAATGTACCTGCACTTTCAACAGTACAAGTTCTAGGGTCGATAGGGCAAACCGACCATTAATTGGATGGTTAATCAAGCGACAAAGCCCAATGAATGAACGTTTTCAAACCCAATCAATGACATTGATTTCGCCTATCATTGCCATCGATGTCAATTGGAATATGTACTTGTAATATGTTCAAGCGAGTACATGAGTCCATGAACTAATGCGCCCGAACACGTGCGCGACAGTGCACTAGATTAACGACATAGCCTGATGGCCGTAAACTTGAACTCGAGTCAATGATAAGTCGCACTTCGCCTCAGCTGCAGACGTGTGTAAACGATCGCCTCGGGCAAAATACTGTTGCCTCTCTCTATGGGCTGCTCTCAGGTGAACGAGATAACCGAGCATCTTTACATTCGGATCGTTAACCTTTCGAGCCCTCGTCCGTCAGATTCCCTCGGTTTCGCTTTCACTTTAAGATTTTCAGACTCCCAAAGTATGTTCTACTTTGTCGCACGTATTTTGCACGAGCATTGCACACTCTAAAACGCAGTTTGTACAACCGTAGCAATGTTGACCACCGTCGTTTCCAGCTGATTCGCCGTAAAAACCATCGTCAAACAACCGGATGGTTTTTTGCAAAAATAAACCGGAAATCGGTCGTAACAACTGGCCTAAAAGTTGTATTCGCATGTTTTTCCAGTTGTCCATGGTAAATCGAAAAAAATGACCGCATAACATTTTTTTGGGCAGTCCTTTTTACGGTTGTTACGACCAACTTCCGGTTTTTTTCGTGCAAAAAAATGCAACACTTCCGCCGTAATTGACAGGTACTGCAAATGGTTTTACACTTGGAATACACGGAGAAAAAAATTGGTTGTGACAACAAAATTTTTAATTAGCTGTACCGACGGCTTACAAAAATAATTGCGACACGTGATCAAATTTATTGCTGAGGAACAAATTAAGAATAAGTCATCTTCTTCGAAGATGCTAAGCAACTTGAATAATAACAATACAATGCAATTGGTCATACATTTGAAGAACAAACAATTATTCAAATTTTTTCCTCCACCAAATTATCCTTTTACAAATTCGATTAAAATGAGTACACAGATGTTTGAGTATGTCATTTAAACATCCGTGAATTAAAATAATATTGACCGTCTGAATTTTTGGTGTGAATTCGAGATATTTGAACTTCAACTTGTAAAAGCTTCGACATCAATATTAAAACTATATGCAAAGCATGCATGCAAAATAACTTTTCAATGTTTACTGTCAAATTGATAAATAAAAATTAAAAAAGAAGACAAGTACAATGAAGAGATCGGTAATAACAGAAATCGTTAAAACATTGGATCACGTTTATTCATCTCGTTTTAATGTAAACTTTTGAAAAAATTTAAAGATCGATAATAATGTCATCGAAAAAAAAAATGGTTCCATTTTAAAAAGCGGAGTTGACCTTGACGTAATTTTAGCGTCTTCACCGGTAAAAAAAAATAAGATGGTCCGGTATGACGAGCTTCTCGAACACTAAAACTTTCGTCTGAAACATTTTTGAGTCATCATCAATAGTTTGAGTAGTTTTGAGTGCTATTGGCTGGTTTTCTCTCAGTGCATAATAAAACTCTATTGCGTCCCCCATGATTTTCCGGATATAACGATGTCCAACTCGTTTGGATTCCAAAAATCCCTGATTCCAGTCGCATTCAGAACGCTAAACGTTCGAACTCATTCATCGGAGAAGATCGGGTACGTCCCGGACTACGGTTCAATGTCGTTGTTCCATGCAAGTAGAAGAAGGTTAAAGACGACCTGAGGAGCGCGTGCCAGAACCGAACGTCAAGGTCAACGCCACTTAAAAAAAAAATTTTAACAGTAACAATGTTGTCGAAAACAACATATTTTCTACTACTATATTTCTCTCTCAGTGCATAATTAATAATGTATTGCGTCCCCCATTATTTTCCGGATGTAACGATGTTTAGCTCGCTTGGATTCTTAAAATCCGTAATTCCAGTCGCACTTAGAACGCCAAAGATTCGAACTCATTCATCGGAGAAGATCGGGTACGTCCCGGACTACGGTTCAATGTCGTTGTTTCATGGAAGTACAAGAAGGTTAAAGACGACCTGAGGAGCGCGTGCCAGAACCGAACGTCAAGGTCAACTCCACTTTAAAAAAATTTAAACAGTAACAATGTTATCGAAAACAACATATTTTCTACTACTATATTTCTCTCTCAGTGCATAATTAGTAATGTATTGCGTCCTCCATGATTTTCCGGATGTAACGATGTTCAGCTCGCTTGGATTCTTCAAATCCGTGATTCCGTGATGTGGTACGTCCCGGACCATGGTTTAATGTCGTTGTTTCATGGAAGTAGAAGAAAGTGAAAGACGACCTTGGCAACGCGTGTCAGAACCAAACGAGTTCTTCGACCCCACAAACTTATCCTGATCTTTGTACTTACGAGTTATTCCGTGACTCATGCATGTTTACACGAGCAGATCACTCAGTTGCGTACGCTACATTTTTCACATTCCCGCTGCAGCTCTCCCTGGTTTATTATATTATTTTTAAAAAAGAGGTAGAACCTTGCAAATTACTTCCTCATTATTTTTTACTTTTTACAAAGCTAACTCTATAAAAACGTATATCCATCGATTTTGGCTTTCTCTTAGAAGAATTTTTGTAAAATGCAAAAATAAATGAGGAAGTAATTTGCCAATTTCTACTTTGCCGGTTTCTTTAGCTCGAAATGCGTTTTTCTATACGTTTTCCGACATTTTTACCCTGAACATATACATTTTTGTCATTTAAATGTTTAAGGCAAAGAACAGTGGATATTGGCCCCGATTTTTTCGAATTCTGTCAGGCAAAAAAAGTTTTTTGTGCTATTAAGAAAATATAAAAATGACTGTCACTTTGGCTCCCATTTCTGGTCCGTAAAATGATTTCGACAGAAAATTCTGTTTTGTGTAAAATAAAGTACTTGAAAATTTTAGGTAAATTAAAAAACGCTGTTTACCTTGTAACACGATTTTTTTGTCATCTCGTCATGAATATCGTTTAAAATTACGTAATTGAATTCAAACAAATGTTCATTTCATATAGGCCATTAAAAGACGTCCTTTTTTTATTCATTTCTTCAGAATACAGGCAGAATAAACAATTTTCAACCTATTGATATTTTTAAAAAAATAGTAAACGATTGAAAAGTGGAAGCAACATTTAAAAATAAAATCAACAAAGTGCTTGAAATTATTTGCAAGACGCAAATATCTGCCTCGTAAAAAAAATTTGACGAAAATGACCACCAGTTCTTGAAGATTATCATGAAAAATAACTAAAAAAACGTGCTTCTGGATAATCATGAAACGCAAAAACCTTCCTAGGAAAAAATTTAGTGTCGGTAAGGTTACGTAGATACGGCTAGTCAAAGTGTGCAGTTTTCAGATGCAGAAATCTTCAGTCGTTATGTGAACATGTAAATGGGAGTATCTGCAAGTACAGCGACGGATATCGGAGAAAATAGAGATAAAACTCAGAAAATTTCTTGTATGACCGAAAGTGACTGCGCGAATGTGGGACAAACTGGGACAGTCATTCAAGAACGAAAATGTAGAGCAAAAAAAAAACACATCGTTTTTAAAACTATTTCCAGTGTTTAAAGCTGTAAATCAGACATTTTCGAATTTGGGGATGTGTCCCACCTTGTCCCAATTTGTTTTTTCCACGTTGAAAATCGACTATTGACATGGAGAGTTTCTGAGAAAAAAGCAGTAACAATAGACTTCGGATTTCGCGATAAAGCCAATTTTTCCTTATGTGTCCCATTTTGTCCCACCTTACGCCACGTCTGTAGAGCTGTACACGTCCATCACATCATCGACCAAATAGTGATGCTTTTGTCATTTTCCAGGCAGAAGATTTTCGAAGTCCACCGGACTTGTGCGGTTCAGTTTGCCGTTACGAACGTTTGCTGCTGTGTCATAAACACTGAAGAAGCATATGATGTGTACCACACAACATACACTTGTTTTGTATACGAAACCGATGATTTAATCAAGGTTTTGAAGTGGTATATTACCTGCCAGTCACGCAACATTTAAACTGCAATTACTCGAAGAGTCAAGAATGTGACTTGTGCAGTTTTATCTTTTGGTCACAGAAGTGGCTTTGAGTATTCCTCGAGGTCATCTTGAAGATGTTACTTCACAGCTGCGTTTGCTCAATACGAATACCCAATTCGCTTCGAATATTTCTCCTATGATTATGACTCCATATGACTCGTTATGTTAATAACTAGTGCATATTCCCGCAAGGGAGGAAAGTGTGTGATTTCATCCGAAGATAACGAATCGAAAGCTCAAAACCCACTTCCTCCAACGTTGCATACTATTTTTTTTCAACTATCCTGAAAATCGACCACATCCCGAATGTTGTGATTAGCTAAATTAATTCAATGCTAATGATTAGTTAACAAAAATGGTTTCACATTGTTAGATTAATTTTTACAAATCAATGATTTTAATTATCAGAGTTTTATTTATTTATTTTTAATCAAATATATTTGGCAATTTGCAAAATTTTTTCTCCACCAAATTATCCTTTTACGAATTCGATTAAAATGAGTACACAGATGTTTGAGTATGCATACTATTTTTTTTCAACTATCCTGAAAATCGACCACATCCCGAATGTTGTGATTAGCTAAATTAATTCAATGCTAATGATTAGTTAACAAAAATCGTTTCACTCTGTTAGATTAATTTTTACAAGTCAATGATTTTAATTATCAGAGTTTTATTTATTTATTTTTAATCAAATATATTTGGCAATTTTCTATCAATAAAATTTCAATAAACAATATCGGAAATATGGTAGAATATTGCTGATTGATTATAAATAATCAATAATTAATTAAATTAATAAGTAGGTTGCGTTTGTAAGTAATGGAACGGTTAAATAACTTGATTCGTCATCGGTTAACGATATTAGTACGTAACCGCTGTAAAATCGTGGTAACTTATCAAGGGAAGAGGACTCAATGCACGAACTCGGGAGACCTTCCAGTGTCAGCGACCACAAGACGTCTTAAGGTCGACGGCATACATCAAGACGGTAAACGTTACGAGAGTCAGACTTTGGATTGCCGATGCTCATGAGTCGCGCATAGCACATAAGTTCACTTGCATGTAGAAAGTAATATACACCTGACGCGTCCGAGTAGCACCCGCCGTGACAAACGCGATACGCAAGGTGATTGCGTACGTGACGGCCTGCTTCCTGCCCTCGTGTCCCACATATATATCCGTCCGCACATTCAAGTTTCCTCGACCTGCAATGTCCCCTAGCAGGTTTGCGCACTGAAAAAAAAAACTCAAATAACTCAGTCACCGAAAAAGCACCGGTGAGCACTGTGAGCTTTTCGAACATTAAAAACACCGGAATTTTGGGTGGGAATCAAAATAGCGAATTCCAAAATAACAAATGTCTGAATCTACAGTAGCCATCATTATGAAATTCGCTATTTTAACTATTCGCTATGTTATTCATTCGTTATTCTGAACCCCACCTCTCATTTGTTCATAATTTACCGAAAAAGCACCGGTGAGCATTGAAAGCTTTTCAAACATTAAAAACACCGGAATTTTGGGTGGGAGTCAAAATAGCGAATTCGAAAATAACAAATGTCCGAATCTACGGTAGCCATCATTATGAAATTCGCTATTTTAACTATTCGCTATGTTATTCATTCGTTATTCTGAACCCCACCTCTCATTTGTTCATAATTTACCGAAAAAGCATCGGTGAGCATTGAAAGCTTTTCAAACATTAAAAACACCGGAATTTTGGGTGGGAGTCAAAATAGCGAATTCCAAAATAACAAATGTCCGAATCTACAGTAGCCATCATTATGAAATTCGCTATTTTAGCTATTCGCTATGTTATTCATTCGTTATTCTGAACCCCACCTCTCATTTGTTCCTAATTTACCGAAAAAGCATCGGTGAGCATTGAAAGCTTCTGAAACATTAAAAGCACCGGAATTTTTCAATCAAAGACACCGAAAACTTTTTTGTCGAAATATTTGTCAAAATTACGAGGATTATTCGGCTATCGGCGAGCCAATAATTCGAAGATTGTCCTCTTCTTTTTATGCGTTTCAGCCTTGATCAGGGTCTTCTTCAGCAATTAAATTATATGTCACGTAGTTGCTCATTTGTTCCTAATTCACCGAAAAAGTATCGGTGAGCACTAAAAGCTTTTCAAACATTAAAAACACCGGAATTTTCAGCAAAAGCACCGAAAAAAGTCCCCCAAACATTTTCGTTGAAATATTTATCAAGATGACGAGGATTATTCGGCTATTGGCGAGCCAATAATACAAAGGTTGTCTCCTTCTTTTTATGCGTTTCAGCCGTGATCAAGGTCTTCTTTAGTAATTCAATTCTATGTGACGTAGATGACTCATTTGTTCCCAATTTTCGGTTATCGGATTTCATGGTCACGTGTCAAGTGTTTGCGTTAAATTTTCCCTGGATGATGTACTATATTTGTTTTTTGTTCTCGTTAAACACTACATTTTCATTCCTGTGTTAGAGAAGGGTTGAGAAAAGAAAAAAAAAAAAATGTCTTGATCGTTCTAGTAACATGGATACACAAATATATGGTCGAGAACCCTGCGCCCCTTCCTCATTTTTAAATTATCTAATTAATAACGTTGTTAATTCCAGGCTGCCTTGTTGCAAAGGTCTCACTTCGAATTACCATGTTCAACCGATGATAGTATATTTTTAATCCATAGAATCAATAATTCCTTATAATCTATATATTTTTTACCGAATTAATTATAAGCTCCCTTATTGATTGTAATATTTTGAACAAATATTAATTTCATTTGTTCAGGCGCTCCCTTGGAAGATGAGACAAAAACGGATCTCAATGGTTCAAGTATTGAGAGTACTACAATACCGTTGATCACCAATGACGTCGAAGGTTTTGCCATCGACGGTGAGATTATTCAAGGAACGCAGCCGCCATCGACGCCAACAATTTTTGTGGACGTTCCTCAACATACGGAAACGGAACTGGGGTCGTCCGTTCTTCTGCCGTGCAGGACTGCGGAGCCAGTGACCGAATGCCAGTGGTCCTGGCAGCCACTTCCGCCAGTACATTTGCCGTCTCCCGACACTAGCGAACATCCATCATCGGACACTGGTACGCCTCTTATAAGTGTTATTAGTTGCGATTTGCAATTAGCCATTTATCTAATTTCTTGTAAACAATAAATTTTTTACGTTTGTATTATTGCTTTGACATCGACATTAATGCGCAAACATACACGATAGAAAACTGTAGAGAGAACCTTGTGGGTAACAAAATCTATGAAGGGATCAAATAGGACATTGTAAACCATGAAGCGTTGGATCTGGACACTAGAAAGTATGAAGCTATATCATCCTGAACCACGAAAACTTCGGAGCTATCATCCTGAATCATGAAAACTTTGGAGCTATCATCCTGAACCATGAAAAATATGGAGCCATTCACCTAGAGAACTATGTGAGACCCTGGCAATCTGCACAACCACATAGCGCCCTACAAAAACGAGAGTTCTTTACGTGTAAAATGTTCAATGCCCAAGTGACCGTAAATTACCACCGATTCTGACGGTATGCCTACTTCCACAATTTATGACCGAAAGTTGACCGCGCACAGCGAGTGAACCCTACCTGAACGTTCGCTTTCCGCCGCTGGGTTAATTACAGAGGTTGTCTTATATATCGAATTAGACACAATTTAAAAAAATCGATACCGCTAGAAATTTTAACACCTTGACCCCTACATACTTCCACAATTTATGACCGAAAATTGACCACGCACAGCGAGTGAACCCTCCCTGAACGTTCGCTTTCCGCCGCTGGGTTAATTACAGAGGTTGTCTTATATATCGAATTAGACACAATTAAAAAAAATCGATACCGCTAGAAATTTTAACACCTTGACCCCTACATACTTCCACAATTTATGACCGAAAATTGACCGCGCACAGCGAGTGAACCCTCCCTGAACGTTCGCTTTCCGTCGCTGGGTTAATTACAGAGGTTGTCTTATATATCGAATTAGACACAATTTAAAAAAATCGATACCGCTAGAAATTTTAACACCTTGACCCCTACATACTTCCACAATTTATGACCGAAAATTGACCGCGCACAGCGAGTGAACCCTACCTGAACGTTCGCTTTCCGCCGCTGGGTTAATTACAGAGGTTGTCTTATATATCGAATTAGACACAATTTAAAGAAATCGATACCGCTAGAAATTTTAACACCTTGACCCCTACATACTTCCAAAATTTATGACCGAAAATTGACCGCGCACAGCGAGTGAACCCTCCCTAAACGTTCGCTTTCCGCCGCTGGGTTAATTACAGAGGTTGTCTTATATATCGAATTAGACACAATTTTAAAACCTTGACCCCTACATACTTCCACAATTTATGACCGAAAGTTGACCGCGCACAGCGAGTGAACCCTCCCTGAACGTTCGCTTTCCGCCGCTGGGTTAATTACAGAGGTTGTCTTATATATCGAATTAGATACAATTTTAAAAAATCGATACCGCTAGAAATTTTAACACCTTGACCCCTACATACTTCCACAATTTATGACCGAAAATTGACCGCGCACAGCGAGTGAACCCTACCTGAACGTTCGCTTTCCGCCGCTGGGTTAATTACAGAGGTTGTCTTATATATCGAATTAGACACAATTTAAAAAAATCGATACCGCTAGACATTTTAACACCTTGACCCCTACATACTTCCAAAATTTATGACCGAAAATTGACCGCGCACAGCGAGTGAACCCTCCCTAAACGTTCGCTTTCCGCCGCTGGGTTAATTACAGAGGTTGTCTTATATATCGAATTAGACACAATTTAAAAAAATCGATACCGCTAGAAATTTTAACACCTTGACCCCTACATGCTGTTTGCAAAAATCTGCATACAGTTTTCTATAGCGTTTCTTCGTAATCTAAAATAAACACCGTATCTTAAGCTTTCAGTGAGTCAATGATGAACGCAACGGCTTCAACAACGCCTCAATCACTTCCGGTGCGACTATTCCCAGCGTTCGGCAATGACAGCAACGATTGCTCCGTAAGATTCTCGAGCATCAAGCACGAACAAACGGGATTTTGGACCTGCGCGGCTAGAAAAAACTCCGGAGACTCATTCACCAGTACCGAGCCTGCGAAACTCAGCATTTCTAGCGACAGTCCCGGTTTGTACACTCAATAAAAATTACACGGCTAAATGATGCTATTGGAAAGTTACATATAAGAAAGTCTTATTCGTGCTGTTGAACCGATTAATCAACTAGCGCGTTTAAAATCCGTGCAATTAGTCATTAAGTATAACGAACTGTAATGACGTTCATAAAGTCGAATGTAAACAAAAAGCTTATTATGCAAAATCCATTTTTTACTTCAAAATGTAAGACAGTTTCGTGAAGACTATTTTAATCGAACTGATTTTATTCTTTCACTCATTTATAAACATTCACGTTTCAAAAGTACAACTTTTAAAATTGACTTTCAATAATTGTGGCTGTTAAACAAAAAATTACATTACAAAATCTAAAACATTTATTGTCGTACCTTTGTAATAAACACTGGGCAAGTAGATTTTCAAACATAATTTGTTCCATTCGGTGAGAGAAACACAGCTTTGTATAATAAATACTGGGCGAGTAGATTTTCAAACATAATTTGTTCCATTCGATGAGAAAAACTCAGTTTTATATAATAAATACTGGACGAGTAGATTTGCAAACATACTTTATTCCATTCGGTGAGAGAAACCTAGTTTTATATAATAAATACTGGGCGAGTAGATTTTTAAATATACTTTATTCCATCCAGTGAGAGAAACCCAGTTTTACGCACGCTTCGCGCGCATCCCCAATTTCACGCTTTATGAACTAAAATTACATAGGACACTCGTGCGATAAACGTTTTCTTATCTCTTGTGATTGCAACCCTCACCTTTGGCTCATGCTGCAAACTCACACTCGTGAGAAAAAGGTTTATCGCACTAGTGGCGTAATATACTATGTTGAAATTTGCTTAATTGAAGGATTACGTAGTTATTGCCACGCAATGACCCCGTAATTCAATTATTACCTGCAAAGGTAATTACTTTTGTAAGGGTTTTAATTTTTGTTCAAATATCGTTGTGATTGAACATTTCGCAATCGGCAGAGAGTGGATCAGCCAATACCGCACAAAATTAACTTGAATCTACACGACGATAAACAAAAGGAGGAATTACGTAATAAGCGTAACGTGTCTCACGTGACTAATGGTTACTGATAGATAGTTAGAGTTCGCCGGGGATTAACTCTTAAGATTGGGAACAATTAGAGCCCAATTTGTCTTAAAAAAGTCAACAGCGTTGATTAGGTAGTCCATTAATAGAATTGGGTGAATGTAAACCTTATTAGTATTAAAGATATTCCATGCAGAGTGCTTTGCATTGAAATCACTATCAATAATTATGTGAGGTTGTTTCTTGATTATATTCTTCAGCTAATCAGCAATCAGGCCATCAAGAGGATTACGTAATGTGTAGATTTGGTCGTTTGTTCGTTCTGGTGACTTTTACACAATTAATTTCAGAATCAACATCAGTTATTCAATCGGACAATGTCTCGTTTTTTTTTTTTTTTTGCTTAGGTGGTAATCGTCGCGAATGTACTTATAACCCGATACACTACATCGGCGATGACTTCGAGTATGTTTTACAAAGTAAATTATCGATATATTATATTCCTTCAATAATATCGATAACTTCTCTGATAAAACTCATTTGTATGATCATGTAGGACCATATGTAATCATATATAATTATACATAATTTTGTGTCTATAGAGACATTCTAATTATACATATTATTTACATATACAATTATATATGATTATATATGCTTATGCGTGATCATATATCATCTTTTTCCTCGGGTCACTAAAATGTCATTTTGAAATGCAGACATTTAACATGAGATTGTTTTTTTTTTTTTTTTTTTCAAGTAAAATTACTCGAGATTTAGGCTCATTGAATCGCTCGATGATTTCATCATTTCTATGGAGATATAAAAATCCTGCATATGAATTTACAAAGCCGTCAACTCGTATTGAAAACTTAACTAAAATTGTACAATTCCACTTGATTAATACACAAGTTTCATAATTTTTATGAAAATATTTTTTTTTTAATTATCTTCACGTACATAATATTACGCTACTATTGTTAATTTTAATTATTACTATTGTTATATACTGATCATTATTTCACACGTCAGTTTCATTAATTTCATGTTAAATATCGTCACAGTGAATTGACATTGTTTTTTAACAGTGTAGTCGTTTTTAGTGAATTCAAAGTGTTATTTCCGTGCCTCATATACGTAAATCTTATTTTTTAAATGTTTTCGCGTATGTTGTTGCATCTATTGTGTATTTGAAAGCTGTTGGCACGGTATCCGGTACACGATGATAGTGGTTTCGTGGTATGTCGTTCACAGTTTGTCGTATCTCGGTATCGGAATTCGAGGCAAGCTGCAAGTACTTTCGAGGTATGCTGTGCCACGGTATTATCAGAGCTCCACGTGCTTCAGATACTGCGATGCGGTAAACCGGATGTATTTTCAGCATATAGAATAATTGGACTGCATAATTGCAGAATATCTCAAGATTGCGCCATATACCATGTCACGGTATAATTCGTTACTCCAAAAGGTGATTAACTTTAATTGACACCTCGTTAAACATTTCGACTCGGGCAACCCAACAATAAATTTCATGATATCAGTATTCTCCACAGTTATAAATAAATTTTAGTATTTGTGATATTAACAAAAAGTTTTTACCCACTAATGTCACAAATATTGCAATTTATAAGTAAATTGCAATATTTGTAATATTAACAACAAAAATATATTCGCTAATGTGAGTATTCTCCACGATAATAAATAAATTGCAATATTTGTGATATTAACTAAAAGTTTTTATCCACTAATGTAAGTATTCTCCACAGTTATAAATAAATCGCAATATTTGTAATATTAACAAAAAGTTTTTATTCACTTATGTCCATGGAAACATTTGTTGATTCTACTAATGGTTTGTTGGCAATTGCTAATAAAAAACACGAACAAAACGAGTTGTTCAAATAGAAATATCAAACTAGAACATCAAAATTGGATGCGATACATTTTACATGACGTAAATATATTTGATGTCGATATTTTTGTTTTTGATATTTTGACATCGATATATTAAAAAGAGAAGCTACCATTGTTCGCGAGTTAATGTGTTTGATATAGACGCACGGACACAATTTATTGCTGGCAGTTTATTCCCGTTTGCAGTTTGCATAACTAATTCGAGTTGTATTTCTTATCATGAGCACATTTCTCTGGCAGTGATAGCTGGTACAGCTAAGCACTTGGCAGCGATAACGTGGTGAAGAGCGGTGAAATAGTTAAAATTTTTCCATACCGATAATAATATGGTGTAATGTTTTGAATTTAGCGACGATTAGGACGTAAGCATTAATTAAGAATTGGAGAACAAGTGGATGATTTAATGCGCAGGTTTTTAATTTTTTTCTTTGAGCTCTGCTTCGATTTCAGTTTAATCGTATGCTTTCATGAATAACCATTTGTTTAAACGGTCCTGCTTGAAGCCATATGTGGAAGTCTGATCAAAATGATGAGGAAGTAATGTGCCATATTCTACTTCGCGACTTTTTTCAATATATTTATGTACTAATTAATTATATATTTTTACAGTGACGCCCGTTACGTTCATAACATTCGAAAGGGCAGTTGAAGCACCTGCAGGATCTTCGGCACAAATAAGATGCAGAACTGTAGCACCAGTGAAGGAGTGTCAGTGGTCCTGGCGGCAGCTCAATCAATCGCTTCAGTGGAATCTGGAGGTGAAAAAGTTTCCAGCATTCGGTGATGACAGCACCGATTGCAGCATCAAGTTCAAAAACGTTTTGCCAGAGCAGGAGGGTCTGTGGACCTGCGGAGCTCGAGCAAACGATGTATTCATTCAGTCGGACCCTGTTCGATTTCTCATATCGGAAGGTATGGCAACAAAAATAAAATTGCAAAGTAGAATTTTCTTCAAATTACCCCCTAATTAAGTGAAAGTGTTTATAGTACTTCACAGCACTTCCGAAGAATTATTTTACGCAATTTCTGCTCTGTACAACGCAGAGAGGTTTTTTTTTCTTCAAAATTCATTAGGATTAGAATAACCTGACGAAACGTTGCGAAGCTTGCACAATGTCGATTTTTCAATAGTTTATAAAAATAATAGCTGATATTCTGTGAAATGTTGAACCCTTTTCATCGCAACCCTTCAACCTTAACCCTTTTCTGGTAACTTGGGATTCATTCAGTCGGACCCCGTTAAATTTGTCAGACCAGAAGGTATGGTAAAAAAAAAATTGCAAAGTAGAATTTTTTTTTTAAATTACTCCCTAATTAAGTCAAAATTTTTATAAAACTTCGCGGCGAAGCTTTCAATTTGCAACAATGCCGATTTTTTAATAGTTTCAGTTTCAGAATAAGTTCACAAAAATAATAGTGGAAGTTCTGTGAAATTTTCAACCCTTTCCCTTTTCATCAAAACCCTTCAACCTTAACCCTTTTCTGGTAATTTGGGTTTGCAGTGGAATTTGTGCAGCTTTCACGAGGAATTCAAATAGCCGGTGGTGAATCGGCATCTCTGAGGTGTTTAGTGAACAAGCCGGTTGTTCAATGCGAGTGGTCCTGGAGATCAACAAACTCCAGCAAAGATGACAGTGTCGTGAAGAAATTTCAACCTAACGCGGATGCAGAGCATGATTGTTCGGTGAAATTCAAGAATGTACTGCACGAGGAAGAAGGCCTCTGGACATGTGGTGTTAGATTGACACCTGATGGTTTTCTTCACGAAGCTCCACCAGCGACAATCACTCTTCTGCCGTCTGGTGCGTTTAATTAATTAAAAGTATAAGTATTGTGCAACAAAGACCAGAAATTGGCGATTGCGATGAGTGCGAAGTTCGACACAAGAAGCAAACGCTAATACTGACCCGTGTTGCACACTATATTTTCAAAAATAAATGCATGAATATTGGTGAATGAATGGAGTCTTGCAGGATGAATGTAAGGTTTCTTATCGTTCCTAAAGACAGTCTGACAAGTTTTTGAACGACGTCGTTTCGCGGTATTCGATTATTTGGTCAAGCGACGTTATTTATTTACTTCATAAAATTTTGTCACGATGTTTTTATCGTTTTTAACAAATTGCAATCGTTGTTTCAACTGTTTCGTGACGTTCATTCGATATATCCATTATTACGACAAGGTTCCGGGACGTTTTTTCAGGTTTTTCCATTTTTTCGTCGTGGTAACTGTTTTTGAATGTTCCTTTTATTTTCTTTGCAACTTTCCCTCGACCTTCCTGTTATTTTGACATTGTGACTATTTTGTAACGTTCTTTTTTTGTTGTTGTTGCTATTCACCCACTATCTCGTTGTTGATACTGTTTCAGAATGAATATAATGTAATAGCTGAAAATGACATCGATAGAGTTGTCCGACAGTCTTTAGGAGCGAAATCCCAAATTTCGAATTAAGAGAAAAATTCGGCCCGCAGCATTTATCTTTTCATCGAAGAAATACAAAAACCTAACACCACGGAGTCATCACCTCCGGATGATTGCTTTCTCATGGGCAGTCGATTCCAAAATATCTTGGCAGTTTTTTAAATGCTCTGGACGAAATCGTTTGCGAGAACGCTTTAGCTCTTTGCCATCTAGCGGCATTATCTGAAACCCTCTGACGACGCGTGTGGTGAAAATATCAGCGTTTTTCAAATCTAAGTTTTCTAAGAGAGATCCACCTTTTATTGAACTGATTTTTTTAACTGAAGGCTAGGTGAAAATATTAATGACTGCAAAGATTCCATTTCTATAGATCTCTTTCAAACAATTTCTTTTCATAAATTCGTTTTAACAAAAGTATTAATCACTAGAATATTATTTAAATGTTGGCATTGAACTTTACGCTCTTTCCTACCCTACAAAAATCCGTAGAATATTCGCATTGAATGCAAAAACATACATGAGAGTCTGTGATTGAGCAGATTATTATTATTTTTTTTAGCATTTGTTCAGAATTATGTACATTAAGGGGACTGAATCAGCTAAAAATGATAAAAATCAAATGTGCTGCAATTTCTTACATTAAATATTTGACGGTGATAAAAAATAATTCTTGCAAAGTTCAGGTTACATACAGACAACTTTTGAATGATTCTTTTTAGTTATCGGGACCACAACTTTTTTAAAGCTTTCTCAGCACTTATTGTACCTGGGACACTATTTATAATTGGGAAACATAGCCCACAGAACAAATAAACGATTTATCTAGCCATCAAGAGTGATTTCACATGAAGTTATCCATCTATTTGGCTTGATAATAAAATAAAGTCGTTGATCCACAGCCAAAGTCAACATCGCGGAGTCTCCGGAGAACACGATGGTGCAAATCGGCACGAAAACGACGTTGAAATGCATTACCAGCGGCCGAGTGGAAAAATGTGCCTGGTTATGGCGTCCCCTGACTGGAAACACCGAAGAAATGGTGGTCCGGGAATTCCCGAGTTCCGGTGACTTAGGAAGGGATTGCAGCCTTGAACTTGCACGAACTTCGATGAATGACCAGGGCTTTTGGTCGTGTCAAGTATCAATATCCTCACTCAATACGAAGCTCACATCGTCTTCAGTCAAGCTCACCGTTTATGAGCAAGGTAAGCTAACAAGACAAACTTCTGACAACGTGCCGCTTCCTTTCCGGGTGACTTAAGCAGGAACCGTCGATACGTCAGGTCAATTCTGTACCAAAATCATAAAAATTATTTATCCATATTTTAAAGCGGAAATTCATGCGATCGAAGGTTAATCTGAATTAAAGGGATTTTGCTTTATTCAATAAAAATGTATAACAAGAAATTCTGCAAAAAAAAAAACAAATCAGATTACGTTGATAAACAATGGTTCCATAATTCACAGTTTTTTTAAAATTTCGATCTTTATTTCGATCTTAACAAGCAATTACTCATTTTATTCATTGATATATGCTGTATGATTCTACCGTTGAAGATTCGTTATAATATTGATCGTTGACAAGTAATCGCCATTTGTTGATAGAAGAGAAATAAATTTTCAAAGTCCGGAAAGAAAGAATCCAAGAGACGATATCAAAAATCTTTAGGAAAACATCGAATACAAAATTGCCCCCCCCCCCACCACAACGTCATTTCAGAGCCACATAAAAATCTCAAAACGTAATTGCAAAATCGCTGATAACTTTTGGGACTGCCCACAGATGCTGTGAAATTTTCGGAGTTATCGAAAGACATTCAGATAACATCAGGAGGCAGCGTGCTTCTGCGATGTGTGACAACATCGGCAGTGGAACAATGTCGATGGTCGCTGACGCCTGTGAACTCGAACACAACAGTGGTGGTGAAGCAATTTTCAGCGGCCGGCGACGAAGCTCGAGATTGCAGTGTTCGACTGAGTCACGCACTGGCGGAGCAGGAGGGTCTCTGGACCTGCGGCGCCAAAATTCACGGTCAAGGAAATTACACAGATGCGCCTCCGGCGAAGCTGAGCCTCCTCGAACCAGGTATCATTGAGTCCTGAACCTTGTCCGGGACGTCAACGGCGGAGTCTCGCTCACGATTCTTCCTCCCATGTGGAAATCACATACTTAAGTGTATACCAGTGGCATAATCGCACCGAGCGGACCCCGCTGTTGGTGGTGGTTGCCTGCTGGTGATGATGAACTCTCAAGCTGAGTTATTGACCTCCAATCAAACAACGAACACGACGAAAGAATGAAAAAAAAAACCAAACAAAGAAACACCTGCACAACGGTCCACCGTGTTGGTGAAAATATGTTTAGTGTGAGTGTGTGCATGCGTGTGTGTGTGAGTGTGTGTTTAGCATCATCCACGAAGACGGAGGCATTTTGTGCATCTGGTGGTGGTGCAACAATTTCATTCTTCGGCTGCGGCATACAGTGGAATCTCACCCAGCTTACCTTCGCGCGGCTTCAGTTGGTAAATCCGTTTCAGCGTTTCCATTCGAAGACTCCAGTAGAGAAAGTGAGACTTCCGAGCGTTTTGCCGGTCTCGGTTCTTAACCCAGCTCACATTTCGCTGCACTGGGCTAACTGGGCGAGGTTCCACTGTATTCACTCGGATCTTCTCCGTACACGACTTCACCTATATCACGTTGCATCGTTACGCGATCACTGCATTCTTTTCAATGCAAAATAGCTACCGAACGCGTCTTGAAACGCGATCGCAAGGATCCTCTTCCAATTATTATTTATAAATGTACTGAGGTGGGTGGCCCAGTCAATGACCACGCTGCAATTAAAATGTGCTGGATAATGAATGACGTATTACACATCCATTTACAATTGGGAGTTTGATACGATCGGGATTCAATAAATTCGGAAAAAGAAAAAAAAAAAAACAACTCGGATCCATTGATTGCGGTGAGAATAGTGATTTTGAATAATGTCAATGCCAAAAAGTGATTGAGAAATTGAAGAACAATAATTGCACGTATTTTAGGGATTTTTTAAAAATATTAGGAGTCGAACGCGAAAAGATTGACCATAATTGGCCAATTGTTGGACCTACTATTTTTACGGTGGAATGTGAACCACCAGAGACTGCGGAGAAAAAAGGTATAAAAATTTTGTTGGTGCTAGCGAGAATCGAATCCGTATCCAATGCGTGTTAGCTGAGAATTAAAAAAAAATTAATTTCTTTTAAGTACCCTAACATTAATATTTTGGTCAGAAATTGCCGTAAAAATATCCTTTCTCATTTCTGCGTTGACACAAGGCTGTTGCTAAAACAGCTTTTCAGTTGGACAAAGGTGTTTTTCTTTTAGCATACCGGCACCGTGTCGTCACCGTGTCAACATTACCCAGTGAAAAAAAAATTTAATTTAAATTTGGAATTTAATGTACATGTACTAGAAGTTTTTATGCACAAACTAGTATACTAAATTTACTGTACAAGTTCACTGGAAAATTCATTGTTGGTACAGTTATTTCAATAATTTGCTTCAATTTTACTGTAACAGCATTATTATTTTTATACTATTTTTAATTTACCTTTATTACATCGCAAACGTACTGTAATTTTATATCACAATTGTACATTAAATGTAATTAACAAGTCAATCTTTAAAAAGTTAATTAACAACTTATCTTATTTACTAATTCATTAATGACTTTTTGGCTATTGGATGATATTGTTTTTTTTTCTGGATTAAGATTTTGTCGCGAGGTACATGAATCTTCATCGAATCAAACTTATTGTTGGAAATGTATGTGTAATACATCTTCAGAGTATCAATACTAGAAGAGTTTGTAAGGAAACTGGTATATTGAATTTTATAAATAGCAAAAACGCGTTCGCTTCACTCTCACTCCTTTGAATTCTCTCCACTTGTCTTTTCTTGTTATTTAATAAGATACTTGCATCGTTGCGTGCGTTTTTAGCTTAGGTATTTCTATCTGACTGATGAATAAGAGTGCTGCACGCGCTAATGAGTTTAGCTCTACGACTTAAGCTGGTTTCAGTATTGCGATATCATTTCGACTTTCAATTTGCCATGTATTTCTTTAGGAGAATACAAGTTTCGTGAAAAATAGTTTGTGCATAAAAACTTCCAGCGCCGGTACATTAAATTTTTCACATGTTTTTAATATTGTGTGCCTGAGCACACAACAGAGAATCCTTTCGGATTCTGCAAACCTCATCTCGACAAAAATCGATGATTACAAGATAGGGATGGACACATTCGAATGAAAAAGTATTTAAATACAGGATTCAAATACAAATGGTTATTCAATTATTATTTATAGGGAAGCCTTTCAGATTTTGCAAACCCCATCTCGACGAAAATCAATGATTACAAGATAGGGATGGACACATTCGAATGAAAAAGTATTTAAATACAGGATTCAAATACAAATGGTTATTCAATTATTATTTATAGGGAAGCCTTTCAGATTTTGCAAACCCCATCTCGACGAAAATCAATGATTACAAGATAGGGATGGGCACATTCGAATGAAAAAGTATTTAAATACAGGATTCAAATACAAATGGTTATTCAATTATTATTTATAGGGAAGCCTTTCAGATTTTGCAAACCCCATCGCGACAAAAATCAATGATTACAAGATAGGGATGGGCACATTCGAATATTGTGTGCCTGAGCACACAACAGAGAAGCCTTTCGGATTCTGCAAACCCCATCTCGACAAAAATCGATGATTACAAGATAGGGATGGACACATTTGAATGAAAAAATATTTAAATACAGGATTAAAATACAAATGGTTATTCAATTATTAGTTATAGGAAAGCCTTTCAGATTCTGCAAACCCCATCTCGACAAAAATCAATGATTACAAGATAGGGATGGGCACATTCGAATGAAAAAGTATTTAAATACAGGTTTAAAATACAAATGGTTACTCATTTATTATTTATGTTCAGCTTGAATAATGAAAGGTTTTTCACTCATTATCTTTTTGAATTTAAATAACGAGTGAATAATCATTCGTTGTATAATCAGAATATAAATAAGGAGTGAAATGCTTAATGCCCTGGTAGATAGTGTGATAACGCGTTTGCATCTATCGGCGTTACTTTTCACCACCGTGTGCTTATTTGCAAAAATAAAATCTGAAATTGGTCATAACGAATGTAAAAACAACCTGTCACCGAAAAACTATCGGATATAAATTTTATCAACAGTTGTTCACACAGCATTCTGTTGGCAGTCGTTTTTACAGTCGTTACGACGGATTTTCAGGTTTCAATTTTTTGAAAAAACTCCGGCGGATTTTTACTCGAAATCGGCGGTGGTTGAAATTGCGAGGGATGACGTGCATGAAAATTGCATTCACGTCTACGTGGACGCCAGGCTAGTACCTCTGAACAACCACAACCCGTTTCCGGTTTGCTATTACTGCTCTACATCTGTCAAATTTTAGATTTTTTTTTCTGAATAATTTAAGAGGCTCCTCCATCTTTGACTCCCTGTATTTGTTACGAAGGGCAAACTGTTTCAAGGAAAATACATAAGATAACAACAAAAATTATGTATCATTGATGAACTTGAACTTCATATTTAAAACTAAAAAAGGAAAGGATCGAAAAAAGGTAGAACCTTGCATATTGCTTCCTCATTATTTTTTGCTTTTTACAAAGCTACCTTTATGAAGAACTGTGTTAATTGCGTTTGGCTTCCTCATAGAGGAAGCATTGTTGTTCCAAACAATTCAACAATGTGCGTATCCATAAAATATGGTTAAAATTACACCTTAAAACCTCGCGCGAACCCGGGCGATATTGTGAGGATTTAAACTAAACCGCTTTATGGATTTCGCTGTAATGCAATAGCGAGAATTGCATGCACGTCTATGTGGATGCCAGGCTAGTACCTCTGAACAATCACAACCCGTTTCCGGTTTGCTATTACTGCTCTACATCTGTCAAGTTTTAGATTTTTTTTCTGAATAATTTAAGAGGCTCCTCTCTTTGAATCCCTGTATTTGTTACGAAGGACAAACTGTTTCAAGGAAAATACATAAGATAACAACAAAAATTATATATCATTGATGTAACTTGAACTTCATATTCAAAACTAAAAAAGGAAAGGATCGAAAAAAGGTAGAACCTTGCATATTGCTTCCTCATTATTTTTTCCTTTTTACAAAGCTACCTTTATGAAGAACTCTGTTAATCGCGTTTGGCTTCCTCATAGAGGAAGCATTGTTGTTGTAAAAACAATTCAACAATGTGCGTATCCATAAAATATGGTTAAAATTACACCTTAAAACCTCGCGCGAACCCGGGCGATATTGTGAGGATTTAAACTAAACCGCTTTATGGATTTCGCTGTAATGCAATAGCGACCGGTATTTTTTTATTGTTTTAGTTCTCAAAAACTGTTTGAGCTCATTAATTAAGAAATTACGGCAGCTAGAGAATATACAGAGATATTCTTAAAAATCCAATGCATTATAAAATCTGAACCACTTACCGATCTTCACCAAATTCAATATCTACTATAAATGAATATTCATTTTACCTTGCAGAATATTTGAGCAGTGTTGTTCGAATTTAAATTAAATTAGAACAAAAACAAATTATTTTCAAAATTCCATAAAACCTGAACCGCAAATTCAAAACCGACCTTCATTTTTCATTTTTTTTTATTTTCAAGTTTTATTTAGCTCATTATCTGGAAAGTTGCAGGAGCTAGAGAACATACAGACTTGTTTTGGAAAAATTGTGTTATAAAATCCGAAATTTTCCATTAATATTTTCATAAATGTATACACAGGAAGGGATATCGGTCCTCTATCGGTGTACCAAATTTAAGCGTAATTGTCAAAGTGGTTTTCGTGATACAGCTTTTTGAATCTTGCAAGCCTGGTGCACACCTACATCCGGACATTTTTTAAAACCATTTTTCGCGCCGTTTTAGACCATTTTGAGTGTCCTGAAACCAAAAATACGAAAACAAAGCTTCCTCCGTGAGGAAGCGAAACAAAAAAACGTACCGAAATCACAAACGTTTTCCGCATACAAGGTTAAATTTCCAGTATTATTTAAAATTTTACATTTTACATTGCTTTTTTAAATCCATGTAGAATCCACAGAAATATTGCCAATGCAAAACTCTAATATCTAAACAGTCAACGATTTAATTTACCGGATATTTGTGTTTTGTCATTGTGCCAATTTGTTTCACTTTGTTAGTTATTTGATTTCCACATAGTTTCAATTTCAAAAATTTAAATATGCAGTCAAAAACGAGATACAATTGCGATTGAAACCTTATAAAAATATATACATTTTATCTTGTAGATTATTTATTCAATTTTTTTTTTAATTTTCAACTAATAATATACGGTCTGGCTATTATTCAATATTTAAAAGGTCCAGGGAAAAATGAAGCTTGACAAAGATCACCCCATACGTAAACATTAAAATTGTAGATACTACCGGCAAAATTATTGTATGCAGTGTACAAAACGAGATTTAGCAAAGAAGCAATTAAATAAAATTTCCATTAATTGTCTATTGATCTGAAAGCAGCGGTCAAAAATTTGATAAATTCCATTTGTACATATGTCGCTTAGTGGACCAACAAGGTCAGGGCTATCCACCTTAAGTATAGTACAATTAGTTAACAAGATGATGAACGCGCACGATTTCGACTCGACGGCACTTCCGGTTTTGCCTTTTCCGTAGAATACACGAAAAATCGGCCGCGCTCTTATCGATCTTGTTATTTTATTTATTTTCGTATATCCTCGTGAGAGGTAGCTCAAATTAACTTAGTTTAATCAAGAACTGTTGTTCGCAACACACACAGTAAAAAATAAATATAAATTTTTGTATTTTTTTTTTTTTCATAATGAATTTTTGTCCACAAAGGTCTGCAGAAATTTTGTGATAATTTTATTTAAAAAATGTTCGCTTATTTCTCATCTCACAACAACATAAATTTCGAAAATGTTTTAGTAAAAATATTATATTTTCATATCACAAAAAAATTTTTGTCATTTTTTTAACAACCGAAAAATTGTTGAATCTGCAATTTATTCGTTGTAAAAAATCTGTAAAATACGATTTTTTCGTCTTGATGACAAAATAAATTTATTGTTTATCAAAATTGGCAATTCGATTACACAATTTTATTTTTTACTGTGCAGCATGCTCAATTCATCTATATATCTATATATGTATACACATCGTTACACATATGTCAAAGTATTGTCGAGACTCGTTTACGATCTAATCAATCTCGAACGAATGTACAACTTTAGTGTTTAAAGTATGTATAGTAGTAGCTAGACAATTTTCTGAGTTTAATGAAACGTTCTTCCAATAAACGAAAACGAGAAAACAAATCATTATTTTATCGCTCCTATCATTTGCCCCCACATAGCACCGAATTTTTCGAAAATTATTTTGTAATTAACAATATTGTTAAAATATAATACCGGTTTGTAATACAGGATTAAAATTTTGCGAAGTTCTGTGACAATTCATCGAAGAAAAAAAAAGTGTCTTATAATAGTTCATATTTTCCATAATTTTTATTTTAAGGAGATTCAAAGCTTAATTTTTACCTAACGAAGGCAGTATTATCTACGCTGTTGAGTACTTATAAATTCCCATGTTTCAATATATTTTTTGTATCACATGCATGAAAAGTCTCCTTTTTCATGCCTGCAGCGCGGAGCGAAAGTGGTGTTTTTTTATAGGTATGAGAAAAGCAGGCTGCGCATTTGCAATACCACGCTCTCTCCTTTTCCCACACTTTTTTCACACTAGTGCGAAAAAGTTACTTTTTCGCCCACTTTTGCCCCACTACAGGGATAAAAAAAGGCAGTACTTGCTTTTGGCTCGTACCTCAGAAAATAAGGCCCTCATCGAAAAGTCCGCTTTTTCGAACTAGTATCACAAAAGTCAAATTTTTTATAATAGCGGTGCGCCAAGTAAGTTTTCTTCGGGAAGGTTGAGCGAAGTAAAAGCGCGAGTTTTCCGAAAGGAGTGCGTGAACCATCACTTTACGCACGGCATTCGGAAAACGAGTACTTTCCGCACGCGAAACCCAGTAAATTAATATTTTTTAAATTTATCAAATATTATGAAATTTCGGACAGATGTACTACGATATTGCAAGTCAAAAAAATATATATTTTAATCAACAGAATTTTAGTTTCATCGGATAAAAAGAATTAAATTTCATGCATTTAGCTAGATATTGATTCTGAATAAATAATTTAACAAATACGATTTTCCATCGGCGATCGGTATTCTGCAAATCAATAAATATGCCTAAGCCTATACGTTACACATTTCAATGAAATACACAATTTTTCATGAGAAGCAAATCCGAGTTGATACAAATGAAGACAAATTAAATATGCGATTTCAGTAATGCTTACAAAAATTTTCTTCTGGGTGGATAATCGAAACGCCTTGTATTACATTTAATGTTCTTCATATAAAATGTTGTATGAAGACCGAAATATAATATTTTCCATATCATGGGCCACCTTAAAAAATATTAAACTAGGATCATGCTCGCGATACTATTGCGAAGTAATATTAAAGTGATTGAAAAATATTTCTGATCTATTTTTTTTTTTTTTTCAACAGTGTTCCATAAAATGCTACTATTCCGAATAACGTCCGATACTATTCCGAAGATAAATTGAAATGATGGAAAGATATTTCTGAGTGATCTATTTTTGGTTCTTTCCAACAGTTTTTCATGAAATAGAAATTATTTAACATATTGACATCTGTAATTACAATAAAATATTTAAGAGACTCTGCAATATTCCGTGCTATGTGGGCTCCTTCTCTGGTTTTTTCCTATGTGTTTCTACATGGACGAAGATGTACTCTTATCGATTCTGAGCATGGAGAATATTCAACTTCCGGCTTTGTGTAGCACTGATTCACCGACTGCACAACTCCAGATTTCTGGAACATACATGACTGTCGAAAGAGGTACGCCTCTTCCATCCAGCACCGACTTCGCAAAATTCTGGGTGGTTATGGGAATTCATAAAGAAGCGGGTACAAGTGCATGCTTTGAGGTATTAAGTATAATAATTAATATTGGCTTCGCGCGTTTAATTAAAAATAGTGGCACTTTGCTGAAAGCTTTCTGGGCCCAAAAAGTGTTGGACGACCTTATATCTGGTCGCCTTAGATCTGGGCAGTGATTTTTTTTATTATTCTTCCAACTCCCAAAGCAAAGCAGATTTTTTAATTATTTAAATATAACGCAACGTTAAAAATGTTATTTAATTTAAAGCATGCAAAGTCATTCTTTGGCATATTACATATCTATTACGGGCCCCAAAATCTTCATATTTTGCCACTAGACCGATGCGCTAATAAACGCGCAAAGCCAATAGTCACCGACCGCAGTGAATTAGCTTCGGTGTCCGGTTTGGACGGTCCTCCAAGTTAACCTTCCACGTACGGGTAATGCGTTACATGTAAAAACAAAATTAATTCTAATTAAAGTGCGATATTAAGTCTTTAATTTGCACCATAGAATTTGTTTTTCCTATCAATATATTGAAAGTTATAGTTTTTTAAAAAGCATATTTTGTCACTGAACTTTAAGTCTTTCGATTATGAAATGAAGATTTCTCCAAATAAAAACACAGAAAAAATCCTCAAAAGTACTTCAAGATCTCATCTATGGAATGGTGTACGGGAAATTTTGAATTATTATGTTTTTTATTTTTCCAGTAACTAAATACATAACTTCCCGAACTTTACTGTCGATAATGATAGAAAAATAAAATAAAGCTTAAAATTCATTAGAAAAGTTAACAAATGCAAACGGAATAAATTCAAAAGTTTCAGTTTTCAATTAATAATAATAATAATAATAAGCGCGTGTGCTTCTGCATATGCACATCGAAGCAAAGGTACTGAAAATAAAAATTCAGAACTTTATAGGTGTTCATGAAAAGCTCTAATTCTTTACATACTGGATATATCAATTTTTTGAATGATTTTTAGTTCTTCTTCCATCTTTATACGTCTCAGTGTTTTTGAGTAAAACATATTACCTTTTATAATAAGTTTTATTTCGTATTTTTCTGATGTGGGATTTTAAAACTGCAGTTTTTTATTCGGCCAATGAACCCGTTGAAAGGGTTAAGCAGCTGTTACGGCTATCGCCGTAACTTGGATGGCCGACCGTTTAACCGCACACTCGTTTGCATTTTAGCTGCTGAGGACGTGGCAATTTTCGAAATTTCTAATGTATTTATATACAGTATAACTCTGTTAAAATGGAGCTTCGTGTATCCATTAATTGTTGGGCAGTTTCCCTGTGGCCTCGTGCAAATGGGACACTGTAATGCATTCGCATAACATTCCGGCATCGTCTTCAAAGGGTAACACCACGGTAAACTTTTCAGGAAATGAATTTTTTTAATTGGCTCAAAAGATACTTTGAACCTTTTAGAATACAGGGCAAAAACTTTATTGCTTGTAAGATTTTTTTTTTTCTTAAAATTTCAAACTTTTCCCCAAGCACGTTGGGCCTTTTGATTTCCAACTTCTCTAAAATACACAACATATATCATCAGAAAGTGTTTATGTTAAATCGGAAGCATTTCCAAGCAAAGTTTCGAATTCGACTTTTAACGACGATCTGATGAATATTTTACGACTCTTCACGAGAGTAACAATTTTTTTTTCGAAACTGATGCTAAGCGGATTAGGCACACCGAAATGTCTTTGAGAATCATGGGAAAATAGTCACGTTCTAATATTAAATCTTCGAGAAAAGAGCTCCGGTTTCGGTACTTTTTAACAGTCGTCGATGATAATTTTCTGTTTAATACATCCTTGATAACTTCCCCGAATATTATCCTGTAACATTTTGTTCTACTTTAAAAAATCGTCAAAAAACGCTTTATTCTAGGCTGTTATCGTGGTGTTACCCCTTAAGAAGCAACGGAGAATAAACAGGATGCAATTTGAAGAAAATAAATAAAATGGGAATAACTTAATTGACGATTTTTAGAACCGGTGACCGTAGCTATGTGGTCGCATCCTCATCAAAAAGTCGTCCTTGCCTGCATGGTCGATTCGCTGCCACTGAATGCCGATTGCGAGTGGACTCACGATCCAGATGTTCGGATCCGACAAAACGATAATACTAGAAAAGACAGGTGATTACGTACAACTTCTATTATATAAGGACGGTAGTAACTCCCAGTAAATGGACACAGACTACTGACCACAGATTCAAATCGCCACTTTAAAACTCGACACATTACCAATTCAACACATCAAAACTTCCCAGTGGTTTGATTCAACATAACAGAACTTCCCTTTGCTCAATAATATGATGTGCTACAGGTTGTCTCTTTTTCTATGAGAGGAAGACATCTGAATCTCCGCAAAATATTAATCCCCAGCATGATTGGTTTTTTTTCTGGTAAAAAGCAAGAAGCATTGATTACAGTAATGAAATTCGGTGAACACTTTTCTTCTTTTCTTCGAGAGATCTATCGAAGCAAAAAACAACAGTTTACAGCTTCTGTTATTGGTTTTGGTCAAGCAGTAGCACATCATCATAACTGTTGAAAATTAAATAAAAATCATTTTTTATCATTAGCCGTTTTGAATATAAGAAGAAGTTAGAATATTTGTAAATGTTGGCAGAAATGATAATTAATTATAAATGGAATATAAGGAAAATATTTCAGATATAGATTTTTCTTTCAACACGAAAAAAAGGAGAAAATCCAGATTTTTTTATCGAGACAAATAATCTTAAGAAAATCACATTTTTTTAAATACGAAAAATGTTTGAAAAATTATGCTCCCACTCTATCGGATTCTCAGTTTCGATTAAAGGAAGTATATCGGAAGAGCAGACCGCTGACGATAAAAATTTCACGTTTTTTTTTTGGTGTAATGATCGAATGCGGCATCTTCTATTCTGTTTTTCCAGACTCCTCCATTCATAGGTTCATTTTACATTGAAAATCTACAATTTTATTGGGTGGGGGTAGAAAAATTTAATAATGGTAATTTTTTAAATACTCCAGTGTATATGACTGCATCAGCTCGACACGCGCTATTTAAATTCGTTATTACGGACTAAACGAAATTTTGTAAAATAACATATTGTGAAAAGATCTTTTCTAAAAAGATTGGATATTTTGAACCCGTTAACCGATGCTTGAAAAATTAAATTTCAAACCATATTTAATTATCGTAGTAGTAGTAGTAGTAAACGGAATTTTATTGGCCGCATTACAGTGTGAATATATAAAAAGTATTATTTTTTACATCACACGCAATTGTCTTTAGGGGCCAAACGGCCATTGACCGAAGTACTTCAGCTTGGAAATTTCTATGTAGCTTTGTACTTATTAATATAAACGTATTGCATAGGATCTGGATAGATAAAAGAATAAAAGAGTACATTTGGAGTGAATTAAGCTTGAGCTAATAAATTAGTAAGCTTCACGAAGAGCGATTCTGTCGGAAACTTGCTTTTTCTTACAATGCCGGGAGTAGTTGTGTTGCAAAGGGGGCTATTGCATCGAGGTGTCGTTCTGCGAAAAGTTTGCTTAGAGTTTTGGTCCTGTTAATTATCGTATTAATTAATATTCTTTCATCAGGCGCAACATTCAGCTGAATACCACAACAGGAATGTGCACCTTACAATTTAACCCGAATCCGACAGATTTCGGAGCGTGGACATGCAAGTTTTCATTGGCGACGGAAAACGGTGATATCGATTTTGGAAATTCGTCACTTATTCTACTCAACACAATAATTGGTTGGTACAATTCTTTTCTTATCATATGTATCTATAAATGTTTGGAAGTACCCAAATTCTCCAAAACTTAGCTCTTTGCGAGTTTGTGCACTGGCGTGTCGACTCTAAATTGCACATTAGACGATGCGAGTGCGAGAAATATATGGGTAATTTTTTTTAAACAAGACACACTTCTGGTCTCCGATTGTCTTTTAACTGCGACATTCTTTTAGAAATCTCGAGCACAGGACACACAATTTTTTTCAGATTTTTCAATTTATAATTGTGTCTCTGTTCTACTCATTGATTGTTTTAAAATTTTTACAGTTTGATTAATGAATGATTTCTTTTAAGCACGTAAACGTTTTGTGAGAAAATCGACGTTTTTTATTTTTTGAATCTGTTCTGCGACGGTTAAATGACCGTCCATGTGAAAAGCTCGCATCGTTACCCCTCCTAAATCTAATTTCTAGTTTCCTCATTTCTTATCTTAATGAGTATACTTATCACTTACATTACGTTCGTATTTTTTGGCAGAGGACTCGAAGCTCGGATGGATAGTCGGCGCGGCAACATCAATAATTTTGTTGTTAATGATACTGACCGTAACATTGGTGGTATGCAGAGCCCGTGTGTTCGTTGATAAGCCACTTCCGATTCTCGAGACCGTGTCAGCAGCTGAGAACAAAATGCCGTCGTCGAAGGAGAAAATAAAAAATAAATGCAGCGCATCCGGAGCTGAAAGCTTAAATAATGTTGTGGTTGGAAAAGTTTCTAATATCTACGACAATGTTGTGAGTTGTCACGAAGCGTCGCAGAGATTGTGAGGATAAAGATATAAGTACTTATTACAATACTCTTACATAGTATCATTATTGATAAGAGAAATATACAAATTATACACGACTTATGATGAATATACGATGCTCGAGATTTTATCGATCACATTCACGCGGAAGTCTTTTCTGGAACCCACTCGAGTTGATCTAATTGTCTTTGGATATTTTCGAACTTGTTGTAAATATCGGTGAGCTCGTTTTTATTCATTTCCACTGTCAATTTGGATTTTTCTGTTGAGCTTTTCAGCCCCACCTGCAACCATACCACAGGATGCACTTCTTGTGACAAAGCTGAAGATGACGATTGGACACCCAATTCCCAATGAATATCGTCAACCTGCAATCATTTTAGAACGATATTTTATATTATACTTGAATATGGACAATTTTACTTTTTTCATGTAGGAAACTTAGAATGTTCCAAAGTATCGAAAAAAGTTGTTTGAAAAACACGTTCATATGTATGTGTGTACGATTGAGTTCAAATTTGTCAACAACAGTCTGCCGTTAATTGGTAACTTTTTGAGTTTTTTGAAAAAAAATTCATGCGCCGAAAATTTGCGAAAGCGGTTCGGATTTTACGTGATTGCGAATTTTTTTATGGGCATCAAATTTTATCTTTTGAAGACTCTAATTTCTGTACACACGAGATTTTTAAATGTATCTAAAAAATAAGGATGTAAAGTAGAACATTGCACATTGCTTTGTCAATAATTTTCATCTATTTTAATTATTAAGCTTAAAAGAAAATAACAAGTTTGTTTAGAACTGGACAGCTTTCGTTACCTGAACAGGATAAATAGATTTGTGCCTTAGAGATTCTATGATTCCCTTGGCATGTGTGGACCAATTATTAACAAAGATAGTGGTTTTCTCTGCGGATATAGGGAATGATTCCTTCATCAAAGTTTCCATTGCAGTGGGTTTCACAACTCCGTAAGCTGCTTGTAAGAAGATGAGTTCAATTGTGTCAAGCAGTACAACCAGTGTCTCCTTGTTCACTTCCAAAGATAATAAAAGTTTCTCTTCCTCCTCCTGGCTAAAGATCTTGCCATTGTTTCCTAATTGTAGAGTGGAACAGAGGTGATTAACTAATGCACGGAATTTTCCATTGTCCAGTTGATCGATGATTTTCAGACCAGCTAGAAGGCTGAAAAGGAATAAAAAAGTTCAGGTAATCTCTAGAGTGTTATAGCTATATTTTAAGTACATGTGTATTAACAGGGTCTGCAAGACGGAGTGAAATATTAAAAGCAAGCAATTAAATCTAAAGGAGATGGTTGCACGTAGAAATGCAGATTTTATGGGAATAGTCATGAAAAGTTAGGATGCTCATCTGAAAGCACAGGGACTTTAGTTCAATCTACACACTAAAAAAATATTTGGAAAATTCATATATTATATAATAATTTCTATTAAACTTGTGTAATGTTTTTTGACGACACCTGTGTGGGAATTGGAATTTAATGTACATAAGAAAATAAAAATTGAAGTTAATTCATAGTAAAAACACAGCTCTTATGACGTATTCAATGTACTAAGCATTAATTAATACATGTTCTGTAACAAATTTAGCAGAATTGTACATAAATATAACATTATATTCATATAGTAAATTTTGTATACCTGTTTCTGTGAACAAGCTAAGTTTATTTCAAAAGTGCATCCATCGTTCTTGTAATACAGTATAAAATACACATTAGAAAACATTTGGAAAATTCATATACTGTATATATGGGGTATTCCACGTCAAATCAGCAGGCCATGACTCATTAATATGAGTCGGTAATAACATCATATTAAAAAATGAATAAAATTGACGAGGGTGAGGATCATGGTCTGCTGATTTGACGTGGAATGCCTCATATATATATACTATATAATGCAGTGCGTACAAAGTACGCAGTGGAAAATATTTGGAAAATTAATATATTATATAATAATTTCTATTAAACTTGTGTAGTGTTTTTGACTATACCTGTGTGGGAATTGGAATTTAATGTACATAAGAAAATAAAAATTGAAGTTAAATCATATTAAAAACACAGCTCTTATGACGTATTCAGTGTACTAAGCATTAATTAATACATGTTCTGTAACAAATTTAGCAGAATTGTACATAAATTTAACATTATATTCATGTAGTAAATTTTTTATACCTGTTTCTGTGAACAAGCTAAATTTTTTTCAAAAGTGCATCGATCGTCCTTGTAATACAGTAAGTATAGAATACATATTAGAAAACATTTGGAAAATTCATATACTGTATAGCAATTAATACTAAACCTGTGTAGAAAATTGAATTTAACATACAAAAGAAAGTGAAAATTGAATGCGCTTGTGGTAAAATTGAAGTTAACCTATATTAAAACACACAACTCTGCATTAATTAATCTCATCTCTGTCACAAATTTATCAGAATTGTACATAAATTTAATATCGCAGTCGTATAGTCAATTTTTTATACCAGTTTCTGTAAATGAGCTAAAACTTGTTCAACAGTGTATAACCTATGCCAAAAATGATGATACATATTATCTTCGTTCACTATTTGCACCATTTTTTACATGACTACATACCTTGGTGTAATTTTAATCCATTGAGACATTTTAAGGCGATATTAGATTGTTTGAAAAGGTTTTTTCTATTTACAGCTAGAAATCATGGAATTCGTCGCCGAATTCATGGAGGCTAGAGGTAAGGAGTGGAAACGACTATGGGAAATGCGGTTCTCAAGTGTTCCCAAAATCGTGGAAAATCTTTTTCAGTGTGAACCGAGATGAAGTGAGCGACAAATCGGTGTGAACCGAAGTAAAGTGAGCGACAAGTCGGTGCGGACCGAACTGACGTTGGCGGGGACTGAAGTTTCTGAACGCAGCCCTGCGGTTTGTTGTTCCCGCTCAATACAGAAATGAGCAGAGAGATTCCCAATCCGCGGAGAGTAATTTGAACGCTCGAGAGAGCTCAGATTACGTTTGCGTCTACCGTGAGGCCATTAGAACCACGCTTTTTTTGTTTCGTTTCAGTCATCATACGGTCGTTGGCGTATCAAGTTTTTTGCCGTTTTATTTTATTTTATTTATGCCATGCAAAAATGTGTCTTCTTACCATTCGTTGGTGGGATGATACATTTTTTTTTTTGTAAATTTGGTGGATAGGTAAAGTATATTCAGGTTTCGAGTATATCACTTCAGAAGCGCACGGTGGTCGTGTGGATACCGTTGTGGCTTCTCAAGCGGAGGACTTGGGTTCGCGCCCTCACATTGACTTTTTTTTTTTGGAATTTTTTTATTTTTCAAGACCCGACCTTGCATTGCTTGCACTGCGGTGCAAGGTTTTTCATGTCTGTAAATGAAATATGTATGTTCTCACTATTCATTGGTGGGATGATACATTTATTTTTCTTTTGTAAATCCGGTAGATAGATAAAGCATTTTGAGGTTTCGAGCATACGAACTTAGAAGCGCACGGTGGTCGAGTGGATACCGTCGTGGCTTCTTAAGTGGACGACCCGGGTTCGCGTCCTCACATTCACTTTTTATTTTTTTTTCTGGAAATTTTTTTTTTAAAGGCCACCGAGGGCTAGTGCGTTAATATAACATAAAACAAAGGAGTCAGAGGTCTGAGAATCGTGACCATATAGTCCTATCAAGAGTTCTTTTTCTGTGATTCGATAACGCTGTTATTCATTGGGCCTGCAGGACCTTTTAGTCTCTTAGATATTTAGCAATATTTCATTTAAAGAAATGAAAAACCGTTTGTTTGTGACCCGACCTTGCATTGCTTGCACCGCGGTTGGTTGCAAGGTCGGGTCTTAAAAAAAATAAAAATAAATGTGAGGACGCGAACCCGAGTCGTCCGTTTGAGAAGCCACGACAGTATCCACACGACCACCGTGCGCTTCTAAGTTCGTATGCTCGAAACCTCGAAATGCTTTATCTATCTACCGAATTTACAAAAGAAAAATAAATGTATCATCCCACCAATGAATAGTGAGAACATACATATTTCATTTACAGACATGAAAAACCTTGCATCGCAGTGCAAGCAATGCAAGGTCGGGTCTTAAAAAAAAAAAAAATTCCAGAAAAAAAAAGTCAATGTGAGGGCGCGAACCCAAGTCCTCCGCTTGAGAAGCCACAACGGTATCCACACGACCACCGTGCGCTTCTGGGGCGATAAACTCGAAACGTGAATATACTTTACCTATCCACCAAATTTACAAAAAAAAAAAATGTATCATCCCACCAACGAATGGTAAGAAGACACATTTTTGCATCGCATAAATGAAAAAAAAAAGGAAAAGAATCGTCTGGCGCATGTGTCAATCCATAATCTGCCTTACGTATTTTCGAGCGGCTTGAGAGTTTCAAATTAAGACTTTTCAGCTCAAACAAGACTCTAAAATGGTACGCTAACGACCGTACGATGACTGAAACGAAAAAGCGTGGTTCTAATAGCCGCGCGGTAGACGCAAACGTAATCTCAGCTCTCTCGAGCGTTCAAATTACCCGCAGATATGCCTCGAAATATCTCGACCAATTAAAAAGATGCCCTGGCTTCGGAGACTCCGCGGATGGCACGCCCCTTTTAGGCTGCGTTTCATTCATTTCTAGCGGCGCTAACTTCATCTCGGTTCACACCGACACTCAGTGGTGACCAATCCGACCGAGATTTTACACCATTTCGAGCACATTTCGTTAGCATTGCGTTTCCACTCCTTACCTCTAACCTCCATGGCCGAATTGTTGACAGTTTATGCGATAAACGTCTGCCCACGGTCTGCCCCTTAATTTGACAGTTCCCTGAATCACAACCTGCGAGCGCGCCAAATTCAAATAGTCCTACACTGTAAATGTCTTTTTTTTTTTCTCCAAATTAATATACCGTTTGTAAATGCATACACTGAGAAAAAAATGTACTTAAAATTTAATGCACACGTATTGGAAGTTTTTATTCATAAACGGATACACTAAATTTAATGTACAAGCGTAATGTCGAAATTTATTTTTGGTACTGTAATTCTAATAATTTCCTTCAATATTATTGTAAAATTATTTTATTTCGGAAAATTTTCTCCCAAGTCTAATTATTGACTAACCGTTGTACTTTACGTTGATTATTTAGTTTATTTAGATTTAGTAACTTTGATAATGTAGAGCATACTTTGAAAAACATTTGCTTGATTTTTAAAAAACTTTCGGGGTCGCTTCGAAACTTTTTTTAATTATTGCAAATTTTCGGTTTCTTCATAAACTTATTTTAATACGGAATTAACAATCTCTAAAAAACAACAAAAAAACCAAAAGTAAAGATATATTCCTACGTAAAAAAAGTCTGAGCTGAAAAACAAAATGGGTTGGATTGGGTAACGAATTTAAAAAAGCAGTAGTAAAATTTGTTGAATCATCAAACAGAGCGGGGAGATTCCGGGTTTAAAAAGAGTGTTAATCGTTAAAAAAATCAATCCAATCCACGATGGTCAGGGTCGCAGGATGGGCGAATCGGTATTACAAATAATTGTACATTGGATAAACAAATATATATAAATAAAAATCCCATTCTCCGTAATCTATTTGATACCATACTTTATTACAATATAGCACGAATGCGCATTACTCATATATAATAGGATCTTATGTATATAATATATATCTATCTGTATATGTATATAGAATATAAAGGAGTTCACTTCATAAACATAACGGGATATTAAACTGGGCTGCAAGGGTGTCTTCTACTACCTTGAGCTTGAAAATCATCACAATTTAAGAGGCGCATAACAAATCTGCATCGCCGTGCCAACAATCTATTATCAAGGGAAAAATACATCTCACAATAACAAATTTTTATTCGCCGAAGCACTTTACAGCCCCTGCGCTATAAAATCGATATTTGCGTTTCTACTGGCTGTATAAAAACCCCCTTGCGGCTAAAGACGTAATAGTTTCTTATCGGAATCCTGATAGCGATAGTTATAACAAAAAATAGAATATCTTACAATATCATTAAATTATTAATTAATGGATAAATTGTTATCGTGTATTTTTAATGCACGACATAGATAGCCATGGTCGTTGAAATATGGACAAAATCACTCTTCTCGCAGGGTGAGCAAACATTTTTTGAGCAAATCTGCGTGTGCCTGCAATCAGAAAACCACTCGTCATTTAGTCGCCTTTTTCGAAAAAGGCACATCGTCGTAGAAAAGGCAGATCTGCGCCGCAACAATTTATCAAGTAAAAATTAATACGCGACAATCGATCTATCACGAATTGTACGAAAACTTGAGGAATTATTGTATATTATTTCGTTTGGTCAACATTCGATCATTTCAAATTCTATTAAATCCGGATCGGTTTCAGCCAAATATAAAAGGAAACAACATTGAGTGCACCTGTAATGAACTTGAAATTTTGTAACTCATCATTAATTCTTGCATGTATTTTATAAAAAAGGAAAACATCCATTGTATTTTTTCGTGTGGTTCATTCAATGTCCACACCATCCACAATTCTGCCGAGTGGGAGTTTGAAAAATTCTTCGAAATAATACTTAGCAAATTGCTTCCTCATTGATTTTGGTTTTTTTACAAAGCTGCCTCTATAAGAAAGCAATAATGAGAAAATTTCAAGACACCCTAGAGCATACAATGTAGGCAGAGCGGCTTTATCTGGTTCATCGGAGTTTCTCCGTATTATCCGTGCATACTTTGTTGCAAAATTTCTCGTGCACAATTGAAAAATATTTTCATTTTCATGACTCAGACAAATTTTCGTCTTCAACGAACTATTTTCAGGCAACAGTAGTAACGATCAGAAACGTACCTTGGCATGCTTAATCTCCAATTCTGTTAGCTCCACAAGATTCTTTTTGAAAGCCGCTATCCGCCTGGTTTTGAAATCCGTCAGCTCTGAAAAATCGATTTTTAAATGGAACGCAAGTAAAATTGACTTGGGTACACAAACGAAATGGCGCTCACCTTCCTTTCCTTTATCGGACATTTGTTCAAACTTTTCGCAAGCCTCGGTTTGAACTTTCTCCGCCTTGAATGATACAAAGATAATTAATTAAACATGTTCGTCGTAAATTAAGCAACGTGCAAAGCGCAAAGGTAAAATAATATTGAGTGCTTATGAATAATACTGGATCTTCGTGTTGACGACTGAAAGCGGGCAAGGGATGAGGATGCGGATTGGAACGAAAATTCTGCCCCATATTCTGATAACGCATGCAATGGGCTCGTGACATGCAATGCATCATCACTGGCGAATTGCTACTTTAGGATGAAACTTAATTCCTTCAATCAATGATTTCTTCGCCTGAGAAATTGATTCGTTTATTTAACCCTTCCATTACTGACGAACGGAAGTTTTCCACAATTACCGATCAATTTAACCGGTTTAAAAAAGTGTTTTTCTATAATTTTGCTCATCGTAATTTAAGTACTTTGGCAGAAAAAAGAAGCCTACCCTGAAAAAATTGTGAACAATTCAATGCTACTCTGTATTAAAATTTGTAGTTCGTCCAAAAATAGTCCGATTTTTTTATACGTGTTTATGGGCATCGAAACAGTGTGATTTTCGCCTTAAATAAACTCAAATATGCAAGTCTTCGAGTGCTCAACCGAATTTTTTTTTCCCCCTCGCTGTGAGAAACGTGGTTTTCCGCACGGTTCACGCGCAAAAAGGTCCATTTTTACAGCTTGTGAAATCAAATTTGATACGGTAGTGGTGCAAAGTGCTTTTATTAACTCGTGCGATTGCAACACTCGGCTTCGGCTCAGGCCATAAACGCACACTCATTTTAAAAAGTTTTAGGGCAATTGTATCGTAATATACTAATTTTCACCCCTGTATGCAAACTACGAATTTACATACATCGAATCTAAAATCGTCGTTTACCACGATTTTACGTACATAGAATTAAAAATGTCGTTTACTACGATTTTACATACATATAATCTAAAATGGTCGTTTACTATGATTTTACATAAATAAAATCTAAAATGGTCATTTACTACGATTTTACATACATAAAATCTAAAATCGTCGTTTACATATGAAATGAAAAACGAAGTAATATTCGTCGCACGGATGTTAACTACTACTGTATTGAGTCGTAGCTTGACCTAAACCGTGAAAGTAGAGCATTACGTCCTTGTGAAGAAAATATCGATTGTATTCAAAGGGTACACAGAGAACGTTTCTTAAGCATCGCAATGGTAGGTTACATATCAAGAGTCGTGCTGGCTGCCGATAACGACTATCGCATTGAAAGAAAATATTATATACCATATGAATCTATGATAACGATGACAAACATGTATCCTGAACTGAAGGAAAATATTGATTATAAGAATTTAAATAATTCGTCAACTACAATGATATAATTAGATTTTTCCAGATTCGTTATGAATTACCAGATTTTCATAAATTGTAGTTTAGTTTCTGTTTTTATTTATTTTTTATACACAATGATGGCCCAATTTGTGACACTAACGAAATTGTGAATTCCCTCAGTATAAGTATACTTTCGTATTTTATTCATTCACCGAATAGATTCTTTATTCGGAAAATGCATAAAATGCAATCGAAATGTTTTGAACTTTACATCACTTTTGATTCTTTTTATTCTTTGTGAGCACGATGACTCCTTTTCTATCAGCTTCCCTTTTAATCCGAAGTACTTGGGTATCAATGAGCAAATTGATACAAAAAAAAATAACTTTTTTCAACTGGTTTTGTAACAGGCATTTGTTATTATCGATATTCAAACGATTAGCGATTTGAGCTTCAAAAGTGAAAAGGTATTGCATTTTTGCAAGATAACAATAGTTTTCCGGAAATGATATATCATTCGATATCCGTCACGCAACGAAAGGATTAATTCTGTACAACAGTATATTATTGATGACTACATAACTGTCGCAAGTGCGTTCATCTCCAATCGATCACAATCTCAGGAAAAATAATTCTTTGGGCATAATCTTTTTTTAGACATATCAAGAATGAAAGAAAAAAATTGTAAAAAGGAACATGAAGTGTACATGAAAAAGACACACCTCTGCAACCTCCAGGGCCTCGAAGAGCCGGAAAAAGCAAATTATTAATTACAATTAGTTAACGTGAAGTGTTTTGTTAAGGATCTATTACACGTACGATTCCCACGAAAAGTGTGACATGGTAAGAATTTTTAGTACTTTGCGACGATGCAAATAAATCATTGATCAATAAATAAATAAAAAACAAAAAAAAATGTAATCAATCTTTCCAACCATCACTTCTTTCCATGTAAAACGAATTTGAAGACTTATCGACAAACAGGATTGTTAAGGAAATATTTTGTTATTTTAGGTCTGGTCACAGAGTACATTTGGTTAATCCGTTTCTGTAAAGTTCGACGCATTGAATAACCGGATCGGACCAAGACTTCAAATATATGGCACTTGTTTAGTACTTTGAATTCAGTGCTTCGAGTGCCGTACTTCGAATTCAGTACTACGAGTACCATACTTCGAATTCAGTACTTCGAGTACATTACTTTGAGTACATTACTTTGAGTACGTCACATTGAGTACATTACTTTGAGTACATCACATTGAGTACAATGCTCCAAATACAGTCCTCCAAGTACAGTACTTCAAGTACAGTACGTCAAGTACAGTACTTCAAGTACAGTACTCCAAGTACAGTACTCCAAGTACAGTACTCCAAGTACAGTACTTCACGCACAGTACTCCAAGTACAGTACCTCACGCACAGTACTCCAAGTACAGTACTCCAAGTACAGTCCTCAAACTACAGTACTCAAAGTAGAGTATTACAAGTACAGTGCTCAAAGTACAGTATTCCAAGTACAGCACTTCAAGTACAATGCTCCAAGTACAGTGTTTCAAGTACAATGCTTCAAGTACAATGCTTCAAGTACAGTGCTCAAGTACAGTGCTCAAAGTACAGTATTCCAAGTACAATGCTCCAAGTACAGTGTTCCAAGTACAGTGCTTCAAGTACAGAGCTCCAAGTACAGACCGTTTATTCAATTCCAGTATCATTTATATTCCGATATCGCGCATCCAATATCCCACAAATACGAATAAGCGCGATGGGGTGAAAGTTCTATAGGCAATTACAGGTTCAAGCTATTTTTGTAGCATCTACTCTCGCCGCGTGGTTATTATTTTCAATAGTACTCCACGCTCGAGTGATTATTACTTTACATTCATAATTATTGACCATAGATGGTCATAAATAAATTTTTATATGAAACTAGTATCAATTCAGTTCCGAGTCGGAATTAATTCTTGATTGTTTTGATTAACTCCAGTCGAATAAATTTATCAAAAACTTTCGAAGGATAAATGCTTTCTTCCCAAATAAAAGTATCTATTCCAGATAAATAACTGGAAGTACTGCAAGTACTTGGTACTTGAGTGCCTCGCCCAGCTTTGTACATAACCATAATGAAGTCATAAAAAAAAACATTACATTTTGAAGTTGCACTGAACCTCATATGTGACATGTAAAGAGCTACACACGAATCTATCGTTTTGTACTCTATATTCACATTCATTCTACTTTCGAGTACGACCATTCTTATTTACTAAAACGGCATGATTATGACAATTGATGTATTGTACTCGCTGTATTTTATATTTGATATGATAAAAGAAAACAATGCGAACTCTTTTATGAATCTTTCGTATCAAATGTAGCAGTAAAAGCAGTAAAAGAATTGAAAAATCATCGATACGCGGTCTTTACCGAAACTCGATTCGACATATTACAGACTCTAAAAACACGGCAATTATTCACATGGCTCGATTCAAGACAGCAGAAACTGTTCCAATGTTCAACTTTACAAAATCCTATCTCTACAAGTGAATTAATTTAACACACTCGCATACACAGACAGAAACCCTCAACAGAAAAACAGTCAATATAAATTCACAACGACAATATTGTACTTGGAAACAACTTTGATAAGCCGTATTCACCAGTTGGTGACGGCTTAGAATCGAGGATTTGTTGAATCAGAACTGTCGTTAATCCGTTTATGTGTTGAGTTGGGGTAAAGGATAATTAGACTTGTGTGGAGTATTGTCACTGTGAATTTAACTCATGATAATTGTGCCCGTGTAAAAAATTGTTTGTGTAGGATATTGCCGTTGTGAATTTGGTTCCTGTGAATTTTGCCGTCCGTTTGAGTGTGTAGAGATTAGGGCGTTGAATTTAAGTATGTGTAAATACTATAAAATCTCGTTTGTGTGGAGTAATTGTAGTTCGAGAAGCGCATGACTGATTTTAGTATTCCCAGAATTTAAATTCTACTAAACTCTATACTAAACTCTTTATTTTGCATGTCCAATTGGAAAATGGTTTTATAATGTCTTATTAATATCCTTAACGAATGAAAACAGCTGTGAAAACCCTCATAATCAGTAAAATCGTATGAATTGTTCTTGGACAACAAAAAAAGCCTGTGAATGTGCCTTTCGAAAATAGTCCGGTAATATTTTAGTAAACTCATTGCTGTTAAGGGGATTCTGAAGCAGATTTTTCTAGTATTCATCGTAAATATGCTACAAATATACTTTGCATTCTGCAGGGATGTAATAAAAGCCTTAATGCTTCGATGTCCGGTCTGATTTGACACATCGGAGCCCCAGAAACGTTTATATCTTAGCTCAACGAATCTTTTGATATCCCAAGCAGCCATATTGGTTTTTAAGAGGTTCAGTAATATACATTTTTTTCATTTTTTGGTATATCTTGAACAGCAATTCGATCGGACGCCGAAGCATGCAGGTTTTTATTACGGCCATGCAGAATTTAAAGTACATTTGTATCATGTTTACGATAAATTGGGTATACTACGAATCGGCTAATCGACCCCAGCATCCCCTTAATGATTCGCTCCTTCACAGACGTCCGCATCACAAATCACCACGCCCGGCGGCTAATAACTACAAAGACTTCACAAAAAACAAAAGAACAAATTTTGCGCTGATTTTTCAGCACTACTGTCGTACTACAATCCATCCAAGGACCTGAATACTCGTAGAAGCCGAATTGAAGGGCATCAGCGTTCTTTTATAATGATTATCACTCGGATAGAATGTGCATCTTGCGTGATGTATACTGTACAATTATTGCAAAATGTACATGTCTAGATAATTGCTCATGAATGCGGGTTCTGTGGATTTTTCACAACGTGAAGATAAGAATATTATAAGAAGGCGTAGCTCCGAAATAAGCTACTTAGGGTGAACTTCTATAATAAATAATCAAACTTACAGCGTGAACGTCCTTGTTTTTAGCACGAGCTTTCTCGAGAGTCCGATTGGCAGTTTCGTAAGCATGTAAAGCCTTTAGTCTTCGAAAGAGTAATCTCTTGGCTGCAGCTGTATCTCGCATATAATAACGCAGTGTATCTGATAGCTTTAAATCCTCATCGGACGCAACGCGGCCCTCGACTTTCTGAAATTAAGTACGAGCCAATTTAGAGACACTATTTAGAGACAAATCGAAAACAATGACCGTATAACAATTTTTAGGGCCGTCGTTTTTACGGTCGTTATAACCAACTTTCTTTCTTTTATTGCTAAAAATGTCCCGGTCGTTTTTACGGTAAAACGGGGGTTTATTGCTAGAGTGTGTGTTCAGAAAGACAGCATCACATGCTTGAAGTTATCCATGTATAAAAGCATTAGCGTATATCTATATTTACTGTATAAAGAGAGTGTGTGTTCAGAAAGACAGCATCACATGCTTGACGTTTTCCATGTATAAAAGCATTAGCGTATATCTATATCTACTGTATAAAGAGTGAAGCACATAAGGTATTACAGAGCAATTACACTCAGACTATTGATCATATTCAAAAATGTTTCAGACAAAAGTTTCAGTGCTTGAGAAGGCCGTCATACGAAGCCATTCTATTTTTTTATCGGTGGAGGGGCTGAATCCCACTTTTTTAAATTCAGCAACCGCTGAATTCGTCTTAAAATCGAATTAAAAAAAAAACAATTTCAAAAAATGGAGTAAACACTGAAACATTTCTGTCTGAACCATTTTTGGATATGATCAATAGTTTGACTGCTATTGCTCTGTAACACTTTACGTGCCTCACCCTGTATATAAAAAATACAGCCAACGCTTTTGTCCATGCAAAGCTTCGAGCAAGTGGCGCTGGTGTTCCGATCGTACGCAGCCAATAGCGTATTTTTTTTAATTTTCACGAATATGGAGAACTACAAATGTCTAATTAATAAAAGCATTGTTGACGTAGATTTATTTATACCGCGATTCATCAATCATCTACTTATTAAACTTAGAAGTTATACTATAGGTTCTCAGTAACTTAAATTAAAAAGGACAAAATAAGAACAAATTGTAAATAAACCCCGAAAAAAATCTAACAAATATATTGGAATATATATGTATCTTTAAAAAAAAACTGCAAAAAAATCGCAAAAATCAAGTATTACTTATAAAATTGTATAGCTACCGCCCATTGGAAATGTACAATTTATTGGGATTTTCAGTGCAGCTCCTTTACGTAGATATATATTTTACGATAACTACGATTTTTTTTGTTACCCAGGTAATGGATTTTAAAATAATCGAAGTAAATCGATTCTCACCCTGAGTTTCTCGAATGTGTCTGCTATTTTTGCCAAGAACCTCTCTAATTTTCCATTATCCGTAGTAGCAAGTTGCAGAAGATTGGTCGAAATTTTGATGTACGAATCGGCGACGTCTTTGTGTTTAGCGGTCTGACGATCTGCTCGAGTTGTTGCTTCCTTAAGATTGTTGTGATAGTGTTGTATAAAAGTCATCTCTTGGTCGAAAAAGTCGTTTACATCCTTTACGGTTGCGGACAGATAATATTCATCGGTTGTTTTGGAAAACGATTTCACCAGACCACCGAACATTTCCATTTTGTTCTTCCCTGAATTCGACGACAAAAAAAATAACGTGTCGTTACCTATTGAAATGTTCTGGCTACCGATGCCATAATCTCAACGACCGCTCACCTCTCACACACAAATCTTGATCGTATTCGAGAAACACCCTGAGATTATGATCATTTCGAAAAACGGGGTGATGAGCCAGCCTCGTGAGAAACATTTCGTGCATTGCCACCGTTTTCTTGAATGTTGCTAAGTATTCCCTAAAAATCGTATTAAAGTTTAATTCGATCGTAAAGGTTACTGAACAATTAAGTAGATCACATAAATGTAATTTTGAATTATCGAAAAAATGTTGTTTTCGTCCTAATTCAAGTTGACTTCGATCAAACCTGTTCAAACCTTCTACAAGGTCGAATTAATACTCAGTCGTAGTACATATCGAATTCCGTGAAGATCGACAGAGTAGTTTAGATTTTATAAGACATGAATTTTTTTTTTAAATCGCCGTATGTTCTCTAGCTTCCACAATTTTTTAGTTAATGACCTAAATAATTATTGACAAATGAGGCAATGAAAAATGATAGTCGGTATTGAATTTGAGCGAAATCCATAAAGCCGTTTAGATTTTACAGAATTTTGAATTTTCAATAAAAAATTGATTTTCATCCCAATTGAAGTTAACTTTGACCAAACTCGGATTAATACTCAGTTGCATGGCAGATATAAAATTTTGTGAAGTTCAGTATTTTTGTTATGTTACAATTGTCCAAAAAATATCGAACATGAAAAAACGTTGCAAAATAGAACCTTGCACATTAATTCCTCATTATATCAGTCTTTTCGCAAAACTTCCTTTACGAGGAAGCCAAAATCAATGAACATACTTTCCTCACAGCGATAGCTTTGTAAAAAAAAAACAAAATTTATGAGCAAGCACTTTACAAAGTCCCTCTTTCCATCCCTTCTTAAACCCAGTATCTTTCCGCAGGTTTTCTCATTGATTCATCATTTGTCACTGGATTGTAAGGCTGCGCCTTTAAATTCCATGCTCGCAGAAACGGCAATTCCGTCCTCAACAACACAAAGTCATCCTTACGCTTCCAGTTCCTGTTTCATTTTAGTAAATTCTTCTCGTGTCATGGTTCCTTCCCCTTCGCCGAGTTTCTGTAGTTTCTCTCTGGAGGCATCGAAATCCGGTCGTGGGGGACACGGTGGAATCTGTAGGATAATTATAAAAATAATCACAAAAATGGGAACCCTCCTAGCCGCTGTCAATCGTGGAGCAACGCCAAACCGTACAATGTATCCGGCGTATTCCTCGTTTTCCTCGAACCGATCGTGCAGCCACACAAACTCCTCGTGCTGTCTGACGACCAGAAAATCGGACTTCTGAAATTCGGGCAAAGTGGTTTTGGTATGTACAGTAAATTTGACCTTGTCCTTTTCGCTGAGGGCGTCCGATATGTCGACTTGCAGAGACTTGTCCGCCAAGTCTATCGTGTCGGCTTGAATAATCTGCGAAAAACAATGTGAACATTGCGCGTCACACAAAAATCCACTTGCTCTCGTTGATGAAAACCATTGAAAAAAAAAAAGCGAAAAGAAGAAAAATTGACCTTGAGAAACGCTTGAAAAAATTCAGTGAACCAAGTGAAAAGTGAAAAAATAGAAGAAAAAAAAAAGGTAAGGTGAAAAATATTGACGTACCTTTTTAGGTGGCGCGCTGTTCAAAATATCAGCGGTATCGCATATTCCGTCCTGTAACATTTTAACGATTGATCGAATAACCACGTGGCAAATAAAAATGAGAGTTTGAGCTTGGAAGGAATAAAAATAGGTGGATTAATGTCGAGGGACCGGGTGACACAAGCAGTCGCGCAAGCAAGGGTGATAACAGGTTCCACCTACCATCATGGCGGCTAGCAGCGTCGCTCCTCTTGTACACCCGTGTCTGTCACTTGTCACGTTACAACTGTCAACTTGTCCGACGTCGAACTGGCGCTCGACGAGAGGAGATGTTGCCTTACACTCGCGACATCCGCGCCTTTTTGTAATCTACTACAGGCGCAACACCACCCCCTAAATTCACGATTATAATTCCTCGATTCGACCTACGAACCTCTCGACGAGTCACGACATTTTTCCACCGACAGCGACACACCGGAAAGTATTAACTTATGGACGAATCGGTTGGACGGAGGAGAGATATAGCTGCTGCTGCTGCTGCTGCTGCGTCACGTACTATACACACACGCACACGTGCATACGTATGTCAATTATGAATATGTACTCGTCTTCGAGTTGCGTGTGTGCGTTACGCTCTTTCCACTCGCCGCTGCTCCTATCGCATTTGCGAAACTGTGGAAACTGTTTTTTTAACTTTTTTTTTTTAAATAGCTGGAATTTATATTTGTTCGCGGCGTAAGTATTGTTGAAATGGGTTTTGGGAGATGTTATCTTCAGTTTTTTTAAATATTGTTTTTGTAAACATATTGTTTTAATTTCCAAATTACTTTGTGAACATTTGTCTGATATAGATAAACTCTTTTCAGTGACCGCTGCTGCTATCGCATTTGCGAAACTGTGGAAACTGTTCTTAACATTTTTTTGAGATGATTGGAAGTTATGTTTATTCGCGCAATAAGTATTGTTGGAAGCAGTTTGGAGATGTTATCTTAAGTTTTTAAGAGACATAGACGTAAACATATCGTTTTCATTCCGAAATTACTTTGTGAATATTTTTATGATGTAGATAAACTCTTTTCGGTCGCCGCTGATGCTATCGCATTTGCGAAACTGTGGAAACAGTTCCTAACATTTGGAATTGATGCTTGTTCGCGCCATAAGTATTGTTGAAAAAGGTTTTGGGAGATGTTATCTTCAGTTTTTACGAGACGAGAATATTGTTTTTGTACACACATTGTTTTAATTTCCAAATGAACATTTTTCTGATATAGATAAATTCTTTTCAGTCGCCGCTGTTGCTATCGCATTTGCGAAACTGAAAAAACATTTTTTACATTTTTTTGAGATAGTTGGCTGATCTGCGGCTTTTTGAAACATTTCTATGAAATAGTTGGAATTAATAATCGTTCGCGCTATAATTATAATTGAAAGGGCTTGCGAGCTCTCATTTTTAATTTTACGAATCATAAGAATGAAGCAGACACTCCGTTGCTGCCAATGAAATATTGTCACGTTCTTGAATAGGATTGATAGAAGTCGGTAAAAATGCAACCGCATACATTCTATATCAATCTCAACAACCACCGTTTTATCGTAAAAACGATCTTGCAAAAAAAGAAAGAAAACCAAAGTAATAACAAATAAACATCATAATAGCAAATATTTCAGAAAACCTTTTATATTTTCAAATAAATGATACATAAGCGTGATTACAAGGGCAATATAAATCACCGCATATAAGATGAAACAGTCGATTCCAGAAAAAAAAAGGAATTGCAAATGAACATGTCCACCGAGCAATAGTGATCGAATATTTATTACGGTCAAGCACAATACGAGCATTGTGTAATTTATAGTTTTGTTTTTCGTCGTTTTTATTTTTATTTTCTTACTAACTCATAAGTGATTACAGTACGTGCTTAAAATACGTTGATCTTTTTGAATATAATGGTACGCGATCAAAGAATAATCACATCTTTCGTTTTCTGACTAGTTCTAAATTAATAGAAATAAAATGAGGGGGATATGTGCGCTAAGGATTCATTTCAACATCAGTATAGTACATCTTGAAATCGATCGTATCACGTCGATATTTTTGTTGTATTTTCTGCCGCCCGAAATAAATCAGGATATTTTGTTTTACGTTTTTTTTTTCCGACATAACTCTTATCGTCGTGTACACACGAAATTAATTTGACAAGCCGATATGAATTTTAAAAAAATGTACAATTATCATTGAAAATTTGTCGCTGTTCGTCCGCTGTTGTTAATCGCGATAATTAAATATATACGGTAACCATATACGTTTAGGCTCCCTTTTATTTCTATAGAACTTATAGCATAGATAGACAATCGCATCGAACGTAAAGGAATGAAAATCTTAATTACAATCATTTAGGTACATCGATACATAAGGGTCTCTGTTAATGCAGCGACCTTTTTTCCCTCATGTCCTCCGATAATTCGCGCAATCGTTTAAAAAAGATTTTATTACTACTTGACTGTCCAAAATTAGTTTTCTCAAAAGTTTAGGAAGTTCCATCTAGAAAAAAAAAAGACTAATCAATTCGTACAAAGAAAGATTCGCATTAGGTAACTAGGACTTTGGTAAATTTTGAATGCTACTTAACGTTCACATTAAAACCATTTTCTTAAAAATCAAATTAATTGTTCCCACAATGCGACTTCACTTTTAATTCTACACAAGTTATAGAAATACATGCGGAATTTGCACAAATCTGCATTATGCAAATCAAAACATTGCTTAATTATTATACGATGCTTCTTTGACAAATATTTATATTTTGATTATGATATTCGAATTCTACATAAATGCTACTTCGGCAATTATTTGATTTTTTTTCACGTATTATTGAATAATTGAAAAAAAAAACTTCACTTTAAAAGAAATAACTCCCTCATTTTTGGGGACAAAATGGAATAATTGACAAGTGCGCTCAAGTAGTAATAAAAAAATCGATAAAATTGAAGAAATACCGGAGGATCAGAAAGAAAAGATTGCTGAACTGATAGAGAATGTCTTACATACACATAAAGTCGCACTTTGCGATCTAGTGTATATATTACCCATGGTTCCCGCAACAGACATTGCATCTACTCGTTTTCGCGATTACGATATATACTTTGCATTTATTTCCGAAAAATCTAATGTCGTATCAAAGTATATGGTTGGTTCATAAGTACATTTGGTTTTCGAAGCTTCAAATAGTGCTTGAATTCGCAATATTTTCGAAAAACCGTTCACTTCGCATGTGTCCGATCGTGTGGTTCTGCAAACAAGGTCTTGATTTTGTTTCGCCCTTTTTTTTTTTAGTTATACATGCTGTTGTTTATTCCATCGTTACAACGACGCGCAAGACTCTGCATCGTGGATAATATTTACCTACGAATATAATGCACAGATCTTGGAGGGTATGAAATACACCGATTAGCACTCGTTTATCTCGAAATAACGACACATCCAAAATTAAATGTACAAATTAAATAGTCTAAGTTAAAAATGTCGAGCAGGCTGTTTGATGATCAGGTCAGTTCAGAGAACTAGAAAGCAGCGGACAAGCGAGCCCCAGGCCCTAGCAGCACCCGCCACCCTGCGCGTTCCCTTGGCCGCCGGTACCCGACAATCCACCAGGGCTCGTCGGCGAATGTTGCGGTCCAATTTTTATTCCGTTTGCCTGAAATCGGTAGAAAATTCAATCCATTGCAGATCGCTTCGCGTTTCCTTCGAAAAACAAAATTTTTCGCGATTTTTATGTCAAGATATTCAGAATGGTTTAAAATGCTGAAAAAAAATTGGTCTATAAAAAATGTTGTGTGAAACTAAGAAAATTTAAACGCCGATAAGTTAAAAACGATTGCAATTATGGAGCTCAAATTTGATACACAATTGGAGCAACGACTTCTCTTTAATTTTTGCAATTGTCAACAAAATTTATGCAATAATTTAGACATCGTAGATTTTTCATTTTTTTAGAGCAATTAGTCTATTGTGTTTAGTAGTTTATTTTTCATTTTTATAAGAGCATATGATGATGATTTATTCAACCGTGAAGAGCTCGTTTTTATCCTCAAGAAATGTTGATTATTTCTTGATACCGATCTACTTATTTTCGGGCAATTATTTGTCATTTCGGAAATAAACCAGATACATCTCAACAATCAGGTCTTCTTAATAATGACATCAAGTCAATAAAACGGTTCGGATAAAATATCGAATACGGGGGACAGTAGAATATTCCGAAATTTTAGAAAAATTACCTTTTTAGAATTCAGTTCAAGGAGAAAATTCAAGTACTGTCAGAAAATAATGACTTGAACAAATGGAAAGTGGAACGCCGGGGCGAAATGGAACATTTATTTGTGGCAAAATTTACAGGGCAAAGTGGGATGTTCTGATATTTTATCAAAAATTGCGATTCTAAAATACAAATCAACCACATTATCCAGAATCTAAAGTTTTTGAATCCATTTTGAACGTTTAAAGTAATAAAATCTTCAAATAAAACAGAAATCAAGAGCGGGGCGAATTTGAGCGATTCGGCATTTTTGAAAAATTGCGTTCCTGCGACGGAGAAAGATCTACGTAAAACTTGATCAGGCTTCTAGAATCATCGATTATATCCGTTTCAAAAATCATACATTTCCGAATTTGGAATAGTATTCGATTTTACCCTAGATTTTTTTTACCGCCCCTTCAAATCAATTATCGGAATCGAGTTTTTATAATCGGAGCAAATATTTCGGAGACTATCCTATTTTCCTTCTGACGATATTTTTTCACCGAAATGTCAATATTAATTAAAAACACATAGCCCTTGAAATATAATCAACACTGACGATTTTCACTAGCATTCAGTTTAAAAAAACCATAAATTTTCAACTTTCGGGAACTCTGACCGAGAATTTTTTTTGCCAATGCTCAATTGGACTTGAATAAAACTGTTGCAAGGAAATATTACCTCATTATTGATATCGAAGACTCCTTCCTGAATCTTTTCATAAATTTCCTTTGCAGTGTTGATAAATGCCTCTTCAACGTTAGCAGCTGTCTTGGCACTAGTTTCCATGAATACAAGTCCATGCTCTCTGGCAAATGCCTCGCCCTCTTCTTGTCTGACTTCTCTTCGGGCGTCGAGGTCGCTTTTGTTGCCGATCAACATGATCACCATGTTAGAATTGGAGTGTTGTCTTGCATCCTCCAACCACGTTGTCAGGTGATTGAACGTCTCCCTGCGAGTGATATCGTAGACCAAAAGAGCTCCTGCGGCGCCACGATAATACGAGCGGGTGATGGATCGAAATGCTTCTTGTCCGGCCTGTGGAACAAAAGATTCTCAATAAAATTCCAAATTACAAATCCTCTAATATTTACGATATACGTACGGTATCCCAAATTTGAAGCTTTATCTGCTTCTTATCGATGGTTATCATTCGAGCACCAAATTCGACGCCTATGGTCAAGTCATGGACAGGCTGAAATCTCTTGTCGGTGAACTGTAGGAGAAGACATGACTTCCCAACTCCTGTTTGCAACATATTAATATTCCCTATTAATATTCATAGCTTTTCACCAGATTCGACAAAAGGTGGAGTACATTTTTTTTTGCAGTTTCAATTACTTTGCATGATTTTTTTAAGCGGAAATTTTTGCACCACAATCAACAAGATATAAATAGTCGATATATTAATATTCATTGATCTTCACCACATTGGAATAAACGTGGAGACAATTTTTTTTTTTGCAATTTGAACTATAACCAAAACCAAAATCTATAAAATTAACGAAAGAACAATTTTTTGAACGATGCAGTACAAAGTTCACATAGCTAATGGATCCCAATTGATAAAAATTTCAAGGACGCATGGTCCGAATCCCGGAAAAAATATCCCCGATAACGGAAAATCGTCGTTTGAGGCGTATCATTTCCGGGGCTATTTTTTTCGTCGGTGTTTTTTCTGTCGACCAAATCAAGATAAATGATCCTGGCAAACATCCCACAGATAATAAATTCCTATTTACTGTCTCTGTATATTATTGACTATACACAACTACACAATTGATACCTATTGTAAGATTAACTGCTGCAACTTTGCAGCTCTGACCTTTTTGTATTAAATTTAGGAAAAATTGGCAAAGTTATCGGTAGTTTATGAAGTTAAACATTTTTTAAAATGTTAACATAAATTTTTGCCAAATTTTATCTAGGCAACACGAATCTTCCATGTGAACAAAATAATATTCAGTGATACTACATGTTTAATTCAGCGAAGATCAAGATTGTATTCTTGGATGTTTGGATTTTTAGTCACAAATGAACCATTACATCATTAAAACATTAAAGTCATTTGGAAATTAATACTTTGCATACTGCTTCCTCGTTATTTTTTGCTTTGTTCAAAGCTTCTTCAATGACAAAGCCAAAATTAATGAACACACTTCCTCATAGAGTTAGATTTGTAAAACGAAAAAATAATAAGGAAGCAATGTGCAAGGTTCTATTTTATAATCGTTTTGTCGTTTAAAGCAGGAGTACAGGAAAAAAATAGCACAATTTGTTATAAAAAGTGCATTTTCTTGGAATAATATTGCTTTGATTGTAGCATATGTTTTTCCATTTTGTTATTTAATACAGGATTCATCAAAAAGCAAAAGGTATCGATGCATCAGTTTTGTTAGCAAAATACAGTATCAAAGGAGATACAATGACAAAATAAGTTGAACATTCTAGTAAAAGCATGTGATTAATTATTTTTTTTGTAAAAACCATGAAAATATCACATAACTACTAGATTTTCCTTTATATTCTGTGGTTACCAAAAGTTTTAATAAGAACAATGTCAATTTCTTGGCATTGTCCTTATTAAATTTTCAACTATGGATGCAACACACATTATGATTATCAAACAAAATAGTTGAAATTGTGGTAAAGGAACATTTTGAGAAATTATGGTAGGAAGATTTTAAAGGGATTTTGATAAGCACAATGTTGGGATTATTTTTGTTGCTTTAAGGCTGAGATGTGGGACAAAAACAGTTCTGACGCCAAGCTTTAATACAAAGTAGAAGAAAAACAGTGGAAGCTATGACAAAAATTAAATTCTATCTTGAAAATATCACTATGTTTCTAGCATATGTTGTCGTATTTTCTTATTCTGTGTGCAAAGTCCCCCCGAAAAGCAGAAAAAGGATTTTTGTTTAATGGTTCCGTTAACAAAATACAAAGTATAAAAGGAATCAAAATAACTGAAAACTGAATTTTATGATTTAGCGATAATCTTAGTTCCGGTAAAAGCATGGGATTAATTAATATTCAAAATCAATGAAAATACCATAATCACCAGCTTTTCTTTGCTTTTTTTTCTATTTTGGATAATCATCAAAAGTTTAAACAAGAACAATGTCAATCCTTTATCATTACTCATTAAATTTTCAACTATGGAGACAATACGGATTATTATTATCAAACGCAATAGATGAAATTATGAGAGGAAGATTTTGAAGGGATTTTTATAGGTGCGGTGTTGGGATTAGTTTTGTTGCTTTAAGCAGTTCTGACGCCAAGCTTTAATACAAAGTAGAAGAAAAACAGTGGAAGCTATGACAAAAATTAAATTCTATCTTGAAAATATCCCTATGTTTCTAGCATATGTTGTCGTATTTTCTTATTCCGTGTGCAAAGTTCCCCAAAAAGCAGAAAAAGGATTTTTGTTTAATGGTTCCGTTAACAAAATACAAAGTATAAAAGGAATCAAATTAACTGAAAACTGAATTTTATGATTTAGCAATAATCTTAGTTCCGGTAAAAGCATGGGATTAATTAATATTCAAAATCAATCATAATCACCAGCTTTTCTTTCCTTTTTTTTTCTATTTTGGGTAATCATCAAAAGTTTCACCAAGAACAATGTCAATTCTTTGACATTACTCATTAAATTTTCAACTATGGAGGCAATACGGATTATTATTATCAAACGCAATAGATGAAATTACCATAAAGGAAGATTTTGTAAAATGATGGGAGGAAAATTTGGAAGGGATTTTGATAGGTGCGGTGTTGGGATTATTTTCGTTGGTTTAAGGCGGACAAGAGGGACAAAAACAGTGAGAGCTGTCACGCAAGGCGTAATACAGAGCGCAAGTGATTATCGGGAAATCATTAGGAGCTTCTGTTTACAGTTAAGGGCTTACCCGTGTCACCGATGATAATGTACTTGAAAAGGTATGCGTACGACATTTTTTTCGATCTTCGAAAGCTTCTCAAAAACTACAAAATTCTCGTCACGCACACGAAAAATGGTAACACAGTTTTTATTAGATATATTTTATCTCTTCTGCTTTGACTGTGACGTCATCGAGTCACGTCGGTGCAACTCGGACGTTTCCGTCAAGCTTTCGGCCTCAGCTTCGTTTGCTGGCTAAGCGGCGCTGCCGTCGCTTCTTCATTATACGCATGCCTCACTTTATCCTAATTCCCGCGCGGTTTTTTCAAATTATTGCACAATAACGCGATTAGTATTCTTATTTTTGCTGCAAAGTGAAACTTCAAATAGACAAGTCAAATTTTATACATGAAATCAATGCTATTCAGTAAATACTGGCACACAGTTTCTTTATAATTTGTTATATTCTTCAGATTTTTCAATTTTTTTTGTTATAAAAAAAATGCTGTAAAATTGAACTTTGCAAATAGCTTCCTCATTATTTCTTCCTTTTTACGAAGCTACTTTTTCTGTGAGGAAGTTTGTTAATCGATTTTGGCTTCCTCATACAGAAAGATTTGTAAAAGGCTAAAAATAATGACAAAGCTAGTCTCATTTGATTGGCATTCTGTACACGAGGTCTTTTATATCAATACTTTATTCCCGTTCGTATTTTCTCTTCTTTATTGTATGAAAAATATTTAACACATTTTTTTGCACGAAATAATTGCAATATTTCGTGTTGACATTCGCGGTCCGAAAATTGGCCTCAGTTTTTGATGGACACTCTGTAAACGACGACTTTATACCAATACTTTATTTCTGTTGGTACTCTTTCTCTTGTGTTGTATGAAAAATATTTAACGCTTTTTTCTGCACGAGATAACTGCAATATTTCGTGTTGATATATTCGGTCCGAAAATTGGCCGCAGTTTTTGATGGGCACTCTGTACACGACGACTTTATACCAATACTTTATTTGTGTTGGTACTCTTTCTCTTGTGTTGTATGAAAAATATTTAACGTTTTTTTCTGCACGAGATAATGGCAATATTTCGCGGTGATATTCTCGGGTCGAAAATTGGCTGCAGTGAAGGCACTAAATTCTCCTCGGATATGTACAAAAATCTGTCAAATAAAACCGCTGCTTCAACTAGCGGGGCCAGCATGAAACGGAGCGTTCCGAATGCAACTACTTGACGCCAGCGTTTTAGATAATTCGACACTTCAATTGTACTAAAAGCAGCTGGTTCCGGCTTATTTTCTAGTGGCAAATCTTCAGTGGCTGTTGTACAGTATCTGGAACAATTGGTAATAAGTTAAACTTTTAATGTATTAATCATGTATTTACTACTGTTAAAAAAACTTGCTGAAAATAATGAGTTGGTTGATTGTGGGCCAGCTTAAAGAATTCAATTTCTTCATTTTTAAACACACAGAGCATCAGACATTAAAAACTGCATAACATTAATAATTTCTAAGTACTTTTCAACTAATTATTTATTAATCATTTTAAAGAATTTAGTAATATAAGTAAAAAAGATGTAAATATTTAAATGAAAAAAAAAAAAAACTATTACAACTGCACTCATGAATGGGAAAAAAGGAGGAATCAACAACAAGGATCCTATATACTAGTAACATTAAGATCAACATTAATCAAAATTTAGAGATGAAAAAATACTTAAAATTCAGTGAGGAAAATGTTCTTGAAAACTTTTATTAAACTAATATGTGTCGATATGTTTTTAAATAACGGGTCACTGCGGTGTACGAATTATGTAACTGGAAGTACTTGTCCCTGAAAGTACTTGTCACTAAAGGTACTTTACCTCTCAAAGGTCATGTTCTCCTTTACTTTTACATTTTTCAAATGCAAACGTCTCATACTTTTTCCATTCTTCCGTATCAATATCGTTTCTAATGTTGCTCTATACGCATGAACCTGCAAGATAATTCCATTTACATAAGTCAATTGTAACATATGTACAATTAGCGTTATTATAATTTGCATGTCGTTTTACCAACAAATCCTGATAGTCTCTTGCTATTAACTTGTCGCAATGATTTTCTATCGCATGGCAAGCTACTTCTAAAGCTGCGTAAGACAGTCTGTGGTTAGCAATCGTTGACACGTATTTGCTCAGTGGATATCCAAAAGACGCCGTTTCTTTTATTCTGTAAATTACAAGATCGACTGTCGATTATTTTGTTCACATACCTTTTTACAAATTTGGGCTAGACATCGCGAATTTTACAAAAATTAATTAAGATCATTCATTTAATAATTCAAAATTCCATCAAGCCCCAAATTTTATATCGTTTGCTATACTAAATTCAACAGTTATCATGGTTGAAAATTATTGCTCTCGATACTTCAAATAAGATTTTGCAGAAATTAATCGCGCAACGTAAATTTTTTGAAAAATTCAGAATTCTATAAAATCTGAACCATTTTATACATTGCAAAATAAATTACTATAATAGCGAATTTCATAATAATGGTTATTGCAGATTCGGTAGTTGGTTGTTCTGCAATTCGCTATTTTTACCTCCATCCGGTTTTGCAGCTTTCAAAATTTTACAGATTATATTTTGACTACTGCATGTTATTATTATGAAATTATACTTATATTGCGAATCGTATTATCTTCATTTCTATACGTATCAAGCATTCACAACTCCAATAAAAAATGCAATCTATGAGGGCTTTACATCTCAGTTCATACTTTTTTTTGCTGTTGGCAAGTATATGCAGAGAAATGATTTGTTAGCTTCAACTAAAACAGCATATTAAAATTCTGTTTATTCGAGTAAAAAATATTTTTATTTGGGGGTAAAAATTATCTATCAAATTTCAGCTATGACCATTAATAATTTATTACAATTGACCCATTTTAGTTGTACTAAGTGAAGCCTATTTTTTTAGACACCAAATAAACGATATTTAAATTCAATATTCCAGTTGAATATCGCTTCAAAATCAAATATTAATGATATTCGAATTAAAGATACTCGCGCAAAAAAAAATATATGTACTTAAATAAAAATATCTACACAGTACAAATGAAATACTGATAGGCTCCTGAACAAAATTTTATTAAAATACAAGAAACCTTTTTTTTGAGATGTAAATTTTTCTGAAATTACCGATTGTGGCTTACCCAGATGTGATCTTCATGTAGCAACAGCCTACGATACAAATAAATCTCGCATCTTCCTGTTGCGCGTAAAATTTCAGTAATGTAGCGGCTAAATCGCCGCAGGGATGAAGACCAATTAGGCCGAAGCCACCATCCTTTAAATTGTCCAGATGGAAATGCTTGATGAATTCAGTCTTCAATTTTTCCGGTAATTCGTTTCCTTGAAGATCCGCTTCGGACACTCTTGTCTGTATGTGGTGCGGATTTTTCGCCAAAATGTCGGGATTTCTTTTTCGAAGCAATTCGAATAAGTTTTCGTCATATTTTCTGTCGAGAAAAAGAAGATATTGAAATTTTTAATTTTGTACTACATGCTGTTTTATTATTTTTTATTAATGGCTATGTTTTATTAGAAGTTTACCTTGCTTGATGAGAAAGTGATTCATCTTGTTCCAAACATACAACACACAAATCATAATTATATGCCAATGATCTTGCTAGGTGACCCATGCCTGCGCCTATATCGACGATGCACTCGCATTCTGCTACAGAGGCACACTTGAACGCCGTCTTCGTAAATTAAAAACCATATTACAATTGAATAAACTTCAAAACCATGCACCAATGTATTAAATTGCAGGGATTGTGAGTATTTTTGTTTCCATTAAAAAATTGTTAAAAATACATGAGATTTAAAATTTAAAAGAATATTTGAAAAAAAAAAAAAATAAAACGTATCATTACATATCGTGAAAAAAATGATTTTGAATATTACTGATGCAAAATAATACATTTCAACACTAGGGAAAAAAGTACTTTTCTCAACTCAAACTCCGAAACAGGACTTTTTTGAATGCAGAATTGGAAAAGTTATAAAAAAAAATTTTTTAAATAAAGGTTTTATGAGTTATCTTTGGGCATTTTTGTAACATTCGTAAAACGAATTTTTTACATTGAAAAAGTCCCGTCGTTTTTGTAAAACACGAAAATTATTCGTATTACAGTGTAAATTAGTACGTAAATTGTGACTTGAGATTTATAGAAAAGTATATCGTCCGCACACGAAATGTTAGAGAGTTTCACCAATTTATGAAAAATTCAACAAAAATACGGTAAAAAAATTGTCCATAGTACTTTACGATACTAGTACGATAAAAACCTTTTCTCACGAGCGTGAGGTTGCAGCAAGAGCCGAAGGCAAGTGTCGCAATCACACGAGGTCAGAAGAAGTTCCTCGCACGAGTTTCGTAGACAACTTTATGCCACTGGTGCGAGAAGTGCCACTTCTCGCACGCGAACCGAAGCGAAGTGTGCGTAAAATGGGTACTTCACGCACAGAGTGGCGCAAAGTACTATTATATGATATTTATGTTAAATTTAGTAACGATATATAACGCCTCAAAAGTTCATATAAAATTATAACATACCTCAGAGATATTCTCAATTTCGTGACACTTTTTCTTTTTAACGGACTTTGTGAAAAGTTTCTTATATTTTTCATCGGTCATTTTTCTCTTAGCCAATAATGGCACCTCTTTTGGTTGCTGGAGTATATTAACAGAAGCTTTCTGGCAGGACCCGCCACATTTTAATATTTTTTTCGCCGGATAGTTTCTGTTTATTCCTAAAGATTCGATGGTTTTCCGAAAAGCCAAGAGCGACAATGGCCATACCCTTGCACTGTTTATAAAAAAAGTATTTTTGTTATTTCCTAATAACCTTCCCCTCTTTTGTAACGGTAAACTGAAGAAAAGTAGTGGGTACATTTGTATATTAACAGAAGCTTTCTGGCAGGACCCGGCACATTTTAATATTTTTTTCGCCGCATAGTTTCTGTTTATTCCTAAAGATTCGATGGTTTTCCGAAAAGCCAAGAGCGACAATGGCCATACCCTTGCACTGTTTATAAAAAAACGTATATTAGTTATTTCCTAATAACCTTCCCCTCTTTTGTAACGGTAAACTAAAGAAAAGTAGTGGGTACATTTGTATATTAACAGAAGCTTTCTGGCAGGACCCGGCACATTTTAATATTTTTTTCGCCGCATAGTATCTGTTTATTCCTAAAGATTCGATGGTTTTCCGAAAAGCCAAGAGCGACAATGGCCATACCCTTGCACTGTTTATAAAAAAACGTATATTTGTTATTTCCTAATAACCTTCCCCTCTTTTATAACGGTAAACTGAAGAAAAGTAGTGGGTACATTTGTATATTAACAGAACCTTTCTGGCAGGACCCGGCACATTTAAATATTTTTTTCGCCGGATAGTTTCTGTTTATTCCTAAAGATTCGATGGTTTTCCGAAAAGCCAAGAGCGACAATGGCCATACCATTGCACTGTTTATAAAAAAAGTATTTTTGTTATTTCCTAATAACCTTCCCCTCTTTTGTAACGGTAAACTGAAGAAAAGTAGTGGGTACATTTGTATATTAACAGAAGCTTTCTGGCAGGACCCGGCACATTTTAATATTTTTTTCGCCGGATAGTTTCTGGTTATTTCTAAAAATTCGAAGGTTTTCCAAAAAGCCAAGAGCGACAATGGCCATACCCTTGCACTGTTTATAAAAAAAGTATATTAGTTATTTCCTAATAACCTTCCCCTCTTTTGTAACGGTAAACTGAAGAAAAGTAGTAGGTACATTTGCGTGTACTCACAAAAATATTATGTGAAAACATCTTTAGCAGTTCAATATCGAAACGGCCGCAAAAGCTTCTCAAAAATATTTTGCTTAAAATAACTTTTTCTCTAAATGGTCGTAACGCTTTTTACAGTCATTTTTTCTGGAAAACGCTCCCAAGTTATGTTCACATAAAAAATTGGACGAACCTTGGAGATTTTCCTAGGACCCATCGACCCAATTCCTCGGGACATACATCGTCCAAAACCTTTGCCCATTCAGGAGGCAATTTACTCCACACATTTTCTTCAAAGAAATCCTGAAAGAATTTTGAAGTTACAAGATTTCGTTTAAAGCGATTTTCTTGCGGGTGATTCAAATTTCCCGCCATTGATTTTTGGGTTGTTACGATTACCCGTTTTACCGCCTCGGCGACACTATCGCCGCGGTATATGAATAATATGAAGGTCTATCTAACGCGTTTTTAATGCAAGACTCAACGGAGTATCAGTCCGGTCACGATTACATTAAATTATGGATTCGGTTGAATTGAAGTAAACAATAAGTGATTTGATAAGTACTGACCACTATATACGTATCTAAGAGCCATCCGTATGTATCCAACACAATGAATATATTTCTGATCCGCTCGCGTACACCAACACAAACTTGGCAGATGCACGTGTTACTCTTGCGTGCGCTTGCCATTCTTACATGGATATTGGGTGATGAAGCGACCCGCGAAGCATTTGAAATATGCCTTGGGCATGTCGATAGGAACATATTTTTAAAGTCGAGTGAATATGGCTTTCAAAATATATCGGATTTTTTCGAAATCTCTAAAATTTCGTTGACAATCTTTATGAATAAGAGTACTTGACAGTAAAAGTACTACGTTCTGAAAGTACTTGGTACTAAAAGTACTTGGTATTAAGAGTACTTGGTGCTGAAAGTACCTGGTGCTAAAAGGCGAGGATTTCATTTAGCCACAAGCCGATTGTGCACAGCCGCTTTGTGCCCGTTTCGATAGTACACATCTATATTGTGCACAATTCTTTTTGGGCAAAACCACGTTGTGCACATAAATATATTGTGCACATATGTTTTTATGGGGATTCTACGATAACTGTGGCGCCAAGATTTGACGGTGGTTTCTTGTAGTACTTTTCGCGAGAGCCAAAAACTGAAAAAATGCCCTCGAGATAATGAAGAAATGAACAAATCTGCTTTGAAAATAAATTTTTTGAACAAACGGGTCAAAAGGTACGGCTGACAATACGCAAAAAAATAACGAAAGTGATTACTACTTTTGCAGAATCATCGAAAAAAAAAAAACTGAATAAATGCCCTCGAGATAATGAAGAAATGAACGCAAATCTGTCTTTGAAATAGATGAATTCACCGCAGGGTTACAAAGTTATAGCTGACACAAGTATTAAATTTGCAGATGCAGATATCTTCAACCTCATAAATCAAAAGCCATCGACGATGAAAATAGTGTTCAGTGGTACATCAATTTTATGTTGAACTCGTGTAACAAATTTTCTGTACCCGTTTCCGTAAACGATGTTCCTATCCTGTGTAGTAATTCAAGCTACATTTTTTTAATAGTGTGGAAACGAATCCTTCTCTACGAGGAAGCAAAATGATGTTATTAAATGAACAAATTTTAGGTAGATTTCGATAACAGCTGGTCAATTACTCCGTCGGCAAGTAACTCTGAGTTACTGAGAAACTAATTAGTTTCTGTTAAATACCGCTAGCCATAAGTAAGGCTTATGTGACTACCTGTTAAAAAATTTTACTGAAAAATTACAATGCTGGATTGGAAGTCCTTATTCCCAACGTGTAATATAAATTTCTTGTCCATCTGTATTAGATATTTAAAGTAACAATGCGGAAAAATGTTTGAGGAATTTAAAAATCGAGCGCTACAAAATACTAGGATTTCATACTGTGATTTTTTATATTCCTACCCTGTGTGGTAATTCAAGCTACATTTTTTTTAACAGTGTGGAAACAAATCCCTCTCTACGAGGAAGCAAAATGATGTTATTAAATGAACAAATTTTAGGTAGATTTCGATAACAGCTGTTCAATTTCTCCGTCGGCAAGTAACTCAATTAGTTTCTGTTAAATACCATTAGCCATAAGTGAGGCTTATGTGGCTATGTTCAGAGTCCGACGATGGCGATGTCAGTTATACGAGGTGTTGTGCATGCCCCGGAGACGAGAGACCGAATTTTTAGCACTTTTATCGAATGTGAAAGTGGGCGCCCGGTACGGAGAAATTATACTTTTCACGGCGTTCGGAGTGGCCATGTCCGTTTTTTTACAGGTCGCATCTTCTTGAACGTTTCACTTTTATTACATATCTTTCTTACACAAAAATAAATGCCATTTTACAAATACATAATGAAATATCGACATTTTAGGATCTGTTACGTTTTACGGCGATGATTATCGCAGACAATGTAACGTTCGCATGAGGAAATGCGTTTGTTAAGTTAGTTAATACGCAACTCGGAAAAGTGGAATTTTTGCGTCCTGCTGTAAAATCATTATCAAGATAAATACGGAACTCTGAATAATGCGAATCGTTTACATGGTTTATTTATTAAACCTAAATAAACCATGCTGCAGTTCCTGTGCGTGCCAGTTTGCAACACTTTCACTCTTCAGTAGTTACGTTATTGCCGACTGAGGAGATCGGGCAGTATGTACGTGTACCGCATGGAAACCGGTGAACTATACTACATACATATTCAGAATAGTATAGGGTACACATCATCGTCTTGACGCGCGGTTAACTTTCATGCCGGTTCTGGCTCGGCTCGACTCGCGTGCTCATCTTTTTGTTGTCCGGTACTCCATTAAAATGTAAAATATATTATTAAGGTAGTTCGATGATTGACAGCTTTTGCAAAAAGTATTTCACCTTTTTGTTGGCCAGTACTCCATTAAAATTGTAGAATACATTATCAAAGTAGTTCGATGATGGACAGCTTTTGCATAAAGTATTTCATCTTTTTGTCGTCCAGTGCTCTATTAAAATGCAAAATAAATTATTAAGGTGGTTCGATGATGGACATCTTTTTCACAAAGTCTTTCATCTTTTTGTTGTCCAGTATTCCATTAATATGTAAAATACATTATTAAGTTAGTTAGATGATGGATAGTTTTTGCAAAACGCATTTCAACTTTTTGTTGTCCAGTACTCCACCAAAATTGTAGAAAACAATTATTAAGGTAGTTTGATGATGGACAGGTTTTTGCAAAAAGTATTTAATCTTTTTGTTGGCCAGTACTCCATTAAAATTGTAGAATAAATTATCAAAGTAGTTCGATGATGGACAGCTTTTGCAAGAAGTATTTCTTCTTTTTGTCGTCCAGTGCTCTATTAAAATGCAAAATAAATTATTAAGGTGGTTCGATGATGGACATCTTTTTCACAAAGTGTTTCATCTTTTCGTTGTCCAGTATTCCATTAAAATGTAAAATACATTATTAAGTTAGTTAGATGATGGATAGTTTTTGCAAAAAGCATTTCAACTTTTTGCTGTCCAGTACTCCACCAAAATTGTAGAAAACAATTATTAAGGTAGTTTGATGATGGAGAGTTTTTGCAAAAAGTATTTTATCTTTTTGTTGTCCAGTACTCCATTAAAATTGTAGAATAAATTATCAAAGTAGTTCGATGATGGACAGCGTTTGCAAAAAGTATTTCATCTTTTTGTCGTTCAGTGCTCTATTAAAATGCAAAATAAATTATTAAGGTAGTTCGATGATGGACATCTTTTTCACAAAGTGTTTCATCTTTTTGTTGTCCAGTATTCCATTAAAATGTAAAATACATTATTAAGTTAGTTAGATGATGGATAGTTTTTGCAAAAAGCATTTCAACTTTTTGTTGTCCAGTACTCCACCAAAATTGTAGAAAACAATTATTAAAGTAGTTTGATGATGGACAGTTTTTGCAAAAAGTATATTAAAAAACATATATGAGGATGTATACAATGAAACACGCACTCGATCGACCCTAACGTTTGGAGATATCATGAATAAATTAAATATTGGCTATTAGTGTCTCTTTTCCTCTCGTGCGACGCGTTTGCGTCATCATCGAATTACCTTAAATATTTTCCTAATTCCCGTTATTTCTCATGCTGAAAGGATTTTTTGTACGATATTTATACATATTTATACGTCATCTAAAAAAAGGCATTTTATACCAAGCAAAATTAAACAATCATGCGACGTTCAGTAATGAAGTTGTGCAAAATCTGCAAAGCAATTGGGATTTCACAAAATTTTGATATTTTCAATAAATGTCATCAAATTTTCCACGTAAACGATACAATATTTAGTGATGCTAAATATCAAATTTAATTAAGATCGGAAGAAGTGTTCGGATTTTCTAGAAATTTTATTTTCTTTTCAATTATTTTACGGCGATCAAACTTTTCACGATATTCAACTTTTTATTTATTTATTCAAAACACGAATGAAAATTATAACTTTCCATATTTCTTGCGTATCATTTTTCGCTTTTTACAAGGTTCCCTTCATGAAGCAGCCAGAGTCGATTAACATACTTGTTCGTAGCTTCGCAAAAAGTGAAAAATAATGAGAGAGCAATGTACAAGATTTTGCTTTTTACTTATGAAATGAATAAATGTTGTACGCTCCAGTAATAATAAAATGGCTATAAATCTGGCCGCAAGATATATCTGCGAAATAGTGCTTGAAAAAATCTTACTTATGCGCTTGTTTCCGTCTATGCGAAGTATGGCAATGATGCTGAGGTATTGCGAGCACGCTTACACCATGTAAATTATCATTAACGAAACGTGCGAACATTACCCGACATCTCGTCTGATATTTCCCAAGATTGCTACTCCGAGAATTCTAAAGTAAACCGTAGTTGCTTGGGGCATGGACTAGAATCTACTCATCGTAACTAAATTTACTTGCTTGAATGCCGGTATAATAGTATTGCTTGTATTCGCCTTAAATAATTTTTTTTATTTGTAAGGAATACAATTATTGAATAGAAATTATATTCAATCCTAAGAAATAGCTATTTGGTTCGTGAGTTATATAAACATTGACTTAAAAATTATAAAGCCGCAAAGAACAACTTTGAAAATGGGTTACTCATTATTTTTTGTACAGTAGAACCTCGATTATCCGAACGCTCATTTATCCGAACAAAAACGCGTGACAGCGGTTTACGAAATCGTCAATTTTTAATTGACGATTTCGTAAAGGAGAGATAAAAAAAAGTATTCAACGTTTTTCAGATATCAAAAATAGACACATTTAAATGTTAATGTATATGTCAAATTTTAATATATATCCACCATTTTTATGTGAAAAGTGTCCTTTATGGTCCCGTCCCCAAAAACAACACGTTTCGATTATCCGAACTAGTCTCTAGTTTCAGACTATTCCAAGTATTCTGACATGAAAATGGCGAAACAATTTTGTTTCCTGAAAACAAAGCTTCCTCCACGAGGACGTAAAATATTTTTTTCGTCATTGAGGTATTCCTCAATATGCCCTAGAAACCCAGAAAAGCTGCCTCCAACTCCGAAGTTTGGATCAAACCAGTGGGCGTCTATATAGTCACCCATCCAAATTGTGACTATAAACAATGCAGCTTAATTCTGGGAACCGTCGAAGTCACACACCGACCGTAGTTCACTGCTATCGATTTATAATTGGATGAACAAAAACGTGTATTGGAGTTTAGTTTAGTTTTTCATTATTATTGAAGGAAATAAATTTACATTGCATTGAAAGTACATCATATTTGTTTTTAATTTCAAAATATTCAATACACGTATTTAGTCATTTCAACGACATCTTTTTCCCAGATTAAAATAGTACAATTTGATACTAGTGCAATAACGGCCGCTTTCTCGCACAAGTGTCGCATACTATTTTTTTTAACGAATGTCAACGTACTGTCGGATATCTTCGTGTCTGCAAAGTATTGGGTAAAATCATCTTGTAGATAGTTTCACACATGCCAATTTAGGATTCTGTAGATAACTTCACGCACCAGATGGCGTACGTGAAATGATATATGTTTATGCGAGCATAATACGCGATCTCTCGCACGCTTTGCACTTACCAAATGTGCGACGTTACGTGCGTGTATTACAAAACCCCATTTAATCGCGATAAATAAAATATTTCTTCCGTTTCCGCTAAACATAAACATGTTCGAAATAAAGAAGCTAAAACATTGAATGAAATACAAATTCATTTCAAGCGAAGCAAATTTTCGTTAATCGATACGGTTCAATATTTAATGGATCATTTTTTTATTAATGGTTTTATTAAAGGTTTCGTAAACCTTTTTACCAAGCGCAGCAATTAATCTCAGAATTCTCAGATGATCGCGCACTGGTGCATACACATATTAATATGTAACTTCAGATTACATACTGAACATATCGCAATGTTGGTACATTCATTGAATGAAATACAAATTCATTTCAAGCGAAGCAAATTTTCGTTAATCGATACGGTTCAACGTTGAATAGATCATTTTTTTATTAATGGTTTTATTAAAGGTTTCGTAAACCTTTTTACCAGTTGCAGCAATTAATCTCAGAATTCTCAGATGATCGCGCACTGGTGTATACACATATTAATATGTAACTTCAGAGTACATACTGAACATATCGCAATGTTGGTACATTCATTGAATGAAATACAAATTCATTTCAAGCGAAGAAAATTTTCGTTAATCGATACGGTTCAACGTTGAATAGATCATTTTTTTATTAATGGTTTTATTAAAGGTTTCGTAAACCTTTTTACCAGGCGCAGCAATTAATCTCAGAATTCTCAGATGATCGCGCACTGGTGTATACACATATTAATATGTAACTTCAGAGTACATACTGAACATATCGCAATGTTGGTACATTCGCGTAAGCGGTTCAAATAGCAGCAGTGCAGTATTTTTTATACACACATATACATATATACATATATATATCTATACACACTATAAACCTCTTACGGCAACGTACCAACATAAGTGAAAGTTACGAAGTAGGACGGCGTCTCGAATCCGAAGAGCTCGCGAGTACTTGAGTCTTCGCCAAATGCTCATCACCCGTTCTTTGAGGTCCCGCGACGTTCACTCTGGAGAGCGTCTCAGCCACTAGAGAAGCATTAGTAAGAGGTAAAGATATTTCTGACGCCCGTGGCTAAACGTATTCTCCTTCCTAGTGGGGCACGACACTCGGATAACCTTCCGAGGTAACCGAGGGAACAGTGCAAAAGGCCTGTGGAAATTCGGGTTACTTAATTTGGCCTCACTCTCATATCCGGATTCAGAGAGTTCATCCTAAATCACCCATGGGAAAGAATTTCGAAGAAAGCGCTTCTTCGACACACGCAATTTATACGCCGCTGACACTAAATTAATATCTTCGTACCAAGAGGACAGCATTTCACTGATTAAACACCAATTGTGTTTAAATTTGGGGACGCATGACATTCGCTGAGAAAAGAATATGGTGAATTTAATAAAAATATATAGTAACACTGTTAATTATGGTTTCCTGCGGAGCTATTTATATTTTATGGTTATTTGAAAATATGACAATATAGGAACTTGAACCATAAATTAGAACTATCGGGAACAATGGCAGTGAGAACTAATCACACTTTGGAAAAAATCTACTTGAAATTTAATGTACATGCACTGGAAGTTCTTATTCATAAACTGGTACATTAAATTTGGTGTATAAGTGTGATGTCAAATTAATTTATGGTATTGTAATTTTAATAATTTGCTTTAATTTCACTGTTAAAGTACTTTGTTTTTTTTTTTCAAATTTGCTTTAATTTAATTGCAAAAGGTACGTTAATTTTATATCCCAATTGTACATTAGATTTAATTGACGAATTTATGAATAAAAAATTCCAGACTTTTTTTTTCAGTGCATTCTATTCACAAGATATAAAGTATGAGGAACGACTTAAACATGAGTGATCATCCATGTGAATGGATTACACATTGTTAAGTTGAGACATCGTAACGTATATTTTATGGTTATTTGAAAATGTGACAATATAGGAACATGAACCATAAATTAGAACTATCGGGACCAATGGTTGTATGGCAGTGAGAACTAATCACACTTTGGAAAAAATCTATTTGAAATTTAATGTACATGCACTGGAAGTTCTTATTCATAAACTGGTACATTAAATTTGTTGTATATAGTCTGATGTCAAATTAATTTATGGTATTGTAATTTTAATAATTTGCTTTAATTTCACTGTTAAAGTACTTTGTTTTTTTTTTTCAAATTTGCTTTAATTTAATTGCAAAAGGTACCTTAATTTTATATCCCAATTGTACATTAGATTTAATTGACGAATTTATGAATTAAAAATTCCAGACTTTTTTTTCCAGTGCATTCTATTCACAAGATATAAATTATGAGGAACGATTTAAACATGAGTGATCATCCATGTGAATGGATTACACATTGTTAAGTTGAGACATCTACCGCATTGTTATCTTAACTATTTCTGTGGTTTCGTGCAGATCATATTTCGATAATTATAAACTTTAAAAACAACGTGAAAGTCGATATTGCAAAATATATATTCTGACTGTATAAGAATAAGAAAAGAAGAATATGCATTGAGAGAAAATATGGTTGGAAAATCGGTCGCACCGTATGATGGGGAACAATCATACGCGTGTAAATTGTTTAAAAAAAATTAATAAAAATTGTGGTGGTTGTTTAGAGATAGAACAGTAACATAAAAAATCGGGGATAAAATCCAGGAGGTCGAGGATCAGACCCAGGTTGAGTTGGCATGGAAAGCCTTGTACATTCTATTTTGTTATATACAGATTCGAGATGCCATGTTATCAATAACTATTACATTATCGTGTATTTAAATATATTGTGGTCGGTTTTACCATAAAATATCGTTAGCCTGTCTTTACTTCGTTTAATATGTGCAATGGCTGAACTTACGATATGCTTTTCTCTTAGTGTAGAATGACACAATTAAAAACTGATTTTACACCTATACTAAGTATAGTTATCTTTCTTTCGTAATTTTTTCATAATTAATTTTTAGTTCTTCGTAAAGAAGCTTTCTTTTTGTAAATTTAATTTCAAGAAATTCACGTTAGTACATTCAAAATGGTGTAATTTATTTTAAAAAACGTTTGCTTTTCTCTCGGTATAGGGTAACACAATAAAAAACTGAATTTACATTTGGATTAAGTACAGGTATCTTTTTTTCTTATTTTTCTTAGTTATTTTTCAGCTTATTGTAAAGAAGCATTGTTTTTGTTAATTTTATTCCGAGGAGTTCATGTTAGTATATTCAAAATGGTGTGAAAAGTCGAAAAAGTCGTTTTGCAAAATGCCCGTATGTATGTATATGCGATAAACTTTGTTTTATGTATATATGCATAATAAGTTCGTTGTCGCTTGTGGGCGCTGCCTTCTTCAAAAGTCTTATTATAAACTGGTCAATCGAGTTTATCCGTATTCAAGGTCAATTTCAGATCTCGCGACCCAAATCGGTGAAATATCGGTCAAATTTCAGTCAATTTTACATCAGAATTTTTATTCGGTCAACTTTAGGTGGACTCTTAACAATTTCACCGCTCGTGACTTAGTTGATTCATAAAATCACAATAACAAATAACTTAGTCACGATCAAAAGCCGATCGTGACTAAGTTAATCGACTGAGATTAAGGCATTACAGCTTTGGTTTAATACACAAACCGATTGTCGACTATTTCCGGTTGACTTCAGCCGATTCACTTCAAGTCGACGTTCGGTAAGTCGATTGAGATTAAACTAAATGTAACTTCGAGTTAACCCACGGTGAACTCTTAAGCACTTGACCAAGTATCGACTAAATCGGATGAGCTCCGATCGGTCAATTCAAGATCGATTTATCGTTAGTGGACTGATAATTAATTTAGGGTATTGAATTTGGGTAAAATCGGTTGAGCGGTTTGGTTTTTGTGAAATTTGGAAATTTTCAAAACAATTTCATTTTGCTCTCATTCAGAAAAAAATGCACCAAATCGACTGAAATTTTCTACACAGGAAAAATAACATTCAGCCCTGCTACGTACCAAATTTGGTGATGATCGGTAAAGCGATTCGGATTTTACGTGATTACGATTTCTTTGGGCATCATACGTATTGACTTTTCGTTTTTCTTTCTCTTTTTGAAAATTCTTTACCAAATTTGATTTCTCGATGACTCAAATTTCTATAAACGTGAGATCTTCAAATGGATCTAAAATAAATATGTAAAGTAGAACTTTGCATATTGCTTCGTCAATAAATTTCATCTTTCGCAAACCTCACGCAATGTGAGGGATCTAGAAAAAAAAAAACGCAAATAAAGTTCCTCATAGAGGCGGTTTTGCGAAAAATAAAAATTCATGAGAAAGCAATGTGCAAAGTTCTACTTCACATGCACATTTAAAAGTATTCAAAATTGCATGATATCGTAATTCGCAAATCGATACTGAACAAATTCATACAAAAAAAGCACCATATATTATTTATCTAGCCATGTTTCAGTTAAATGGCTTGAGGCATCTGCGTTAATTCAGGTTTCATGCAGTTTTTACATAATTTATCTGGGATCGCTCCAATTAACGCAATCGTTGCGTTATACTGTTTAGATTCATGGCAGACCTGAAATGGATTCTCGGTTCACACATGTGCTCTGCTTTCCGATGTCTTCATCGTCATCGTATCGGTATGGTAAAATTTCCCACGGCGTTAGTCTGTCGTAACTTGTAACAGGATAACGAGTAAGGAACTTACGAGTACAAATACTCATGAGCGCGCAACCGAAGTGCCTATGAACGCTTGAATGCGTGCAGCATTATGTTTACGATTGGAAAACTAACAAAACCATTACGAATGCTGGTTTCTGTGGCATAACGCGACTTGGTAATTCTTTCAAACCACAAGTGATATTTTACCGTAGACTATGTGCTAAAATTTTTGCGCGGTCTCGCCTGCTAAATTATTTGTGCCGGATGATGCATGGTGATGAGCACTAGTCATTATTTTCTACTGCTTCCGTCTTGCGGATGTAAAGCAAGTGTACAAAGGAATATAGTACACGAGTGAAGATGTATCTAATTGCAGACAATCTTTACGATATTCTCACCGTTTGTGGAAGCTTATTTACTATTATTACTTTTTTTTTAATAAATTAAATATTTGAAAAAACTGAGATGTACAAAAGAAAAATTAGTGTCGCCGAAATGTTATTTGTTAATACGTATACGGGATATTCCCGCTGATTATCATTAGTGAATTTTTCTGTATGTTATGAATATGATATAAATATATAATTTTAGGACAGGAATAAAGAATGTTACTGTGCGTTCCAAAGGCGACTCGATCAACCGGTTTCCTCGTAAACCAGATTTGGATTCCATGAACTCTATGTACGATTCGGAAAAACCATTGAATGGAATGTGCCTTATGATGTATCATTTTTTCTGTGACGACATTTCTGAAGAGTTACACGAAGCGCTTTTAAAATGATTTATAATTCAAGAGGCTTAAACACTAAAATGATATCAATATTGCTTAAATATTCGCAATGATTTTTAGATTTAGTGTAAAATGCAGAGAGTGTTCAATTCTTAATTTCGATCGAAAAATGCATTGTGTTAATTTGTGAACGACATATTTAATCCCCATTTATCAGGCGACTGTAAAATGAAATGCATTTTAAAAAATGTTGTACTAATAATTTCACTCATTTATAATTCATGCCTTAATTTTAAAAACATTCCATGTGATAGCTTTTTTCCGAAAAAATTCGCGAAAATTGGCTAATTTTAGAGCATTTATATGCTGCCCCTTAAATTGAAAAAAAAAATGAGGAAGAGGTTTTAGTTTCATTGGTCGGAAGTGGAGGTCGTCGAGACGGAAAATGAAAGGAAAAAAGACACAACAACGCATGATACTCGAGTAATCGTCAGTGTGAGATGAGACAGTGCGGCCGTTGCTGCGGAAGAAAGTCCTCGTCCTCTGTGCGCTCACCTCACCGCGGAGCCGCTGCGAAACGCTGTGCCGGCACGCTTAATGCCTACTTTCATTTCGTCGATGTGCCTGTACAGTCGACTCTGTGCTGAGTATCGAGACTCGTCTCTCTTGTCTCTCTCCTCTCTCCCGGCTCTTTCATCTCTCTCGTCTCTCTCATTGCTCTCATCTCGCCCGTGTCTCTCGTCTGTCTCGTTACTCTCGTCTCTCCCATTGCTCTCATCTCTCTTGTCTCTCTCATTGCTCTTGTCTCCCTCATTGCTCTTGTCTCTCTCATTGCTCTTGTCTCTCTCATTGCTCTTGTCTCTCTCATTGCTCTTGTCTCTCTCATTGCTCTTGTCTCTCTCATTGCTCTTGTCGCTCTCATTGCTCTTGTCTCCCTCATTGCTCTTGTCTCTCTCATTGCTCTTGTCTCTCTCATTGCTCTTGTCTCTCTCATTGCTCTTGTCTCTCTCATTGCTCTTGTCTCTCTCATTGCTCTTGTCTCTCTCATCTCTCTTGTCTCTCTCATTGCTCTTGTCTCTCTCATTGCTCTTGTCTCTCTCATTGCTCTTGTCTCTCTCATTGCTCTTGTCTCTCTCATTGCTCTTGTCTCTCTCATTGCTCTTGTCTCTCTCATTGCTCTTGTCTCTCTTATTGCTCTTGTCGCTCTCATTGCTCTCATCTCTCCCGTGTCTCTTGTCTCTCTCTCTCGTGCATGTGAATCTTTTTTGGTAAAAAATAAGTTATTTTTTCTGTACTTTTTCCAATATCTGGATGATATCTGAATGAGATAATCCCAAAAAAAAAAATGTTATCTGAAGGTCTCACATTTGTGAGACAAATACATCATGCCATCGGTTTGTAATATTAGAAGGACTTCGTATTTTCTCCTGGGACTTTGAATTACATTTGTGAGATGTTAAATTAACATTTTATGCAATAATTTTTTATTTTTTTATTTTCGTAAGCCGGTAAAGCTATCTCCCCTCTTAATTCTCTGTGGTCACATGGGGTCATGATGACCCCACCACACCTGTTACAGCCAGAGAGTGTAACCACGCAGGGTTAAGTAAGTTACTTTTGTGTATATACTATGAACCAGGGGAATATATGGTCGTCTGTACCGGTACGGGTTTTCCGCATTTTCCTTGTGCCCATAGCGAATGCGGTACAGTACAGTTAAGTTGGTTCCGGACGCATTGGAAGTTACATATCACCGAGACAAAAGATTTCGTAATATTAAGTAAAATAATCTATTCAACGTTTAATTATTTCAATCAACGAAAATTTGCTTTCCCTGAAACGAATATTCCATTTAATTTTTCAGTTTCTTTATTTCGTAGATATTTATTTATTTGGAGCATGTTTCTCTGCGAACCGGACACTAAAAAGATATTTTTTTTATTGCAATTAAATACTTTTTTAGTCCGAAAAAAAATATGTAGTTAAAATGACTAAATACATGTATTGGATATTTTTGATTAAAAACAAAATGGAATTTTGTTTTAATTCAATATATATTCATTTCCCTCGATCTTTGGACATTATTTCTCGGTAATAGATTCGGGTACTCAATTCAACGTTTCTTTGATAACATCTAATTATAAGAAACTAAATTAAATCTGATAAACTTTTTTTTCATTCAAAGGAAAATTCAATTGACTAAATTTGTTTGCGTCATGTATTTTGAGTACGGAACGGAGGCATTTTTTTTTTCGGGTTTCGAAGACACACCGAGAAATATATCTCAATGAAAAAAGCTGTAAAGTGTAACTTTGCAAATTGCTTCCTCACTATTTTTTACTTTTTACAAAGCTACCTCTATAAGGAAGTACGATAATCAATTTTGGTTTCCTCATAGAGGGAGTTTTGCAAAAAGCCAAAAATAATGAGGAAGCAATTTGCAAAGTTCTACTTTGCAGCTTTTTTTATTATGAGAGGTAAAATTTTGGAAAATCTGAAGCACACAACAAATTATAAAGAAACCGTGTACTTCAAATTACTGAATAGCAATGATTTCATGTATAAATGTTGACTTCACTGTTTTATGTTTTGCTAACGTTAACGCAATAACATTAATTTTTACAAGTCGAAATTTTGAAAAATTTGAAACATATTGGAGATTATGAGGAAACAATGTACTAATTATCGTAATATAGTACTGATTTCATGTACAAAATTTGAGTCTATTTTTATACTTTTTTTACTAAAGTTAGTGTAACGACGTGAATTTTCCGAAAATTTAAAAACCATGAAATCCGAACCGATTTTCCGATTTCGGTCAAATTCAATACTAAACAACATCATGAGTACCTGCAATTATGAAGAATTGTGTTGAAAAATTTCGCCAATTTCACGAAAATTAGAGCGCGCGCTTTCTTTAAAAGAACTTTAAAAAGTCATCGACAAAAAATGTCTGCATACATTTCGTAAAAATTTTGATTCGTCAAAAACAAGCTGTTGCTTCACCTGTGTACCAAACTTTAGCTGAACCGCTTGAACAATCCTTGCATTATAGGTGATTGACAGACTTTGCCCATTTTTTTACCATTCTGAGCATCCTCAATAAAAACCTCGAAACCATTTTTGTTTTTCATCTAAACCCAGCTTCCTCTACAAGAAAGCACCAATACCACCACTTTACAGTTACCAATACAATAATTTTCCATCAGTGTACATTTTTGGCATATACCTGAATAATCCAAATATCAATGGAATCTTTTTAAAAAAACCAATTACCAAAAAAAATTAAAATTTTTTTTTTTTAAAATCAACAGGAAGTAAACTAAGACAGTACGGTATAAAATAACAGAATGGGCGAGGAAAAAATGGTTGAATTGACAGAGAATGCCTCATGTACAAGAGAAAGGTGCCCCGGACCATCTATACAGAAGTATATGTATACCCGTCTTTAATATTAGAGAGGAGCTTCTGACCCGTGCGGCATCTACCGTAGATTGGAGTGGGAAACTTGAAGAAGGGAGAAACTGGCTGCAGAGCTCAATTGGTCCTCAGTTCCCCTGCGACGCTTCCTCCAATATTTTCCACCTCGCACTATCCGTCCGGACGCACCATCTCATTATTAACATGTTACTTGGTGAAACAAGCAGGTAGCGAAGCTGAGAGAGATTATCGCGCGCTTACACGCAGAGTCAGTGAAGTGTAGTCGTGTAAATAGAAGAAGGAAGTCATCGAGCGCATCGCGACAATGTATATCTTTAAGACGGTAACTACTCCAAAGGTTCTTCGACCTTAAATGTTATTACATTTTTCCTCGCCCCGTTCGCCCAAATTTTCCGTCCGCCGCTCCAATAATCGTAACGAGGTGGTTCTCCGAATTTTCTTCGTGCTGTGAAACAAAAATTTTACCAGATCAGTGCTTTTTTCTTCACATTAGTGGCACGGTATTTCTTTAGGACCTTTGAAATGTATAACTCCACGTTTTAATCAGTGCTACATTTTTGTAAGTTTTTGCAAGTGCAATTAATAACAGTATCAAAGATTTGTGCTACCGGATGTGTTCTCACATACAGATACATTCAAAATCAGTATTTTTATACGTTTGGAATGATTTTGATTTTGTGAGAGGAGAAATTTTCAATTAAAAAAATTGGTATCATTGAGTAGTTCATTGAAAGGCGACTTTTTTATATTTTTTATTTCCGCAAAGTACGGAAATTTTTAAAATACATTTCTGAATCGGATTATGTGGGAAAAGTAATTTTGAAAAGAAGAAAGAAAAAAAAAAAACATTGGTAGTGATGGATTAATTACAACATTGATTAATTAACTTTCATTTCCGCGATGGATCACTGAAAAAAATGCATTGGATAAAGAGTTGGATATATTTCGCTCTACTGTACAAATAATTATGCGTATCATGATTCAGATCCTCGTTAATTTTTTTAATTTACTGTAAAAACATCGCTGTGCCTTCACAAATGTTATTGTGGTACAGGCGAGCATCATTTTTTAAGATGTTCGTTTTTGTTAGTTTTTATTTTTTGTTACTGGAAATTTTTTTATGTTAATGCAAATGACAAATTATCTGGTTGGAAATCAAATTCACAAATTAGCATCTGGATATTTCATAATGATAATTGTTAACCGAATAAAGTCGTTTGTTTATGTTGAGTAGATCAACTTTACCTAATATCTAACTGTTTTAAAAATATTGTTCAATAAAGGAAGTGAGCCATCGCGCATAGTAATCAATATTAAATTATGGTTTATTCTTATAATAAATTTAATGAATCGTTCAATTCCGGAAAATAACATTGAGAAGCTGTAATTTTTTCTTTACATCAATATTAATGTTTTAAAATTTGTTATTCAAGTAAACATGTCGTAATCTTGATAGACCTCCCCTGCGGTTATTAAATGCACCAAAATCTACGGAAATGAAAAAACTGGCACCATTTTAACGACTATGTGTTACTCGATGTTTCAATACTTTAATGTCTTTATGAAAATTTTTTAAAATGAAGCCATGGAATGAGTAACAATTATTGTATAACAGATAAAATTTGTTATGAAATTTTTCTATTAATTAGATTTAACGACAGTTAAAAAAAAAATGGTCACAATTTTTGAGAAATAATGAACATTAGCGAAACATCTGATATTCGTTGATAGATGGCGCCACCAAAAATACTACGATTTGAATATTCGAGGTTATTTTCGAACCACATAATTGCGATAAAATCAAAAAATAAGAGAAGGATAAATTTAAAAAAATACTCGCTGATTCCACTGTGCGAGAGCATCGCCAATGTGCAAGAGGAAGACGTGAAAACTACGATGATTTCTCGGGCATGCTAGAAACATACTCGCGTGAGGCGACTCGTGATGTGTTTGGAATTGAGAGAGTTCGAAAATGTACAGTGTCGAGTAACAGCGAGAATTTTAATGGTGCTCGTGTCCAGCTCTTCCCTTTATATACCGGCAATTCTAATTCAACGCCAACACTTTCGAATGAGGAATGCAGAGACGGAATCCGCACCGTTAAAAAAAATTTACAAATTTAATTAATACGCGAGTGTAAAAGAATTACAAATCTGTATATTGGAATTCCTAATTTTTATAGGACGTGGTAAAAAGTACTGCATTTTGGCTTCCTCATATAGAAAGCCTGGTATTCGTGCAAAAAAATTTTTTTTCGAGTTTTTCATATCAGGACACACAGAATTGCCTAAAGCGCCGAGGAAAGTGGTTCAAAAAAAATTTCCGGATGTATGTGTGTGTGTGGTACACACTTGCAAAATTCAAACCGTTGTATCCCGAAAACGGCTTCGATGATCAAGCTGAAATTTGGTACACTAGTAGAAAACCGACGCCCCTTCCTATGTATACATTTGCGAAAAAAAAAAAAAAAAAAATTTTATTCAGATTTTACAAAAATGTTAATTTTTTGAAAAATTTTTGTATGTTCTTTAGCTTCCGCAATTTTGCAACCAATGAGCTGAATAGTTATTGACAGATAAAGTAATGAAAAATGACGGTCGGTATTGAATTTGAGCGAAATCCATAAAACAGCATCCATTAGATTTTATAGAATTTTGAATTCCTGAAAAAAAAAAAAAAATTTTGAAATTATAATTCAAGTTAACTTCGAAAAACTTGGTGAAATCTTCTGCAAGCACCAATCAATACCCCGTAGCAGTAGATATTGTATTTGGTGAAGATCGATATTTTTGTTATCTTGCAATTGTTGAAAAATATGTAACGCGAAAAAAGGATGCAAAGTAGAACCTCGCACATTGATTCCTCATTGTATTTGACTTTTTGCAATGTTTCTTCTCGTCTTGAATGAAGTACGTTCATCGCTTCTAAAATCAATAAACATACTTTCTCATAGCTTTCTAAACACCCGAAATTAATGCGGAAGCAATGTCCAAGGTTCTACTTTGCATCTTTTCATATTTTACTCGCATGTCAAATTTGATATACCAGTTTTTTTTTTAAGCTTCCTGCACCCGTAATGTAAAATTACACTAAAAATTTTTGACAGAATATATCGGTCACTTTGCCAATTATTGACAAACCTTTGTCCCACATCTCGCCGATTTGACTGTAACTTTCAATTTCACTTGGCTAATGTTGAATATACCTTGAAAGATAGTTGCTTGATTTTTTTTTTTGGGTGTCTTGAAAGTTTCTTAAGGGTATCAAAATACCGCGTTTTTTCGCTTATCTTCCAAAAATTAACATAATACATCATTAATGGTTTCTAAAAAAGATAAGGCTTTCTAAAATTGATACTGTCGTTCAGATCCGAAAGTGATAAGGTAGTGAAAATCGACCAATTACTTAAAAAACGAGATTCGAAAGGATCATCTGTCACTTTTTTATTCTGTATTTTTACTGAAAAGCTGAGAATTTTTTTATCAAATGAATGTTTTTTTCCGATTGGGTCATCAAGAGAGGACCTAGATATCCTTTTTTTTTCGACTGACAATTTAATGACACTGGTTTTGTAAAACGAAAACAAAATGAAAGTGAGAAATTCTCAGCTTTCCAATAAAAATATCGTCGTTCGAATCCGGAAATGTCAAAGTAGTGAAAATCGACTAACAGTTTTGAAAACGGATTTTTCAAAATGGATTGGCATGTCTCTATTGTTTATTGTGTATTTTTATTAAAATGACCCATATGCAAGTTGCCTTAAGTAAAAACCTTAAAATCACAATTATATATATATATATACACTAGTTTATGAATAAAAACTACCAGTTTTTTTTCACAGTGCAATCAGCCAAATTAATGGCATAAAGTAAACAAATGAATGCATGAAAGCATGAACGTATCAAGTCCTGTTCAAGTTCAAAGCAATCTAAACCCTTATTGCTTCAATACTAATGGTATCATAGAAACTTTTGCTAATAAGGAAAACTTACTGCACAATTTATGCCAAGTTACATGCTCCGATATTTAGCTACGTAATTGTAATGTATCAAATTTGAAATTCTTTGTTGATTTCTGTCGAGCTTGTACAAGAATCTTGGACTGTTATTTCCCATGGACGTAATAGCAGTTGTATCTCAAATAAACAAAATTTTGGGCTTCTCTCATGAAAACTGAATTTTTTCCTTGGGGATGCAAATTTATAAATCGCTCTGAATATTCAGACTAGCTAAAATAACGCAATTGAATAATTTTGTTGTTACTGTACGTAACGAAACTGATCTGTCTATCATTGCCCACTCTCCTAAAATCAATTTGTCCACTATTCAGGATGCACAAGTAGTACAATTCCGTAAAAAACGCGTTTTAGAGAAAATTTTCAACACTACTCAATATAGAATAAAAATCTAAACCAAAAATCAAGCACGTTGAAGATGCTGAAGACATTTATCTCATTTCTATTTTTAAAAAATTCATGAAGAAATAAGTCCCGAAAATTACCCGTCAACCAAAGTTTTACTCAAGTGAAAAAGTTTTATTAACTTTTTTGAATGCATATAATTTTTCTCCGAATTTTGTGCAATTTAAAAAAAATTGTTGATTGTTTGCATTTTTGAAAATAAAAAAGAAATTGAAAATACAATTTTTTAAATTGGCGAAAAATTCGGAGAAAAATTCGTACGTATATAGAAAAATGTAGAAATAATCTTCATTTTTCAAAAATTGAGTTTGATGGGTGATTTTTCAAACAATTTTTTGTTGCATAAATTACTTGTAAACATTTCCCAATTATTGCTATCCAAAGCTAATTTTTTCGGCATGTTCTGCCTTCAATTTTTATTCAGTTTTCGATCCCATCGAGAAGTGTTCGAAATTTTCTTCAAAACTCATGTCTGGCAGAACTGTACCGCATTTTTAAAACACCAGCGAACGTTGCCCTGTTATCCCCGAATTCGCCGCCCACACTTTCCAATGTGAAACGTACATTCTACTATTGCATGTCCTTTTTTTTTATTTTTATTGCTTTTACGTGAAATCAGTTTCGGCACGAAAACCCATCCAAATGAAAGATGAGCAACAGTTGTCTCGTGTGTGCGCATCTGCGCTGTAATAGGACGAGTAGTTTGATGGGTGATTTTTTAAACAATTTTTTGTTGCATAAATTACTTGTAAACATGTCCCAATTATTACTGTCCAAAGCCAATTTTTCGGCACGTTCTGCCTTCAATTTTTATTCAGTTTTCGATCCCATCGAGAAGTGTTCGAAATTTTCTTCAAAACTCATGTCTGGCAGAACTGTACCGCATTTTTAAAACACCAGCGAACGTTGCCCTGTTATCCCCGAATTCGCCGCCCACACTTTCCAATGTGAAACATACATTCTACTATTGCATGTCCTTTTTTTTATTTTTATTGCTTTTACGTGAAATCAGTTTCGGCACGAAAACCCATCCAAATGAAAGATGAGCAACAGTGGTCTCGTGTGTGCGCATCTGCGCTGTAATAGGACGAGTAGTTTGCTGGTGATTTACGCGAAAGCTCGGCCTCACCATACCGGGAGCAGCACTCGCAACTCGGAATTGTTTATCGGGCACTGGTTAACTGTCTGTGCGCTGGACACATTGCTGGAATACCAATCGATCGGCTTCTTACCCTAACAGGATGTCTCCTCTCGTTATTAACCGGGTTACTCGGCTCAATGCTTTTAATGAGCCTTATAACATTATGGGAACTTCCCGGCATTGGTGTCTCTATTATTGAGAGTCAATTTTTGCTTCCACCTGGGAAATGGTTTAGGGAACGGCAGAATCGATGTTTCTGTTTTAACAGATTCAGGAATTTTGAGTTGATAGTTGCACATACATTCGGTGCACTGAAAAAAAATGTCATTAATTCAATAAATTCATCGTTTGCGGGCTACCAAAAGCGAGCGTCATCGACTTAATTTCAATTCTAATTCCTCCAATTTCCATAAAAGATCGAAACAATGACTCTGGAATAAGCAGAATAATATTTTATTATTTTAATGTTAAATGGGATTGAGAGAATAAGAACTAGAGTTAATTTAAAACTACTTCTTTTTTTTTGTTGATGAATTGGGACTCACCCAAAAATTTATCGGGTCCCAATTTTGGGAATATCATTCAAGAGATTTGAACAATAAAAACGTTTTTTGACGAATAAATACACACAACGCATTATGCGAATGACATCGCATATTAAAAACCGCCATATTTATTTATTGAGACCGGAACAAATTGTTGAACTATCGATGACGACGATATGACAGTTTGAAGCATTATTTTATAGTTTTATCGAAGTGAAATTCACGTTTCGAACAAAAATTTACTAGTAAAATTCGAATTTTTTGTTGCAAAACGTAAAAAAACTGTAGTCTGAACTGTTTTTTTTTTCCCAATCAATCTGATCTCGGAATCGATGAGAGCGGATCTGAAAATGTTAGAAAAGATGCTTTCGATAATGATAAATTATTTTTTCGATAAATTGTATCAGGCCAAAACTAGCGATGAATTCTAGTCAGTTCAGGCGTCAATGGGTTAAGTGTCTATAGATTCTTAGGCGCATTATTAAGGCCAGTAATTTGGTTCGGTTTCAGGCGTTGCTGGTCGGGATGTTCCTTCTCGTTACGGGGAACGACCAGACCAAGCCACGGGGCAAGCGGCAACAGATCACTTATTATCCAAGAAGAGGTGGACGTCCACCTCCATATGCAGTTCAAATGGAACCGATAGTGCAGTACTCGCAGAGGGATCCCCTGTACAATCCCTCGGCGCACCCAAAGAGTGATGACCAGGCGTACCACGATGATCCCACGTTATTCAATCACTATTCCAACGAGCCAGAGCCCATAATCGAGATAATAATAAAGGAATCCAACGAATCACTTCCAGCGCCACGGCCAGTGACGGTGCCCCAGCCGAGGCCCACAAAAGAGCCCATCCAGGTGTTCTACGTGAAATACGAGAAGAAAAAGGGCCCCGGCGATAGTCAGCCCAGAGTTATTTACGACCCACCGGTGCCGGCGTTGACCCCCGTCGAGGAACACGAAGAAATAAAAACAGGAAGTGTAGACGAACATAACGAAGATGACTCTCACTTGTACGTAACCGAGGCACCGGCTCCTGAACCGTCCACGACATTAAGAGCTATCATTCGGCCGGAAAGTGAAGTCTATCATTCGGGCAGCAGTGGAATACGCGTGACTTTCGGTACCGAACAAATACCACCGAACAATCACAGCAAACGAAGCGACGCCGGTGCTCATACAACGAATTCCACTTCACCGCGAACGAGTTCCGTGACCTCATTGCCACCACCTGGCTCCCCGAAAAGACAACACGGGCCTTATCACAACATTCAGCCGTCATTCCCGCGTGTACCCCCTGCCTTTCCGCAGCAAAGAATCGTCAACTCTTTCTCCTCGCATCAACAGCTACCACCGAATTTCCCGGCTCCGCATCAGCAATTCCAGTCGCATCCAAACGGGCCCATAAATCCACCGCGACCTCAGCAACAACGACCCCCTATCACCATTCAAAATCTGCCCGAGTTTCAGCAACGTTTGCCTTTCCAGTCCTTCGCCTCGCCGCACAGAATTAGCATAAATCATCCTCAACAGCCTGGATTCCCGCATGCACTCTCGATTTCGCATCAGAGTGTTCACTTGCAAAATCAGCCGCCCTCTCTGGTGTCACCTGGAAATTTCAATGGCAATATACAACAGCGTCCAGCCCAACAGAAACCGTTCTCGCAACCGCATTTGCCGCAGCAACAGCAGCATCAACCGCAACAACAGCATACACAGTCGTACAAGGACCAGGAACTCGAGAAACAGCGATACCATCAGGAGCAACGTCGTCAACAGGAACTCAGATATCGGGAACAACAGAGACTACAGGAACAGCAGCGCCAACAGGAGCAACAGAAACAACAGGAACACCAGAGAAAGTTGGAGGAACAGAGGATAATCGAACAACAGAGACAGGCTGATCATCAAAGACAACAGGAAAGGCAGCGGCAAGAGGAGCACCTCCGAATTCAGGAGCACCAGAAATTTCAGCTTCAACAGCAACATCGAAAACAAGAACAGGAAAACAGATTGCTGCACGAACAGCAGTCGCGTCAACAGTTTAAGTTTGGAAGCCCGCAACCGACGTTGAATCCGGCGTACAATCAACAATTGCAACAGCCGGCGCAGCAACCGAGGCCGGGAAGCGAAATATTAAAGGCGGTACCGAAGCTGGAGCAACATTACGCTATCAGGGAGAACCCACTTCATCCCGGTCCGTTCCCTCCCAATCCCCAGGTCCAACCCATACAATATCCGGAAACAATCCCCAGCCAATTTCCGCAACTCGCTGCGTCACCTTCTCCTGACGTGCAGCATCAACATCAACAGCAGCAACAGCAACAGCAACAACAGCAACAATATTTCTCGAGAAGCCCAACAAACACCATCGTCAGTGTTCCATCTCAACAGCAACAGCAGCAAACACATCAACTGCAACAACAGCACAACAGCCTCGTGAATCGCGAAAACTATCAGTCCAATCAACAATCCTTCTTCTCGCAAAATCTGCCCGCGCCCCAGCAACAAAGAATCCAGTCATCGCCACAGAAATCGGTATGGGGACGCCCGGTGTTCCAGGAAAATGATAAACAAAAAATCTACGCAACTCCGGTGAGCAATTCGAACGATTTGGGCATATCGTCAACGTCCAGAACGATTTACTCGTCCAGCACCGCTTCAACCCCCGTTTCAACGACAACGACACCCGCGCCCACCACAACCGAAGCCCCGACCACCGCTGCACCCAAGAACGAAGAGAAGATCAAGGCCAACATTGCCAATCTACCGGACGAAGTGCCCGATGACATCAGGGAACAATTGCTGAGCTCCGGTATACTCGGAAATGCCGATATTCAGATTCTTGATTACGATAAGGTCGGGGGAATAAACATCGAGAATTTACCTCCCGAGGCACTCGCTAATTTTTATGGAGCTGGTGGTGCTGCGGCTACCGCAGCCAGCGAACCCGTACCCGCTATTGCAAAGAGACCCAAGATCGTGGGTAACTCGGCTTCGTCCCAGCATCCGAAAAAGGCGACGTTCACCAAAGTTGAGCACGCGACATTGCGGCCCGGAGGTGTGGAAATGAAAGTAGTACACTTCGACCCAAATACGGCACAAGGCCAGGCGATCGCCGATCAGCACATACGCGAAGATGCGACCCACCTGAAACCCGTCACCGTTGGCGCAAGGACCGACCCTCAGTACAATCGTTACCTTCCACTCAAAGTGAGCGGAACTTCCTTTCCAATACCCGATGCCCCCGAGCTACAGGGCAGGAAGATCTCGAGCGTCGTTGTTCTAGCGCCGGTTGATTACAGCGCTTTTCGGGATGGAGAACAGAACGATCATGAGGATTCGCGACAGAGCAGAATGCTCGCTGGACCACAACCGGTCAAATTCTTGGCCGGTGATTCGCTCAAGCAACTTGTGAAGAAACCGAGCGCGGAGAATTACAAGAAATGGCTAGAACAGGAGAGTCGGACGGAACCACAAAGACAGTCCGTCGTCTTGCTCGTTACAACGTGAGTGGCACACGTCCTTTTTATCCTTTGACTGAAGGGGATCAAAATAGCGAATTTTAGTGTAAAACGAACGTCTGGAATGAAAAATGGACATTAATATGGAATTTGCTACTTCAGTGATTTGGTATTTTTATCATTCGCTATCTTGAACCTCAAGCCCTTTAGCGAGATTTAAGTGTTTCTTCTCAAGGGTACCTTTTTCAAGGGATTTGGAGATTTTACCATTAATGTTTCGAAAAAGATATAATTTTTTGGGGGTATTTGTGAATGTACAATTAATTAAAATGGAAATTTACTTCTGGATGGGGATCAGAATAGGGAATTTCAATGTAACGAACGTCTGGAATGGAAAAATGGACATTATTATGGAATTTGCTACTTCAGTGATTTGGTATTTTTATCGTTCGCTATCTTGAATCTCAAGCCCTTTAGCGAGATTTAAGTGTTTCTTCTCAAGGGTACCTTTTTCAAGGGAGTTGGACATTTGACCATCGATGTTTCGAAAAAGATATTATCATTTTTTGGGGGTATTTGTGAATGTACAATTAATTAAAATGGAAATCTACTCCTGGATGGGGATCAGAATAGCGAATTTCAATGTAACGAACGTCTGGAATGGAAAAATGGACATTATTATGGAATTTGCTACTTCAGTGATTTGGTATTTTTATCGTTCGCTATCTTGAATCTCAAGCCCTTTAGCGAGATTTAAGTGTTTCTTCTCAAGGGTACCTTTTTCAAGGGAGTTGGACATTTGACCATCGATGTTTCGAAAAAGATATTATCATTTTTTGGGGGTATTTGTGAATGTACAATTAATTAAAATGGAAATCTACTCCTGGATGGGGATCAGAATAGCGAATTTCAATGTAACGAACGTCTGGAATGAAAAATGGACATTAATATGGAATTTGCTACTTCAGTGATTTGGTATTTTTGTCATTCGCTATCTTGAACCTCAAGCCCTTTAGCGAGATTTAAGTGTTTCTTCTCAAGGGTACCTTTTTCAAGGGAGTTGGATATTTGACCATCGATGTTTCGAAAAAGATATTATCATTTTTTGGGGGTATTTGTGAATGTACAATTAATTAAAATGGAAATCTACTTTTAGGAGATGAAATACTGTCTGAAAATGAAAAATAAATATGATAAATGGGATAGCCAATACGACAAATAAAAATGCAAAATGGATGAAGTTACTTTATTTTACTGAATTTTACTAGTCGAGGAAATCTGAGAACAGCAATTACCAGCCTGTATTTCAGATTCAATAATCAAAAATCATGCATCGAATATAACCGAATAAAATGCAGAAAAGTCGCTGGTTTTTCTATGAAACCCAATGTTACTAATTACAAATCTCTGCTCGAAATTCTGATTTGTGAAATAGCTTCATTCATTCCCAACTAAAAATTTATGACAACTTTTCACCAAATCTTTAAACCTTTAACGTGTATTTGAAACATATTAGTAAAGTTCTTTTTAAGAATAGGTATAACTTTAGTTGAGTCACAAACACAATGCAAGCCTGTAAAGGCGGTGAAAATTGAATAGTACTTAATGAATAAGAGATTTTATAAATGAGAATGAAAATGTTAAATAAATTTGCAATGTTTACAGGCCGCAAGACGATTCCCACGGAGACAAGGAGATATTCATGTACGACGTGTCGACGCAATCAGTGAGCAAACTCGCGGGAGATTTGTCCTCGGCTTTCGTGAATGCGGCTGAAAGCAACTCTGATAGCTCGGACACGATTGACGACTCAGCTTTTACCACGTACTGATTAATCCCAACTGACGTTCCGGTACCAAAACGAAGACTCTGCGGAATTACAAGATTGCAGTCATTCTATGCAGCAAGTTTCTACGCCGATTTTCTCACCGCGGTATCGCCCCGCTAATTTATCAGTTTATTCGACAACGGACGAAAGCCGCAACGGCATGTGCTCATGAGAGAAACGGGAGGAAAGTGGCTAGCTGACATGGAGAATGTGATTGTCGGACTTAACTGATGCATTCACACGATTGTTTCGTGTGGATATTTTAATTATGTATAATTATGTATATACTTAATTTTTGTACGAAATAAAAGCTATTTTTTCTTATAATTTCGATGGGTTACAAAAAAATCCACCATCTCTGACCAACACCAGTAAAAATTAATGCGATTTCCACACAGCTCACCTATAAATTTCTGCATAGGTCAATTAAGAGGCTTTTAATTTTCGTTTGTCCGCAAAGAGGATTTTCATGCTACTGTGGTCAGTATATTAATTATTAGTTGCAATTGCCGCGTGCAAATTCAGATTTCTCGTGCCTGGATAGCGTAAAAGTGCTCGATTCTTATATTTTACAGTGAGTCTCGAGATTTATTAAAATTCGTTTATTCATTTTTATATCATACTTTTGAAAGTTAATTCTATGTTCGATATTTTTTTTGCATTCGCTGTATTTATTTAATCGTAAATAACGTGATTTCTATTTTTTATCGAGGCAACGTTTAACTTATTATAGAGAAATAGAACTCAACATGATCTATCAGAAGCAGGAAAATGGTATTGATAACTGCACTGGCAACTTTCTCTTACGACGAACCAGGCATTAATAGTGGTAGGGATGAACATTTTTTCAATGTCAATACTTTTTGTATAAGATAACTGTAATAACTTATTATGTGAAACGTAAAATTCTCATCTTTCTTTAACGATTATGAATAATTTTCTTGAATTCTTCGTTTTCTATAAATTCTAATATTTAATGAGCTTAATCATTCAGGCATGGGAGTATTTGAAATACATTTTCATTGAATATGCAGTTGAGTAGCAGTTTGGCAATTTTACAATTTTTTATAGAACTAATTGTACAGTAGGGTGTGTCATTTTTGGGCAATTTTTTTTTTTCGACTCAGAAACAGGTTGTATACTTTCAGGAAGGTAAAATAAGAAGCCTGTAAAAATTTTAGCTCTTAATATTAATATTTAGATGCGCCTCATCGCGAATTTCTATTTCCCATTTAAATAACATGGGAAAAAAATTTTTTCATGTTTGGAATTTTATACGTTGGCAATGGCATATTGTTCGATGGAACGCAACACATATTTTATAGAGAATCGCACGCTCTACAAAAAAGATGTCTTGCATTTTTTCGATAGACATAGTCATTCTGATGATATTTGAGTTCAAAGTTCAAAATATACGAAAATTCATCTTTTTGTTAATTTTTAACATAAACATAAACATTTTTTTTTTACTATTAATGGAAATAACAAAAGATATTTTTCGTGAGTATTTTGTCGATTTTTTTTGTAACTATTTATGATAAGTATCAGCCCATTAGAACCAGTTTCGTGACAGAAGACAGGTCTCTACAGCATTGAACAATTCACCAATAAATATTAATTAATCATGGATGAGACAATTTTCATGGTAAATTTAATAATTTACATAAAAGTTGATTGAAGATTCTCAATAGAGTCAATAGTTTCGCTATAATATTAACAAAAAGATGAATTTTCGTATATTTTGAACTTTGAACTCAAATATTATCAGAATGGCTATGTCTATCGAAAAAATGCAAGACATCTTTTTTGTAGAGCGTGCGATTCTCTATAAAATATGTTATGCGTTCCATCGAACAATATGCCATTGCCAACGTATAAAATTCCAAACATGAAAAAATTTTTTTCCCATGTTATTTAAATGGGAAATAGAAATTCGCGATGAGGCGCATCTAAATATTAATATTAAGAGCTAAAATTTTTACAGGCTTCTTATTTTACCTTCCTGAAAGTATACAACCTGTTTCTGAGTCGAAAAAAAAAAATTGCCCAAAAATGACACACCCTATTGTACAGGCTCACATTTTTTGTGCCAACATTTTCAACATTCAATCCGCAATGTGATATGAATTTTTATGGTTGCCTTGTATAACAAAAATCCTGTATGCATGGCAACTTTTTGGAATGTTTTTACAGTTTTACTTCCAAAAAACGACTAATGATGAAAAAACCATTTTTATTTAAATACTTAATATTTAATACTATTTGTATAAGATAACTATAATAACTTGTTGTGTGAAACGTAAAATTTTCATCTTTCTTTGACGATTATGAATAATTTTGTTGAATTCTTCGTTTCCTATAAATTCTAATATTTAATGAGCTTAATCATTCAGTCATGGGAGTATTCGAAATACATTTTCATTGAATAAATGTCCAGTTGAGTAGCAGTTCGGCAATTTTACAATTTTATATAGAACTAATTGTACAGGCTCACATTTTTTGTACTAACATTTTCTACATTCAATTCGCAATGTGATATGAATTTTTATGGTTAACTTGTATAACAAAAATCCTGTATGCATGGCAACTTTTTGGAATGTTTTTACAGTTTTACTAAAAAAAAAAAAACGATTAATGATTAAAAAAAGCCATTTTTGTTTAATTTTCAACAGAAATGATAATGCATTTTACGCGAAATTAGAGACACGGCAAAATAGACACGCTCTAACATTAAATCTTCTAGGAAAGTGAATAAGGAAGAATATTTAAGCGGAGTAGGATAACTGCATGGTTCTCGTATAACAGATAAATCGGAAATTTTTTTTAAACATTCGAATTTTTAATTCTTTCATGCCAATCACACATTTCGAAACATTAAACGTGTTTTTCTCGGAACACGATTTTTCAAATGGTACGCAGCACAACTCCAACAATTTTCATTCCTTTCATTCGAATTCCTGACAACATTGTTAAAATACCATATCGAAGAGAAATACGTACGGGATTTTCGATAAATTAATTTAAACATTACATGTAATTGTCGAAAAAATGTTTTGTCAAAAATTGAACGACTTTTAATTAAAATACTCGCCAATTACACAAAAATCAATATTTTAAAAATCCCCTACGCATTTCACTAGCTAAAACACATACATTAAATGATTATTTTTAATTTCCGAAGTTCAAATTTACACCAGTTGCAACCTATCGAATTCAATATGCTTCGTGATAATGGCACCGATGTCACCATTTTTTAATAGTCGTCGATGATAATTGTTTTTTGTGTTTCATTAAGTAAAAACAAACTTTCGCGTGCCCAAAATTTTTTGAAAAAATACCAATGGTTTTACTCGTTTTATAACGAACAAGTTTTGTCTGAAGCGTTTTTCGATAGGATCTCGAATTATCACGGTACCACGTGTTTAGAATATAAGTTAGTGAAAAATTTGGATTTTAATTAAAATCGTACGACGAAAAATATCGATTCTTGGCCTTAACAAAAAGTACGTGTCTTTCATTTTTCAAAATACTTGTCGGAAAAAAGGTTCATAATTATTTAAGAGGTTCCGGGATCGGACATGAACATTTCAGCGCGAATACCCCATATATAAATGCGACGTCTATCGCGCTGTTAGATCAAGTCCAGCTGAATGAATGTCAATCAAGAATTGGGTCATTAATAATGATAGTTCTTAGGAAGGTTTAGGACTAAAAAGAATGAAAACTCAATGTCAGCATTAACCATTCATTCAAAATACAAATTTCAATATTTACAATTCGAAATGAGCCTTTAGACCTTTAGAACCTTAAGATAGGTAGAATAATCCGGCAGACGTGTTGCTTGCTTCAATTTTAAGGCAAGCGTGCCAAAATAATTCGTTAGTAATTGATACAATAATTCTTTCACGCTAGAATATAACACTATATCATTTTTTAATTTTTTTCCTTGTTCGGAACAATAATTTCCTCTAATTGATTGATTGTATATCTTCCATTTGACGCTATTATTTTAGCTAGTCTGCGTCAAATAAAGCTGAAGTCAAGCGCAAGAGAAACCAACACATGTGACGATTGAAGACAAATATCTACTTCGTAAAACTTATATTTCAATGTGCAGAGACTGAATTACAATAATTTTTCGTTTAAATGTTTTTCTTCAGAACATTCATAAACATTGAATTTTTTAAATTCGAAGGCCAATATAGATGTAATCAGAGTTGCAATAAATACATAAGTTTCAAGTCCACTCAATTTATTTATTTACTTTATAACTAATTCGATATTATTCGTTTTTTCAGAATATCTTCGCATATTAATAACAAAAAAATGTGTAAATTCAAATACAGATAATTGAAAAACTGGCTGAAAGATCAAAGCAATGTTGAACGTATTTGGACACCAATTTTTCCAATAACTATTGTCTATTACTTTTCTATTTATAACGTTTTTTTTCCTCATAGAGAGAGCTTTGTTTTCATGAAAAAGTCGTTTTCGAAAGTTTTGTGTCAGGACATTCAAAATGAACCCGAAAATTAGTATGTGAACAGATTAATATTCAGTCACGATAGATACACAATTTAACGAAGAAACGTAAACAATTTGTATTTTATAGAATTTTCTTATTGTTTAAAAAATTAACTTTAGCAAAACTTGAGATATGAAAACCCAAGTTTACTATATAAACAGAATAACTCTCGGCCATGTACATTTATTTATTGAGAACAAGGATGCGAAATAGAACCTTGCACATTGGTCGCTCATTATTACTCGCTTTTTACAAAACTTCCTCTATGAAAAAACCAACATCGATTACACATACTTTTTGTTGTTACAAATTAACGAGGATAAAAATTTTGTATTGAATAGTAAAATGCTATCCTTTTGTTATTAATATGATCAGATATTCCAATAAAACGAGTGACATTAATTCATCTATGGAATAAATAAGCGAGTCGAGCGAATTTGAAAGTAATGATACGGTTATAAGTATGGTTGCAATCTTATTAAAGATATTACTTAATGCATACACTTTCAATATCGCATTTGAGTTGGATTTGAGTACCTTGCAAAAAAAAAAACATCATCATTGGAGATCATAAGAACATTGATTGTGAACGAAGGTAATGCCAAAAAGTAATAAATCAATTAATTTAAAAAAAGTTAATGTCTAGGTTATCAAACTTTTACAAACTTTCGTTTTTTATAGACAAAAAATTGCTTGTTTTTTAAATAATCTATTAATGAACTTATTCTTCCAAGGAATAGAAAAAAAGATCACAAATTCTAGATATACTTTCCTAAAAGCCTTCCATATTACGCATCAGAAGTTTCAGGATAATTAAAACTATGCAGTATCATAAAAACCCTCTGAAAAATCCAAAAAGTTGGTAATAAAAAAAAAAAAAATAGGTGAACCCTTTTCATAAGGAAGAAAGGTACCTTAAAATTTGTTGAATGCGTTGATTTCCTCACTGATGTATTACTGGCTATCTGGCATAATTATTACGTGTTCCACAAAAGCAATATTCTCATGATCCCCATGACTCCAATTTTCCTCCGTCATTCACATTTTTATCTAGTCGTAAATTACTGAAATTCCGATGTAACAAAACTTTTGCTTAAATGGCTTCTATGTTTAAAGCATCGTTGAAAAATACAAACGAATGGAAACTCCGCGGTCATCCCTGAAAGCGCTAGAGATAAAAACGCAGGTAATATTTCACATATTCCTTTAACAATACTATATCACAACATGATTTGAGAGGCTGCGTGGCATCTTCGGGTGTCAGCTACGTCCATTCTCGTAATAGCCTTGAGAAACAAGCGCGACGATTATTTTGGCGTGACAAAATCAGCGCAACGTAAGTTACGTTTCGGTTGTCGCAGTGCCGGGAACATCGTCGTCGAGTGCGTCGTCTCTGCTCTGCTCGTGCAGGAGAACGTATTCGCGCGAGCTGAAGCCAAACTTCAGTACGTCGCGCTCCAGAAGCTCGTGATATCGCTTTGGCTCCAATTTCACATTATTGACGAAAGTTCCGTTAGCCGACTCCAAATCGATGAGATAAGGTCTCAAACGCTTACCCTCGCCTCCGCCTTCCCTCTGAAAAGTGACCAGACGATATTGCAATACGGCGTGTTGTTTCGAACAGGAAGGATGATCCAGAGGAATATCAGCGATTTTTCTGTCTCTGCCCATGAGATAAGCCGATTGTCGGTGAACGTACAAAGTCGGCAGAGTTTTTTCTCCCTTAAACGGATAAAGTCTCCATCGTCTTTTCGGTTTTCTCGCATCTTGCGGCTCCGAATATTTGATAACTACACCGTTTACGGTATTCGCGTCCTCGGTCAGCTTTCCGGATAAACCGAAATTGGGCTTCTCCTTTTCGATCACTTTCTTGTCGGGATCTTCCTTGGGATTACGCCGTCCCCACTCCGGGGACGGTTCGTCGTTGCTTTTGTTTTCTTGATGGCTAAATTTTCTTCTGTCGTTTCTTTCGTTGCCCTCGTTTCGGTCGTTTCTACTGTTTCTGTCGTTCCTCTCGTACTTTTCGCTACGGTCATTCCTCTCATTTCGACCGCCGTGGGTCATTGTAGGTCGCGACCTCGTGCGGTCATTTGAAGCACTATCGTTCCACTCCTCGTCCAATGGGCGACCTGGAAATCGTGATATTCTATTTAATCGTGTTCTGTGAATTGTGGAATGTATTAAATTATCCGGGGCAAGTTAAGGAGGCGGTAATGGTAGCACACCTTTTTTTTTTTTAAGATTCCGGATGCAGAGTTAGATATAATGTTATAATAATTCTGGTATCTGAAAAGATGGATCTTTTGAAGTAATGACTTTGAAAAAAATTACTCTGCTTTAATAATTCGCAGTGTAATTGCAAAGGGAGTGAGACCTAGCAAGGGCCGAGATTTGGAACAGTGATCTCTGGATCAAATGCAGAGTGTAACACTCATGAATCAGGTTTAGCAGCAACTGGTTGGTCCGTTTGCAAAAAAATTTGTTGCGTTCATGCTGAAGGGAGTGAATTATTCTTAAGTTTTCCTGCCAAGAGGGGAAGAATCTTTATAATAAAACTAGACTTTTTTGATGGAATTGTCTCTCTTAAAATACATGAAATTTCGGTAGAAGTCTATTCGTATTCATGCATGTATTTGTGGTCTCTAGATATTTGCCAAAAAAATTGTAATGTTGGAATTCAAGTATTATGTTTGTGACTAAGTAGAGAAAAAATGGTGTACAAATAACAAATAATTGACCCATCCTAAACCGTTTAATTCTTATGCTGATCTTTACTTCGCAAAATACTGTACCATGAAAATTACATCACCGAATGGGCAATATTTTTGGAACATTTCATAATAACTTTTTCATTGTTTCATCCCATAGAAACGTATACACAAGAAAGTAATTGAGCAAAAATACAAAAAATAAAAGATATATATTAAAAACCAAACAATGATCAGAATTAGAATAAAAACATATGATTGAAAATTAGATAGTCTGTTTGACGTGAAAGCTGATATGGAAAGTGCAAAAAACATTAACTGTAATCTTCAATTTTTGTGGTACGATGCTTGACCAAATAAAAAACATTATTAGAATTAGATATATTACGATGGGTAAAAGCATTTGTACATTAAGAACTAACGCCGCTACTTGAGTAAACCTCTGGAAAAAGTGATTAAACCATCTGAAATCTTGTCGAAACGATTTAAAAAATGTTGCACTGATTTGACAAATGTGAATTGCTCCAACCTTCTTAATTTATATCCTTGAAGATTAAAACTACGCATATCATCATAACATAAAAAAACTACTAAACATAATATTCAATTTGAACTAATAAATATCAGCTCCACGATTTCACCTAAATCGATATTTACGACTAGTGTCCATTTATGACTCACAGATAATCTGTATTATAAAAATTTTAATGTAACGTTATATTATCGATTACAAAGACTATCAAAGTGACCAAATAACTAACGCTGCCCAAAAGTTATTTTCACAAAAAAAAAAAAAAACTTTTGTACATAATCAAAACGACCATCGAAATAGCGGAGCCAAAAAATCTGATGGTTGCGTTTCCGTCGCCCAGGCCAATAAGTTACCGTCATAACGACATTAAAATGATTTTTGTCCAGTTGTTTGAAAAATCATTTGGACCATTTCCCAACATTTTTTTCTATGCAGAAAACGCTTTTATTCTCACAGTATTGATTTTTTGGTCATTTTACCGAAAAATCTGATGGTTGCGTTTCCGTTGCCTCGACCAATAAGTTACCGTCATAACGACTTTAAAATGATTTTTGTCCAGTTGTTTGGAAAATCATTTGGACCATTTCCCAACATTCTTTTCTGTGCAGAAAACACTTTTTTTCTCACATCATTGATTTTTTGGTCACTTTACCAAAAAATCTGATGGTTGCGTTTCCGTTGCCTAGACCAACAAGTTACCGTCATAACGACTTTAAAATGATTTTTATCCAGTTGTTTGGAAAATCGTTTGGACCATTTTCCAACATTCTTTTCTATGCAGAAAACACTTTTTTTCTCACAGCATTGATTTTTTGGTCATTTTACCACTTTTCATTGGGAAATAATAAAAATGATTTTTGTGCTATATAAAAACCAATAAGAGGGTGACCATAAACTAAAAAAAAACAAGATAAAATTATGACACAAAATTATTATTGAGTCAACAAAACAAATCCAGTTCTATATGAAATTGAAGTAAAACAAGTAAATAGTAGGTTTTGCTTTTGAGGTTATCGGGCACAGTGAGGACGTTTTGTAATAGGAAACAAACCTTTGCGTTTTCGATCGTGTCGTCGACGATCTTCTCTGTCTTCTCGGTCCTCCCTGGGCCTTTCTTTGTAACGAGGCATGTTACAGATTATCTTTATTGTTTTTTTCTTCTGTCAATTGATTTGAGGCAAGACGCACTCGACGCAACACTTGTTTACATACGCAGCTCGTGAACAGTAATGCCAGGCAGTGATGCCAGGCGCTCCCTCATAAAAGTCCCTCGGCTACCCCCACCCGGCGGCTTCTCTCTCCCGCGCGCCGAGGTAGCAGGCACGAATTTGTAGCGGTAGGCCACGCCCACCGGTCGCTCGGCGTGCGCCGTATATGTACTTTTCTTATGCTATTGTTCCCTGAACATTAAAAATGTGTAATAATTAGAATAAAAATTAATGCTTATTTGTTTTTATCGATCGGCTACAGGATAAATTTTTTTAACAAAAAAAAAAGAACAATTTCACGAGCTCTGCCGCTGCGCTAACGCTCTTCTTCTGAGTATTCACAAATTTATGGCTTACGGAATATTCAATATATAAATTGAAAAAAGTTTAAATTCTTATGCAGAATTCAAGAAAAAATTACGGCTAAAATTAAACGGTGGCGTCGCCGGAAAAAAAAAATTATTTCCGATAATTATGCCGTCAAATTTGGGTTTAGAATGTCAGTTGGATTTCGGTTAATTTGCGCCGTATATGTACTTTTCTTATGCTATTGTTCCCTGAACATTAAAAATGTGTAATAATTAGAATAAAAATTAATGCTTATTTGTTTTTATCGATCGGCTACAGGATAAATTTTTGTAACAAAAAAAAAAGAACAATTTCACGAGCTCTGCCGCTGCGCTAACGCTCTTCTTCTGAGTATTCACAAATTTATGGCTTACGGAATATTCAATATATAAATTGAAAAAAGTTTAAATTCATATGCAGAATTCAAGAAAAAATTACGGCTAAAATTAAACGGTGGCGTCGCCGGAAAAAAAATTATTTCCGATAATTATGCCGTCAAATTTGGGTTTAGAATGTCAATTGGATTTCGGTTAATTTTATTTTTCTTGCAGATCATGACATTCCGCCAATTTTGGTTATTCAGAGACCACAATATGAATAAATGAATGAATGAATGAAGTTTATTTGTATTACAAGTCAATACCTATTACAAATATATCTTGTACATATAATGTGAGATGTCAGAAATTAATCATTCGTTGAGAGAGAAAGAACGCAGAATGCAGCTAGCTTTAACATACATGAATAAATTTCGAGTTTTGTCTTTGCTTGTGACACGAAGGACTTCCGGAAATGTAGCATCTTTTATAAATTGGTTCCTATACGGCGCGTATAACGGACAATCACGTAAAAAATGTTCTAGAGTTTCGTTTACGCGTATAGGTTACACCCTAGACATAATTCACCTTCATTGAATCTATACATAATATTCTTAATTTAAAAAACAATTACTTTTCTGCCCGATAGTCGGCATTGTGCAGCAACTCTTAGAAAGTTCAAAGGCTGTGTTTCTAGTAGGTAATTTTCGCATTTTAATTCCTCAGTTTGTTTGATGTGTTTGTATATTGGGGCATATGTCGAGGCTTGTATTCGTAGCCTATCAGCGTTAAAACTTTTGGAAATTATGTTCCTCTGAAGTGCTTGAGTCGCATTCTCAATATCATCGACATTAGGGTTTTCCGTTAAATGGCTAAAACCGTAATTTAGAAGGATCGTCGTTAATGCTGTGTACCAGTTATATTGTGGTGCTAAGCATCTAATTGTATCAGGCAGTGAAGGCTCAGTCGGGGGTACCGGTCGGGGTTCATATTTAATAGTTTTACCCAGCAGTTAATGGCGCGTTTGACAATTAGTCTGTCCAGTGTGGAGATCCCTGTTTCAATTCTCACCATGTACCCAGTAATGCATCTCGGGAGGATTAGCAATTGTTTGACAAATTTGGTTTGAATTCAGTTTAATTGTTCCAGGTACCGCAATCCCCAAATACCCGACCCATAGCGCATAGTAGATGTTACCACTGCTTCAAAAAGCGTTATTCGCGTTTTTTCTACCTGCTTTTCTGAAGATTAATATTTTTTATTTATTCGTATTAACCTCGAGTTTATTATCTGAGCAGTATGCCTCCAGCGTGTTTATCTTGTGTTGAAGGTCCACGATATCGTTTGACATTAATATTAAGTCGTCTGCAAAAAGTAGTAGTTCTATTTTATTTTTGAGATTATAATGCCCATGGTTTAAGAAAAATTGTTCTATGTCGTGTAACAAAAGAGAGAAGAGCGTGGGACTACTGGGATCTCCTTGTAATACTCCTTGAGTAATGTCTATTATTTCTGATCTTTTGCATTGGTCAACTTTAACACGGAAACGGGCCTGCTGGTAGTCATTTTGGAAAAAAAGCGGATTATTTGTACGCTGACCCTCGTCTTGTACAGTTTATGCCACAGAACGGAGTGCACTACCGAGTCAAATGCCCGTTTAAAATCTAAAAAGGCTACGTATAGTTTGCCCTTGGGTTTCGCCAAAGCTAGTGCTATTTTTGCTTTTAACACGAATAAGTTATCTTCACAGGATCGCTGTGATCTAAAGCCGGCTTGGGCTTCGGGGAGAATGTCATATTTTTGTAGCCCATGTGTTCAGTCTTTTCGTAAGAATGGACGTGAAGAGTTTTGCGATTGAGTTCGCTAAAGCGATTCCTCTGTAATTGTAAGAGTCATTACTGTCACCTTTTTTGAATAAGAGAATTATATCTGAGTTACACCAATCAGTGGGAACTTCACCCGTACGGAGAACATTGTTGAACATTTTGGTTATGGACCTACGCCAGTTATCCGGGAGTTCTTTGTAGAAAACGTTCGAGATTTTATTTGGCCCAGGGGCTTTCCCGATTTTAAGTTGTTTGATAGCAGACTTAACTTCCTCTGGTGTAATTTCTAAATCAAGTGTTGGGTGTCTGCAATCTACAAAGTTAAGAGGGTTGTGCTCACAGGGAGGAAAAATATTTTTATAAAACTCTTCCCATACTTCTATACTAATTGGACATGAACTAATTGGCTTTTTCCTATATTTTTTAATTAGCTTCCAAAAAGTTTGTGGATTTTTTGCTTTAGAGATCTCTGTGGATATTGCTTTGTTAAATTCTTTTTTTTATTTTTAATCGTTGAAATATATTCTTTCCTGAGCTTTACGTAGTTATTTTTAATTTCTAGTATCTTAGAATCACACCACTTTCTGAAATCGTGTCGTTTTATTCCTTTTCTCATTTGCAAACATTGTTCGTCGAACCAGGGTTTGTTAACTTTAATACTGTTGTTGATTTCAGGTTTTTTTTCATGAACCATATCGAGTTCTTTAGCCACTGATTTGATATTTGTTATTCAGGGAGCTCAATACAATGAATAATTCCCAAGATATAGCTACTTGAGTAAAAAATTGGAAAAACATTAATATCTCGCGAATTGATAAGATAATGAGTGAAAAACCATTCGTTATTTAAGCCGAAAATAAATAATGAATGAAAAATCATTCGGTATTTTTTTTTTTTTTTTTCTAAACAGATTATGCCCATCCCGGAGCTGAAGGACATCGGTCGATGGCTCGTTGGCAATTTATGCAAATATAGATCTCATTTGTAAATAGCAACTCATTATGCTTCGCCAATATCTGTACTAATTACCAATAAAGTTCATATACTACTACTACTATGACCATCCCTGATGATCTCTGGTTTTAAGGGTTAGCGTCCCTCGCAGGTAGATAAGACCCTAATGGTCCGCTTGACTTAATTACCTGCTTGCCAGACCACCTGCGGATTTTCCGATCGTAAAAACCCTCGGTATGCGTACTTCGCGTATAGCATCCTTGAATGTTTCACAAAAGACTGGGGAATCCCAAAAAACTTTGAACATCTGCGGCTATAATTGTCGAATATTATAATTTGCCTGTTTGTGTATGGATGTGAATATGCTTTGATTTAAAATTATTACATATCGTCGCTGTCGACGATCCACTATTTGCGAGTTATCGACGATTGAATTTTCAGTCCCTGGAACACATATACACATACAGATACATTTTCTAAATCATTGTTCTCGACGTTTTATGTGATTCCAAGTATATTGGCATGAAAATCTCGAAAAAATCAATTTTCATGAAAACAAAGCTTCCTCTATGAGGAAACGAAAATTACGAAAATGACTGCTGTTTTTGCAGAACCACTGAAGAATACACTGAAAAAATGCACTCGCGATAATTAAAAAATAAACGATTCTGCCCTGGAAATCTATAAATTCACTGCAGGATTACAAAGTTATATCTGATCCAAACATGACCATCAAAATTTCTGCATCTTCAGAAAAAAACTTTAGCACGCTGTAACGCCGTGACATTAGTTCTGAGAGGAAAATGTTTACCACCTTTTTGTTCCTCTTTAAATTCCCCGATGGCGGATATTTTTGAAAACAAAAAAAATTATTTGAAATTAAGACGATCACTGCGAATTGAAAACTGGGATTACATTGTACAAGAAAAAAAGTATATAAAAGTCATTAAACTATTTTGTTTTTACCAATTTATTAATAGCAACGTAAGATGACAATTAATTGAAAATTGCTTTTCTTACGAAATAACTTCAATTGGGTGATGCTGGTTACGATAATTTATAGTAATTCAGTCTTCGTTTTTATATTTTTAATAATCAATAAACTTACACCACAATTACTCGTCGAAAATTGGTATATAACGTATCAATGTAAATGATTATTTAAATATAAATAGATCGTATATCTAGTAATTTATGTCACCAGTCATTCAATTTATTTACAACATTTCTTTACATATCTGAAACAGTCATGGATAGTCATTATTTCTGGCCTCATTTTTTTTTCTCTCGCCAGTCTCCTCATCTTTAAAAGGCACTTATTTCTTAATTTATTTACTTATATTTAAACTCGCGCAATTATTCTAATTTTTGGGTCGCTCATCTTCACTTCGAGCACATTACGTACGTCATAAGCACTATTTACAAGTCCAATAATATGCACGTAAATGACAATTGCGTGTATATTGTTGGATTAAAAATACTATCAGCATTTTATTCGACAGACTAAGAGATTTAACAAATAACAAATATCGTCGAGTGGTTTTATCATCTAAATGGAAAGATTCGCGTGATTTTTCTTTGCGGAAGACTGATTAATACTTCATAAAATAAATTTCTAAACGGTCAATGATAAAGAATCATGTCGAGCTCAATAATACAATGTTCAAATGATAAAATATTAATATTCATCCATGAACTATCGTGAATAACTGAAATGCCAATTAAAAAATTTGGTGTGACAAGAATTCGAGTACTTTGCGACAAGATAAAGATCTGGAAATAAATAACATCGTATTAGACACTAATTAGATTGATTGGAACGTACAATAATGATACCAAAATATTATTAAACAATGTGTAAAAATTCTAAATTAATTTCATCTATAATCCGCTATTTTGAATTTCCGATTTTGGAGATACAAAATAAAATTTCAAATAAATTATACGACACGGTAAAAGGATTAAGTTGAAGGGTTTAAGATTTTGGAATGTAGAATTTAGAAGCTGTCAAATATCTTCAAAGTCAAGAAAATAATTTTATAAGTAAATTATTTTTCTTGTTGTTTTGAGAACATTTTGGAATCAATATAATTATTTTTTGTTAATTTTGGCGTAAAGTACGCAGATTCTAATCCAATCGAACTCTTGGTTGGAAATTGAAGTAATGAACTTTTAACTTTGACCAAATTTTACGCTAATATATAGGATCAAAGTTCAGCTACAATTTCACGAACCGCGACAATAAAAGTATATTTTCTGAAACTTTATGTTACACCAACGTGACTTATAATTCAACTTTACGATATAGTAACTTCCATATATAAAACTTAACAAGTATTTACACATACGCGACTACCAGTCACTTTGTGACTACGAAGATAACATAATTTCGGGCACTCTTCGGTGTACATAATTGTGAATATGACAAAAAATGAGCAAATACAAAATCTTACATTACTTTAAGTCTAAGTTCAATAAATAGATTAGGCGAAAACTATGTGGAAGATAATTACTTTTTCGCGTACGCGAAATTTATGGTACGTATGCGAACAAGTGGCAGTCAGACGTTTCACTGAGATTTTCCCATTATTTTTTCTTCTTCGCATTTGGTTTTCTCATCGCGAATTCTTCAATGATCATGCACAGCGATTTCTCAAATAACTTTTTTTTCAGGTCACATTTTGCACCAAAGGATATTCATTAAAGTTCAATTAATGAATATGGTTCAATCCATGCGTGGAATTAGTGACCATAATTCTCTCTTCTATTTTTTTATGTGTGTTGAACAGCAATGTAAAAAAAAAACCGCACAAATTTTTGGATATCTTCGAATTGTTTTTGAAAAAATTCAGATTCCATTCAGAAATACATTTACATTGCTTTTTTTTTCAAATTTGAATGAGAAATGTATTGCATGAATATCAGAAAAAATTAGTAACCCAGTTTATTTTCAGTAACTAACATTTACGATATTTATAATTGACTTTTTGAAAAAAAATCCCTTTGCTCATGGTTTTTTAAATACCAAACTTTTCAACACATGAAGTAGATCAATTTACGAAATATCAATGATATGTTCTCAAATTACGGACATTTTTTTCGACCACAGTTGCGACTCTGTCAATTTGTTCTAGTCTTATTATTAGGGACGTAACAATAACGTGGAACTCTAATTTGGTCAGATTACCAAAAAATACCACATTTTCGTACCAAATTACCAAAAAGATATGTCAAATTCGTTTATCTACTGGAAACAAATTTTAGTCGAAATATGTTTCAGTTTACAAACGAAAAAAAAAATTTACTGTTTTTTTCATAATCCAAAATTCATAAAGGCAATGATTAATTTTCGACGATGTTTTTACGTGACAAACCATAGAAAAATATATTTAGAAACTCAAAAAAAAATATCTTGGAACAAATAATCCCCGCAAAATGATCTTCGGAAGGTTTTACCGATAGCCACTGAAGATGATGATCATCAATTCACCCGAGCGGTGTTGGAAGTTAAATTCGTATACGTGACGATGGCATTGCCATCTTCGAGTTCCAGCGATTGTCCTAACAAATTTGACAGCGCCCTTTGTGTGCTTATGACCAGGGGAATATTCGCTTGCCATTTTGGAGCGCCGAATGCATGATATGTACCTTCGGCAATTTAGTGGCCGCAGTTTCATTGGTCGCTTCTCGATTGGAGACCAAAACGTTACTTTTTACAGTGAGAGTTTGTTGGGAATTGATCAACGAGGAACTTGGTCGCGTTGAGGGCGCGGAACTCATCGGCGATCCGACGGAACTGCAGCTTCTGCCCTCGAGACTCGTTTCCGATCCTCCGCCGACCCTCTTTAGCTTCTGACGTGCGTTTACCGTCAATGGCGATTACCTTGGAACAAATAATCCCCGCAAAATGATCTTCGGAAGGTTTTACCGATAGCCACTGAAGATGATGATCATCAATTCACCCGAGCGGTGTTGGAAGTTAAATTCGTATACGTGACGATGGCATTACCATCTTCGAGTTCCAGCGATTGTCCTAATAAATTTGACAGCGCCCTTTGTGTGCTTATGACCAGGGGAATATTCGCTTTGCCATTTTGGAGCGCCGAATGCATGATATGTAACTTTGGCATCTTAGTGGCCGCAGTTTCATTGGTCGCTTCTCGATTGGCGACCAAAACGTTACTTTTTACAGGGAGAGTTTGTTGGGAATTGATCAACGAGGAACTTGGTCGCGTTGAGGGCGCGGAACTCATCGGCGATCCGACGGAACTGCAGCTTCTGCCCTCGAGACTCGTTTCCGATCCTCCGCCGACCCTCTTTAGCTTCTGACGTTCATTTACCGTCAACGGCGACGCTTCTTTCGAAGCTGATCTACGGATCGATGAACTCACCCGCAAACTCTCCAAAGTTTTACTTTTCTCCCGAATATTCGCAAGCGAGGCTCCCTTGCGATCGGGCAAATTCAAACTCGTGACCGACGATCTCTTCTGCGACGAATTGACGTTTGTCAGCTCTTGATTATCTATGGAAACGTGACCATCCGCTTGTGGATCTTCGGTCACTTGATTTTTTCTTTTGCCAAGAGTAAATGTTCCGTTTTGCTCGGTATTTAATGTACATTCGTCGGTTATCTGTATCGGCCTCGGTATTTCGTATTCGCCAACGTGATTATCGTTGGACTCGAGTCTTTCGGTGTCCTCGATGGCCTCATTGTCCGCGACGATTTTTAAATATTGCGGCAATCCCGCGGAAGACTGCAACGTCGTTGTACTATTTAAATCATTTAGGAATGGCTGCATATCTCGACTTCCTTCGGAGCTACTGGATTTCCAGGAATTCCCTGAATACAGAAATTTCGAAAAAATTATACTCTCGTACATTTTAAAAATCAAGAAGATAAAATAGTCACTGTAATTATTTTACGCGTCCCATTTTCTCTATACTTAATGTCGTAGCATGATTCAAAAATGATAATGATTTTTTGAGACGGAATACGATTCGTTTCACGCATGAAAAGATGGTTTTTTTTTTTTTTAAAGCAACGTGTGTTATGTGAATTATTATTAATAATGTTCAAACCTACCTGAAGTGTTATGATTGTGATTATCGTCAGCAAAGTAAGCCATGTTAGACACGCCTGCAAGCACGGAGCCATGCGATAATGATACATTTTTATTTAAGCGTAGAATGAGTCAATATATATATATATATTTTTTTTTTGTTACTGATATCAAAATTACGTAGATGCCAATTGTTGTACTTGGAAATTTTGAAGTCGGTTTTGTGTCTTTTTCATCTGAAGACACTATTGTAATTATAGTTTGAGCTAAAAAAATCTATGGTAATGAATGTCCTCGCAGAACGGACCACGGTGAAAATCATCGTCAAGAAATCACGACAAAAATCACGGTTCCTCTTCTACCATTTGAACTTACGAGCTTGCGGACCGTGTTTTGGCAATAAATGATGGTTGAAGTTGTGATTCGAATATCTGGTCGCCAGAATTTAGAATGTGATTTCACATTGCCGTGAATTCAACCGCTGTTAATTACAAAATGAAGGGTGTCAAAATAGCGGATGACCACAGTTGCGAATGCTTGGAATATCGAATTTCAAAATAATGAACGTTTGAATCTAGAATAGCCGTCATTATGAAAATCGCTATTTTAGCCATTCGCAATGTTAATCATTTGCTATTTTGATTTCATTTTAATAAGATCGGAATCAAAACATCAAATTACAAAAATAGCGAACGGCTGAAATACCTAATTTTATACTGATGGCCATTCTAGATTCAGACCTTCACTATTTCGAAATACGGCATTTTAGCCATTCCCTATTTTGGGTGGGCATCAAAATAGCGGGTGACCAAAGTTGCGAAATACTAAAATACAGAATTAAAAAATAATGAACGTCTGAATCTAGAATAGCCGTCATTATGAATGTTGCTATTTTAGTCATTCACGATGTTGATCCTTTGCTATTTCGATTATATTTTAATAAGATCGGAGTCAAGATAGGGAATGGTAGAAATATCGAATTTCATAATGATGGCCATTCTAGATTCAGACGTTCATTATTTTTAAACGCCATTTTAGCCATTCCCCATTTTGATCTGCCCTCATTTCCAGTATCAAACTCACGCGTGATTTTCATCGTGGTGGGCAGTTCAAATTCTGCTTGCAACACAATCTGCGAGAGTGTCAATCAACACATTATCAGAGCAGTCTTGAAAAGTACCAATCTGAACGTGTAATTATTAAGAGAAAAATATGTAATAATTCCAAGGAAACCATTATGCAAACGTTTGCATACAGATCATTGATAAACGGCGGCATGCAGAAATGCATAATGGCGATGATTGATAAGTGTAGTTGGAAGATTGAAGTCGAGAACGAACCGTGTCTAGTTAAATATTGGCCGGCGTGTTCAGGGCTCAAAGGTGCATCGTCCGTGTTGTTCCTCAGGGTGATTATGTACTCGAGACAATTTTTGAAGCTCGGCCGCGCGTCCGGCTCTGCGTTCCAACATCTCAGCATCAACTCGTGCAACGCAGGAGGACAATTAAGTGGCTTCGGCAGTCTACCACCGCGTCGTACATAAGTCAGTACGTCGATATTTGTTTGAGCTGGATAAGGTTGCTGTCCCAGCGACGTGATTTCCCACATTAGGACACCGAACGCCCAGACATCGCTTTGGGATGTGAATACACCATCGATCAGAGATTCCGGTGACATCCATCGAACTGGCAGCAGCCCTTCACCCACCTGTAATCATTTATCACAAAATTAAGGAGTCGTTCATCGTCACTTTCCGATGCAATCTATTTTTTCGATACAATCTTAGCAACTAAAACGAGATGTTTGATAGTCATTTATTTATTAAGATTATTTAATGTCGCTTTGGCCGTTTATGTGGAATCCGAGTGAGGTGCTTCAACGACAAGCCGTCACTCGCCGAAGATGTCGCCGAGATGTTTGATAGTCATTTATTTATTAAGATTATTTAATGTCGCTCTAGCCGTTTATGTGGAATCTGAGTGAGGTGCTTCAACGACAAGCCGTCACTCGCCGAAGCACCGCATTCAAATTTATTTATTAAGTTAAGTAGCAATTACAGATTAAGAGCACTTCGGTAAAATTATAAATAATCGGTAGCAATTACAGATTAAAAGCACTTCGGTAAAAAAAAGGTATAGGGAAAAACGAGTGGGGAACAAAATGTCGAATGACCAACATAGGGAATGGCTGAAATAACGAATTTCAAAATGATGAACGTCTGAATCTACAATGGCCATCATTTTAGCAAGCAGCTTGCTAAAATTTTGTTACACGGGCCAATGAAGAAGAAATTGGTGGGGAATTGTAAATATTCAATTGAAGATGTAATGAAAAGTTTTTCGAGAGGAAAAATAAGGCATTGTGTATAACGAGGGAACATCCCGAGATAATATTATGATCCCACGAACTTATTTTTATCGCTTCCTCATTGGGGAAGCTTTGTTTTCATGAAATTCATTTTTTTTTTTCGAGATTCTGCCTAACAAACGTCTTAATCTAAAATGCTCATTATTTTGAAATTCGCTATTTTTAACGCCACCCCTAGAAGTCAATGAAAATGTCAAGCGGTTTAGAAAATAGTAAGTGAATTGAATATTGAACTGAATGTCGGGCATCACAAATTAAAACTTCATATGATCAAATCCCGGAGAATAGGAATTTTAATTGATGACCGTTTCCATTACCTTTCTGTAATAATCGTTTTTGTAAACATCTCGAGCCAGTCCAAAGTCGCCAATTTTAACGACCCGATTTTCCCGATCTCTCGCCGATACCAAGCAATTTCTACAAGCGAGATCGCGATGTACAAAGTGAAGTTCCTCAAGATATCGACATCCCCGAGCGACGTCTTCGCACAGGGCGAGTAAATCTTGGAGCAAAAGAGCTCGGGAGTCCGTAGGCGGTAATGATCGACTGTCCCTGACGTAAGTCAACAGATCACGAGCTTCCATGAGTTCCAAAACCAACAGAGGCGAATCGGTATCGAGACAAACTCCCAGCAAGCGCAGCACGTGTTTGTGATGAAAGTGGCTCATTAATTGAGCCTCCTGAAGAAATTCGGTTTTCTCTTGGGCCGTCGCGCCTTTTCGAAGGGTTTTTATGGCAACGGGCGTTATTCCTGGCCCATCTAAATCTTTGGCATTGCCCTGAAAAACCTGCGTAAAAATATTGGGCGTCAGTATGCAAATTATTAAAAAATACTGGACATAATCTTTTTTAAATTAAAATCGTGTAGGTAAATAAAAACTGTACCTCGCCAAAAGCTCCGCTCCCCAAAAATTTCGCTAACGTTATCTGCTCTCTTCTAATTTTTGGTAGCATTGAGTCGTCATGGTCGTTTTGCAATGATGACGCATATAAAACATTGGATTGAACGAAATTTCCACGGGGAATTTCACGGAGCGTGGCCAATTCTAAATCCGGCATTATCGGCGGTAGAACCGCTTTTTTATCCTCCTTACGCTGCTTGTAAACTGCTGTAAATGAAAATAAGTTTTTTAAATTGTACTGACGGTCTTTAGCGTTGCATATTTCCTTAATGCATTAATTCGTATTATTGAATAGTATACTGGATTAAATCAATGGAATTGAATCATTAAAAAAACGCATTACATATATTTAATTGAAAATTCCGGAATAAATAATATGTCATTCGTTAATATATTATAATGTACATATCAATTATCGGTAAGAATGTTCAGACTCAAAAGCACTTCAATTTTGTTATTTTTAACCGCTTTTAGTTTTCGTTTTCAAAAACTGAAAAACAGTCAATATAATTTTAGCGTCGTACGAAATAACGTTTAATAAATTTAGTGTTGAATTTATGGTATATTCAATCGAGTGTGGTAAAAAAAACTAAGTTTTTTATTCAGACTGGAATTCGCTTTCTATGTCGCTTAACCGAGACACGGACATTTTTACATGGAAACTTTATTTTTATTTAATTATCTATTTTATTTTCTAAGATATTTTTTCATTGCATATCATGAAAATTAGAAAATCCGGATTCGGATGAATAACAATATTCAATTTCTGTCCAGCCGTTGGATTACGTTTCTTTTTGCTGGTTTCCAATCGAAATTAGGGCTGACAAAATATCAAAAAAGTTCAATTGAAACAGTAGCCGATAAGCTCGATTAAATTTGAACTTTTTCGTTAAAAATTGTGATGGACATGCTTGTACTGATGTTTTACTCAATTATGTGATTATGCAAAGCAAATCCTGACACAGAATAAGGTGGAAGATAGGGTTGAATTCTCACCGCAAAGAAAATAGCAGAAACAGATCAACATTATCGTGATAACGGGCACACTGAGACCAAGCACCAATCCAAGATTTTGTTGACCAGCCAGAGAGGTTCCAATATTATCGGTGAGATCAACCAGGGCACTGGGTTCGCTCCAGCCGCCAAAACCATAAGCGTTTCTCGCCTGAACGCGAAAAAAGTACTTCTGACTCATTTCTCCAATGATGATCCAATAGTTGTCAGTCCCATTGTAATACACGTTCCACCTTTCGGTCTCGTTATGATCATAATCGACTGTCGGAGACCCAACTATCTTTCCCTCCAGTCTGTACAGCGTTACTTGGGAACCATGAGCCCGTGCTGGCTCCCAGTTGAGCTGGTAAACGGAATTACGTAGCTTCGTTACAGTCGGTCTTCCTGGCGCACTTGGCACGTCCCCTGAAAGCATATGATACTTTGTAAATTGCTATTCCCAATTGCATCTATGAAACCGGGTGTGTTTTTTTTTTTTCTACGTCCGGATAAGAGATAGGAATTTTTGCTGAAGAAGAATATGAAGTAGTTGCAATTTGCACTTAGACAAAAGGTTCGAAGAAATTCGTCTGTTTTAATGCAAAAGTTAAGAATTTTCATACTTTGCATAGCAAAAGGAAAAAAACTAAACCTTGTATACAAAAATCAAACTTAGTGTCCAAAATCGTTTACTTATGGAGAACATTTTGAGAATACTGAAAAATGAGGGAACAATGTGCAATTCCCATACGCGCAAAGTTTTTACTTCTATATGTGTTGATGAATATAATATTCTATAGAATTCGATAGTGCATAGATATCCGAAGTTTCAGCCAATTTTGGCGTAATGGCGTAATAAATTGTGTCAGAAATGCGTAAAGTGGGTTATTTCCGTACAAGTTACACATACAATTGTTTGTTTTCTTCGGGAACGTTGAGCGAAGTAAAAGCGCGAGTTATGCGAAAGGAGTGCGTAAAATGACACTTTACCCACGACGTTTGGAAAACGAGCATTTTACGCACGCTATTACGAAAAGCTCATATTACAAATAGAGTGGGATATTTAGATGACGTTTTTCCGACCAAATCATTACTTAAATCTTAGTTAACGCAGAATTTCGGCCGTCCATGTTACTTTTTTAAAAACAAAATATTACAAGTTCTCTCGTATTTCACCCAACCGGAAACCAACCTAAAAACCAACCGGTCAACTGGTGCGCCAAACCAACCAATATTCCAACTTCCGGATAATTTTTTTTTTTTTAAACCAACCATTCATTGGACATGATAAACAATTGGTTCACGCTTGCATTTTACAAACCAACTCAAGTTCCAACTTTCGGTTAAGAATGGAAATGATCTTCCAAAAAAAAAACCATGAACTATTTGCTGGTTGGATACTTGTCAGAAGTGGTTGGTTTTAGTTGTTTTTAAACGATCAACCATCGACATTGCACCTAGGAAGTTTGAGTAAGGGTTATTTTATAATAAAAAACCTTGAGCCAACTGTTTAAACTACCCAATCGATGGTTTGCTTACGGTTGGCTTACAGAAACCATCTCAAAATCGACCTTTGAAAAGTTGGAACCTCCGTTACTTTGGTGCACCAATTGATCCTTTGATTTGAAGTGGATCGTGAAAAAAGCCGATCAACTGACCGACTGAATGACCGCAAAACCGAACGGTCATTAAGTGCAAGAAAAAGATCATTAAAAAGTAACAAAAACTAATGAAGCAACCAGCGATGAATTCAACGGTCATTTGACTTTACTCAATGGCTCATTTCTCATTTAACGACCAGTCATTTCTTCCGTCGTTTTTTGTTCACCTTCGAGATCACAAATTTTGTTAGGGGACCAAATTTCAATCATAAGTTGCGGTTTGAAGGTCCACAAGGTCCGTTGCTGAAACTGCGTTACGTACCTAGCGTTTGGAAAGTGAATCTCGCATCCGTGGGCCATATGAAGTCTTGTTTGTACGTAGGATATCGCAGCAACATTCTGAACTTGTACAAAGTTCTCGCGAGAAGCCCTTTGATACGAAATTCCACTTTGTTGTCGACGACCTCGCTGTCACCGGCAACTTGCCACTTTTCCAATCCAACAGTGGTGAACTCCAAAACATAGCTAATGGTCAGATTAACGGTGGGCACCCACGACAAATTTAACGCATTTATGCTGACCCCCGTTCGCGTTATGTTGCAGGGTTCGGGATACATGGTCACCGTTTTTCCTGGACTTTCGCTGTAAGCATCGGTGGAATGTGCCGGATATGCCCGGACGTAAACGAGATATTCCTGTCCAGGAAGCAGAGGCTGTAACATAGCCGAAAACTTGCCGTCCATCGCCCTCTCCGCATTTTTGATCAACTGTTCACCCTTCTGCCGTACACCGTTCACCAGTCGAACCGAACGCCAGTGAACTTCATAACGCACGGCTGCGGCATTAAGTTGTTTCGGTGGTAGCCAATGAATAGCCGCGAGTGTCGGTGTCAGGGCTTCGACGGTGACGTTTTCGGGTGTCGTTGGTGCACCAGCAGCGGTTCTTAACACGACGCCCGGTCCGAATTCGAGACTCAACGACTCGGCGTCGCCGTAATAATTGCTCAACGCCAGTTTGAAGCGATACTTCGTGAATGGCTTCAGATTCTTTATTTCGATTTCTCTCGTGTAAGATTGGTACTTCATCTTGTCGCTATTCTCGCACTTGTTCGGATCGTTCTCCAGACACTGGGACACGTAAATCGTGTAGAGGGTTCCTGGTAGGTTGTAACCTTCACAGTCGAAGTCCGGTTCCGGTTCCGGAAGCTTCACCGTGATGCTCGTTGCGGTTTTTGATACTTCCTCGCAGTTGTAGGCCATTTGACGAGGTATCAGACAATCGGCCGGTGGATAAGGCTGCAATGATTTTCCCGTTGCCTTTATATTCCTCAGATTCTCGAGGTAGAACCTCTCCACGTTTCGCTCCTCAGGGTAAATCTTGTTCACGTAGTGAATCTCGTCTCCGCTCAAATTTGACCAATACACGTTTATCTTGTCGATCGTCAAGGCCGTTGGCGGCAAACCGAGCTCGTCGAAAGCCGCTGGCATGAAAAGATTGCAAATGCAACCGTCTATCGATGCGATGTGAAGATCACCCTCCAAAGAAGCCCAGTACATCACCGGGTTTAGAGGGTCTGTATTGTCCACCGCCATTGCCGGTTTTACCGATGGCCTCGAGGAACACGAACAATCCTCGTCGTCGTTGAAAAAGGACTCGACGTGTTCTCCGTTCAAGTCCGCACTCATTATGACCCCCCGGTCATTCTTAGTCAATTCGATCCAAAAGATTTTTCTAGAATGAAGAAAGTATTATTTTGTCAATCTCTAAGAACCGCGATTTTTTTTTTTTTTTTTTTTTTTTTTTTTTTTTTTTTTTTTTTTCGAAGTCAGAAATTGTATGTTGAATTCTTGCAGATTTAAGACAATGATAGGACATATTTTTTTGGAAAATGAAATCGCAAGTTTTGAAGGATTCTAAAAAAACACAATCTTTATTGTTTTAGTATGTATTTTCATGTTGAAGTTGGAGGAGCTCTGAGATTTTTTCGCCAGACCGAAATTGGGGAATTTTATGAAATATCACATCGGCAATATCATCTTCTTCACTATGATTTTGGAAAGTTGAGACTTTGATCGTGTTGGATATTCAGTTAATTTATAGCTACACGGATTTTTGTTCTTAATACAATATCCGAGACTCAGTTCTCCCTTCGGACGTCCACGTTCAAAAAATTTAACGATAAAAATGAGAATAAAAATGAAGTTTACATGCGAAAAAGTAGTGAATGTGTCTACATGTATTTAAGAAAATATTATACGAATCTTGAGGACTTCTCTTTTTAAGGACATTTTGTCATCTTTACTATGATTTTGGAAAGATGAGACTTTGATCGTGTTAGAAATTCAGTTACTTTATAGCTACACGAATTTTTGCTCTTAATACAATATCCCAGACTCAGTTCTCCCTCCGGAAGTCCATATTCAAAAAAATCAAGTATAAACATGAAATTTACATGCGAAAAAGTAGTGAACGCATTTGCATGTATATAATAATATATTATGCGAATTTCGAGGAGTTCTCTTTTTAAGGACATTCTGTCGAGATTGAATTTGTAAAAAACCAAAAATAATGAGAAAGCAATTTGCAAAATTTTACTGTTACTACAGCTTTTACACATGATATCATTAAAAACTCACCCCGTCAATGGCGATATATCCAAATTAACGATGCTCCGGCTTCGCGTAACAATTTGTTCGTAAATAAGAACTCCAGCTTCCCAAGCGCTCAAGTCGAGTTTCATGATACGACTGCTGCTCGTTTTCCGGTTTCCGGACTCGCTCCAGTACAGTTTTCGGGCAACCCAATCGACGCACAAACTCGAGCTTGTGCTATTTAGCGTCAGCATCTTCGTCGCATTTTTTCCCTCGAGATCGGACGTCACGAGCTCCTGCATCTCGTTCACCCAAAACATTTTCTTCTCTGCTGCCAAATATCTCACTTCCGCGACTATGTGTCGCGTTATCGTTTTGTTAGATTTCCGATCCAAATCGATCATCCTGACGGCGTCTGCGGTTGCTACCAACAATTGTGGTACCGGATTTTCATATTCCATTGAAACATTTACGGTGTCGGTGTACGGACCTGCACCCACGTCCGTAAATGCCCGAACTTTGAAGTAATATGTCGTGTTCGGTTTCAATAATTGTACCGGATATTCTTGACTCTGGTGACCGACTCTCACATCGTTGCAAATTTGGACTTCCATTTCATCCTCTATTAACCAACACTTCAATGCGTAGCCTTGTATCAGCCCATTTTCAAATTCTGGGAGGTTCCACCTGGAAAAAAAATTATGATGCGCATTTAAAACCAAATTATTGATGAACATTTCAATAACTGGATAACAAAAGGTCAATGTGGTATCAATGCCATTTAATTGTCATTTTTTGGACCCAATGGGATATCATTGTTAGACAAATTTAAGTGTGTTTAGTGAATAAATTTATATTTCCCATTATAAATATCATACGCGCGATATATTTTTTTTATGTGTTTTGGGTTGAAATGTTGGTTTAAACTTTCGGCAAATAACTTAAGTTGATAAATGAAAAATAAAATCTCCTAAAAACCTCACCATTACATCGAATTTAATTTAAACTGAACGTCGGGCTCAAGTGACTGATACTTAATTTATTTAGAAAATTTCATTCAAATTAATCGAAATTCACGAAAATTTAAGAATGCAATTTTCAAAAATTTTAGTTTCTGTGCAATATGAAGCAAAGTCGGTAAAAAAATCTACTTCAGCATCCTTTTAACTATTCATCACCATTTTTTATCGTGCCTGAAGTTTTAGAAAAACCAATTATAATTGAAATTTATACGTGACACCATTCAAAAATTTTATCTAAATTCGAAGGTAAATAGGATTACACTGTAATCCACTCTCAGCTTTGAAATTAAAAAATCTAAGATATTTCGTGCTTTTCAGGTGTCGTATATACATGATGGACCTTGAAAACCCACCTGAATGTGGCAATTACGTTGATTTCTTCACTCAATGGTTCCCTGTTGAATTCAACGAAGACTCGAACATTTGTGGGTTGACTGGGTACACTTTGTGGAGATCGTAGCATTCTACGGGAATGTGTGGACGTTCCCCAATAAGTGAACGCTTTGACGGTGACTTCGAGTACGGAGTAAGGTAAAATTTGGTCGGAATTGTTGTAAGCCATTGAAGTTTCGGTGGTTATTTCCGGATTGGAATTGGTGTTGATATAATCCGCGAATTTGACTTCGTAGAAGACAGTTCCGTAGTTGATGTTGGTAACGGGATCCCAGGAAACATTGAAATTGCGCCAAGTTCCTTCCAATCTTATGCTGTCGAGTTTCACGGCGTTCGGCAAAACCACGATGGTATCGGACGTTAGATTTCCGGGATATTGATGAAGCGCCGGATCCATTATAGCGACCATGTGCAAGCCAATTAGCGAAATTCCGTTGATGATTGCAGTGTTTTGTCCCGATAAGTCACCGATCACAGTATTTCTATCGTCTTGAAGCCACAACAAGTGTTCGGAAAAATAACACAAAGGTCCCTGCATATTTGGATGTTGTAGTGATGATACCTGCAAAACCAATGAATCCATTGTCAGTTAACAAATTTCGATTTTAGTGTTTATTGGATTAGTTTTATTTGCCTTTTCATAGGTGCATCTGCGATGCATTTTTAATTAGGATACATCACATCCCTTGCCGATTTTCCAATCGTAACTTATGGTTGGGATTTGGTAGATTTTTTCTAAAAGCTTTTTTTCAAACTAACCAGTTTCAACTTATCAAAGGTTGATTTGGAATCGGTAAACTGTAAAGAAACCATCGTTTGGATAGCACTAACAGTTGGCTCACAGTTGGTTGTTACATAATAACCTTGGTTCCAATTTCCTGGCTACAATATCAATGGTTTATTTTTCAAAATCAACCACCAGTCAACCATTACGGACAACTAACTAACCAACGGTTGGTTTATGGTTGGTTTTGAAAAATCAACCAACACTCAACCATTACCATTCTCGGTTGAAAGTTGGAACTTAAATTGGTTTATGATATCCAACCGTGAACCAAAGTCCATCATGCCCAAAGAATGGTTTATAATTGATTTACCAACACCAACCCTAAATAAGCCTTCGGAAAGTTGGAAGATTGGCCGGTTTGGCGCACCAGATGACCAGTTGGTTTCAGATTGGGTGGAACGCGAGAGATTCGGTTAAAATTTTCTTTGGATCCATCTCACAAAACGGTTCAAAACTTAAACAAGTACGTAATAATGCGCAAGGACATTTCGTACCAACTATGTTAAAAAAAACAAAAACTGGGACTAGTCTTATCCACAGAAAGTTTTTAACATTTTTTTCCCACTTATTGTTTTAAAAACGGTTGCAAAGTCTGACTTTGCGCTTTGCTTCTTCGTTTTGCACATTTTTCAATACTTCCGCTATAAGGTCATCAAATTTGGTCAGCATTCGTCTGCATACCGGTCAGATTCTGTAATCCACCATAGGAAACAATCCCACGTATCCTACGTATTAATATGTAATATATAATACTGACCTTCTCAGGTACAATTTTATGGCCCATCAGGATCCTTTCCGAAGTCGGTGCCCGATAGACGATGGATCCACTTTCGTAGCTTCTCACGATCCAATATACATATCTATTCTCGGTGTCTAACGTCAGACCCATGACCTGTTTCCCATTGAAAATTTCATCGGAGTGATAGTATCGTCTGTCCTGTCCATTGAGACGCGCAACTTCGACAGCGTGCCCGGTCGACCAATACAAATAAGCAGCTTGGGCGTCGATCATCAATTCCTTGACAATGGCCAGGATCGACATGGGCTCCTGTTGCGACCCATTGAGGTTTGCCCGCGTTATCTGCAATGCGATCGAGTCAAATGAGCAGCTGCAGGCATTTAAATTTTTCTCAATGATCGGTACATAAATTAAACTTACGATCTGCTGTTTAGGATTGGCCCAGTACAGTTTCTTCGATATCCAATCGACGGCAACGCTACCAACCGAATTGATGTTCAGACGCGATTTTTCGTGACTCGTGACGTTGTATTTGTACAACGCCGAGTTATTCCCCACGAGATACAAGCAATCCTGATACCAACTGACGTCAACGATGTAATATTCACTCTCGGAGTCCCTTAAGCTTTCTTTGTATATCAGAGTATCCACGTTTTCCCCGGTGACGTCACTCCGCAGCAATCCCTCGTTCGCCGACCACAAAATCGAGGCGTGTGAGCCATCCCTACGAAGATGCATTACTTTTTATTGAAGTTGTTGTGAAAATTACAACATGTAAATGTATATAAATATGTGAGCGGTAAATGAAAGGCTGTAAAGTAACACTTTGCAAATTGCTTCCTCACTGATTTTGGTTTTTTACAAACCCTGACGGTTTCGCCGAAACTGAGTTGTAAATCCCCATTGATTCATGAGACACAGCTTGCAGTTCGATTTGTTTTGTAATTATGATTTAATGATAATAATGTATAGTGATTATAGAATAGTGTGTAAGCACTTTGCAAATTGCTTCCTCGTTGATTTTTTACAAACCCTGACTGTAGCCCCGAAACAGAGTTGTAAATCCCCATTGATTCATGAGACACAGTTTGCAGTTCAATTTGTTTTGTAATTATGATTTCATAATAATAATGTGTTGTGATTGTAGAATAGTGTGTAAGCATTCGAATAGCTGCAAAAATATTAATTTTTGCTTTGATATGGAAAGAAATAGTGAAAAAAATGGAAGAAATAATTTATGAACTAATTATTTTTCCCCATGTTTTCAAATGGATTACCGTGAATTTTTTATGAAAAATAATCATCTTTGCAGCTATTCAAAAGTTAAGGCATCGTATCATAATCGCTGAATATTATTATTATGAAATGATAATTACAAAAAAAATTGTACGGTAAACTATATCTCATGAATTAACGGGGATTTACAACTCCGTCCCGAAGTGTCAACCGGAAATAATTGAGTTTCACCGATTTTCCAACCGAGAAAAAATAAGTTTCAATGAGCCCCCTGCGTGATTGGTTTTAATCGACATTTTAACCGATAACAACCGGTTTATCGGTTAATTTCACCAAAGAAAATGTCGTTTACCATCGATTAATTCACCCCTAAAAATTACTCAAAAAACAACGGATTCGATTAAAAATCCAGTTACGTTAGGTGAAATCGAAACCGGTCAAATGATCGGTAAAAAAATCGGTGACACTTTTTGCCAGCTACCAATTTGTTTCGTTTTTTTACCGTCTGATCAAAATAAGCAATGGTAGATTTTAGCTTTAAATAATGGTAAAAGCGATTATTACTTCAACGTTCGTCCCCGAAATTCGGTGGACCATGGTCCTCTACCCGCGCTCGTGTAAGCCGCAGCCTTGATAGTGTAGTCCGATTTTTCGCGCAAATTATAAACGGTGTGCGACGAGCCGGCGATTTCCGTTTGATGAATCGAGTGGCCGGTAGATTCGTCCTTAATCTCGAGTTCGTACGACCAATTTTGCCAGGCACCCTTGCCTTGGCCGCCCAGTAAATGCGGTGCCTGCCAAGAGACCTTGGCCCTTTCGGCGCCTAATACCGCCTGAACCCCCGTCGGAGGATTCACTGGCACCGGAACTGGCTGACTGGCGTCCATCAAAACGTTCACGCTGACATATGAAACGTCAGATCTACAACAGTCAACGATTATTGATACAGGAAACTTTTATCAATGGAAAAATTGATGTAAATAAGTCATTCTCTATGGTTCATCACATCACTGTTAAAAAATATTTGAAGTTTTTACGCATAAATTGGGTAAATAAATTTAATATACAATAGTATAATAGAATTGGTATGTTTGTCGTAAAATTAAAACAAATTATTAACATTGAAGGACTTTAATTATAAAAATTACTATACCACGCATTAATTCTAGATCGCATTTATAAATAAATTTTAATATACCAGTTTATGCATAAAAACTTCCAGTACTTGTGCATTAAATTACAAGAAATTTTTTTTACAGTTATGCTATGGTTTGTCATTAAGGAGTAAAAATTCATTAAGGATGTAAAAATTTGGCACTGATTTGACTAGTGTGAAGCGCTCCAACCTCCTTAAGACATACTATATCAATTCATCAAATGAAAAGGAAATCTCAAAAAATATGTAAAAATCAAGTTAACTTGTTCCAATAGATGCACCCAATTTTAAATAAAAAAAAAAATTATCCCGATGTACGTCATTTTTTCAATTTTTCATTTAATTTGTAATGTTAAGGGTGTATCGAACCGCCCAGATGCTTCAATTTTTAACACTGTTAAAAACATTTTTAATACTTCTTTTTTAACCCGGGCTCGAATTACAATTTCGTTTTAATTCCGAGAGAATTACCTGTCAGGATACGCGTTGTGAAAATATCGGTTCTGGCCAGAATGATATCCTTCGGTCAGGACTTCTTCCCCGTTCGTCCAATAGAAGAGGCCATTGGCCATCGCGAGTGAGACGACGTTTTTGAATTTCGGTTGTTGGGTGTTGGCGCGAAGATTGAGAATTTCCCGGCCGTCGAGGGAAACGGAAATGACGGTATTCTTCGTGTGGTCAGGTACGAGCAACCGGAAGTTGGTGTGATCCACGGTGAAGGCGCCGAGGTGGGCGTCTTCGAGAATGAGATAGGGTTGAACTTCGTGCTTTATGCCATTGCTTATGTCTGCTAAATCAAGCCTGTACAGGCCACCCCTTGTGACCCAGAAGAGATACCCATTGTAAGGGTCAACTTCGATGTGCGACGGTCGGGTCAAAAAACCCGCCATTGCGACCGTCAACCCTTTCCCATCGAAATTACATCGCACTATTTGCCAGACCGTGGTCGCGTGCTTAACTTCTCCCAACACGTAGAGATGCATGTTCAACCAGTCAACGGACAAGCTCAGTGGCTTAAAGTTCACCTGACCAGGACTGAGAACGACCTTCGGTTCCGAAGGCTCCAATATCGATGTGCGATAAACGTATCCCATCGAATCGGAGAGAAAAAGTTCGGCAGATGCCACGTGGATGGCTACGCCTCGGATCAAGCCTCCTGATCGACAAACCACTCGTGGCTCGTCCAGCATATCCGCACCTTGCTTCATTACCACGTGCTCACCACCGAGAATCAATATCGGTTGCTGTGTGTCCTTCACTGTGGAAAATCAGAAATATCAAATGAATTAGAAAATTGTTGCAACGATAAATTGATTGATTATGCATTATAGGGATATCTTATAGGAAGTGATCGTGTAAAAAAATAAAAACTGGAACTGGAACTGTAAGGTTTTACTCATGAAGTCATCAGTTGAATTTAATTTACAATTGTCATGTAAAATTTGAGTACTTTTGCAATGAACGACATGCTCACAACCGAAAATCAATATCGGTTGGTGCGTGCCTTCACTGTGGAATATTAGATAAATATTTTGAAAAATAATGAAGTATCAAATAGTATTGGAAAATTGTTGCAACGATAAATTGATTGCTCATGCATTATAGGAATGTCTTGTAAGAAGTGATTATGTTAAAAAAACTGGAACTGGACCTGACAGATTTTATTCATGAACTCATCAGTTGAATTTAATTTACAATTGCGATGTAAAATTTGAGTACTTTTGCAATGAACGACATGCTCACCACCGAGAATCAAAATCGGTTGCTGCGTGTCTTTCACTGTGGAAAATTAGATAAATATGTTGAAAAATAATGAAATATTAAATAATATTAGAAAATTGTTGCAACGATAAATTGATTGCTTATGCATTATAGGGATATCTTATAAGAAGCTATCGTGCAAAAAAAACTGGAACTGGACCTGAAAGATTTTATTCATGAACTCATCAGTTGAATTTAATTTACAATTGTGATGTAAAATTTGAGTACTTTTGCAATGAACGACATGCTCACCACCGAAAATCAAAATCGGTTGCTGCGTGTCCTTCACTGTGGAAAATCAGATAAATATTTTGAAGCGTGGGTGTCAAAATAATGGATAACCAAAGTTGCTAGAATATCGAATTTCAAAATAATGAACGTCTGAATCTAGAATGGCCATCATTATGAAGTTCGATGTTGCTACCATTCACTATTTTTGTAATTTGCTATTTTGATTCCAATCTTATTAAAACGAAATTAAAATAGCAAATGACCAACATTGAGAATGGCTGAAACAGCAAATTCCATGATGATGGCTATTCTAAATTCAGACGTTCATTATTCTAGCATTCCGCAACTTTAGTTACCCGCTATTTTGACACCCACCCATTTTGAAAAATAATGAAGTATCAAATAATATTACAAAATTTTTGCACCGATAAATTGATTGCTTATGCATAATAGGGATATCTTATAAGAAGTGATCGTGTAAAAAAAAAAAGAAAACTGGAACTGGAATCGGAAGGTTTTAATCATGAACTTATCAATTAAATTTAATGTACAATTGTGATGTAAAATTTGAGCAAAATTTTTTGCAATGAAATTAAAGAAAATTAAAAAAAGATAAAGTACTTTTATAGTGAAGTTAAAGAAAATTATTAAAAACGCTGTGCCAAAAATAAATTTGACATCGCATTATACATGGTAAAATTAATATGGCAGTTTATGAATAAAAATGTTTGGTATTGTAATTTTCCAGTAAATTTGTGTTACAGTGAAGTTAATGAAAATGAAATCGTACCTGCAGGCTCCGGTGGGGTCGTGATGGAAATAACAGCAGGTGGTCCATCACCCACGCCATTTCTCATGGACACGCTTATTGTATAATTGTTATTTGGTACCAAGTTCGGAAACATGTAGTGATCGGTGTTTTCCGCAGCTAGTATGTCCTACGTAAATGAAAAAGCTCATAAGAAAGACAACTTGTGTTAAACCGTTTGGTCGCGTAATCCCACTTGTTAGAAAGTACAAATAATAGTCGTATAGGAGAGAACGCCATGCCAGAAATATGTACATCGGTGTATCTGGTTCGTACAAGCCCTAAATAGTTAGATGTGCCCTCGTTTGCAAGCACTATTCGAATGAAGAAGAAATTGAAGTATAAAAAAATAAAAAATAAATAGTTATGACAAATTATTCTACATGAAAAAACCTTTTCAAGTTTTTCTTGTAATACACTTAATGGTTTATAGTAACTATTGAATGAAAAAATAAAAATAAAATAAATAAATAAATAAATGAATAAATTTTTATTGTATGATTAATGTAACATTAATTTGCTTTAAACAGTTTTATTTAATAGAAGAACAGGAGCTTACAATTTGACAAAAAATCCATCATTGTTCAGTAAAAAATAAAAAATATTTAAAAAATACTTATTCAAACGAATAGCGCTCATCCATGGCAAACGATATCGTCAACCTTCGTTGTGATTGAATATTCAAAAGCGATTTTACATGCAAAGCGGTAGACGTGCAGCGCAAAGCAAAATGAGAATTACGATTAAAAAATCAATTTTTGAAGTTAATAGGAATATTTCATAATAATAATAATATAATGCAAAAATGTCGCAAATGTATTAAGAAGGAAAGAAAGTGTGCAACAATTTTCTCAAACTTTTTGCTATTGATTACGGACATATTTCAGAAGGAATAAAAAGTTATTTGAAAGATTTTGAAACTATTTTCTTTCTACTTTGAAATTAATGTGATCAATATTTATGGAATCCCATCAAAATTTTCATTGGCAAAATTGTACTATATTCTATTATACTTCATTTTTATACAGATAAAATCCAAAGCAATTAGATTTCCTATAAAAATAATAATAAATAAAAATTCAATTTTATTATATGAGTTAAAAACTGTACAATTATTCAGTTAAGAGCAAAGAAAAAAGTGATATTGTACAGACATTTGTTTAATAATGCGATTTTTTTTTAAATCAAGAATTATATATGAAAAAAATAATATCCTGTTACTTTAGCCATTAAATGGGATTTCTAACTCAATTTTAGATACTATCCTCTTCAAATTATATTTATTCATATATATAAACGTGAATAAATTTATTCGCGTTATAAATTTCCTCACCATTATGGTAGAAAATAGTGCAAAAACATCATCACTAACTCAAATTTGATAATTGTGGGACATTCGCTTCCCTTATTGTGACTGGATGAAAAAAAAATAGTTTGAAAAATCACTAACATAAAAAAATGAATAATCTCAGCAGCATAAAAGTTACTTGCGGTTTGTTAAGTCAATTTTTAATTAATTAGTTACAGCTCGGGTTGTCGAACCAGTTGCAAAATTATATATGCTAAGCTAAATTGCTTTATTAAATACAAGATAGAGCAGCAAAAAGGAAGAAATAATACATATATACATTTTTATATTAAATAACACAATTAAAAAATTTTTTTTCGCAGATAGAGAATAGCACATAGTAATAAATGAAAAGAAGAGAAATAAGTGGGAGTGCGCCATAATTTGAGCACCGACTGTATAAAATGTATATCGCAGTACGTAGTTTGATATAAATGATCTATATTGGTTTTCTGGCGTGGCGTGTACCTTATTAAGCAAGGAGTAGTCAGCCCCTTGTAATTGCAAGACATAGGACATGAGTGGACCATTGGGAAACGGGCCTGGTTCCCAAGACACAGACACACGATAGCTATCAACCGCTGCTGCTCTTACTATTACCGGTGCTGAAGTTGGCCGACCTGCGGCTAGTGTTAATATAACAACACTCGGTGCCGAAACAATCGGTTCCCGGTTGTGTTGTGTTGATTTGAGCAATAGGGCCACCCGGAACTGAAAATTAATTGCATTCATTCGTGTAAGTCGTTGGCTCCTTGTTGATGGGCAAACATCCTTAGCGAGTGTTTTATGGAATAAATGTCCTAAAAAAGCTTTACGGTCATTCGAAAAAAATTGAGGTTGGATGAAATGTCTCCGAAAAGCGATACTTCCATTCGAGAAAAAAATTTTTAAATGTCCTAAAAAAGCTTTCCGGCCATTCGCGGCAAATTTGAATTTGGACAGAATATCCTCAAAAAGGGTTACCTTCATTCTGGCAAAATATCCTCAAAAAGGGTTACCTTCATTCTGGCAGAATATCCTCAAAAAACATTGCCCCTATTCGGGCAAATGTTCAATTTGAGCAGGATGTCCTCAAAAAACGTTACCTCTATTCGGGCAAAAGTTCAATTTGAGCGGAATGTCCTCATAAAGCGTTATTTCCATTTGGGGGAAAAACTGACCTCGGACAAAATGTCCTAAAAAAGCTTCATGGTCGTTCGGGAAAAAATTGAGTTTGGATGAAATGTCCCCGAAAAGCGTTACCTCTTTTCGAGGAATAAAACTGTACCGACAAAACGCCTTAAAAAAGCTTTACGGGCATTCGGGAAAAAATTGAGTTTGAATTGTTTAAATTTAAAGGACAAAATGTCCTTTAAATTTATTGATCCTAATTGCTGAGTTCATAAGGCTTCCTCAAGCGATAATAGGAAAATGGAAAAAATGTCCAAGTTCATTGTATTTCATCGAGTATTTTATCTTTTAATTCTCAATAAGACGAATTTTATCAATTGAGAAATGTACGTCCCTTCAATGCCAAACGAATGTAGGTGAGTACGACGTCAGCACTTTACTCCAAGTATCACAAAAAAAAAAGAAAAAAAGGGAAATCAATAGCAGTTTCATTGCATTAACTCACCCGATATTTTGTATACGGTTGCAAATTTTCGACTAGTATTTGATCGTCCTCGCCCCACGATTGATTCCGACAATATTGCCAAGTCTCGGCGAGTTCCTCATACCTCCATTGAACCAGATAAGATATTCCACCGCCGCGTCTTTTTTCCACGTCGACGCCCTTCCATTCCAAGCGAAGAGAAGTTGCCGTGAGGGAATCGGCAACGAGGGCAGGTGCTGGCGGTACACCGATCTCCGCTATAAAAATGGAGAAAACAAAAAAAAAACATGAAGTATGCGGAGTTTGCGATTTCAAGTAATACTCCAAGCTTTCATATACCAAACTCGACCGCTTTCGGGAAACGTCTTATCTCTAGCAGGTCCGAACACCGACGAAACCACCAAAAAAGCTCTGAGTGCTTTTCGAATATGAAAAAGACAAGAATTTTGAAAGAAAGCACTGAAAAAGCACTGAGTGCATTTCGAATATGAAAAACATAGGAACTTTGATAGAAAGCACCGGTGCTTTTCGAATATTGGAAACACCGGAATTTCGATAGAAAAAGTACTCAGTGCTTTTCGACTATTAGAAACACCGGAATTTTGATAGAAAAAGTACTCAGTGCTTTTCGACTATTAGAAACACCGGAATTTCGATAGAAAAAGTACTCAGTGCTTTTCGACTATTAGAAACATCGGAATTTTGATAGAAAAAGTACTCAGTGCTTTTCGACTATGAGAAACACCGGAATTTCGATAGAAAGCACCGAAAAAGCCTCAAGTGCTTTTCGGTGGTCACAAATCCGCTCAAGAGACAAGGGAGAATCGCGTTGCACATTGAAAAAAAAAAAAAAAAAAAAAACCTCCGCGAAATCTTCCCCCGAAGCTAACCCTATAAGCTTCGCATGTGGAGTTTGACGTTTAAGGTAACCGCACCGTTCCACCGGAAATGAGTATCAAGGACCAACCGACAAAAAGGGCGACGCGTATATCCGAGGATAAAGATGATACGAATCGCGATAAGAAGTTCATGGAATACCATAAGATGCTGGACGAAATGAAATCAAGCTTTTTGGAAAGATGGAAGCTCGACAAGTCCCACGATACGGCGAGCCTCGATGATTTCGAGAGATTTCGAACCCTGGGCACGGGGGCGTTTGGTCGGGTTTTGCTGGTTCAGTACAAACCAACTTCGACCTACTATGCAATGAAGATACTCGACAAGAAAAAACTCGTAAAAACTAAACAGGTCGAGCACACGTACAACGAGAAGAAAATTCTGCAGTGCATTCAATTTCCGTTCGTAGTGTCCATGGAATTCAGCTTCAAGGACAATTCGTACATCTACTTGGTTCTGCCTTTTATCAACGGTGGTGAAATGTTCTCTCATCTTCGACGCATGGGTCGATTCGAGGAGGACTTGGCGAGATTTTACGCAGCCCAGGTAGCCCTTGGCCTCGAGTACCTTCATCATTGCGGGCTCGTTTATCGCGACCTCAAACCGGAGAACATATTGATCGACAGAACTGGCTACTTGCGGATCACGGATTTTGGATTCTGCAAGATGGTCCAGACGAGAGCGTGGACTCTGTGCGGCACTCCGGAGTATTTGGCACCCGAAATTATTCTCTCCAAGGGTTACGGCCAATCCGTTGATTGGTGGAGCTTTGGTGTCTTGATTTATGAAATGAATGCAGGTGAGAAATGTAGGCTCTCAGTTTTGTTATATTTTTACGACGCGCGGAAAAGTTTTGCTCGATTGAAAAAAAAAAAAAAAAAAATCTCTTTGAAGTCTTGGTTCATGAAAAAATTTTGGCAATGTAGTAATATATTTTGTTCGTATGGTCTGAATTTTTTTAATGTTGTAAAAAATTGTTGTTTAACAGGAACGGAATATCTGACGATTCGTTTTATTGAAACCCTCGATTTGTTTGATGATTATGGTAAATTATGGTAAAAATCTTTTTTTTTTTTTGGGATATTATTATCGTATCAGAATTTAAGGTAATTTTCACATCTGTAAATCAGGTTGTGCGCCGTTTTACTCTTACGACACAATAAAAATATACGAGAAGATTGTCGCGGGTAAATTCAAGTTTGCCAAATTTTTCCGAAGATCCAAAATTTCAAAATTCCTTAAATATCCAAAGTCCTTAAATATCCAAATTTATTAAATTTCCAAATTTCTAAATTTCTTAAATTCCCAAATTTCTAAATTTCTTAAATTTCTTAAGTTTCTAAATTTTCAAATTGCCTACCTGTCAATTTCATTGTATTTTTACGACACGCGGAAAAGTTTCCTTGATTTAAAAAAAATCTCTTTGAAGTCTCAGCTTATCAAAAATTTTCGTCAATGAAATGATATAGTTTGTTCGAATCATCTCAATTCCAAAAAATGTAACAAAAAATTATTATGTACAACAGCAACGGAAATGAGTATTTAGTGATTCGTTTCATTGTATCTGTCGATTTGTTTAAAGATTATAGTAAATTATGATAAAAATCTGATCTTGTTTTTTTTTTTTCTTTTTTTGGACATTTTTATCGTACCAGATTTTGAGGGCGTTTCCACATTTGTAAACCAGGTTACGCGCCGTTCTACTCTCACGACCCAATGAAAATATACGAGAAGATTGTCGCGGGTAAATTCAAGTTTGCCAATCATTTCGGCGACGATCTTAGAGACATCTTGAAGAATATACTTCAGGTCGATCTGACGAGACGCTATGGGAATTTGAAGGATGGCTCGATGGACATTAAACGGCACAGATGGTTCAGTACGACGGACTGGAGCCGAGTATACGATCAGAAAATCGAAGCTTCCTTCGTACCCAAATGTCGGGATCCTGGCGATGCGAGTAACTTCGATAAGTACGACGAGGAAGTCTTGAGAGTCGCATCGACGGATCCCTACACTAAGGAGTTTATTGATTTTTAATAGCAGTGCTCAAACTAGCTTTACTAAGTCGTGTACAAATTTTATCGGAATAATTAATATTATACTTATCCATACGTAATATAAAAGGTAGTAGCCCTAAATGTATGTCTTCGAAATTTTCTAATTTCCAGCATTTCGAATATTCCAAATTTTTCCAAAATTCCAAAAATTTCCAAAATCTTCCGAATTTTCCAAATTTTTCCAAAATTCCAAAAATTTCCAAAATCTTCCGAATTTTCCCGAATTTCAAAATTTCCACAATATGTAGATTTTCCAACGTATAAAAGAAAATCAAAATTTCCAAAATTTGTAGAATTTCCAAAATATTTTTTTTTTAATTCAAAATATTCGAAATTTTAGAAATTCTGGAGAAAAAAATATTCAAAATCACATTGGCAATGAAATTTTCAGCGAATCGCTTCAAGTTGACCATGGAATTTTCAGCAAGTGGTTTCAAGTTGTCCATGGAATTGTGAGCGAGTCGTTTCAAGTTGGCTATCGAATTTTAGGCGAGTAGTATTGGCGATGGAGTTGTAAAAACTCAATTCGAGATATTCGACCGTAGTTTTGCGAGTACGAGCCCCATTATTAGCCCCAGTTAATTAATATATAATACTTATTAATTACTTACTTATTTATATTTAAAAAAACACACGCTATTCGAGATAGACATATATATACACATATATATTAGAATCGGAAATCGTACCTTTGAGGTGCTGGAAGTACCGATTCAGAGCGTCGTGACATCCTAGAACGCAGTACAGTTCTTTCGGTGGCAAAAGTTTTTGCGTGCAATTCTGTGAAACAGAGATATTATTTTTTATCGAATCTAATTTTGCGCGAATAATTAAGAAGCGTAGAATGGTGTGTAAAAAAAATGGAGTCGGTGATATTTCGACGCATTTCTCCTCCCACTATTAGAATACAATAATGAATATTTATAGAAATGTTTTATTGAAATTTATTGTGGATTGTATGTTCCATTGTTTCCTTTTTGTAATTATTATAACAGAGGGACGAAAATACGAACACCCGATAGGTCACCTTAGCTTGGGATTCACTATATTCAGAGAAAAGATTTATTATACTTTTATAAAATTTAATTGAAATAAGTAATTTTTCTCGTTTGTCCGGGAGTCCATCAGTATTTTATTTAAAACGAGTATATATTTTTAATTAAAACCGAATTATTGATTCATATTTATCTTTGAAGACGATCAAAGGAAATATATATTTCTGAAGAGGAATCGAAACGTACAAATAAAAAAACGTATTTTTTTCCACGACCGAAGATTCCCCCAGAAAAAATCTACAGATGTAATCAGTAGCGCCCACATTTAAAATCTAATAAATATTTTCATCCTTGAAATAGAAATATTTTCCTAAAAAACAGTTTCCAAATAAACCGAATTCTAATTTTCCGTTTTAGGTAAAACAGACAAATCATTTTTCTGGATTCTTTACATACAAAAAAAATATATCATACATTCCAACTTTTATTTTTTTTTTTAACAGAGCTAAAATAAATTACTTACACAAACTGCTTGACAACTCGTTTCCAGTGCTTGCTCCCACGCCGCACAACCTTTGGTACACTGAAACAAAAAATTTAAAACGCTTGTATTGAATTGTGCAATTAATTTCAGAACAGAGAAATACAATCTCCTAGTTGTACAATAGTTTGTACGCTCTCTAGCTGCCGATTGATTTTTTGAAGCCCTGCGCACACACACACGCACATATATAGACATAATATATATAAATATAAGATAAAAATCACGTCACAATATATATAATTTTTATTTTTTGGAAATCACGATCATAAGGGCTTTTATTACCGGTTAGTACTGTGTTTAAGCGTTTTCGAGATGCTTCTCCCCGAATTTACCGATTTGCTTTGCTTAAGAATTTTTATGTTTGAGGTTTTTTGTTTTGTGAAGCTAAAGAAGATCGGTGCACTGTAATCTGTCGCGAGGACGAGAGCTCAACGAAACGAGCAGCCCGGCAGATGGGAGTCACCGCTACGAGTTCTTGCAATTAGTCGTAGACCGGTGCAAATCCGGCGCCCTACGGCGAAAGTGCATCGCCTTGGAGAACGAATGGAATTTGTTGTTAAGTTTTGGCATAGAATAGATCATTCTGATGCATTATGAATGTGAAGTATAGGCCCGTTTTCGCGTGACGCACTAAGGGAGGCGATTTTGCACATCGTTACCGGCATGAATTTGCGCTTTCGATACAGTACCGAAATAATTCGAGGGAGGGGGCAGTAGTTCTCGGGTAGGGGATTTTGGGAGACATTGAATAGTAAATAATTCGAGGGAGAGGGCAGTAGTTCTCGGGTAGGGGATTTTGGGAAACATTGAATAGTAATAATATTGAGCTATCGAAGATTACTCAAAACAATTAGTCTTGCTCGGGCCGCCGCCGAGGTGAGTGAGTTCCGACTCGAGCTTTTGCCGATCTCGCCGCGTCTACTGTTCGGCTCTCGCGCTTGACGTACGTAGTGTCTATAGCGTACGCTACAAGTTCTCGTTCGGTGTGGATTTTATTCGTAAAATAAAATCAGTGGTTTTGTGAAATATTCAGTGCATTTCAGTGCATGTTGTTTTCGATATTCTTCCTTGGAATATGGTTCTCGCTCTTCGATGTACCAGGAACAATTCCGGTGAGTCGTTTTCCGTATAATATACATTGCTTAATCGATTATTTCGATTCAAGATTTCGTACTGCTGCATATCCGTGCAGCTATCTGTATATAATATGAGATGAGGAGGCGCGCGCGTAATTTAAAAATGCAATACTATTCCATTTTCATCATGATAAAATTAACTTATTGTAATTAAATTGATATTAATATTGATCTACACTCAAGCTACAAGGAATAATATAAAAATTCATAAATTCATTTTATCATGATAAAAATAGAATAGTATTGTACTTTTTTAACAGTGCAATCTTTGATGACTGATAGCGTGAAAACGGCTGGATTTACATTAATTTTTGATAGGACACTTTTTATAGAGCATAACATTTCCTACCGAAATCATATAATCAAATTTCGATTTGGTGTGACCAATCTCGAGATATAAAAATCAGAATATCGCGGAATTTTTTTCCAATGCATTTTAAATGGAGAATAAGAAATTACGGACAGACACCTCTAAATATTAATATCAAGAGCCGACATTTTAACAGGCTCAATATCTAGTTATACTGTATTCATTTTTCAATGTTCTGCGAAAAATTATTGTTTTTAAAAATATATTTTTTTAAATCATAAAATAATAATTTTTTCAAATATTTTTTTAAAATAATAAAATAATGATTTTAAAAAATATACGGACATTTTTTCTAAACCACTTTTCTCGACATTTTGGGCCATTATCACTATACTGAGATGAAAATCTAAAAAAAAATCATGAAAACAAACTTTTCTCTATGAAATAAAAATAAATCATCGTAAATGGATGATTGGTATTGAATTTGAGCTTATTAGGTGGTCGGGATTTTATAGAATTTTGAATTCCCGAAAAATTGACGTTGTCGTAATAAATCAAGTCAACTTCAAGCAATCTTAAACTTAAATTGTCTGCAGAGATGAACCGATATTCAGTATTGCTAAATTTGAAATTTCGTGAAGATCTATAATTGATTTGCGAAACTTTTACCTTAAATTTTACCCTAAAAATCACAGATGTATGCAATAATGTGCAATAATGTATGATATCGAATTTTGTAAAATTTTTTAAAAAAATCGTAGGAGTTTCACAAGACATTGAATTCATTTAAACTTATTAAAATAAACAAATTGCAAAATCGGGCCTGCCACATTTTTTTATTTTCCATCCTTTTCAAAGCTTTCGTCAACTTCAGAAGGCAAATTTGGTTACTATATTTGCTCGTAGCGGTAAATCTGACAAAGGTGGAAAATGAGAAATGTGAAGACCCAAATTTTCGACTTTCCTATTTTTTTAAATCTTTTCTTTTATGAAAATTTAATTTTTTGAGCGTATACAGAGTTAAACGATTTAAGTCGAGTTCTAGGATTATCCACACGTGTTCGAGTTCGTCAGAATTCAGGAATGTAGATCAGTGAACTCAGCTCAAATTCCTTAGGAATTACGCAATTGCCGACATTCGTACAATTCACAGTGCGGTACCGGTAGTAATTAATTGTAGACTTTCCGAATCGATCAAGGAGCGCAACAAAGTGCAAATTAAAATGTCGAAGAAATTTTAGAAAATTACGATTGCTAAAAAAATGAGGGTTAATAATTCGCTGTTAAAGCGTTGATTGGATAAACTGATATGTTCGTTCAGTTTGCACATGCACTGCAAAAAATATTTAGAAAAATCATATACTATACATATATTAATTTATACTGAACCCATGTAACATATTTTTACTAAACCCGTGCATGAAATTTAATTTAGTAAGAAAGAAAATGAAAGTTAATCTATATTAAAAACGCGACTTTATTAACAAATTTTGTAGAATTGTGTATCAGTTTTATGTTACACTCGTATAACATTTATATTATTACATTTTTTGTTGTTGATTTTTTGAAAACTTCAAAAATTGTTTGATTGTTTTAAAGCCTTCAAAAGCTTCTACATTTTTCCTCTAAAAGAGCTTCCTGCACATTCGTCGTAATTTAAATTACAAATACATTTGGTATTTTTACCTTGAAGATATTTGACGTGGAGAAGGGTGTTGCAAAATGAAAGTTAATACATATAAAAAAAATGAGTTGTATGACGTTTTTAGTATACTAAGCATTAATTAATACGTCTTCTGTAACGAAATTAGCAGGCTGTACATAATTAATGCTACTTTCGTAACAAATTTAGAAAAATGGTAGATCAATTTTATGTTATATTACATTTTCTATACCCGTTTCTGTAAACGAGTTTCCTACACTGTGTGGTCATTTTACCTAACATTTTTTTAACAGTGTCTACTTGTTCACAATTTAAAGAAGAAAAACGAAAATTACATTCTCAAATTTTCAATAAGCACATATTTGAAAAAATGGGCTCTTTAACTCTTCTGGAAATGAACAGTATGCCTCGATAATGGCTGCGGAATCGTGACATACTAAATTTGGGTCTGATATCTGAAGTGTTACTAAAGTTAATGTGCTAAAGTTATTTTTTTAAATAATTCGTTATTCCATTAACAATAATCAAAATTATTTACGGTTGGTCATTAAATTATATATCTATAATAAGTGAGTATCATTTCGTTTAAACAGTAAATTTGCGCTTGTTCTTTTACAAAAGTTGATACTAATTAATGTTAATCCGTAAACTGAGGGCAAACAAGGATTTTACATACACGTGTAAACAAACAAATATTTGGGCTTATTTAAACCTAAAACTAAAAATTGCATTTACAATGTTACAAAGCTACAAATTCCACACTGTATAGTAATTCTACCAAAATTTCTTGTAAGCGTGTACTTGTTAAAAATTTAAAGAAGAAAAGCAAAAATGACTTTCTTAAATTTTCAATGAGTAGAAAATTGAAAAAATGGGCTCTTTAACTCTTCTGGAAATAAACAGTACGCCCGGGATAATGGCTGCGGGATCGTGACATAATTCATTCATATGAGACGGTAATTTTTTTATAAGACGCTCGGCATGCCTCCGGCACGTGCCTCGAGTATATGACGCCCACGTTCATTGAGTCTCAAGATGGGGTTCGAGCAAACGACATGGATTTGCGAAGTGAAACTACGTTACATCGACGCTAGAATGGACAAGAGGAAGTCGACGTTTGTTCGGAACGACACTATACTAAAACGCTGCCCGAATAATTTGTACAAAATACCTTGGACTATAAATTGCATTTTCAATGAGATAATCTCCTGTCAAGATTAGGGCCAATATTCGATAATTGTTAAACATAAATTGCATCAAGTTATCGTCAGTCGGATCGAAATATTAATTCTATCATTTACTCTTTGCCAAATACTAATGAGTTTATATTTATGCAAATAATTTATCACTGTTATTAACAAATATTTTTATTTATCATATGCCGAAGCTAACATTTTAAGTTAATATTTGCGAAATTGAAAATATTAGCAAACAAATTAACTAATTATTCAAGGTAATTTGAAACATTTAACAAAAAAACTTTGGCAAAATGCATATTTGTTTGATATGTAAATAAAGTCGAGTGCTCGAGCTAATCTTGAAGGATGGGAACTTTTCTCTCATACAGGCGACTTTGCGAAAGATGAGGAAGCAATATACAAATTTCTGCTTTACATCTTGTTTTAAAAAAAATTTTTTTTATTAGAAACTTCTCTTCAGAAATTTTTAAAAATTCCCACTTGATTTATATAAACGAGTAACTTGAGCCTGCAAAGCATTGGCGAAATCCTCATAGAGGATATTTCCTCGTAGAGACGACTTTGCGAAAGATGAAAATTAATGAGGAAGCAATGTGCAAATTTCTGCTTTACATCTTGTTTTTTTTTTTCTAAATTAGAAACTGCTTATAAGGAATTTTTCAAAGTCCTCAGTTGACGAGCAACTTGAGCCTGTAAAGCACTGGCAAAGCCCTCGTAGAAGAAATTTCCTCATAGAAACGACTTTGCGAAAGATGAAAATGAACGAGGAAGCAATGTGCAAATTTCTGCTTTACATCTTTTTTTAAATTATAAACTGTTCTCCAGAAATTTTTCAAAATTCTCAATTGATTTATGTAAATGAGCAACTTGAGCTTGCAAAGCATTGGCAAAATTCTCATGGAGGAAATTTCCTCATAGGAGCGACTTTGCGAAAGATGAAAATTAATGACGAAGCAATGTGCACATTTCTACTTTACATCTTTTTTTTCTAAACTATAAACTGCTTATAAGGAATTTTTCAAAGTCCTCAGTTGACGAGCAACTTGAGCCTGTAAAGCACTGGCAAAGTCCTCGTAGAAGAAATTTCCTCATAGAAACGACTTTGCGAAAGATGAAAATGAACGAGGAAGCAATGTGCAAATTTCTGCTTTACATCTTTTTTTTTTAATTAGAAACTGTTCTCCAGAAATTTTTCAAAATTCTCAATTGATTTATGTAAATGAGCAACTTGAGCTTGCAAAGCATTGGCAAAATTCTCATGGAGGAAATTTCCTCATAGAAGCGACTTTGCGAAAGATGAAAATTAATGAGGAAGCAATGTGCAAATTTCTGCTTTACATCTTGTTTTTTTTTCTAAATTAGAAACTGCTTATAAGGAATTTTTCAAAGTCCTCAGTTGACGAGCAACTTGAGCCTGTAAAGCACTGGCAAAGTCCTCGTAGAAGAAATTTCCTCATAGAAACGACTTTGCGAAAGATGAAAATGAACGAGGAAGCAATGTGCAAATTTCTGCTTTACATCTTTTTTTTTTAATTAGAAACTGTTCTCCAGAAATTTTTCAAAATTCTCAATTGATTTATGTAAATGAGCAACTTGAGCTTGCAAAGCATTGGCAAAATTCTCATGGAGGAAATTTCCTCATAGAAGCGACTTTGCGAAAGATGAAAATTAATGAGGAAGCAATGTGCAAATTTCTGCTTTACATCTTGTTTTTTTTTCTAAATTAGAAACTGCTTATAAGGAATTTTTCAAAGTCCTCAGTTGACGAGCAACTTGAGCCTGTAAAGCACTGGCAAAGCCCTCGTAGAAGAAATTTCCTCATAGAGACGACTTTGCGAAAGATGAAAATTAATGAGGAAGCACTGTGCAAATTTCTACTTTACATCTTTTTTTTTCTAAATTAGAAACTGCTTATACGGAATTTTTCAAAGTCCTCAGTTGACGAGCAACTTGAGCCTGTAAAGCACTGGCAAAGTCCTCGTAGAAGATATTTCCTCATAGAGACGACTTTGCAAAAGATGAAAATGAACGAGGAAGTAATGTGCAAATTTCTGCTTTACATCTTTTTTTAAATTAGAAACTGTTCTCCAGAAATTTTGAAAAATTCTCAATTGATTTATGTAAATGCGCAACTTGAGCTTGCAAAGCATTGGCAAAATTCTCATGGAGGAAATTTCCTCATAGAAGCGATTTTGCGAAAGATGAAAATTAATGAACTAGCAATGTGCAAATTTCTACCTTACAACTTGTTTTTTTTTTTTTTTTTATTTTATTAAAAACTGTTCTTCAAGAACTTTTCAAAGTCCTCAGTTGATTTATATACCCGAGCAACTTGAGCCTGGAAAGCGTTGGCAAAATGCATATTGGTTTGATACGTAAATAAAGTCGAGTGCTGGAGAGAAGATCTGGAAGGATGGGAGCTGAGTGTTGCGTCAACTCTTGAGCATTCGGTACGAGGAGTACACAAATCTTTGTGACTGTATCTGTATGCCGTGTAAACTCGAGACGCTTGTGAACAGATGAGTTTCTGGTGGGTTTGACGGCTGATCTTTTACCTCTCGACCTCTTGACTCGGTACAGTTGGCACATGGAGCTTCCTAATTTAAACAAACCGGCGCCTTCGTCCGCATGCTCCTCGAGACCAAATCTTTCCTCTCTCAACTTAAGACTCATCACTATTTCTGCCGTTTTTTTTTTTCGTCAAACAAAAGCTCTTCAAGATGCGTAACAAATTATTCAGTAGTCTAGTCTCACAAAGTCTCGGCTAGACGACTGGGCTATTCATCATCATGCTCCTCGGCAGTTAGAACTGGAAACATGTTGTGCCAGACACGAGCAGCAAATCTTGAAGCTCCTACATTGAATTCAGTATATCGTGGAGGAATATACTGTCCAAAAAAAAAATGGAACTTTTTATTCATCGACTAAGCGTGTACTTGCTGAGAAATTAAAGAAGCGAAAAGTAACTTTAAAAAATTTACAATCAGTAGAAAATTGAAATTATATTATCCACGAGAATTTTTTCCGGTGTTTTTTTAGGTATTTTGCGCAGTCTACACTGTGAAAAAAATCCACTCAAAATTTGATGTACCGCAAGTTTTCATTCATAAACTGGTATACTAAATTTACTATACAAGTTCGATGCCAAATTAATTTCACCGTAAAAATACTGCATTTTTAATTTACAAAAAAATTTATAAAACACCTTTTTCATGTCTTTATATGTAATTTAATATTTCATTTGCTTTTATTTTATTGCAAAAGTGCCTGAATTTTGAAATTTAATTTACGAGTTTATGATTAAAAACTTCCACTTTTTTTTTTTACACTGTATCACTTTTCAGTGGCTGAAAGTGATGAGTGAAAATTCTCGGACATTTCATCTGTACATTCATCATCGACGATTTTTCGGAAGGGTAATCGCAGCGGTCGGTATCATACAGGCTTTCACTTGGACAGTTAAAAATAATAAACCCATTTCGTCCGAACGAAGCGATAGATAAAATAGTCGTCTCTGGCATTGCGTTTTTTTCTCACTTCAACACGACAAAATTTCGAGGTTGTAAAATATAAGTAGAGTGACAACGTACGTTTTGACGGAAAGGGTTATCGCATGGGGTCAACGGGTTCTGTAAAGAGCATATATTAAAGAGGGAGGGCCTCTGGCTAAGACGGATCGGTATTACTAAATTATATCTCGAATTTTTGATAAGAATATTAACGACAAAGCCAGATTATATCGTACACACATTTTGAAGAAGGAAATATATCCAACATTTTGGATTGTATGTATTTTTTAATGCTGATGAATCATAAAAAAAATTAAAATAACAGATTTTGTCGAGAAAAAAAAATTGTTTTTTTTTTGTGGTGGACCACCCTGATGATTTAAGGGTATGAAAAATAGTTCACGTCCTAATCTTAGACTCACTGAATATACACACAAAATTTCATAATAATTTGTCAAGCCGATTCTGAGGAGTTTCGTTACAAACACGAGAATTTTGACACGAAAATTTTGTATATTACTAGAAGAGAGAAGAGTAGATTAGATAATCATTTTTGCAGCTGTTCGAAAGTTTAGTCATTGGATTATAATCTCTACATGTTGTTCTTATGAAATGATAATTATAGAACTGATTGTATCATCGTCTTTAAAAAAAAAAAAAACAAACGACCAGTGTGCATTTTGTTTTGCTGTAACTTGGTGTACTTTTTTTTTTTTTTCTCAAACTTAGTGTTACCTTTAATTAGGCAATCTTTCGGAAATTTACAAAAAAAAAATAACGATAGAAAATGGGAACTGAATATACGTGGGGTGAAATTCAAGTTAACTTATATTAAAATCATAACTTTGATAACGAATTTAGGAGATGGAGCATCAACTAACACGATTTTTGTACAGAATTTACCTTTTGTACATTCATGTTACGTGTAGGCAATTTTTTATACCCGGTTCTGCAAATGAGCTTCCTGTAAGTGTTTATCTTAAATATATTTCACTGTGAACGAGGGTGTTGTAAAATTAGAGCTAACTTATATTAAAAACGCGACTTTAGTAACGACTTTAGGAGTCTATGCATCAACTAATACGATTTTTGCAACGATTTTCTCAGATTTGTGCATCAATTTTACGTTAGTCAATTTTTTAATCCCCGTTTTTGCAAATGTGCTTCCTGTACATGTGTAATAATTTTACCTTAAATATATTTAACTGTGAACGAGGGTTGTTGTAAAATTAGAGCTAACTTATATTAAAAACGCGACTTTAGTAACGACTTTAAGAGTCTATGCATCAACTAATACGATTTTTACAACGATTTTCTCAGATTTGTGCATCAATTTTACGTTAGTCAATTTTTTACTCTCCCTTTTTGCAAATGAGCTTCCTGTACATGTGTAATAATTTTACCTTAAATATATTTAACTGTGAACGAGGGTTGTTGCAAAATTAGAGCTAACTTATATTAAAAACGCGACTTTAGTAACGACTTTAGGAGTCTATGCATCAACTAATACGATTTTTGCAACGATTTTCTCAGATTTGTACATCAATTTTACGTTAGTCAATTTTTTACTCTCCCTTTTTGCAAATGAGCTTCCTGTACATGTGTAATAATTTTACCTTAAATATATTTAACTGTGAACGAGGGTTGTTGCAAAATTAGAGCTAACTTATATTAAAAACGCGACTTTAGTAACGACTTTAGGAGTCTATGTATCAACTAATACGATTTTTGCAACGATTTTCTCAGATTTGTACATCAATTTTACGTTAGTCAATTTTTTACTCTCCCTTTTTGCAAATGAGCTTCCTGTACATGTGTAATAATTTTACCTTAAATATATTTAACTGTGAACGAGGGTTGTTGCAAAATTAGAGCTAACTTATATTAAAAACGCGACTTTAGTAACGACTTTAGGAGTCTATGCATCAACTAATACGATTTTTGCAACGATTTTCTCAGATTTGTACATCAATTTTACGTTAGTTAATTTTTTAATCCCCGTTTTTGCAAATGAGCTTCCTGTACATGTGTAATAATTTTACTTTAAATATATTTAACTGTGAACGAGGGTTGTTGCAAAATTAGAGTAAACTAATATTAAAAACGCGATTTTATTGACGACGTGAGGAATCTGTGAATCAACTAATACGATTTTTCTAACGATTTTCTCAGATATGTGCATCAATTTTACGTTAGTCAATTTTTTATTCTCCCTTTTTGCAAATAAGCTTCCTGCACATATTTGGTAATTTTACCATAAATACATTTAACAGTGAACGAACATGTCGCAAAATTAAATGTACGTATGGTAAAATTAAAGTTAACATAGATTAAAAATTCGACTCGTATGTCGTATTAATTGAATTGAATATATTTAATGTCAATTAATTAATACGTCTTTTGTATCGAATTTTGCAGAATCGTGCATAATTTTACATTACACTAGTGTAGTAAATTTTCTATACCTCTTTCTATAAACGAACTTTCTACACGTGCAGTAATTTCACCTTATTTATTTTTTAACAGTGTATAATTAAATAAACAGTGAATTATCAATAACACCCAAAAAACCAGTGAAAAAAAAAAATGTCCGCGCTTGCCTTGTACCACTGCGCATTGAATTGAAGTACATTTTGAGTAATAGCAACAAGTGACAGAGGCAGAGTAACTGATCAGACGGACAACGAAATAATCGGATGCTGGAAAAACGGTAAAAGGGAAAAAGGCTCGTGGCTCTCGTCGAGGCTGCGCGCCGGGCTAATTTCTCACTTCCTCATTAAATCCTCAACGCACATTATGGCCCCGTCAGGGCTTGTGTCCGCTCGTGTTATACGTATGTATGTACATCTCCGTCTATCTCGACCCGTCGTATATCGTAGATCTTCGTGTCGCGTCAGAGGCTGCGAGGCGCGTTTTGTCCACCATATAGAATGCATGGCTTGCTTTCTTGCCTTTAATAAACCTATCGGCAACATTTAACTTAATACATTCGGAGCTTTCACACTGCTTCTGTTTATTCGGCTATTGGAATACTCGACGAGCTCCACTCATAATCCGAGACTTCAAGGAACCACGTTAATCGTGACTAATCACAAGCCTAATCCAGACGGATTCTTCCTCAGGATGACATTAATTAAATTTACATTTTTAGTTAATTCTTCGTCTTCTTCACACTGTAAAAAAAGACTGGAAGTTTGTATTCTCGTCAAGTAAATTTTATATACAATTGTGATATAAAATTAAGATATTTGTATTCTCGTCAAGTAAATTTCACGTATAATTGTGATGTAAAATTGAGACACCTTTGGAGTTAAATTTAAGTGAATTGTTTAAATTACTGTACGGAAAATGTATCTAATCCAGACGGATTCTTCCTCAGGATGACGTTAATTAAATTTACATTTTTAGTTAATTCTTCTTCTTCACACTGTGAAAAAAGACTGGAATTTTGTATTCTCGTCAAGTAAATTTTATATACAATTGTGATATAAAATCAAGATATTTGTATTCTCGTCAAGTAAATTTCACGTATAATTGTGATGTAAAATTGAGACACCCTTGGAGTTAAATTTAAGTAAATTATTTAAATTACTGTACGAAAAATGTATCTAATCCAGACGGATTCTTCCTCAGGATGACATTAATTAAATTTACATCTTTAGTTAATTCTTCTTCTTCACACTGTGAAAAAAGACTGAAAGTTTGGATTCTCGTCAAGTAAATTTCACGTATAATTGTGATGTAAAATTAAGACGACTTTGGAGTTAAATTTAAGTAAATTATTTAAATTACTGTACGAAAAATGTATCTAATCCAGACGGATTCTTCGTCAGGATGCCATTAACTAAATTTACATTTTTATTTAACTCTTTCTCTTCCTCACACTGTAAAAAAAGACTGGAAGTTTGTATTCTCGTCAAGTAAATTTTATATACAATTGTGATATAAAATTAAGATACTTTTGCCATGAAATTATAGAAAAGAACATTTTTTATTTAAAGTAGTTTATTATGAATAATTTTCGAGATAATCAAAATATGCATGATTTTCAGAAAATGACTTTGAAATTTTGAAACTAAGAAATAACACTGAAAAAATTTCGAAATATGTTATAACTTTTGTTTTTAGGAAGTACATGAAAAGACAAGTATTTTTAAAAAAATAAAATTTAATTGCGACCAGTTTTGAAGAAGTTTTGATCGAAAAACCGAAATAGAGGGACTTTTAAAAACGACGATTAAAAAAAATCTCAAAATTTACCGGAAGGAGTTTTATGATGGATGCTAAAAATACCTTAAAATGATGAAAATAAATTTAAAAAAAAAATTTTCAAGCCTTCCGATTTGCTATAGAATGCCCCATATGTTATGTCAAGATATTTTTAATTAAGCAAGTTAAGATGATCATTAGGCTCTCTTCGAAAACATACCCGAAAATAACGAAAATTAAACAAATTTTTTTATTCCGAGCTGTCCAATTTGCCATAGAATGCCCCATATGTTGTGTCAAGATATTTTTAATTAACCAAGTTAAGATGATCATTAGGCTCTCTTCGAAAACATACCCAAAAATTAGGAAAAAAAAAATTAATTCCAAGCTGTCCGATTTGCCATAGAATGCCCCATATATTATGTCAAGATATTTTTGATTAACCAAGTTAAGATGATCATTAGGCTCTCTTCGAAAACATACCCAAAAATAACGGAAATTAAACAAATTTTTCAATTCCGAGCTGTCCGATTTGCCATAGAATGCCCCATGTATTATGTCAAGATATTTTTGATTAACCAAGTTAAGATGATCATTAGGCTCTCTTCGAAAACATACCCAAAAATAACGAAAATTAAACAAATTTTTTAATTCCGAGCTGTCCAATTTGCCATAGAATGCCCCATATGTTGTGTCAAGATAATTTTAATTAACCAAGTTAAGATGATCATTAGGCTCTCTTCGAAAACATACCCAAAAATTAAGAAAATAAAAAAAAATTTAATTCCAAGCTGTCCGATTTGCCATAGAATGCCCCATATATTATGTCAAAATATTTTTGATTAACCAAGTTAAGATGACCATTAGGCTCTCTTCGAAGGTTAAAAGTGTAATTAGGTTCTAGTGGGTATACGTTCCTTTCCGTTGCACTAATAGTGAAACGCGTTGCTGGACACCCTTCCGGTTTAACTCGTATTTATTTCCGGAAATCCTGTCCCTTCCAAAGCACAGCAGAACTCTCAGGAACAGGAAACAAAAAAATAATGATAGCACAAACGACAAAGGCTCCAAATCGAAATTGGGAATTAAATAAAAAAAATAATAATGGGTAGAGAAAAGTGAGAGTTTCAAACCACACGATGCCAAACTCTGCAAAGTTAGACCTTGCGCATCGCTTCCGCTTTGTTCTCCACCTTCTGGAAAGTCATCTTCACGAAGACGCACGGTAATCGTGGAACAAATCGCCCTTTTACCGGTTTTCCATGGTTTCTTTCTCTAACCATGAGACATGGTACCGATAAATGATGCGGGCAGTTGATCGGTGTTATAGAACTCCAACTGAACACGCGCAGCTGTGCGCGATTTGAAACTTGGCAACCATAATTGAATATTGGACGCCTTGTGTAAATTGTTATTCGATCCGATAAAATGCAATCCGATTATAATTTTCACAACAAAGTTTTCAAAAGCTTTCAATGTATAGGAATCATTGCAAACACCCTCGTTATTTTAGTAGGTCAATTGAACTTTTTCTATACGATTAAAAAAATAAAAATAAAATCCTCAGACGGACAAAAATAGTGAGGAATATAGACGCGCAGGGTGTCCCCATTGTTGTTGTGACTTCCGGGAAAGTTACACGTAAACACTTGACGGTCGCACGTTAATTTCGCGACATCCGTTAAAAGAGACACTTGTACGCGATCCAATTAAAAGTACGAAACCCCACACATAGCATTCACGATGTTTGAGTGCAATTCGTTCATTGGTACGGGACAGTGCTAAAGCACATCGTACAGCCCGCGCAAAAAAAAAGTATCAAATAAGTAAAAAACAAGTATTTGTAGTATGGCGTATTGGATGGTTCGATGCTCCCTTAATACTTTGGTTCGAATATTAGGTTTTAAACAAGTATTGAATAAATTTTCAAGTATTAAGTAATAACAAATGTATTATACAAAGTTTTCGAGTATTAAGTATTTAACAAAAGTTTAATACTTTGTTTAAAAATTGTTTTAGTCTCTAGCGGCCGCAATCGTTGCGACGCTGAAGCGATTGGTTTTATTTTAAAGCCTCGGGGGATAGCGCATATAATTATTTATTTAACAAACATTATTTTATACAGTGCATAAATCGCTTGCTTATAATTCTTTTTTTATCAAACATTATTTCGTATAGTTCATTTATGGATGAATACATTGTTCAATAACATTTGATTTAATAATTTCGTTTATTTTATAGTGGGCGAGAAACGCGGTTTTACGCACGCTTCGCATATATTCCCATTTTCACACTTTATGAAATAATAATTCGTACTATTCTGGTGCGATAAGCATTTTCTTAACTCCTGTGATTGCTTCGGCTCGTCTCGCAAAGTCACACTTGTCAGAAAACGTTTTATTTATTTTATAAGCGATTGGTTTTATTTTAAAGCCTCGGGGGATAGCGCATATAATTATTTATTTACACAAACGTTATTTTATACAGTGCATAAATCGCTTGCTTATAATTCTTTTTTTATCAAACATTATTTCATATAGTTCATTTTTGGATGAATACATCGTTCAATAACATTTGATTCAACAATTTCGTTAATTTTATTGTGGGCGAGAAACGCGGTTTTACGCACGCTTCGCATAAATTCCCACTTTCACACTTTGTGAAATAATAATTCGTACTATTCTAGTGCGATAAGCATTTTCTTAACTCCTGTGATTGCTTCGGCTCGTCTCGCAAAGTCACACTTGTCAGAAAACGTTTTATTTATTTTATAAGCGATTGGTTTTATTTTAAAGCCTCGGGGGATAGCGCATATAATTATTTATTTACACAAACGTTATTTTATACAGTGCATAAATCGCTTGCTTATAATTCTTTTTTTATCAAACACTATTTCATATAGTTCATTTATGGATGAATACATCGATCAATAACATTTGATTCAACAATTTCGTTAATTTTATTGTGGGCGAGAAACGCGGTTTTACGCACGCTTCGCATAAATTCCCATTTTCACACTTCGTGAAATAATAATTCGTACTATTCTGGTGCGATAAGCATTTTCTTAACTCCTGTGATTGCTTCGGCTCGTGTCGCAAAGTCACACTTGTCAGAAACCGTTTTATCGCACTAGTGTTGTAAAATACTATTTAAAAAACTCCGGAGAATCGGTTAATTTTAGAGCTTTTACATTGGTACAGCCCCTTAATTGGTTCCAATTAATGGCTCAAAAAGTCGAATTGGCCAACAGTCGACATCGGTTTTATGACCTTAATACAAGCTTTTAAAAAATGTTTGAAGCATCCTGAAGTTCAAAAACTATTCCATTCACTTTTTTTCTGTTACGAATCTTTATAAAAAAAAAAGGGATACTGCAGACGACTGCCAGTCTTAAAACGATAATCTGTCTCACAGCCTGCCAATGACTATGGAGGATAACCAGCGACTGTATTATTTACCCTGTGCAACCGCTCATTTAGCCCCCCCCCTCACCCACCAAGTTTGTTTTCACTTATTGTGCCCTATGGCCGGACCGCATAAGCCTTTCATTGTAGCATGCACATATATACATGCTGTACATGCTAATCAATGGTACTACTACTTTGTTTGGGCGTACAGAAGTAGTAACACCGGCCTGTGAAACCGGGAGTCCGGACTCAGCGGATGTACCGTCATTGGGTGAAGGGACCGGCATCCCTTCATCGTCGTCCTGCGATCTTTGCCTCATACGACCACTTGCGTGGAGAAATATTCACATAGATGGTGCTGTGCATACGAACACCCATTGTATGCTCAGTAAATACGCCTCTGACGCCCTCTACCCATGTAGAAATTTTTGGGGTTAAGTCAGGCATTGTCTAGGTACTGATAGGGTCCTGATAGCGACTTTGTACAGAGAGAAATTTCTATCTCGCAATAGTTAAGAGTGTTTGAACGGGTTGTGTTGAGGACACAACCTTTTAAGAGGTTATGACGCAGTCAGGAGGCCGAAAAAGGCATTTTCTCAAGAGTTTGCACGAAGAGATTTTTCGATTTTTTTAAATATAAAAACTAGGATGTTATTGAGGTTTATAAAAATTTATATACATGCTGGGGTAATATTGAACTTCATTCTGATATTTTTTATTTCTGAAAAATGAAGATTTTTTAAGCTATTGCCGATCTTCGACGTCTAGAAAAAACGTCGTGAGGTGAATAAGGGATCTAGACGGGATCATTTGAAATTGAAAAGATCTGTAAAGTAGAACCTTGCAAATCGCAAAATAAAATGGTCACAAGCTCAACGTGAGATCGAATAAACTTTCTGAGGAGACCCTGATGAGGGTGCAACGTTAACAAGTTTATTAAAAAAAATTATTAAGCCATCGTTCGCCGAAGCGAATCCTACTCATTATATTTTATATGTTTTTTTTTTAGAAAACTATGATCCAGATAAAGAAATCTATAAAAGATACATTATTTTTTTTGCAAAAATATATTGTATACACAAAATATATTCTTTATATACGCATTTATATTTTCCTATGGAGAAACGCTAATTTGGTGTACAGAGCGTTTTTTAAGGGTACTTCATGTTATCGATCAGCACCACTTTGGTTTTATGATTTATAGACTTTTTTATGATGGCCCGCTTTAATTACAAATTAATTGGACATGTACTTTCGCATCATTCATTACTGAATCAATCGCGACTTACGATATGTGCATAATTAATTGGACCACATGCACGGATATTAATAAACAAAAAAATATTTCTTACTTGGTCGATTTTGCATCGCACGCCACAACCAACTTCCGAACTTGCGTCATCTGTTCGATTCTGTAAAAAGAAAAACAGATATTAGATATTGACTATCAATAAAAAGTTCGGTTATCACATCTTATAGCTTCGAGAACATTTAAAATAATTATTGTTACTAATTTTTCAACAAACGAAAGAATCTATTTGTCCCCATAATCGGAGTAGTGTAAAGGTTTGTTGAAACTTGTTGAAAAGTGGTTGAAAAAACATGACATTGGACACTTGGAGATATCGACCGATTTACCGATCATATCACAGATCGAAATGAATTTGCGCTTCATTCTCCTTAAACATTTAATTTACAAGCAAAAAATTTTTTTTACACACCTTGATTCGCATATTATAAAGAAATGTTTTCAAAGGAAACATAATTTTTATACAAATATTAAATAAATATTGAAATAAAATGCATTATGCATAAAAAATGTAGTCGATTGAACTTTTATATCTATGACCAAAAACGTGTATCAGAGTTTTCATTATTAGATGTTATCAAAGAAACGTTGATTTAAGTAACTGAATCTATTACGGATAAATAATGTCCCATTATTGAGGAAAACAAATATACATTGGATCAAAAGAAAATTCTATTTTTTTTTAACAAAAAAATATCCAATACATGCATCCAGTCATTTTAACTCGATCCTATTTCCGGATTAAAGAATTATTTAGTTGCAATAAATAAAATATTTTTTCACTGTCAGGTGCACAGCGAAAGATGCTCCAAATGAATAAATATGTTGACAAATTTTCGTTGATTAAAATAATTTACACATTGAATAAATACATTTTTTTTAAATATTACGAAATCATTTTTCCGGGCGTATTACAGTCGAGAGATTAATCCGTCAAGTGGGAATCTCCCGACGTTATTTATATCTTCTACTTCAATTAGTGCACCTGTGCCTTCGCAGAGCACATTACGGAGTTTAACTTTGTACGAACCGAAAAATTCTTCCGGTCGTGAGGCAACCGGGACTCACGAGTCCCCTTCAACACGCACCTGTATCCCGGAAGTAATGTACAGGTGTAAAAGGCGGTGCACGGTTGAGACCCAATGGACATCCATTACCGGCCGCCCGAGCCCCATATCCATATGGCTTTTTGTATATTTTATATATGTATGTATATCGCATTATATTGCGTGACGAAAACCACAGAATATATGTATACATATATGTGCAATATATGTGTACATATATTCTTTGCTTTCACGCATAAAGTACGCACTTCTGTTTTCAGTCACGCAACGTACTAGTAGTGGTGTACACAATTTTTTTATTCGGCAATGTATCATAGCGAAGTGGACATCGAGGGTTCGAATTGAACCGGATGAAACAGTTTACTATCTCTTAAAGCGACCAAGCGATTCAATTTATTTTCTACGGTTACGGTGTACGTGATCCGCGTCTCGCACGGGTCCGAGCTTCCGAAAGCTTTTTTTATACGTCCACGACCCATATCCGCATTAGGATCACCGACGGTTAACTTTTATTGACGAGCGTAAAACCCCACCATCACCGATTGTAGATATTCTTCGAAAGTTTAGAACGTAACCTTGCAGTTAACGTTCACGAATATTCAGAGCTTTTCGTTTGTTTTCTTAGCCCACATCAGAAGTCGTATCGTAAACGATAAGGGAGAAGACACGATAGTTGGATAATTAATATTTATTTTCTTGTTATAGACCTGGAAAATATATGTAATACGATATTATACACCCAATATATTATTTGTGGATGTTAACAATTGTATATTTATGAAATAACAATGGTAGACCGAAAGAAAGGAGTATTCGCTGGAAAAAGCACATGGCACATCGAAACTCGAAATATCGAAGACGGAGTTCTGCGTTCAAACGTTCTGATTGGCCGTCGATGGCGTCAACGTAAAGCCAACTTCAGGTTGCTATGCGATCACTACAATGTTACGTACCGCGGGAGTTTTGAATTTCTCTATTTTTAGCAGATGTGAAATTGAATACATTTTTCTTCCGGTTAAAAAAAATGGGATGGCATATCGAAAGTCGATTATTTCGAAACAATCATATAAACGTGCAAATATCATGTTTAAGCACAAGAAAGGACAAATTAACCGGAAGGAGTGCAAAAGAAGAAAGAGAGAGTGAGAGAGAGAAGAAAAAAGTGAAAAGGATAAAGTGAGCGTGCTCCCATTACTTTTAAAAAATTGCTCGGTTACCAGTCGACGCTGGATAAGATTGATCTTCAACACTAACACGTGTTATCTCTCAAGTTAATTAAGCTTGGTTAAGTAAATGTTTGTACAACAGCATCTTGAATATCTTGATCGTGAGTGCCTGTCGGATGCATCTATTTAATGAACATGTATTTAACTTCTCTTTATATAATAAGATAAATATCATTAATTATAATGCCAAATTGAAAATTCTCACATTTCGTTGACAATTATGAATAGTTTAGTTAAATTATTTATTCACCATAAACACGAATGTTTATTAAGCTTAATCATCCTTAATCATTCAGTTATGAATGTATGGCGAATCAATTTTTATCGAAAATAAGGTAACTCAGAAAATACTCTATCCTCTTTCTTATTTTCAGTTATTCAATTTGCTTATAGAATTATGTTACACCGCGTGATTTAATAACTAAGAAATCTTGTTTATTTGTCAAATTTAATAAGAGCAAGAGAACAGTAATTAATATGAGTGATTACCAACGTGTGTAATACACTGTACGTGAAGATTTTAAGGTAATAGCTTTCTGTAATGTTTATGGAAATCGTTTATGGAAAGATCGTATTCTAAAACAATCAAAAAATGATGTTCATATTTCGAAAAGAAACATATTCAATAGAGAATTGAATTAATAAATGTACTTTAACGATGACATTATTCTCACGGTTTTTTTTATCATTTAATAACTAAGAAATCTTGCTTATTTGTCAAATTTAATAAGAGCAAGACAACAGTAATTAATATGAGGGATTACCAACGTGTGTAATAAACTGTACGCGAAGATTTTAAGGCAATAGCTTTCTGTAATGTTGTAAATTATGGAAAGATCGTATTTTAAAACAATCGAAAAATGATGTTATTATTTCGAAAAGAAACATATTCAATAGAGAATTGAATTAATAAATGTACTTTAACGATGACATTATTCTCACGGTTTTTTTTATCATTTAATAACTAAGAAATCTTGTTTATTTGTCAAATTTAATAAGAGCAAGACAACGGTAATTAATATGAGGGATTACCAACGTGTGTAATAAACTGTACGCGAAGATTTTAAGGCAATAGCTTTCTGTAATGTTGTAAATTATGGAAAGATCGTATTTTAAAACAATCGAAAAATGATATTCATATTTCGGAAAGAATCACATTTAATAGAGAATTTAATTAATAAATGTACTTTAACGATGACATTATTCCCACGTTTTTTTTGTTGCACTCATATTATTTTTCGAGAATTGTATTTCAATCGAATTCATTTTCCTGTCAGCTTTTAAGCCCATAGAAATTTTATTGTGTATAATAATATATCCCATAACGCGCAGAGTTCAAAATGTTATATATAGATCAGGCGTTTTACGCAACGGAATATCCGTTTGGCCTATTCAGCATGGTATTCAATAGCTCTACTGTTAATGGATTCATACATAGCTATCACTGTCACATTTTCTAAACCATATTACAATAGAAGCATTTTCAGCACGCTCAACAAGCACCGTTTGTATTTGGACATAATGTTTGTAGCGGATATGCACAAGCATTTATTTTCTAGTGTTTATATAGGTTTTTTCAACATTAGGTTTATGTCTTTTATTATTCATTTAACCACCGACATCCGTGGGCGCGCGGTCGGTGTTTGGCTTCGGCGGTTCTATTGCCAAGTGAAATAAGGAAACGTATAATTAAAAATACCGAAAATTTTAAACTCAGTTACTGAGGATTAATCGCACGTTTTTGGATGATTTTATTTTCTGAAGAAAAATGCATGAAAGTGAACAGAAGCAATGGAGAATCTTGAGCACTATTTTTTTTTCATCTTTTTTCAGTTCCATTCGACAATGATTTAAAAAATAAAATTCCGTTGCTCTAGTTGCGACACGTGACTCATCACGTTTGTTATTGGCGTGAAAAGTTACTGGGATTTCAGTTCCATTCGGCAACAATTAAAAAAATAAAATGCCATTGCTGTATTCGCGACACGTGTCTTTCCCATCCCGGTTGTTATTGGCGTGAAAAGTTACTGGGATTTTAGTTCCATTCGGCAATAATTAAAAAAAGAAAATATTACTGCTGTATTTGCGACACGTGGCTTACTCATCACGTTCCTTATTGGCGTGAAAGGTTACTGGAATTTCCGTTCCATTCAGCAACAATTAAAAAAACAAAATATCGTTGCTGTATTCGCAACACGTGACTTTCTCATCACGTTTGTTATTGGCGTAAATTTATTGGGATATCGTGACGAATTACCCGAATAGAAGTGAGTAATGACGCAGCTTGCTCATTAAATAATTATCCACCATAACTATTACAAGTCATGTTGCCCTTATCGCGCCACGTCCATTCATCATTTGTAGTTTAAAAATGAAAGCGTTCCATCATCCGGAATCTATTCATGGATCGGTCGTGCCACTTTGGTTCTTAATATGACCAACGCGGCGCGTATATGCTTTTCACGCATTGCCACTGGATACTATTTCCCATTGATTGAAGCGTGACTTAGTCCCTGTTTCCGGAATGTATTCGGGAAACGGTCACTCAATGGTCACCCTCGTGCCAGTCAATACTTCGATATCAATAAGACTATTATTGCTTTTTGCCTGATCATTGATGAAAGTATATCGCATCGACGTTATTCTCGTGAACTTCCAACAGTACGTTAATCTTTGCTCCCTATTAATCAACTTGCGAAGAGACAGAAAGGGGAACAACTGAAGTTCGGGTGCATTGTAATGTCTTCAGCCTCTTTGCTTATTTTGAATGAACCTTCTTGTCATTGCTGACGTTTTATTCTTCACTACTGTTATCTTCTTTTTTAATTTTTAATTCTTAAAGGATAGCAAGGTAAATTGCATATTGTATATTGCTGCCTGGATATTCTTCACTTTTCAACAAAGATTTGAAAAATTCGTAAAGGAATTTTTGTTTGTAAAAAGTAAAAAATAATAAGGAAGCAATGGGCAATGTTCGACCTTACATTCTTGCGAAAAATTAATTAAAGCGACAAATGATTAGTGGAATTTTGGTAGTGAGAAAAGGTTGAGGTAAATTGCAGAGTCTTGTGAACCTTTTGGACCCTTTTAAACCCCTCGAAACTTCCCTAAATTATGCATCTAGTATTACATGGGGTCGAATTTATAGGCCCAAGTTTTAACAGACCGTGCAAAAATTTATTCAGGGCTTTATACTGAGCCCGTATAATCTTCCCTGACGAACTGGTGCCTGTATTGGCCGATTATACTTTACACTCATGGGCCTGTACAGGATGCCATTATTATTCCCCACTTACCTAAAATGCCGGATACATTCCGCGTCTATTTTTTTTTTTTGACTAATATTGACTTTTATCAAGTTATTTGATATTGGTGGTCGATTGTTCTCAAATGTTGAAATTTTCGAAGCACATCAAACCCGCGAAACCAAAGCCTAATGTAAATTTCACTAATCCGAATCTTATCAAACATCGACTGCGGCTGCTTAATAAATTTAATGAATCAATCAAGCAGCCACTGTCAGGTGGAAAAGACGGAAACGTTGGGGGTGTGTAATCTTAACCGCTTTAACCTTCTTACTAATCCAACCAATCATTGAATCCTTCTATCCAACAATGGAAACTAGAACATTTTTAGATGCGATCATATCTTTGAATTTTCAAGCTTAGCACACAAGCGTCTTCCAGGAGTTACTTTCGTTTTCACGAGAAAGTCAACAAGACCAATCATTAAAACCTTCTATCAAACGATAAAAACTAGGAAATTTTTAGGCACGATGATGTCTTCAAATTTTCAAGGTTAGCATACGACAACCATCTTCCAGGAGTTATATCCGTTCTCACGAGGAAGTCAAGGAGCACCCTTCGCACTCACAAGACCAATCATTAAAATCTTCTATCAAACGATGAAAACTATGAAATTTTTAGGCACGATGATATCTTGAAATTTCAAGTTTAGCATACAAGCGTCTTCCAGGAGTTACTTCCGTTCCCACGAGGAAGTCGAGGAGCATCCCTCCGCACTAACAAGACCAATCATTAAAACCTTCTATCAAACAATAAAAACTAGGAAATTTTTAGGCACGATGATGTCTTCAAATTTTCAAGGTTAGCATACGACAACCATCTTCCAGGAGTTATATCCGTTCTCACGAGGAAGTCAAGGAGCACCCCTTCGCACTAACAAGACCAATCATTAAAACCTTCTATCAAACGATGGAAACTATGAAATTTTTAGGCACGATGATGTCTTGAAATTTAAAGTTTAGCATACAAGCGTCTTCCAGGAGTTACTTCCGTTCTCACGAGGAAGTCGAGGAGCATCCCTCCGCACTAACAAGACCAATCATTAAAACCTTCTATCAAACGATGAAAACTAGGAAATTTATAGGCACGATGATATCTTCAAATTTCAAGTTTAGCATACAAGCGTCTTCCAGGAGTTACTTCCGTTCTCACGAAGAAGTCGAGGAGCATCCCTCCGCACTAACAAGACCAATCATTAAAACCTTCTATCAAGCGATGAAAACTATGAAATTTTTAGGCACGATGATGTCTTCAAATTTTCAAGGTTAGCATACGACAACCATCTTCCAGGAGTTATATCCGTTCTCACGAGGAAGTCAAGGAGCACCCCTTCGCACTCACAAGACCAATTATTAAAACCTTCTATCAAACGATGGAAACTAGGAAATTTTTAGGCACGATGATGTCTTGAAATTTAAAGTTTAGCATACAAGCGTCTTCCAGGAGTTACTTCCGTTCTCACGAGGAAGTCGAGGAGCATCCCTCCGCACTAACAAGACCAATCATTAAAACCTTCTATCAAACGATGAAAACTAGGAAATTTATAGGCACGATGATATCTTCAAATTTCAAGTTTAGCATACAAGCGTCTTCCAGGAGTTACTTCCGTTCTCACGAAGAAGTCGAGGAGCATCCCTCCGCACTAACAAGACCAATCATTAAAACCTTCTATCAAGCGATGAAAACTATGAAATTTTTAGGCACGATGATGTCTTCAAATTTTCAAGGTTAGCATACGACAACCATCTTCCAGGAGTTATATCCGTTCTCACGAGGAAGTCAAGGAGCACCCCTTCGCACTCACAAGACCAATTATTAAAACCTTCTATCAAACGATGGAAACTAGGAAATTTTTAGGCACGATGATATCTTGAAATTTCAAGTTTATCATTCAAGCGTCTTCCAGGAGTTACTTCCGTTCTCACGAGGATTCAAGGAGTAGCTTTCCGCACTAACAAGACCAATCATTAAAACCTTCTATCAAGCGATGAAAACTATGAAATTTTTAGGCACGATGATGTCTTCAAATTTTCAAGGTTAGCATACGACAACCATCTTCCAGGAGTTATATCCGTTCTCACGAGGATTCAAGGAATACCTTTCCGCACTAACAAGACCAATCATTAAAACCTTCTATCAAACGATGGAAACTAGGAAATTTTTAAGCACGATGATATCTTCAAATTTCAAGTTTAGCATACAAGCGTCTTCCAGGAGTTACTTCCGTTCTCACGAGGATTCAAGGAGTAGCTTTCCGCACTAACAAGACCAATCATTAAAACCTTCTATCAAGCGATGAAAACTATGAAATTTTTAGGCACGATGATGTCTTCAAATTTTCAAGGTTAGCATACAAGCGTCTTCCAGGAGTTACTTCCGTTCTCACGAGGATTCAAGGAATACCTTTCCGCACTAACAAGACAAATCATTAAAACCTTCTATCAAACGATGGAAACTATGAAATTTTTTAGGCACGATGATATCTTGAAATTTCAAGTTTAGCATACAAGCGTCTTCCAGGAGTTACTTCCGTTCTCACGAGGAAGTCAAGAAGCACGCCTTGGCATTAACGAGGATCCAACGTCTGTCAGGTGTAAAAGACGGAAACGTTGAGAGAGTGCAGCCTTAACGAGAGAGGCTTTCACGTTGCTCGCTCCAGTAGAATCTCTTCGTCATGCTCGGGGACATCGACCAACTGTTGCACCTTGTCGAAATCCCTCAGTACCGAAGGCCTTCACGACGTTCCGGTACGCCGATCATTGGCTGGACATCGGCTCGCTTCTTCGTTAACTTGCGGAGCTCCCATCGGGGCCCTCACTTCGGATTATCCTTGAAACCTTTGAACGCTGGGAAGTGAAAGAAGCTTTACCGCGGTCTCACGTACCAAATGAATCTTGTCGAGTAGAGTCTTGAAAAACATGTTTACAAGACCATGGGTCGATGCTGAACACCTTGCCCGAGTTAATTATAATTAAATCACCAAACTTTACCTTCAATCTTATATTTTGTTTATGTATGGGGCATTCCATGACAATTTGATCAGCCTTCGAACCTGACCATATTTTTCACGGATTCATAGCTGATGAAGCGAACAAACAAAATCATTTTCTATTGCTCCTATTTCTTTAGGATTTGGAAAATATTGAAAATTATTGTACAAGATTTTTTTTTCCGGAGACAAAATGATATTTTTTATACGGGCAACCTAAAAGTTATATTTTCTTTAAATCGACAGCAATGGGCGCACGTGTGTGTGAATGCCTTTGGTGATCCCAGATTGAAATAGAATTATTTACGGTCATAATTTGGATGGGTGACTAATTACTAATACTAAATATAAATATTGAAAATTGCATCCTCATCATCATTATTTTTTGCCTTTTACAAAGCTACCACTATGAGGAAACAAAAACAATAAAATTTAAATCGACATTTATATAACTGTCGACGCAATTACATGTTTCTTGAGTTTAAACATATTTACAATTCAATAAGTATATTAATGAACAATTAAAAAATGTATTTGCGAGGAATCAAAGTCTAATAGGTCGGCATTTGAATAAGAAATTTTATTTCTCATACACAGATTCTAGTCTAGTTCACCAAATACCGCATTTTGAAAAATATTTGGAAAATTCATATATTGCCCACTAATTTGTACTAAGATCGTATAATATATTTTCACTAAACCCGTTCAAGAAATCCAATTTAATATAGGAAAGAAAATGAAAATTCAATGTACGTGTCCATCAATTTTACGTTATATTCGTGTAGTACATTTTTTACATTTGTTTCTATAAAAAAGCTTTCTGCACATGTGTAGTAATTTTACCTTAAATATATTTAACAGTGAACGAAGATGTCGCAAAATTAAATGTACGTGTGTTAAAATTAAAGTTAACTTACATGAAAAACCCGACTCGTATGGGGTATTTAGTAAACTGTGCATTAATTATTAATACGTGTTCCGTAACGAATTTTGCAGAATTCTTCATCTATTTTACATTATATTCGTGTATTAAATTTTCTATACACTGTGTGCTAATTTCACCCAAAAAATTTGTCAACAATATAAATACACGTTAAGAGAAAAATATGAATGGCTATATTTAACAGCAGTCCGTATTGTTCCCTTTTACATTATGGGCAAGGGTTTTGGAAGGTGACGAACTCTCGCCTCCCTTCACCAATATTCGACGATAAGTGATAAAGTTCGGCCTCTTGAAACGTAATTTATACCCTCTTCTCGTCCAACGATATTTATACTATCATATATTTTCGTTGCGTTCATTTCCCGGTCGTCGCTTTTAATTTTCTCGCTTGTCGTACCGAATGACCTATAACGATCATGGAGGCGTTAATGACAGAGTTACGAATATCTTGGTTAGTGATAACACACGAGCAACGTAAAAACGTGACTGGAAAGTTAGTCGTCGCGTTCTGTTATTTTACAGTTAAATGCGGGGACTCATGTCGCAGTGTGGCGCCTCCGAAGCTATTGGTAAACAGGAATAGAGCGTTATAACCACGTTCGAAAAGCTTATCATTTATCAGTAGCAGCAGCAGGGTGATTCCCGATGACCCGGCCACTCGCTTGCATAAGTCAGAATTCTTCAATTTTTCTCTTCACTCGTGCTTATGTTGTTTGTATCCACATATGTCACGACTGATATTTTTTTCGTCTTATTTTCCTCCGGTTTTTGTATAATAATGCTGATAAACTATTGCGAAAGAGCTTTCCCACGCGCATCCCCCAATCACAATTTTATCGAACTCTGTGACAATAACTTTACGCCTGTATATATTCCCTATCCATCAACTTTTATTCAATGAGAATTGAAAAGCTTAAGGGTAAAACAAATATCTAGAAAAAATGACTTACTGAGACGTTATATCCTGTGAAATGACTCTTAAAAATTGTTTTTAGTGAAATAGTGCATTTGAATTTGAAAGAGAACATTTCATTGTTATAAAAAGACATTTTCATGGATTCGAAAGAAGATATAGTGAATGGCAGCAAATGCCTGTAGGTCTTTCCCTCTCGCACCTAACCTCACTTTTTGTTTTCATGCTTTCCTGGACAACCAACTTTGTGTTTCGAGGAACCATAAGCTTAGCCCATTCGTGCCATGCTTTCGCACGTTCTCTCAAAATTTGAGCTATATCTGTCAAGTACTTCAGGAAAAAATACATTCTGAAATTTTGAGGTGGGGTGTGGAAAGTGCTACTGCCTGGAGTCGATGAAAAGATCGTACTTGGCTTAAGTACACATTTCTTTGAAGTTTCAGAAGAAGGTTGCATTGAATCAAAGACCATTGCTCTATAATCAACGGAAAAGGTTGATTGGTCCAAAGAAATGTTTCTTTGATCCTATGTCGCTACTTTTCATAAAGTTTGAGTATTGAAACTCAAGCATTTCGTTTCATTGGCAACGATTTGTGTAAATCAATGAAACTTTTTCTGCAGATATACAGTACTCCATAGGTAAGTATAAAAATAGACACCAGAAGTGCTGAATGAACCTAGTTTACTATCCTTAGTTAAGTAATGGTTACCAGATCATTGAGGATTTCGGTAAGGGCGGTGTAAAGGAAAATTAAGCCTTACAATGGGAATATCAAAAATCCTTAATAAATCTTAATTGGTTAATAACATTTTTTTTACCAAATTCAATAAATAAAAAATATATATACATATTTATGTCTATCAGATTAAATTTCGGGTTTGTCTAAAATACAAACTTTGTTTCAAGGGCTTCCGTAAAATAATATCAAAAATCATTAAGAAATCTTAATTGGTTAATAAAAAATGTTTGACTAAATTCAATGTAAAAAAAAAGTATATACATATTCATTTCTATCAGGTTAAACATTTAAATTTTGTTTAAAATACAAACTTTGTTTCAAGGGCTTCCTTAAAATAGAAAATTAGGTCTTCAGGAATTCTTGAGAGCTTTTAATCGCGCATTAGATGGTTACAAATTTTTCACATCAATACGAATTTGTTGGTCACTTGTTGCAATGAACGAGTAACGAGAGAACGAGCTATGCTGCAACCTCGTTTCGGTTGAACTGATGCTCCGTCTATCCACGCCTCGGCTTGCAACACTATACACATGAACCCGTCCAACAATGAACTTCCTGCTGGCCACATCCTTTCACCGACACACTGTGTCACCAGCAGTGCATCGCTAAGGATTCCCCGTCGGCATCTATTAGCTTCTGAGCCTGTGAATTTTTACCGAAATATCGTTCAATCTGTTTTACTCCACGTTTCACCACCGATAAATCAACCGTGATCAAAATGACAGTTTTCAGCCTCTGTTTCGTTACTCTTCTCAAATTTCGCCGGCAGGCAAAGCAGTACGGCCTCTTTGTTCACTGTTAGTTTTATAAAAAATTAACACTCAACTCTAATTATTTTTAATTTCTCAAAGAGATGTTTTAATACGCCCGTAAGATTGATTGAGTTTTGATTACTATCACCGAGAGAAATTTCTGTGTTGCGACAACATAAAAAGGAGACAACAAAAATCGTTTTGCTGCCTAGCAGAACTAATTCGTCAGCCTAACGTTACGATTTTTCTTCTCAGCGTTTTATGTTGTCACAATACAGAAATTTCTCTCCATCCAATAGACTTCACAATTTTGGAAGCACTGAATGCAAGATTATTGGAAGTATAGATGAATATAAAAAGTTCCAAATAAAACCTTCCTCATTTGGTCAGACTGCAAAACAAAAGCTCTTCCAAAAACAAAACAAAAACAAAAGGTTCAAGCTGCTCTAATGTGACGCATATGATAGATAATTCAATGTTGGATTGCAATTTTGGAAGCACTCAATACAAGGTTATTGGAAGTATAAATGAATTTAAAAAGTTCCAAATAGAACCTTCCTCATTTGGTCAGACTGCAAAACAAAAGCTCTTCCAAAAACAAAACAAAAACAAAAGGTTCAAGCTGCTCTAATGTGACGCATATGATAGATAATTCAATGTTGGATTGCAATTTTGGAAGCACTCAATACAAGGTTATTGGAAGTATAAATGAATTTAAAAAGTTCCAAATAGAACCTTCCTCATTTGGTCAGTTTGCAAGACAAAAGCTTCCTCCAAAAACAAAACAAAAACAAAAGGTTCAAGCTGCTCTAATGGGACGCGTATGATAGATAATGCAATGTTGGATTGCAATTTTGGAAGCACTCAATACAAGGTTATTGGAAGTATAAATGAATTTGAAAAGTTCCAAATAAAACCTTCCTCATTTGGTCAGTTTGCAAAACAAAAGCTTCCTCCAAAAACAAAACAAAAACAAAAGGTTCAAGCTGCTCTAATGGGACGCGTATGATGGATAATGCAATGTTGGATTGCAATTTTGGAAGCACTCAATACAAGGTTATTGGAAGTATAAATGAATTTAAAAAGTTCCAAATAGAACCTTCCTCATTTGGTCAGTTTGCAAGACAAAAGCTTCCTTCAAAAACAAAACAAAAACAAAAGGCTCAAGCTGCTCTAATGGGACGCGTATGATGGATAATGCAATGTTGGATTGCAATTTTGGAAGCACTCAATGCAAGGTTATTGGAAATATAAATGAATTTGAAAAGTTCCAAATAGAACCTTCCTCATTTGGTCAGTTTGCAAGACAAAAGCTTCCTCCAAAAACAAAACAAAAACAAAAGGTTCAAGCTGCTCTAATGGGACGCGTATGATGGATAATACAATGTTGGGAAAAACTCTGCACATTCCTCCAGCGTCACTTTCCACCATTCGTAAAACCATCAATTTGTACAAAGGGTCAAAACAAGCAAACCATTCAAACCCAACAATACAAAGCTATCTTCAAAAGCAAACATACATTACATTGAAATCGATGAAAACAACAAATGCGCCCAAGTCTTTAAAAACAAATTTTCTTGTCAATGTATACACTGCAGAACGACCCATTTCATTGATAGAGTCAAACATATTGTGACGATGACTGCTGCGTTAGAAACATTTCAAGATTATGAGTTAGAGGGTGCTAGAAATTGAAGGGAATGCCCGATTCTTGACCATCCAGAGTATGTCGACCTTCATTCAGTGGTGAATTCAGATGGGGTACCATTTTATACGGGTACGATCGGACTGACCGCTCTATGACCACTCTGATGTCACGGATATACAACCTCATACAAAAGTTGCTCAGGACCCTTGGCCCTCGTCTGTCAATCGCGGAACGATTCATATAATTTAGAAAGATCTTCATCTCTACAGCTTATTATTGTACAAACCCCCGAAAGACGCCCCGTATAGTTTGAAAAAGTGGTTTAACCAACCCTGGCTTCATCTATCGCCCACATTCGAATGAGCTATTTTATCATTTAAGGTGGCTATTGCACCAACATTAAATCAAAATTTCTCGGTTAAAATATGGAGAAAGTCGGAGAAACAACAATTAATCAAGGACTTTTTTTAAACACAAAAAAACAAAGCGTTCACCATAGACAAACTCTATAGGTCCGGAGAACCCGGTAACCGTTACCATTCAAGATTGTTGAAAATTAATTGACGCTATACTGTAAACAACAAAGGAAACACATATTATTGTGCCAACCAGCAGACGCAATTGATATGCGTATACAAGGTGAGGCACATAAAGTGTTAGACAACAATAGCAATCAAACTATTGATCATATCCAAAAATGTTTCGGTAACCCCCGAAAGACGTCACGTATATTCTGAAAAAGTGGTGTAACCAACCCTGGCATCATCTATCGCCCACATTCGAATGAGCTATTTCATCATTTAAGGGGGTTATTGCGCCAACATCAAATCAAAATTTCTCAGTTAAAATATGGAGAAAGTCGGAGAAACAAAAATTAATCAAGGACTTTTTTTAAACACAAAAAAACAAAGCGTTCACCATAGACAAACTCTATAGGTCCGGAGAATCCGGTAACCGTTACCATGCAAGATTGTTGAAAATTAATTGACGCTATACTGGAAACAACAAAGGAAACACATATTATTGTGCCAACCAGCAGACGCAATTGGTATGCGTATACAAGGTGAGGCACATAAAGTGTTAGACAACAATAGCACTCAAACTATTGATCATATACAAAGATGTTTCAGACAAAAGTTTCAGTGCTGAAAAAGCCATCATTTTGGACCACCTTTTTTTATCGCTGGAGGGGCTGAAGGTACGTCAATGTCAACTTCACTTTTTCAAATGGAACCGTACATTTTTTTTTCGATTACATTATTATCGAAAAATTGGTTTTTAAAAGTGGAGTTGACCTTAACATACTTAAGATCTCAGCTCCAACTCATTAAACATGAGTTGAAACAATTTATTATCATTATTATTATTTTTATTCGTTTTTTTTTTTTCAAAATTATTAACGTGAAGATGAATTATTTAATTACGTCCAGAATTTTTTTGTAGATAATGTTAAATGTTTTGTAATTAGAATCCTGAGAAATATTACATGAGAATGAAGCTTTACGTGATAAAAAAAGGGTGTTGGAGCCCTCATTGTTTGAAATCGTTATTACCTTATGCTTAAAAGACCACAGACATTAATTCCGCGTACCCTTAATAAACCCAAGAATGGCGTGTTCGGCTAACTTTGCGTATGACGTAATTTAGCAATTAAAATGTATACATACACGCTCGTTGAGGAAGATCCACGCCAGGCAGAGAGGAACAATCAGTCAGTCCTCTATATCTACATAATACAAAGCACGCATATATGTATACGTGTAATTTAAATGTATACTCAGCAGCTGATTTGCCATGACGGAATAGAAAAATTTCACCCATAGACCCTTAAAATTTAAGAGCGTGAGACAAGGCAAGTGATGACACCAATTTATTGTAGGGCTTATGGATCAATTCATTAATAATTTAGGGAGTATAATTTTCGGGCAGCTGAGAATTTCATCAGTTCCACCAATTTTTTTTTATCGTAAATACCATGACTATGCTCTTGAGTACATGAAATTAATGAAATTGAGTGCATTACAATCCGTGACTCTTATAAAATTATACGTGCTTTTATAAGTTATTAAACATACATTTAAGGTGATGCTGGAGTCGATTAGCCGATTCGTAGGCGTTCCATTTATCGTAAATATGCTACAAATATACTTCAAATTTTGCAGGGATGTAATAAAATCCTTCGCGTTTCGGCGTCCGGTCTGATTTGACACATCTGAACCCCAGAAACGTTTGTATCTTACTCTTGACATTTCGAGTGGCCATATTGGCTTTTGAAAGGTTCAGTAATATGTTTTTTTTTTTTTTAATATTTGCTCTATGTCTTGTACGGTAATTCGACCGGTCGCCGAAGGATGAAGGTTTTTATTACCTCCGTGCAAAATTTAAAGTATATTTGTAGACTCCAGGATCCCCTTAATCGTCCAGCCATTGGTACGTTTACCTTAGGCGATGTCTTTCCAGTAGGGATTTATTTGACGCAGGTATTTGTTTCAAAGCTCGTACAAGGGAAAGTACGAAGGAAACAAATTCTTACACGTGATAAAATTTTTTTTCCTTTATTCAAAAAGGAAAGAAAATCTCCAAGTTATTCTAAGAGGTTTAAAGCATCTTAAAGTTTAAACCACTAAAAAAATTTTGTTTTTCTGTGAAAAAATCACAGTGGTCTATTCCCCAAAATGGACCAAAGAAGTGAAATTCTTTCTTGAAGAAAGCTTCACATCACAATTAGAGAATTTGACGTGTGCAACCCACTCAAAGAATTAAAGCACCCAATTAAAATTGAATGGACTGTAGATGATAAGTTATAACAAAATAATGACACAAAGTATCACCTTTAGAACGCCTTAAGAATTAAAAAAAAAAAAAAAAAAAAGTAACTTATGCCAGGACACATTGAGGCAAATAAATGGTAACCATTGAAGGTGAATGTTATATAGGTGCTTTCATTAATTAAGCAGGAATGATATCGAGCCACGGGATCAACGCTTCGTTCACCTTGAGGTTTCCTTTTATATATCAAAGTTAAAATCACCGTGTGAAATTCTTGCATCGTGAGATTCGGTTACATGCGCAGTTTGAGGTCTGCGGGAAACTATTCCACCCTCGATGATGGTGTTCCAAGCGGCTGACGATACCCAGGTGCGGTTTGAGAGTCGGGCCAACGTTGGGCCAACAACGTTCACGCAAGTGACGTAGGCCGCAACGTAAATTCAATGTAGGAAGAAAGTCATAATGATAACAACGATCCGATTGGTGAGCGACGTTTGCGAATAATTATTAATTTCAGGGTATTATGCGGTAACATTAACTATAACATTCAAGTAAACGTGCATAAAAAGAAGATTTTTTCAGATACGGCTTTTCATAACACTTTCCGGAAGTGATTCCGCGACATTGAATAAAAAATGTTGATAAACAAATTGAAAAGAAAATTGAAAGCTTTTTTCATAATTTGGCATTGCCTTTCTTATAGTTTTTTGTCCTTATCCTTTGTATTATCAGAATAACCAATTTCAGGGTATTATGCGGTAACATTAACTATAATATTCAAGTAAACGTGTATAAAAAGAAAAAAAAAACTTTATTTACAAATCGCTCTTCGAACGACAACATTTTCCAACGCTATACTTTGGATGCAAAATATTTTCATGTTTTTGAAAAAAATCATTACGTGCAACGATAGAATGTCGCTCACGAGGATATTGCATAGCAATATCCTCTTCAACGACGGGCTGAATGAACCAATGTTATTCCGGTACTCTTTACGTAACGACACGCTTTATGATCGTGAAAATTGTAGCGAAATAATTGAAACAGTTGCTCGCGTGTGAGATGAACTACGGCGCCTGAGTCTTTATCGTTGAAGGCTAGTGCTTTTTTTTTTCATCGGGGCCACAGAATCTCGGAAAAATATCGTTTTTCAAATTTTCTTTATTTTAACTAAAACATTTATCGACTGATCAATCGTATCGAATAAGCGTTGTAAGGAATTACTGAAAACACAACGTCTATGAATTATGCAAAACAAGACGTCAAGGTTGTCAAATTTTCTCGAAGAATTAAAATTATCTCGAAAGCTAAGTGATATGATTATCTACTCTGTTAAAAATCTATGGTGTAAAACTACAGTAGTATGGCCTTTTTTATGGTATTATTCAGGAGTGTATTGCTATGAACACTTTTTGCTGGGGTGACATGACACGAACGATTTCATAACAGTACTTTATGATACTAGTGCGATAAAGTGTGTGTATGCAGCGCGAATCGAAGCTGAGGGTTGCAATCACACGCGTTAAGAAAACGTTTATTGCACACGTATCGTACGAAATTTTATTTCCCAAGGTGTGAAAATGGCAGTTTTATTCACGGGAGGCGTGCGTGAAACCTTGTTTCTCACACCGAGTGAAATAAAGTACTATTCTGACAAGTATAGGGAACACGAGTTGAGAAGAAGTTTTTCCAAAGAGTATTAGACAACATTTTACTTCACGAGGTGTGAGAGGAATGGGAGTTTTATTCACGCGAGTCGTGCGTGAAACCGTGTTTCTCGCACCGAGTGAAATAAAGTACTATTCTGACAAGTATAGGCAACACGAGTTGAGAAGAAGTTTTTCCAAAGAGTATTAGACAACATTTTACTTCACGAGGTGTGAGAGGAATGGGAGTTTTATTCACGCGAGTCGGGCGTGAAACCGTGTTTCTCGCACCGAGTGAAATAAAGTACTATTCTGACAAGTATAGGGAACACGAGTTGAGGAGAAGTTTTTCCAAAGAATAATAGACAACATTTTATTTCACGAGGTGTGGGAATGGGAGTTTTGTTCACGCCAGGCGTGCGTGAAACCTTGTTTCTCGCACCGAGTGAAATAAAGCACGATTCTGACAAGTATAGGGAACACGAGTTGAGGAGAAGTTTTTCCAAAGGATATTAGACAACATTTTACTTCACAAGGTGTGAGAGGAATAGGAGTTTTATTCACGCGAGTCGTGCGTGAAACCGTGTTTCTCGCACCGAGTGAAATAAAGTACTATTCTGACGAGTATAGGGAACACGAGTTGAGGAGAAGTTTTTCCAAAGAATATTAGACAACATTTTATTTCACGAGGTGTGGGAATGGGAGTTTTATTCACGCGAAGCGTGCGTGAAACCTTGTTTATCGCACCGAGTGAAATAAAGCACTATTCTGACAAGTATAGGGAACACGAGTTGAGGAGAAGTTTTTCCAAAGAATATTAGACAACATTTTATTTCACGAGGTGTGAGAATGGAAGTTTTATTCACGCGAGGCGTGCGTGAAACCTTGTTTCTCGCACCGAGTGAAATAAAGCACTATTCTGACAATTATAGGCAACACGAGTCGAGGAAAACTTTTTCCAATGAGTATTATACAACATTTTACTTCACAAGGTGTGGAAATGAGAGTTTTATGCACGCAGAGTGCGTAAAATATCGACTATCTATTTTCTAGTTCAGTTATAGTGACAAAAAATGAAATCGCCACATTTTTCTTTCTCATAAGAAAAAGAGAAAGAGAGAAAGGGGGGGGGGGGGGGGGTGAGGGGATTCAACGGAAATGGGCTACCTTATTTTGCAATTGATGGTGGTGCGTTTCGAATGCGGTTTGGTCGGCGAATGAGGCTCAGAGCCAGAGACCAGAATGGTCCAATTTGTACGCGAATTCGTATAACTCGGATCCCTTTGTCATGTGTGGCCCCTAAGTGCTAAAATTAAGTGCTCTTGGCTCTGGACGATTTGGGCCCTATAGTCCGTACGGTATTGTAAATACAGTGCACACTCAACTATTTATTTCAGTTGGAACCGGCCACCATTGCTTAGTTTACGTCATGCTACGTCTTAATTATTTTCAAAGGACTCCTATAGCCCATAGAAAGACCATGAGACATCTTCCTGTGCTATCAATCATCTTTCTTTAGACTTAAAGATAGTTTCAAGTTTTTTTTCTTATATAAATATCTACAAAGAATTTTAATAAAATTGTATGCGTAAGAACTCTTAAAGTGTTGATCACTTAAGGTTTATTTTAATAGGGAATCATTCGTAACTAAAAATATAGTTTACAATTTAATAGTCTAAATAAATCTCCCAAACAACATCCCCAAGCATAAATTTCCGACACACACTCTTTTTTCACTAATTTCTCGTCCAGTAGATTTAGAATAAAGATGTTGAACTATTATTATTTAGGCTCAATTATATAAAACCGCCCTCGTACAATAAAAATTACGGGTTGAAGGACTTCGGTCAATGGCCCATTAGCCTTGTACAAAAAAAATCCACTTTTCTCCATATTTTCGAATATTCTGAGTGTCCTAAAATCAAAATCTCAACAATAAATTTTCAGGAAAACCGAGTTTCTTCTATGAGAAAGCAAAAAGGCAATTTCAACTTCAAGTATCTTCGTCCGATCAAATTCTTCACGCATTTTTGAAGCTACGATATTTATTCATTTTGCAATTTAATCTTCCAAATCGATTTTTGGAAATACCTCCTAAAAACGTTTAAAAAAATCTCAAAAGCAATTAAATTGAAGCAAATTAAAAAAAAAAGTAAAGTATTTTTACATTAAAACCATAGAAAATTATAAAAATCACTGTACCAAAAATAAATTTGACATCGCAATTGTATTTAGTATACCAGTTTATGCATAAAAACTTGCAGTGCAGTTGCTTTTAATTTTCAAGTCAATTTTTTTTTCACACTGCACCGACATTTTTTTAAATCCATTTTTCTCAACATTAATAAATTTTCAGGAAAACAAAGTTTCCTCTACGAGAAAGCAAAAAGGCAATTCCAACTTCAAGTATCTTCGTCCATAGCCGACCAAATTCTGCACACATTTTTAAAGCTACGATATTTATTCATTTTGCAATTTAATCTTCCAAATCGATTTTAGGGAATACCTCCTAAAAATATTTTTTAAAAAATGTTAAAAAAATACGCGGAGGTGAACTAGACGAGAGTTAACTGTATCATAGGGATTTCATAAACCTACGGTTGGTTCACCGCAGTGTTTCGTCTTTCGCTGTGGCCAGTTCGCCGCGCACTGAACGATGCGCCATCGTGTGTAGTTAAGTTAATTAATTAATGGTACAGTCTGGGCGGAGAGTCCGCTTAAATTGATACGTCCTTCTTCGCCGGCCATTTTTGAAGTACATACTGCATACACTTGCTCATCGCTGTGAACTCGAAGTCTACGGTTACGGCGAGCCCATTATATTCGATATATCCCGTAAAATCCGGAATGCACTTACAGTCGACGTAATCATTTTTTTACCATTTTTTTTTTCCATAGTTTGCTGTAAAACGCATAATTCGCGATCGACTAAATTCGCAGCAATATTTTCGTGCTCCAAGACAAATCTAGTATTTTTAAAAATTAATGCTTTATGTAATAATTTCCTTAATGAAAATGTACAATTACGGTGTATACATTGTTAAAAAAAATTCAGGTGAAATTACTGCAAAGCTCGTTTACAGCGTTTCAAAATGTTCTTTTTCCACTTCCCGTTCCAATAAGTTTGAATTAGATTTTTTTACAGTGTATACAATCGACAAAATTTTGCGGAGGGGCCAAAAAATATTTGGAGCGTTGACGAACGTTTCTCAAATTTATTATATAATTTAATACTGGACTGAAAATAGATTCATTGCAAATTATAAATACTTTCTATTCATATTAAAAAATGTTTCAGATATAAATTTAAATATATATATATTCTATTTATATTGGACATATTTTATATGAAGTGAATGTTTACATCGTAAACATTATTTCCAAATATTCAGCAAGATATATACATACATCCTTGAAATAAAATTTAATCTGGTATTGCTGATTATTTATATAAGTCATCGTGCATAATTAAGAACAATGATAATTTAATTTTTTTGACTCACAACAGACAACGATAAATTTAATATCTTCAATGATATTTTTGGAGCCCCAAAAATGAATTTTAATAAAAGATATTGCTACAGGATTCTGTACAATCCAAAGTCAGAAGTGAAAATTGAGAGAAAATCGTAGTAGTCAATTATTTTGCGATAGATATTCAACAGTAAAATAATTTACTTGCTCTCTTTGTACATTTGTGCCCGGCAAACCGTAATCGAACTTCTCAACTCGCGATATCAAATAGTGTGATATTATTCGCAAAGAACAGTCATAAATTGAAATAACAAATGGGGTGTGTGAATTATCACTTCGGCCTTTTGTGCGAAGGCTATCGACTTTTCACGAACACAAGACGATTTTTTTTGTCTCTCTGATACTATATACAACATATGTTTATTTCTTCGTGTACCAAGTTTAGATGCATCGGGTGGGGTTCAAAATAGCGAATGACCAAAATAGGGAGTGGCTAAAATAGCAAATTTCAATATAATTACCATTTTAGATTAAGACGTTCGTTATATTTACATTATTTATTTCAGCCATATTCGCTATTTTGAGCCCCTTATTTTATTAAAATGCAATCGAAATAGCAAATTATGAAAATAGCCAACAGCTGAAATAGTGAATTTCATGATGATGGCCATTTTAGATTGAGAAGTTCATCATTTCAAAATTCGCTATTTTAACTATTCCCTATGTTGGTCTTTCGACACTTTGTTGCCCACAACTCTGGATGGGGTTCAAAATAGCGAATGACCAAAATAAGGAGTGGCTAAAATAGAAAATTTAAAAATAATGACCATTTTAGATTAAGACATTCGTTATATTTACATTATTTATTTCAGCCATATTCGCTATTTTTATTATTCGCTATTTTGACCCCTTATTTTATTAAAATGCAATCGAAATAGAAAATTATGAAAATAGCCAACAGCTGAAATACCGAATTTCATGATGATAGCCATTTTAGATTGAGAAGTTCATCATTTCAAAATTCGCTATTTTAACTATTCCCTATGTTGGTCTTTCGACACTTTGTTGCCCGCAGCTCTGGATGGGGTTCAAAATAGCGAATGACCAAAATAGAGAGTGGCTAAAACGGCAAATTTCAAAATAATGACCTTTTTAGATTAAGACGTTCGGTACATTTAACATTATTTATTTCAGCCATATTCGCTATTTTTATTATTCGCTATTTTGACCCCTTATTTTATTAAAATGCAATCGAAATAGCAAATTATGAAAATAGCCAACAGCTGAAATAGCGAATTTCATGATGATGGCCATTCTAGATCCGGACGTTCATAATTTCAAAATTCGCTATATCTATTCCCTATGTTGGCCTTTCGACATTTTGTTCCCCACAACTCTGGATGGTGTTCAAAATAGCGAATGACCAAAATAGGGAGTGGCTAAAACGGCAAATTTCAAAATAATGACCTTTTTAGATTAAGACGTTCGGTACATTTAACATTATTTATTTCAGCCATATTCGCTATTTTTATAATTCGCTATTTTGACCTCTTATTTTATTAAAATGCAATCGAAATAGCAAATTATGACAATAGCCAACAGCTGAAATAGCGAATTTCATGATGATGGCCATTCTAGATCCGTACGTTCATAGTTTCAAAATTCGCTATATCTATTCCCTATGTTGGCTTTTCGACATTTTGTTCCCCACGCGCTGCATTAAATCTATGAGAAGCATGCGAACTTGTAACGTCACGAGACGAGTCCATGAGCACCACTTGCCGTCAGAGATAAAATTTAATAAACAACGACAACCTCTTCACATATCTCTCTGCCTGTGCAATAAATACGACTGCCGATTATTTTGAAATTTACACTTGATACTCGTATTGAATTTTCACCGACGTTGGATAATATTTCAAATGGAGTGTTGGGACTCTGAAGGTTCAAAAACCTCGCATATCCAGACTGCACTCAAAAAACAAAAGAGATTTCGTAATATTTACGTAATATTTGTAATAAAAATAATAATAAATGTGCAAAGTAAAACCTTGCACATTGCTTCCTTATTAAATTTTGCTCTTCACAAAGCAACCTCTACGAGGAAGTATTGTAATTGATTTTAGCTTCCTCATAGAGGAAGCTTTGTAAAAAGCAAAATATATGAGGAAGCAATGTGCAATAATGTTGCCCCTTTGTTTAAAAAATATATAATCGTACATGAACTTGTGAGTCTGGCAAGACTGGACTAGAAAGAAAACATCAATAAATAAAATATTCAAAAATATCAATAAATAAATCGCTACTTTTCGCAATAGACTGTACAAAATCACTATGAAAATATGTTATCGTTCATTATTTTTCGGCTATATCTCACTTTTTTTTCTGTTTATCGTAAATTTGGCACTCATTTAACTCCTAGCTCAATATTTAATACCAAAATTCATATCGAAGAAAAAACAAAAAACAAAAAAATGGAAAAATGAAAACCTCATAAAATTTTAACAGTTCAACCGATCTTGACCAAATTCGATTTTTTCAATCCAAATTCAAATATTTCACGAAGCAAATTAATCTATTCAACGTTGAATAATTTTAATCAACGAAAATTTGCTTCACTCAGACCAAATATGTATTTTATTGAATCTTTGAGTTTTTTTTTAATTTCGAACATATTTATTGAAGCATCTTTCACTGTACACCGGACACTGAAAAAAATATTTTGTTTATAGCATCTGAAACACTTTTTTATCGCGATATCCAAATTAAGGTAATCCTGCAATTAAATTAAGCCGAATTATTAAAATTACTGTACCAAAAATAAATTTGACAATACAGCACACTGAAAAAAAATGTCTACTGAAAATTAAATTAATAGGTACCAAAAGTGTTTATGCATAAACTGGTGTATTAAATTTAATACACAAACGCAATATATAATTAATATACAAAATATCCAACATAAAAGAAGGATGCAAAGTAGAAGTCCTCACACATATTGCTTCCTCATTACATTTGGCTATTTGCAAAATTCCAAAATTGATGAACATACGTCCTCATAGAACCAAATATAATAATCAAGCAACGTGCAAGGCTCTACTTTGTTTATATTAAACAAAGTCTCATATTAAATTGCAAAAATGCGGGGTAACATTATCCCGTGAAGAAGAGTGCTAAAACTTGCCTGATTAAGATCGAGATCTGGGCAGCGAGAAGCGCACTCTTCTTGCAGATTGATACTCCCGGTCACGTGGTCACGATTTTCGAAATCCGCCGGAAGAACGCCCGCAACGATTCCCGCCAACCCGAGCATCACAAGAGCAACCCATAGTCTCGTTCCTAACATAATATTCAACTCCGTCCGCGATCGTTTCGTAAAATCGAGCTCTGCGAATCGTTCGCAAGAGTCTCTTGTCATTAGCTTCTGGTGACCAAAATGGACAGCATCTTCCTTTGGTCCACCGGCATCTCTCGATTATCCTTCAGCCCTCGGTGCACAAGAGCGCGATAGTTCAAAATTGCTTCTTCGATTCCACAAAACACAGGCACTACATCATTTTTTTTTTACAAATTTCAACTATAACACACTATATGTCATCACTATATTTTTCACATAAAAACCTTGTTTCACAATGGCCTCACGAATTTTCCAAAACACCAAAATAAATTACCGTCTTCTTATTTTAAATACAGTTAAAAACAATCCACAATTGACGCGTTCAATGAAAATTCCGGTTAAAATGTTTAATTCACTCACAATATTGAAAAAAATAAAATTATTATAAAAAACGCAGACAGAAGTCTCAATTACGATGAGTGTCAAGTTTTTTTTTTTTGACGTTTGGTTCGCTTGGGAATTAAGGGCGATAAGGGTTGAAAAATTAAAAATAATTTCGGTTCAATTTTTTTTTAATAATTGTTATTGTTTGACCATGTGCGAATAATGGCTATTTGGTTAATTGAATAGTTTGGATAATCCGCGCGGTTATGATTATCATCAGTCGCATGTGTTCCGATGCACAGGACGGACTGTTGCGGCTGTTAGTGGCTGGCGAACATAAGAGCAACTGACTCCGAATGGCCACTAGAGAGTCAACTAATCCCCACTCTGAATACCCTCATCTCGTTCACTCGCCGTGACCAGCAGCCCTCGTAAACAGCTCTGGTGCCCGTTTCTCTCTCTCTCTTGTGCTCACACGTTAGCACCATGCGTGTAGTGGTAGCGCCCGGTGGTATGTACATATGGGCCATTTCTTGTCAATTCGGCGAGTGTTCAACCCTAACTGTCGCCGGTCGGACTTATTTTTTATGTGGAAACATTTTTTTGGATGGCTTCTTTGGAAAAGTTTCCCCAAAAGCTTTACAATCATTCGCGGAGATAAAAATTAATTTTGCAAAAAATGTTCTCAAAAAGCGTTACGGTTATTCGGAGAAGAAAGTGAATTTTGTAAAAATGTGATCTCAAATCGTTACGGACATTCGAGAAAATTGAATTTGATAAATGTGTCCTCAAAAAGCGTTACGGTCATTCGAAAAAAAAAAAAAAAAAAATTGGTAAAAGTATCCTCAAAAAGCGGTCATTCGGAGCGAAGAAAAAAGTGAATTTTGTAAAAATGTGATCACAAATCGTTACGGCCATTCGAAAAAAATTAATTCGGCAAAAGTATCCTCGAAAAGTGTTACGGTCATTCGGAAAAAAAAGTGAATTTCAATCAAAATGTCCTCAAACAACGTTACGGCCATTCGGGAAAAGGGGATTTTACTATGTCTCTTTGGAAGTGCTCAAAAAGGGTTACGGTACTCAATATTTGACGGCTAATGATGTTTTCACATAATATTATGGTAAATACACACACCAGTGCACTCTCTATATTTTCTTTTCACGATTACAATTATCTTACAGCATTTTTCTATTTAATAACCGCTCCAACGCTTTTGATGAATAGAACCAAAAAAAAAGTTATGAAGTAATCTAAAAACAAGAGTAAATCCGCGTGAACATTCAGACATAGACTAACTAACATTTCATAAATATCTCACCAAGAAAATAATAAAAATTACAAACTTTGCATAGTTTATATAAAAAAATAACAAATATTAATCCCTTTGCCCAAATAGGCTCAAAATATTCTGTTTAGTGCCTCGTATTTTTGAGAAATGAATTTTAAAAAATCATCCACGAATTGAAAAATTCGACTCTTCGGTTTATTTGCACGAAAAAAATTATTTGAAATTCCTACAACATTTTCCAATCTTATCTGCATCCTAAAACTTACGAGGATCTAAAATTTTTTTAAAAATCATAATTTCGTGACATTTTTCAAACGAAATATTTTTTTCAAAAAATGAATGCTCCATTTTCTCCATGGATAATGACTAACAAATTCTGACCCACGATGGTCAGGGTTGAAGGCTCATTGAATTGATGTGGAACGCCCCGTATATATACATATACATATACATATATTTAGTGTAGCACTGGAATACTTGATACACCATGTACCCCATATACTACGGTGTGATTATGATACAGTGGACACGCTGCCGACCAGCCGGCCGGCTGCTCGTCGCGTCAGAAACGATTTTAACCTTCGTCCATGCTAGATCTTGATCCGAGCGTATAGTATAGTGGTCAATTGGAGGATTGACCTGTTCTTACTACATGCTCGTAAAATTTCATTCATCTATCTGCACGTGAGCTTGGCAATAAGATCACTGACTTTTCAACCACGACACGCTTATCACCGCAGCTTTTCAAACTTCACAACATGAACTATGATGATTAAACAAATTTCTCAAAGTTCATTATTTCGGCTTCTGGCGAACGCGTGACCTAATGAGTAAGGTAAACGTACCAATGGCGGGACGTTTAAGGCAATGTCTGTTTTGTATACCAATTTTCGCATCCATATATTTATTATTTTAGCAAATGGTGGTAAAAAATCGTAAGCTTAGAGTTTCTAGTTTCCGAAAAGCATACAATAAAAATATTTTTGATTGTGTGAAAAACAGTTATTAATTAAAACGCTGAAAAATGTAGAATGTACCAATGCTGGGACGGGTATTTTTCTACATGTCCCGATCTCGGGACGTGAAATGTGCGTATCGGTGGACACATAAGAGTATTTGTAAGAGTTATTTTTTATATTTTCTTAATTGAATTCTTGATATATACAAATATTCATATACAGTCCCTCAATTGGGACCTGTCCCGCCATTGGTACGTTTACCTTACATGTCTTCGGAAAAAAAGATTTGCCAGTGGTCTCATTAGTGTTGCCAGTGTATTACAATTGTGACAGACCTTACATTTCCATACAATTTGACACGCTATTACGCCCACCGTCCATCACTCGTGCAGAAATTTAGTCAGGCTTATATACTGGGCCCTTATAGTCTTCCCTGATGACTAACTGCGGGGCCGATAGTGACCTTTATTGACCGTCGACTTTTTAAATCCTTGGCCCTGCATAGAACCTCATGCATGATTCCATAATTATTCTCCAAAATAAAAGAAGTATATTTGAGGTATAATTTCAGTATATAATATGCATATTTAAGATACATGTTTATTTATATATTGTTGATATATACTTTTTCTATTTTTCTGAAAGAATAATGTACACATAATATATGTAATATTTTATGTTTTATGTATGTTATAGATATGGGGCGTTCCATGAGAAATCGGACGTTTTGAATTTTTTTTTATCTTCCTAATTTTTGGATAGGTCGTATCAATCATAAAACTCCTTCGGGTAATCCATCAGAGCAAATATGAACTAAAAGAACCTTATTATAAAAATTCTTCACAAGTATTTTTTTATTTAGGGAACAGTTATCAGATGTTTTTAAAAATGTTATTAATGTATCATTTTTACGTGTTAGGGTGTCAAATTCATCAGTAATTTTGATCCTAAGAGAATATATTTATTCAGAGAGATTAGTAGACTATTGTCATACAAGCTGTAAAGTTTCTCCAGTAATTCGAGACAACGTTGAAAAATTGAATAATAGCCAATACTGTCTGACATACACGAACTGAAAGAATATAAGGCCGATTCAATTGGAGGATTTCGGACATACATCTTTCAGTTGGAAATCAATTTAACGATCCGATTTTCCCTAATCTACCAAAATTAGTCAAAGAACCCCTTCGATTCATAGAACATCCTCAGTCTCTTAATAAAATTAGACTCCCAACAAATTGCACACTCATACTACTTGTGATCGTATCTTATGCATGCAGAAGAGTTGCTGAGTAGTGATAATTCTTTTATGTGGGGAACCGAACTCTTCTTTACTAAGAAGGAAACAGCAATACGTGGGGAACAAAATGTCGAAAGACCAACATAGGGAATGGCTAAAATAACAAATTTCAATATGATGAGTCTGAATCTAGAATGGCCATCATTATGAAATTCGCTATTTCAGCTGTTGGCTACTTTCATAATTTGCTATTTCGATTGCATTTTAATAAAATAAGGGGCTCAAAATAGCGAATAATAAAAATAGCGAATGTGGCTGAAATAAATAATGTAAATATAACGAACGTCTTAATCTAAAATGGTCATTATTTTGAAATTTGCTGTTTTAGCCACTCCCTATTTTGGTCATTCGCTATTTTGAATCCCACTCGTCATTATTTTGAAATTTGCCGTTTTAGCCACTTCCTATTTTGGTCACTTGCTATTTTGAACCTCACCCGCAATACGTTCAGTCCGTACAGTGTAGAATAATAAGTGTTGGACATTGAGTAGTAGGCACCGCTCCGAACAAATGGCTTATCTAATTGATAAGACCAGGACGGTATTCGGTATTGCCAAAAGACATTGTTCGCAAATTCAGATCGACCTGCGTTACGAAACGATACAACTATTATACCGCGTCCAATCTCAACCTCAATGGCCGTTACAGGTTACCTACAACTTCCTGCGGAAATGGCCAATATACCGCTCCGACCTCCAACTCGCTCACTCCCGTCGGTTACACCCCTTACCAGTATGATCGCCCTAACCGCTCAACACGCACTCGTTACGGGTCATCATCATGATCTATGCGCCTACAACAAACGCTATATCCTTCATCTAACCCATTCATTCCATTCCACTGTACGCTAATCTTACGTAAACCTTCACAATTTCTTTCCCAATTCGACAGCAAAAACGATTTTCCATATTTTGCTATATATGAGAAAAGGTACATTAAGTGGGCCACTTTTGTTTGGATGTCTTAAATTTGTACCATAATTCATTGCATCGAAGTAACACTGAAAGCCACCCTTCGTGAATTTTTCCATATTCCAGGAAATTCGGTATTTTTTTTTCATGTTCACATATTTATAATTTTTCGAAATTTCTAATTACCGAAAAAAATGTTGTCTACCGAAAAGTTGGAGTTTCATTTTAGCGCGATAATAAAATTGTTGATAATATTTTTTGTGTGAAAGCTAAAATGAAACCACAAGTTCCTGTGGAGACATTTTTTTTATTTAAGCGACTTTAAATTTAAATTCAAATTAACGACACATCCGAGCGAGAAGATGAATTAAAGAATGCAGCTACCGTATTCTGGATTCAACGGAACACGCAATTGCATTCAGAACTGCACTAAACTCACCCATAAAATAAAATACAATATAATCTGCTACCCTATGAGCACAGGGTAGAATTATAGCGATAATTTCTTTGTTTTTATTTTCCATGGTTACGCCATCAGATTTGTTGTCTCACAAATATGACAAAATATCCAATGTTCAAAGTTCAACGATTTTCCATCATTTTTTTCCATGACCCCATGCATCTACACTTCAATCGACGGTGATCAGTTCGAGTGCAATAAAAGATTTTTGTAAAACACTACAAACACGGTGATCAGTTCGAGTTGAATAAGATTTTCGTAAAACTGTATTGATAATTGATGAACGATAACAGGTCGATCGATTAGCTTCCAAGTTGCCACAACGACTGACCGATCCGATATTATATTCTGAAACTGCACAATAAAGGGAACTGCAATGACAATGTCGATCAGTGGGTTACGATAATAAGATATATTTTTGGAGGTACTTCTTTTAGGATCTGCTTCCAGGTCTGCAAGTCAACGGTCACAAATGTCCCGTCCGTCGATGCTTAAAACTCCGAGAGTAGAATCTGGGCTGCGACATACCGGAAGTAGCGCTACATCACTCTTATGGCCGAGAGGTAGCGCCGCATTTAGAGTTGGCAAAGCGGGCTTTAAGGTAATTTTTCCATTTTACAAGTAAAACTTTTTGTGTCATCTTAATTACGTTTTCCGACAACTTCTTAATCGTTCTTCATAAGCAGCCAAGTATTGCGCCAACTTAAGTCCATTTTCTGTGGATGCATTCAGATTTTCCTTATAAAAAAATGTATGGCCCATATATACCGCAAATGTCTACAAATAAGAAACCAAATGTTGCATTTATTTTCCGTACGATTTTTTGTGCAATAACGTGGGCAATTTTGATGATTTCAGTTGAGACTTTGTGTTACTGATTCGCATTTGGAAAATACGATATCGAATATTCAGTTTCTTGAATGAACCTTTCAATACAACGATTAGGTTTGCATTGAAAATTTCATACGACTTCTCCCACGTGAAACGAAGAGTACGTGAAGTAGGCACTTCACGCACGGAGTGGCATAAAAGCTTTTGTGTATGCAAATATGAAACTAAATGTTGCATCTACTTTCCATACGATTTTTTGTGCGATAACGTAGGCGATTTTGATGATTTAAGTTGAGACTTTGTGTTGCTGATTCACGTTTGGAAAATACAATGTCGAATATTCAGTTTCTTGAACGAACCTTTTGATAAAAGTTTAGGTTTGCATTTAAAATTTCAAACGACTTCTCGCACGTGAAGAGAAGAGTGCGTGAAGTAGGCACTTCACGCACGGAGTGGCATAAAAGCTTTTGTGTATGCAAATATGAAACTAAATGTTGCATCTACTTTCCATACGATTTTTTGTGCGATAACGTAGGCGATTTTGATGATTTAAGTTGAGACTTTGTGTTGCTGATTCACGTTTGGAAAATACAATGTCGAATATTCAGTTTCTTGAACGAACCTTTTGATAAAAGTTTAGGTTTGCATTTAAAATTTCAAACGACTTCTCGCACGTGAAGCGAAGAGCGCGTGAAGTAGGCACTTCACGCACGGAGTGGCATAAAAGCTTTTGTGTATGCAAAATTGCATTTATCGTTCTTCAATTCATTTTTTTGCACGCCTAATATTTAATTTGTATACTGTCAATTCGTTGTAGGCTTTTCCGAATGTCTCTGTGTATTGTTAAGTAGAGTCGCAGGTATCACATCAGGAAAATAGTACTTTGTGAATCTAGTGCAAAAAATCATACTTTTCAACAAAGGATGAAAAGTTGGCCGCAAGAACCGCAGACGAGTCCAGAAATTCTCCCTTTTTTATTCCTCTAATGCGGTGAAATAATGCGAGAATAAGACACTAGTGCGATAAAAAAAATTCTGACGAGTGTGAGAAGAGTTTAGAGGAAAGAAACCGACTCGACAAAACACATTATACATTAGAATAACCGTATATCATTTTTTGTGTCCTGTGTGTGTTGTAAATCACATTTGTCGAACTCTAACAGGTGCCAAAATACCAGAACAGCTATCGACTCGCAGCATACAATCCATTCAATTACGAGGTCTCTGAAAAGATTTTAGAGGAAGTTCTAAATGGCACTCTCAAAGGAATGAAGTATAATCCCGCAGTTTGCTCGAAACTCTGTCAAGATATGTCGGCAGAGGTGCGCTCTCGAATCCACAAAAAGGGTTTTGACCGGTAAGTTTGGGTTTGTATGCATTTTCATATTAATATTGCCAGCGAAAACTTAATGGGATGCTGAAGTACATTTTTATAGACTCTCCTTCTCCGATTTCAATATAACGAAAGGTACTTCAATATTAAAAAACATTGAACGTTTCTTAATACAGTTACAAGTATGTCGTGATCTTCACGATTTGTGAGAAAACTGGCCAAGGTACCAACATTTCAATGGGCGGCTTGTGGGATGCTGATAGAGATACGTATTGCACCCGTTGCTTTGAAAGTTCTGCACTCATCGCCGTTGGTACAGTACTTGGTATTTATTATGAATAACGTGGTAAATAATTTGGCAAATGTGAATCTCGAAAAAAATTATTTATAGTGTATAGAAAATATTAATTACAATCATAATGAACATCTGCATCTATGTTTTTTTGGCAATAGCTGAAGCTGAAGAATTTCCACCTCTGACCACATTTAATTTCGTAGGAAATTCTTCATATGCAATGTAACGCCTTTTATTGACGGCGTTATTTACAGCATTTTTCTGCCCGAGCATCAACCTTGCTCGACGACAAGTTAAGTTACGCGATTTCATAAAGCATTATTCAAAGTATTCGGAATAATTATTAATTTTAGGGGTTTCTTCTATTTTTTTTTTTTTTTGTGATATTTCGTTACGGAAATGACTTTGCTGGGCAAAACTTCAAGCTTTGACTCTATTCCTGCGTGGTTTGTTTCTTCAATTAAGTAAACCTTGGCTAGATGTGTCACCGGCTTTTTAACCGATGTAATTTTGACCAGTTTCGATTAGCCCTATTTCACCTAGTTTAACTAGGTAGTAATAGTAAAAAGTTAAGCGCTTTCATAGAATATTATTCAAATTATTCGAAACAATTATTAATTTTAGGGGTTCCTTTTATTTTTTTATGATACGTCGTCATGGCAATGACTTTGCTGAGCAAACCTCCAAGCTACCATTCTGTTCCTGCGTGGTTTGCTTAAGTCTTGGCAAGAGGTATCACCGTCTTTTTAACTGATATATATCATTTGACCGGTTTCGATTAGCCCTATTTCACCTAGTTTAAATGACCTTTTAACCAAATCCGTAGTTTTTTTAGCAATTCTTAGTGGTGAATTAAAACAGTACCGAAAGTCCCCTCAAGTAGAATGAACAGCCAAATTGTAACGAAACTCCAAAAAGTGAGGAAGTGGTCTATTCCATTCTATTCAGAAAATATTCTGCTTTTCGAAATACTCGGAAAATATTCCGAATAGAATGAAATGCATGACGAAAGTATTTTAAAATGAGGATCTTCTTGCGCAATTATTTTTTATTGTTTCGAAAAATAGTAATAATAGTAAGTATCATTGTATTTTTGCTTTCCTGCCTGATGTATTTGGGTGTATCCTGGCGTACTTGTTTTCTCGTATTTGAAATTCTATGCGACATCGACAATGAATTAGAAAGTTAACAGAAATTTCAGGAAATACCTTTGCGACACTGGTTACCATATCATCCTTGAATCTTTGGTTGGAAAATAAAACTCCGCAATAAAGCTTTGCCTATAAATTGTATTGTAAATTATAGTAGTGTTATGTAAAGATCGATATGAGTTAGCTAGTGAGTTATTTTCCTCTTCGATGTTCCAGTCTTGGTCGTCCCTTTTTCGCCGCTGGTTTGTCCTTTCCTTTATTCAATAATGGATGGATTTCTAAACAAATGAATGGAAACGAAAAATCATCTACTGCCACAAAATGAACCAATTCTTACTTATTTCGCTATTTATCAATACTGGCTACTTTAACATTGTAAAAAGTTATCTGACTTTCTCTGATAAAATTATAAGTGGGAGTAACTGATTATTGAAAATCCACTAATAGTAGTATTGTCGGAATTTAATGAAGTGTGCAATACCGATTTTGCACCTCAAAAATTCGGAAGTGCCGCTTTCCGCGAATTATAAACGGATCAAAGCGAAAATTGAAATACACACGCCAGTGATATGAATCTCGTGCGTCAATTTGTACTGAAAAATTCGATTTTTGTCTTTTCAACTTTTCGACAAAAACTGAGAAAAGCGACTAATTCACGGACTAGATAATAAAATACCACACGTGATCCGTGCATTCCGATTACGATTTGAAAGCAATAAATACGGGAAATTTACTTCCGAAAGAATTGTCGGTAACTACGACAAATTTAGATGTGTTGCAGCAGCTATATCTCTCGCACTTACGTGTCACGTGGTACATATTTCACATGTCGTTAAGAGGCAGCGGTACTACCCCACTTCACAGCACAGCTCAAAAATTTTTAACCTATTTTATCCCAAGATGTTCGGCAGAAAGAGGGCAAATTTTGATAGAAAGTATTACAAAATTGGGCTAAGCTTTGGGCTTTTCAATACTCAAAGCCGTTTGTTCAGGATAATCGAGACCCAAAAGGTGCGGGAAAAATAACGCTATGCTGCGAGAGAAACAGCGATATAGGCGTTTAATATTGAGCGAAGAAATGTTCACCGGTGCATAACTGAGCGTTAGGTATAGGTCTTACCGTCGATCGGAGCTCCTTGTAAATTGATGTTATGGGACCGGTGCTTTTTCACTGGTGGCTCGTAGGAGGCTGATTGATTTTCTTCAGATTCTTCGACGTCCGGTGAAATGGGTAAAAATTGCAACGATCCGATGTCTTCGGTTTCCTCGTCAGAACTACAAAATGCGGCTACCCTATCGATGGCTGCAACGTCTACCTCGACCTCCTCGTCCTGCGCTTCTTCACCCTGAACCACGGATTTGTCTTCATCGCTCAAGTCGAATTCGCTCTCTCGCTCCTCGTATTCTACGTTCTCGTCAAGTTCCTTGAAGTCTGGTGCGAAAGCTGACCAATTTTCAACTTGATTTTGAGCCCAAATCGATACAACTCCGGACGATATGGAAGCAATTATAGGTCTGACCGGATGCCACTATGCGAAAATGAAAATTACTCGATATTATCCTATGCTCTACGCGTGAAATAGTAATATATGCTACAAGGGAGTCCAGTGCGTAATTACTGCTGAGGATTAAGCCACATTATGCTCCCTTCTGTTTCACAGACGATATTTTTTCCCGAATTTTCCTCGCCGGCCAGAAATCAACCGTTTAACTCGGTAAGGAGCAATTAAATCGGATCGCGCATGGGTACTGGTCAAAATTGGTCAAAATTGACTGACGCTATTTTAGCGAAAGCGAGGAATTTTTTTTTTTTGAGTACGGCTATAGTACAGTTTATGTAATCCGCACATATGAGACGGATCAATTGTGACCATGAGGATATACCTCTTGTTTTGGGCTGCACCAATACGCAGCAATAATACGTAATGAACATTTTATTCAGATTCGTTACAAGGCTGGAAAATGACCGTCAAACGACGTTCTTGTAACGTTATTTTTATGGTTATAATTGTAGGTCATCTATTCTCCGGTCACAAATGGTCATAAAAATTCATATTAATTGCCGTATGATCGGATGTAATTTCAACCTCACAAGGGACTTGTGAATTACCAAGACATCTGTCTAGCTGCGTTCATTTATTTTGAAGTCACGAATCGGTCAGAATTTATTAAAAAACGTCATGAAAATGGTCATTTTTGAAGCCGTCATGTGATGATTACACGATAGTCTATGTGATGAGTTCAGCTAGATAACTCACTTGCCCCCGAAGTTGGAGGTTTAAAAATTCTCATTCATGGTACATCAGTGGTACTCGTTACCTCCAATCACCATGCAAACTCACCCTAAGGCTCGATAGATTTTCGGCTTTATTAATCTAATTCACTAATCACCAAATGTTTTAATTACAAGATTCGTGACCATCAAACGATTCCGCATCGATTGAGCCCTGATCGAATCGATTTGAAAGAAGTAAAAAAATGTTTGGCTAACGTTGATCCTTATTTCCTTTTTTAATTATTGTAATTAAACGATTGACCACCAAACGATGAAACTAGACTACCAATCTCCACCAAACGACCACCAATCGATGGGTATATTGTAAATTAGTTTTAATTAAAGTTATCTAGCTGATGAGTTCGATTAATGCGGACATGTAGGCTGAAAACAACAATTTTGTACAACTTACCACAACATCGAGAAGAAGTTCACCTTTGGTACCGTGCAAAATCTTCACCAAATTTCCAATGCTCTTTTCCCAAACGTACAAAGCATGCTGTCGTGCTGAACCGGCGCAAACGTATTCGCCGTCGCCGGAAAAACAACATTTTTTCCACATAGTCTTGTTAACGAGATCCTGTAATTTTTGGATCGGCTCGGGTTCGCCGTCTTTGCCGCAGGCCAATATTTCGGTACTGTCGTAAACCCTTATGACTCTATCAGACGTATTAATTAGGAAGCAGGAACCACGACGCGCAAATTCGATACTTTTAACCGCGGTATTGCTCGCAGTTCCTTGGGATATTTTGTACGACGCCCTGATGGACAACGTTTCAGAATCCAGTACCAATATTCGTCCCCGAGCGTTTCCCGTGAAAACGTAGCCTCCCCGTCGGTCAAATGATGCGACAATATTCAAGTCACTCTGAAATTGAACCCACAAATGAAGACAATATATTTATGTTCCAAATTAATCGCAATTCTGTTTTAAGTTATAATATGCAGTGCCGAAATAATATCAGTTGTTGAACAAACAAAAAAAAAAAGATTTCAAGGAAAACGCAACTGCAATCGCTGAGGACTTAAATCCCCGAAAAAATAAAAAAGATAAAGTATTTCTGTACTGGACAGATCGCTGGCTTTCCGGTTTCGTATTGAGCGGGATTCAGAAATCAATTTTTTTTTTTGCAAGAAACTCAAAAAGGTCTTGAAAAGTATGAAATATTGTTACAAAAGCATATTAAAAATGCCACAATAATCAACGATTTCTAAAAATTGTATTACAGAAAAATAGGGTATTCTTTTTAAAAAATTATCAATGACTTGTAGCCATGTCTCTCGTTCAAAATTGATACACTGAATATGTTCAATATGGAACAGTTTTTGAAATTTATGCTTATCGCAATGCACGAAAATTCCGAGTAAATCATATTTTCGATTGAAGTTTCGTCTTTTATAAATTGCAATAATCGCATAAAATTCTGTTTTTAATACCCAGATTGCTAGATTTTTCGAAATTAAAAATAGACATCTCAATAATAATAATGCGTAATTTTGTTAAAACGTACGTCTTCATCAAGGGGGATTACTCTATGAGTCCCTTCGATATCCACCATCACTGCTGCATGTCTCATTGGGCAAACGAGGAATCTGTTGGGATTGCGCGGATGAAACTGTACTTTGAGAATTGGTGAGGGGAACCTGTACTTCTGATCGCATTCACCCAAAAGAACATCCCATATGCAGACATTGTTATCCGTGGATGCGCTGAGCAGTTTATGTCCGTTTCTAGACCAGCTGTGTGAAGAATAAATGAATAAATAAATAAGTTAAAGTACAAATGGGTAGATAAAAATTTGTCAGCATGACGACTGGCAAGATTTAAGTGCAGGGTGGACCTGAACATTACCTGGCAAACTGAATTGACTCATATTTAAGTTCAATATCAGGTCTCTCCATTTAAATTAGTAACATATCAGTCAAATTAAACTGATCGAAATCGGTATTTAGTTAACTTTCGATAATTGAGATAAGGGGTTTTAAAAAAAAATCTATGTATGTATGTGTGTGTGCAGGGGTTTAAAATTGCAATCACCTACAACTCAAGAACAGTTGCACCAGTCTTTAACCCTTTAACAGCCGAGTTTTTTTGGAGCATGTTGCAGTTGGTACATGGTGAATCTGAATTCATGAGCACCCAATGAGAGAAAAAAAATTCGAAAATTTTTCTACCCTCAGAAACTACCCCCAAATGACATCATTTTTGGGCGTATCGCCATTTCTAGGGGTGGTTTTCGATGTTTCGTTACTGTGAGGGGTAGTTTTCTATTCGGATATTCTTGCTACAAAATTTTCATGTGTTTTCAAAAATATTAATGCACTGAACATCAATGAAAGTGTATATAATTCGGCGTATCATAATTGGTATGGGTGGTTATTGATATTTTATTACTGTTATGTGTGGTTTTTGGTCTGGACCTTTTTACTACAAATGTTTTACGTTATTTCAATGCACACACTTGGCGACTCTATAAAAAATTTAAATGTTACTTGAAAGTTATCCTCATTACTAATTTTTTTCCCAATTTCGCACTTTTTGACAGGGTGTGAAACTGAAGGGGGGCAACTCTTGCCTTTGCCGAATTTTTCATGATTAGATGCGTTCATTTTTCTGGAAGTTCCGATTTTTCAAAGTAGGTGGGACGGATGTGTCCCACCAGCCATTAAAGAGTTAATTAGTACACAGTTTCGTCATAATCTGCAATGTATTTCAAATTTCTCGGAGTTTAAACTTTTAGAAAAAATTATGTTGCCGCATTAACATTAGCAAATCACGAAGTAACAAAGTCCACTTTTATATGCAAAATTAGTATCATTTAGGTATAGCAAGTACACTCTTTCTTTATAATTTCTCATGTTTTTCAAATTTTTCTAAACTTTAACTTTTATAATGAAAAAAAGCTGCAAAGTAGAACTTTGCAAACTGCTTTTTCATTGACGTCGTTTTATACAAAGTGAAAAACAATGAGGAAACAATTTGCAAGGTTCTACTGTACATCCTTTTTGCGATCCATTTCTTTCCATTTTTTCTCACTTATTTTCACTTTTTACAACTCTTTCTCTACAAGTAAGCCAAAATACTTCCTCATATCCATATCATCGTAAAAAGTGGAAAATAATAAGGAAGCAATGCGCAAAAAAATTCCACTTTCCATCCTTTTCACGATCCGTTTCTTTCCCCACTTCACACATCGATCTTTCTATTCTAAGATACAAAGCAGTGATCGCAAAACTCGCCGAGACACTCATTCACACATCATCTTAGTCTACGAGTAAAAAAATGGTTTACTTCGTATCGCAAGCGAAGTAAAAATTTCAAAACTATGTCGAGGAATGATGACCGAAAGCTTGGCAGCTTTGCTTACCTGAACTTTTAGCTTACCTCAATGAGCAGACGGGATGTACATGAGCGCTGATTATCTTAGCTATGCCCCTGGTCAAAAAGTCCCATATTACGATTCGCCCATCGTTGCACCCAACGGCTAACAGGGTTCCTCTTTTGTTGAAGGTGCACGTGACCGCCAACGAAATGCAATCCAAGGCCCCATCAAATTCCTTCGAGATAAACGACAAAATTAAGGTATTTGTTTGCTTGGCTGAGGTTAACTTGTGTTTACAAAAAATCATTACTCACCTCCGGATAATTTTGGCCAAACGACTCTGTTACATGAAGAATTTGAAGAGTTATTAGTGTGCGCACAGTTGTAATGGGCGAATTGAGACTTACCGAGCAATTCCAGATTCATTTTTATTTACTCGAATCTACCGCCGCATTCTATGTATTTGAATGTAAGAAATATGTCAAAATATCAGGCTGTCCTTGTTGCGACCGAGGAACACAAAGGTCAAGATGAGGAAGAGGTGGAGTAACAGTTTTTTTTTGGTTCTGCGAAATTTGCGGCGTCAAAGCGCCATCAGGTGGCGCGTTCGTGAAGCACGTCGTACCAACTGCGTCGCCGTGAGAGCGATTGAGATAGCGCTATTGGCGATCACATTGGAGCGAGAGAGAACGACAGTAACACGTGATGCACATCGCGTCAAGATCATGTGAAACTCCTCGGTCGGTATCGTAAACTGTAATCCGTTTTTCTCCGCCACGGTTTATTTTTTGGACAAATAATGTGAAGGTCGCCCTCCGCGCCGACAGGTTTTGTTACCGACCGAACTGTGGCACTTCTACCTGCTTCTACGCTTCATTGAAAAATCCATGGAGGCTAGAGGTAAGGAGTGGAAACGCAATGCTAACGAAATGTTCCCGAAACGGTGTAAAATCTCGGTCGGATTGGTCACCACTGAGTGTCGGTGTGAACCGATATGAAGTTAGCGCCGCTAGAAATGAATGAAACGCAGCCTAAAAGGGGCGTGCCATCCGCGGAGAGTCTCCGAAGCCAGGGCATCTTTTTAATTGGTCGAGATATTTCGAGGCATATCTGCGGGTAATTTGAACGCTCGAGAGAGCTGAGATTACGTTTGCGTCTACCGCGCGGCTATTAGAACGACGCTTTTTCGTTTCAGTCATCGTACGGTCGTTAGCGTACCATTTTAGAGCCTTGTTTGAGCTGAAAAGACTTAATTTGAAACTCTCAAGCCGCTCGAAAATACGTAAGGCAGATTATGGATTGACACATGCGCCAGACGATTCTTTTCCTTTTGTTTTTCATTTATGCGATGCAAAAATGTGTCTTCTTACCATTCGTTGGTGGAATGATACATTTTTTTTGTTGTAAATTTGGTGGATAGGTAAAGTATATTCAGGTTTCGAGTTTATCACCCCAGAAGCGCACGGTGATCGTGTGGATTGTGTGTGATTGTGGCTTCTCAAGCGGAGGACTTGGGTTCGCGTCCTCACATTCACTTTTTTTGTTTAAACATTTTCTTTTTTCACCAGAATCAGGTTCTTGTGTTTGACGCCACTGATCTTCTTCTTCAGCGGTGTGCGTCGCTTCTATTAATGCGCTTTCATCTTCTTCGGTTGAAGTCTTAAAAAGCTGCGCATAAACTGTGAAATAAAATGAGAATATGACGAAATTACCCCGGGTAGCTCTAGGGTGAACTAACCATTAGGGATGACCGGTAAAATGGTTTTGAAACCCTTAATTTCTAGTATTAGATTTTAACTATTTGAATTTCGGATTTATTGAATTCTTGCATTTTTTTGAATATCTGAATTTATTGAAATTATAGAATTTATGTAAATTATTGAAATTATAAAATTTTGAATTTTTTGAATTTATTGAAGTTGCAGAGTTTCGAATTTAGTGATTTTATTGCGAACCTAAAGTCGGACCTAAAGAACCTAAATTCGAACCTAAAGAACCTAAATTCGAACCTAAAGAACCTAAATTCGGACCTAAAGAACCTAAAGAACCTAAAGAACCCAAAGAACCTAAAGAACCTAAATTCGGACCTAAAGAACCCAAAGAACCTAAAGAACCTAAATTCGGACCTAAAGAACCCAAAGAACCTAAAGAACCGAAAGAACCTAAATTTGGACCTAAAGAACCTAAAGAACCTAAAGAACCCAAAGAACCCAAAGAACCCAAAGAACCCAAAGAACCTAAAGAACCTAAAGAACCTAAAGAACCCAAAGAACCTAAAGAACCCAAAGAACCTAAAGAACCCAAAGAACCTAAAGAACCAAAAGAACCCAAAGTCGAACCTAAAGAACCTCAAAATGCTTTATATCTATCTACCGAATTTACAAAAGAAAAATAAATATATCATCCCACCAATGAATAGTGAGAACATACATATTTCATTTACAGAGATGAAAAACCTTGCACCGCAGTGCAAGCAATGCAAGGTCGGGTCTTAAAAAATAACAAATTCCAGAAAAAAAAAGTCAATGTGAGGGCGCGAACCCAAGTCCTCCGCTTGAGAAGCCACAACGGTATCCACACGACCACCGTGCGCTTCTGGGGTGATATACTCGAAACCTGAATATACTTTACCTATCCACCAAATTTACAAAAAAAAAATGTATCATCCCACCAACGAATGCTAAGAAGACACATTTTTGCATGGCATAAATAAAATAAAATAAAACGGCAAAAAACTTGATACGCCAACGACCGTATGATGACTGAAACGAAAAAAAGAAAAAGCGTGGTTCTAATGGCCGCACGGTAGACGCAAACGTAAACTGAGCTCTCTCTCGAGCTTTCAAATTACCCGCAGATATGCCTCGAAATATCTCGACCAATTAAAAAGGTGGACTGGCTTCGGAGACTCTACGATGGTGGCGCGTCGGGCGCTGAAAAAAAGTGCAAACAGGAATAATCGCCCCACTGGCAATCTCTCTACTCATCTCTGGTAAAACTTGTCACATGCATTTTAGAGGTGGACATACGAAAAGTGTGAGATTAGTTCACAATCATTCCGTCCAGATGCCGCGTCGGAGCCACGATTCAATAAAAAGAAAATGTAATAGTGAGTTCGCTATCTTGTTGCTTATCTGTGCACTCTGCACGTACCACAAATCGATCGGTTTGTTTACGGGTTCGCTGTTACGCTCCGTGGTGATTCGCGACCTACGATTTCACAGTGAATACTCATTTTAACGTTAGCTACATGAATATCTAGTCGAACCAAATGATGCCAGGATCTGGAGTTAGTATTTCCTTGTTCGTCCTTTTTATTAGCAATAGTTGTCAAATTGTCAATTGCCAATTATTACTAGAATAAACGCATGTTCAATTAAACGTCAGTTAGTGACGTTTCGAGGAAAGTAATCAATCATCGACACTTAAAAAAGGATATTACAATTATTCTTTGCTGTTTGTGCGTTCGGTATTCATTGTTTTGTGTAATCGGGATTTGTATTTCAATATAAACAATAATTTTGCAATTTTGACATTTTTTAATGCAGGAATATGAATAATTATTTTTTATTGTTCGTTTGATTTTTTTTCATTATTTAAATTGAATTAAATTGTGAAAAAATTAGTAAATCTTTCAGAAATAAAGTTGATAGTTTATTTGGGTTTATTATAATGATTTCATAATAATAACATGCATTCATTGCACGATTGCATGCTGTTATGCAATTTTTAGAGCAATTGCAAAAAAATATAAATTTTTATCAACATTTTGTGGTAAACTTTTTTTGAAGTATATCGAAAATTACAGTTAGTGTGTTTTGGATGAATTGACAAGTAGTGGAAGAGAATTGCAAATGTTATAAATTATGTTTGTTTTATTTTTCATATAAAAAAAAAATTTATTGAAATGAAATAATGTCATAATCTTTGCCAGTTTTTGTAGAATAATGGAAATTTCCAACATTTTTTAACGTGTATAGTTTATCAGATAGAATATTACTTGTTCATAAAACTTCATTTATTTACATTTTAATTTTGCACTGCAGCATTGAACATGTTCACATCAAAATCTCAATGCAAAAACTTCACAAAAATATTAAAATTAATATTTCTTTCAATGCTATTGAGCCAAATGAAAAAAATAAAATGAAAAGAATAAATGAAAAACTATGTAAAAATTAAATAATGTATACTAAATTTCAAAGGTGGCAGGTTTGTCTTTTCTTAAAAACATGTCTATTCCAAAGGGTTGTTCCAAAGGTCTATTATTTGTAGGGTGACCAGTTAAAACCAGTTACTGTAAAAAAAAAAAAGAAAACTGGAAGTTTTTTTTACTTTCACAAAGATATTTAAAAAATCAAAAATAAAAATCAAAGTATGTTTACAATAAAATTTAAGCAAATTATTAAAATGACAGTACCAAAAACAAATTTGATCACATCACACTTGTATAGTCAATTTAGTGTACCAATTTATGCATAAAAACTTTCACTACACGTACATTAAAGGAGATTCTTTCCACAATTTTTGCCATTGCACATAACAGATATCATTGCCATACAATATTTTCATTATAACTATTAAGATAAAGTAAATACTAACTGCATTGATACACACAGCATTGTTTATTATAAAGATATAAGGGAAAGAAGTTGGTATTATTAAAATTACTGTACCAAAAATAAATTTAACATCACACTTGTATAGTCAATTTAGTATACCAATTTATGCATAAAAACTTCCACTACGCGTACATTAAATTTCAAGTAAATTTTTCCACAATTTTTGCCCTTGCACATAACAGATATCATTGCCATACACTATTTTTACTATAACTATTGAGATAAAGCAAATTCCAACTGCATTGATATATACAGCATTATTTATTATAAACATAACAATATTATATAAATATAAGGAAAAAAAAGTTGTTCAGAACAAAAAGCCTTACACCAACCACACGTCCACTGTTGTCTGTCTACTCAGCCTGAAAATAAATCCAACAAAAAATAAGTCAACATTTAAATTTCAATTCATCAATAATGATTATTTTAATCGTATGTTTCAAATTCACTGTTGCAGGATAACGTAACAGAGCTTGGAGAAGTGGAAAATGTCCGTGTAGTTGTCCGTGTCCGGCCTCTTAATGGCAAAGAGTTGGATGGGCACTGCAAAAACATCGTCAAAGTCGATGCATTGAACAGCGAGATAACGGTGAAAAATCCAAACGCCGCCTTGGGCGAACCGCCCAAAGTTTTTTCGTACGATGCCGTTTTCGACACGGACTCGACTCAGGTCGACATTTACAATGAAACGGCGAGGCCCATTGTCAATAAAGTACTTCAGGGATACAATGGAACTATTTTGGCGTACGGACAAACGGGAACCGGTAAAACGTTTACGATGTCCGGAGCGAAAACTTCGCCACAACTTCGGGGCATCATTCCCAACACATTTGCACAGATATTTGGATACATCGCTAAAGCTCAAGATAACCAGAAGTTAGTATGCTTAAGAATGCATTTTAGATTCTTGGCGGCGTAAGTTCGAACTCAAAAGTTTCGGAAAATGCAGATTTTTAATTGCGGGAAAAAAAGAAATTGCCGTGCTGAATTTAGATGTACAACGCGGAATCGACACTTAAAATTATGTTTATTTAAAGGTTTCTGGTACGCGCAACTTATTTGGAGATTTACAACGAAGAAGTCAGAGATTTACTCGGAAAGGATCAAAATACTCGCTTAGAGGTGAAAGAAAGACCCGATATTGGAGTTTTTGTAAAAGATCTCAGTGGATATGTTGTTAACAATGCGGATGACCTGGACAGGATAATGACCCTGGGAAATAAGAACCGTGAGTTTTTTATATTTCGTTTTGTGTCAAGGCTGTGGATGGGGTTCAAAATAGCGAATTACCAAAATAGGGAGTGGCTAAAATAGCAAATTTCAAAATAATTACCATTTTAGATTAAGACGTTCGTCATATTTCCATTCTTCATTTCAGCCATTCGCTATTTTGACCCCTTATTTTATTAAAATGCAATCGAAATAGCAAATTATCAAAATAGCCAACAGCTGAAATAGCGAATTTCATGATGATGGCCATTCTAGATTCAGACGTTCGTAATTTCAATATTCGCTATTTTATCTATTTCCTATGTTGGTCTTTTGACATTTTGTTGCCCACAACTCTGAGATGGGGTTCAAAATAGCGAATGACCAAAATAGGGAGTGGCTAAACCAGCAAATTTGAATATAATGAACATTTTAGATTAAGACGTTCGTTATATTTACATTCTTTATTTCAGCCATTCGCTATTTTTATTATTCGCTATTTTGACCCCTTATTTTATTAAAATGCAATCGAAGTAGCAAAATATAAAAATAGCCAACAGCTGTAATAGGGAATTTCATGATGATGGCCATTCTAGATTCAGACGTTCGTAATTTCAAAATTCGCTATTTTATCTGTTCCCTATGTTGGTCTTTCGACATTTTGTTCCCCACCGAATGACTACGAATGTATCGTCACGATTCCCAAATTCATCGACTTATCAGATTGCATCATAATATCATATTATTTTCGTACGGAATTACACGTTTACGAAGCTTCTCCGGTAACCAGAGTGAATGGCTTCGGCATTCTGTTTTTATACACTATTCCGATTCTCAAATTTTATTTTGTTACTGTTTTAGCTCAGCGATTTAAGGGATTAGTCAGCGAAAATAGGCCTAAAATGGGCCGAAATACAAATGGCAAATTTGTGAAGAAACGAAACGACATACATACATTTTCTTTTTGGCAACGTTTTTATTGGCATCCGGGAAATTAGATTCAATGTTCAAGTTTTATAATTTGTAAATGTTCAAGGGAAATATGACCGAATAAAAAAGTCAACGCATCTGATGCACTGCTACCTCATTGCCACGATTTGCAGTGGCCGGTTGAAGTTTTCGGTAATTTCTAATCGTGATTTTCTTCAGTCGACGTTCGTTCACAAACCGAAACGAAAATTTTCGAAAAGAAAGAACAAAAAGACATTTGCTCCCATGATAAAAATACTAAACTAATTTTTTATACAGCTGTAAGTTCATTTTGTAGAGAAAATTGATATCTGAATTTAATGAAAAGATATAAAAGCGATATCTTTAATTTTTCTTCAGTTATCGCGGCAAAATGAGTACAAAATGCTGAGTCGAGATAAACGTGTCTGGCGCAATATTACGGCAGAAAATTTGCAGCTTACATACGTTAAAAACGTTCGGTGCTGTAGAAGGACTTTTTTTTTACTTTTTTTGTGGCAGCAAGTGCGAAACGTCGATTTTTTTTCCACCTAACTTCTTTTGTCGATGCTTCTGATCTCTTGTCTGCCCAAACAAACGTTTCCTGGTCACGCGACTTGCACATTTCAACGGCACGCGCTCCGTTCTCCAAGTTCTCCTTTTATCATAACATCCGGCATATGAATTTTTCAGTTTTCCTTACGCTAGAATGTTTGGAAGACATTGTACAAAGTACAAAAAATGACAGAGTACAAAAAATGGCAAGAATGAAACGCTATTTTTTATGCCAACTTAAAGGACTGTTAAACTGTTAAGAGTGTAATAAAAATGGAGCAAAAGTGTACAACACTATCGAAAGAATTTGCCCATCAGTGAAAGAGCTTTTGGGTATATTCGATTGGTGTTTCAAAGTAAACTTGAGTCGTTACAAATTTTCCAGTCGTTGTTTTCTCATTATTTTGGTATCTCTTAAGAAGTAAAAAAATTAATTTATAGGTTCACACGGTCGGCGTATAAAATCATCTCAATTTGTTACGTATTTTCGCATTCAGTTATTGATGTTTTCATCGACTATTGGCGGTCTGTTTTTAAACGTTGATGGGATTTTAGCGAAGCAACTCTCGGATATGAAAGACAGCAATCGCTCGATTTTAAGCCCGCAAAACCGAAGCCTAATTCAAATTTCGCTAATTCGAACCCTTACAAATATCGACTTTGACTGCTTAACTAATTAAGATAATTAATTAACAGTCAAAATTGACGAATTTTTACTCGAACAAATTGTGCAAAAATTGTGCCACCACCCGGGTTCAAACCGGAAAAACCCAGAATTGCAGCCTGTTGCTTTACCAATTACGCCACCGTGGCATTTACTTGTTATTCATTTATTCAAGTTTGAACCATAAAACAAAATATTGCAGGTGTCGTTGGAGCAACTGCAATGAATGTATCGAGCTCGCGATCTCACGCAATATTCACAATTACCGTTGAATCTAGTCAACTTGGTGAAGATGGCGAGCAGCATGTAAAAATGGGAAAATTGCATCTAGTTGATTTAGCAGTAAGTGCATCTTATCTTCGCTTACAATCCAAAAAAGGTCAAGTTAACAGTCTAGCGGCTTATTAACGATTCTGTTAATGCATTGCACTTTTTTTTCGTAGGGTTCAGAAAGACAAAGTAAAACGAAAGCTAGCGGCGTGAGATTACGGGAAGCGACGAAAATAAATCTGTCGCTATCGACGTTGGGAAACGTAATTTCGGCACTAGTCGATGGACAAAGTTCACATGTACCTTATAGGAATTCGAAATTAACACGCTTGCTGCAGGATTCATTGGGTGGAAACTCCAAAACGCTTATGGTAAGATTCACATGATTAATATCAATGGAAAGAACCTAAGAATCTGGTCCCAAAAAAAATGGTGTGCTCCGAGATTTTTTTTTTTAATTAGTTTATATTTCCAAAAACTAATTTTTTGAACGAATATTCAGGATAAATCGAAAGGATTGTTATCGGGGTCTGTCGTGGTCATTATTCACGCTGAAATTGTTTGCGGTGATTTTCACAGGCCAAGAATGTTTATACGAAGCTAATATTAAACGGAAAATGCAGTTAAAGGCATTACTATTTGCTAAAATAAGAAGAATCTGGTTTTCGGGTATCTATTTTATTGAAAAATAAACAGACATTTATTATAATTAAATGAAGTTATTTGCCTTAATTAACTGAAGTCAGATACTTTAATTATAATAAATGCTTACGTATTGCTTTTAAAAATCGTCCAAATCTGGAATAACCTGTGATTTAAAGTTTTTCTATAAAACAACTTTATTAGACAAACCATTTTATTTTTGAACGAATTGCTTTGGACGATTGGTTTTAGATGAATTGTTTTTAGATGAATTGTTTTTGACGAATTTTCCACTCTCCTCGCTAAAAATTACTGCCATCTTGGATTGGGTCTCAATGTTGTCATTCAAAACAGAATTCTGTCAGAAGCAAAACAATATTCAAAACAATTTCATCTCGGATTTTTTCATAGCACTGTTCATTATCGCAAAAGAAGATTCATATTGAATATTTTTTATATTTTCCATAGCCAAAAAAATGTACAGATCCGAGATAATTTTTTTGTTTTCCTTTTATCACGCATAAAATCTAAAAAATTTGAATAGTCATCTTTAAAATATTGTGAGGTATTCTCTTAATTAATCTATTTACTCTACTCTGGTGGATAATGAAGAAAAAAAAATGAGAAAAGTCATTAATATCGTCGAATCGAATAAATGTTTTCAGTGTGCAAATATCAGTCCGGCTGACATCAATTACGACGAAACGATCAGCACACTGAGATACGCGAATCGTGCTAAAAACATAAAGAATAGAGCGAGGGTCAACGAAGATCCGAAAGACGCTTTGCTGAGACAATTTCAAGATGAAATTGAGCAGTTACGTAAACAGCTGGAGGAAAACGGCACTGAATTGTCTGAATCAGAAGCGGACACCGAGGAATCTGAAGAAAATGGCGAAACGAAACGGGACCGCAAAGTTCGACATAGGAGGAGTCAAATGTTGACGATGGAGGAACTCGATGATTGTGATATTGAAGCTACGGAAAAAGTGGATAAAGCTGAGCGCGAAGACAAAAGTCCCGATGACAAGGACGTCATCGAATTGAAAAGAACGCAGTAAGTTCATCATTTTTTTTTTTTTTTTTTCAAATCAAATGATATCAATATTCGAATCCAATTACTCCAGAGCAGAATGTAATGACATATTACGTTTCGTTTCTCTGTTGGTTAGTTTCCCGCCTAGAAAAAGTAGTATTGCTTAGATTCTTTGTGAGAATTTTTGTGATAATCGCATTTCAAATGAATTAAATGTGATATATATATTAGATACTTTATATGAAACTAGAGCGAAAGAAATTAATCAAAAATTGCACTATGTGTTATTTGCCGATCTCCTGAATTTACAAGATCGTAATATTTTTTTGCCGCAAACGAATCAATAAACGAATAATCTCGCTGAGAATTTCGCCGATAATTCCAATAAGAGCGCGCGAGAAATCCATCGACAATCTAAATGGCGTCAAACATCAGAACGGGGTCATGCTTCTCTACGAGAATCCAAAGTGTTTATCCCAGTTTTTTCCCGAGATTCTTTGAAAAATCTCAGCGTATAAACTATCTCAAATTCACCAAGAGAATTCCGAGAAACGATCTTGAAATTATCTCGAATTTCTCATATAAAGCTCGTGAAAACGTATATAATGGTTTTTAAAAAGTGTAATGGCGAAAAAGGAAAAAAAACACATTATTGTAATAAATTTTGTGGTCAGGTAATTCGCCAATAAATTTGATGCCATTTCGGATAGAACTTCGGTCTAATACATCAGAAAACGTCAAGAATTTACTAGAGCGTAATAATCGTGCTTACTGAACACGAATTTGTTCATAAAAATAGATTTCTATTTTATTTCTTCTTTTATCACAATTTTCTTAGATTTGGTAATTTTTCACAGAACTTTTTATTCATTATACGATAATTTAGTGAGAGTCTTAGAAAAATCTATGAAATATCCTGTACGACTCCCTGATACTTTTGCAAAAATCTAGAATAGTTACTAAATGCTTTCACAAGACTTGTAAGAATTTGGAATGGAATCTCCGGAATCTCAAAGAGAAGCATGAACCGAGTTCCATGCTCGTTCTAGATTCGCGATGAGATTTTCAGGCAGATTGTGGAGATAACCGGCGAGATTATGACGATTACCCCCTAGATTATGGAGATAACCGGTGAGATTATAGCGATTACCGTTGCGATTCTCAGCGAGATTATGAATATCATCGGCAATTTTTTTAGATACGTATTTTTGCCGATTCAGTTGAGATTAAAGGCAATCGCAAAGTGTCAGGCCTCGAAGAGGGTCCAAAATCGCGGTGGGGGAGGATGCATAGCTGATGCATTCATAATAAACAACTCAGGAATCCTCAATTGTTTTTGACCTTTTAGGTTCATTATTTTACCATTGCAATACATTTTTTGTTGTTCGTTATATTATTTTATTTTGAAGAGACTTTATTTTCAAATTTTCTGTCTACCATGTTGATTTTTACAGATGGATGTTTTCCAAATTACTAAGATTAATACTAAGGAAAGATTGACCAGTATTCTATATACCATTGAAATTTGAGCTTATTCGGTTGAGTAGGTCACGACGTAGTGTAGAAGGAATTTTAGGAACTTCTTCCCTTTGAATACATTCATCCGAACAATTTTTCTAAACCCTTTTTCTCGATGGTTCAGACCATTTTGATTGGCATTTCTACGGTTTCTAAATAAAATGTATAGTTTTTAACATTCTGTTGGAAATATAATCATCCATGACGTTTAATTTGTAATCCTTTCGGCTTTCGTGTAAATTTGAATATTTTCTTGGTAATCAAAATTTGACAGGGCTTTATTAACCAAAATAGCTGGTTATGGAAACAGCTAAATTCCCTCTGATTTTAATAACTAACAGAAATAATCGGTCATTTCACAACACTAGTTGTCTATTGTTCAACTTAGCGTCATGTCGCTACCGCGACTCCTGATGTCGAGCTGTTTCTGTTCTGTTGGGTTCCACAGAAAAGAGGAGACCGCCAAAATTAACAAACTAACATTTTAATCAACAGCTATAAAGGGAGGGTCGAGGTTCACTTTCTTTTAAAACTTACGCATATTTTTATGTTACGAAGAACATTTAACTTAGCCGTCGCTATAAACACGTGTTTTCACTGTCACGTTCTGATTTTTAACTGGGCGTTTTGCAATTCTGGCAGGAGCGAGAAAGAAGCTTTACGTGAAAAGATGCAAAATCTTCAAAACAAAATATTGGTGGGTGGAGAAAATTTGCTGGAAAAGGCAGAGGCCCAAGAGCAGCTGTTGGTTGCGGCGGCCGTTGAACTCGACGAGCGTAAATCTCGCGAGGAGCAGCTAAAAAGAGCGATCGAAGAGAAGGAGGCAGAACGCATCGACATTGAAGAAAAATATTCGACGCTCCAAGAAGAGGCTGCGGGCAAAACGAAAAAACTCGCGAGACTGTATACGATGATGATGTCGGCAAAGGCAGAACTATCGGATTTGCAGGAAGAACACCAAAGAGAAATGGAAGGACTTTTGGAGGCTGTAAGAGGAATCGGCAGAGAACTTCAGTTGCAGGAACTCATTTTGAACAGTTATATACCAGTACAGTATCAGGTGCGTACCTTATTAACAAATTATTCTTACAATTACATTTCATGCGCCCTGCACCCAATCGATTTGCTTGAAAATTTCGCAGGATATTGAGCATGATGAAGTGCTGGGCCCTGTTAAATTTTATGCGCGTATGCTTTCTGTTCGAAGCGATATCAATGTCTCGGCTGCAGACGTTTTATTTTTGTTAGAAGGCACACAGATTGCAAGTTTGTGTTTTACATGAAGGCTTGTTTTTAATTAGTTAAAAATCTAAGTTCGTGGATTACGAAGACGACAGACAATATACTCCAAAACGCATATACCTAAGCTAACAGACAGATAAAAAAGTACCAGAAAAGCATACATATGTCACCGTTTCTGTCGTTAAATGCCCACACCGACGCCAGTAACGGCGACATCTGCGTTCGTTTCGTTACACTTTGCTATTTTTATTCAAGGAAAAACATGTTTAAATTTGATTTCAAATCTAAAAATCGCTTTAAAAAAAAATGAAAAAATTTAGATGTGAAAGTGTGTGACCTAAATACTGTCTAAACAAAAAAATATTGATATCTGATACAGAATTTATAGGAATTTTTCCAGATTTTTAAATGACGGCCCTCAATATGTTGTTTATAAATATAATCACAGAGATAAATTGTTTTAATAATGTGATAAAAATTGTAGCTGCTCCTTAAAGATAGAACAATAACACAAGAAATTCGGGACGTGACCTAATGTGATTCATATCTGATACAGATATGAACTTATATGAGCATTCCTATTCAGGTGTGCTGACGTGATGGAATCACATTCGATCGAACATTACGGCACCGTGCCAATTCGGTGTACCGTGTCAGTACGCCACCTCGTCAGCACTGCGCCGACACATTTTTTTCTGAAGGATGCATAACGCTTACGCGTGCGTATAGTGAAGTTAGCCGCGAGGGGTAAAATACAATTAAAAACGGCCGATTCTATAGATTACCGTACCTTATTAATTATGAGAGTGTAAATAACGAGAGACACTGCGGTAATAAGGCATCGTGCTTAGTGACATTTTAATGTAAAAAGATTATTATCGTTTTGATTTTTCATCGATATTTTTGTTTATCTCCATTTGCAAAATAGGGGATTTACGATATCCCGGGCGCTATTCGATGGTCATTTCTTACAGTACTTTTTATAAGAAACAAAAAAATTCCTATGAACTATAGTCCTATCTGTTTTAGTTTCCGAGATATTAATTTTTAAAAGATTTTATTTGGTATAATTATATGACATCATCGTCTCTGACTTTCCGACGTCCGAATCGACTTCAATTTGGCAGGTAATGATGATTGAGGATGCTGATTACAACGATGACCATAGCATTTAAAAATTCGGGAAGACTACGATTTCAGTGGCGTCAAGATTTAATGCTTATTTTCGGCAGTACTTTTCGTGGGGAGCAAAAAATTGACATGAACTTATGGTCCTAACTGCTGCAGTTTCCGAGATATTTAATTTTTAAGGAAATAATCTAAAAATAATTTCGAACAAATCTAATATACCCCTCCTCCACCAGAACTGTTTCTAATGTGAAAATGCGAAAAGCAGCGACGAGTGGGGTCCAGGAGCAGAGTCCACGTCGGGGTCCAAGGCCGGAGCTCTGGTGATGGGAGGGGGCGCGTAGCCCTCGGATAAAAAAACTATTATCAAGATTATTGTCATTGGTATTATTATTATTATTATTATTATCGTTATTATTTTTATTACTGGTGTTGTTCTTGTGTTTCGGTGCAAGAATGATAAATCCACGGTCAAATTCTGGTGCCCCGAAAATCGTAATACTGCTCATTTTTTACGCTACATTAAAATCTTAAAAATTCAATATCTCGGAAAGTAGAGCAGTTAGATGGTCCAGATGAACTTTTTTCCTCCCCAGGAAAACGTGCTGCCGGAAACAACCATCAAACCTTGGTGTCCGGGATATCGTAATACTGCCCATTTTTTACGCTATATTAAAATCTTAAAAACTTAATATCTTGGAAACCAGAGCAGTTAGAACCATACTCCATATCAACTTTTTTGCTCCCCACGAAAAGTACTACCGGAAACAACCATCAAACCTTGGCGCCCGGGATATCGTAGAACTACCGCGGAATAGTTTAACATCGTTTAGCGTAGTAAAAATGTTACAAGTAATTAGGGAGATAGGCTACATATCGTCTGTCACTCTCAGATTGTCATAAGTGCGAGTGAGATTGTTAAAAAATGACGCAGTCAGTACTTCTCGTTTTTTTACCGTTTCTGATGTCAACTGAGCCGTATATTATCTTCAATTCTTTCATTTCGAACGAAAATTTGATACACCTTATTTTGGAGAATTTACAAGCAAATTGAGAATTACGCCTCGAGTACCGTGTTTTTATGATAAACATTTTGTTGCAGACTATGATCGAGCGATACGTTCATTGGAATGAAGATATTGGAGAATGGCAGCTAAAATGTGTAGCATATACGGGCAACAATATGCGCAAGGCTCAAGCAACACCTATGATAGGAAACAACAAAGATGTGAGTCATTTTATTATCCTATTATGCTACAGACACGTCCCTTAAAACAAAATTCAATTATTAAGCACCTTGTGCCATAAAATTTCGAGTGGCCATATTGATATTCAGGAGATTCAGTAATATATAACACAATTTTTTAATTTCTCGACAGTTTTAAGCTGAAATTCGATCGGGCGTCGAAGCATTTATGTTGCTATTACATCCCAACCCAATTAAAAATAATCAATGTGCGTAGCATTTTCACGTTCAATTGTGTGAACTTTGTAAACGCGGTTTTGCCGAAATTGGTCACATGACTCCAGCACCTCCCTTGATAACAAAATGGACCTTCGGTCCACTTAGGCTACGCTGATTTGCTTCAGACAACATTTTTTTGCAGCTTTGCACACAAAGCTGTAACTCTACTTTTCTTCACATTTTTGCAGCAGGCGCAACCGGATTTGTCAAATATCTATTTGACCTACAACGTTGCAGCGGAAAACACATTTGCGCCACCGAAAAAACTTCGGGGTCGTTCAGGTGTTCCGAGACCAACGACGGCACATCGTCGAACACCGCATTGAGCGAAGAGCTAGCTACATTATTGTTAAAGTTTTTTTTTTTTTCACGTATACCCTTATTTATTTTATTGTAAGAGTTTTTGAGGCTGTTCGTTGTTAATTTGTATTAATGCAGGCTTAGTGCTTACCAAAACGCAACGTTGCGTATTATTTTTTTTTTAAGTATAGCCGCAGCTAATCAATTAAGTTGTTTTACACTCTTTTTACGAGTCGTGTGTATTGTAGTACTTCCGCCACTTCTTCTTTCAGAAATATGATACGTCGATAGCCAGCAGATCGATTTCATTGGCTATTAAGGCATCCTCTGTTAATAGAATCACTTTTGTCCTGATATTTCTTCTATTTCTTTATCTTTGATATTTCTCACAATTAGTCGGATTGTCTTGACGATATTTCCTGTGACTTTTAAGGCATTTTTTTTAAGTATCACTTTCTTATTTTGTTAAAACCATTTATATCTTCGAAGAAAAAAATACTCTCAGTTAATGGACAGATCAGTCTCACGATGCGAAACATCAGAGACATTAAAAAAAGTCACTGGCAGAGAATGCCTCTTTTTTTTTTACAGTGATGTGGTTTAACATTCGCAATGGAATAAAGGATTCCCGTCTTAATGTGTGTATATCTACGACAGAACTGATATTGATTTCGTAAATAAAGTAGTACATAAACTGATATTTACAATATTATTGTAAATATTGTTATCCACTACATCATTTCGATGACATGGGTATTGTTCATGTATATTTATTCCAGAAAACGTCGAGTTGTAAGGAAGTACAGATCCCGTGGTAACTTTTAGCGGAGAAAAAGTACGTTTGGTTTTCACCTGTAATCGACGCGCCGATGTTTCACCGAAAGGCTTGATGATATCCAATTAATATACATCGGAAACTGATTAACAACAAGCAGAGTTGCTAAGATGAATGCTTAAATGCATATGACAGTTCGATAACAATAATGTCGTGCAAAAATTCACGTTAACTGAGGAGCTGGACCTGGTAGCAATAAATGGTACCTCGAGAATCACGAATTAACAACAAGCCACTCTCTTAGACTGAATTCAAATAGAAATGCCGGACTTTGTACCATTTGGTGAATCAAAACTAAATGGCAAATACAGAAGTGGGCATTTAAAGTGGACCAGTAAGATTTTTTTGGTCTTCAGCAGAAATAAATTGAAATATAAGCATGTATAGAAAATTCGGATTTCCTGTGATCTGAAAAATATTTATATATGTACACAAAGCTAAAAATTTTTGCGAACGCATTTGCCAAACGAAAGAGCAGTTCGTGACGTATAAAAAGCACACCTCACAAATCTCGATAGGATGTTCCTAGAGGATGTTTTCCACTCAGGAAGCCAAAATTGATTTTCGGAGGTAAGTCAAGAACGATTCGACCATTGCGACTTAAATTTGTTGCAGAGTCATTTTTCATGGTGCTCTTTGTACTCAATAAAGTTTTGTAGTGATGCGTTTTCGCGTAGACGAGAACCAGGTGCATCCCTTTGGATGGCCCGTCACGTTCAATCACATTTTTCGTATTGACCGGTTGAAAATAAAAAATAAAAACCCCCTGGATCTTATAGAGGAAAGTTCAACGATTAAAATGAGTCCTGGCTCGAGGTCAGGACGTGTCCCGGTGATCCCAATAACGATTGGTACTAAAACGCCGTTATGGCTCTAAATGCATTTGTGTGACAGTTTTTTTAGTGCATTAACATTAGCAAAACATAAAATAGCGAAGTCAAGTTCTATACATGAAATCAGTACTATTCAGTAACGTTAGGTACACAGTTTCTTTATCATTTGTTATGTGATTTTTGGAAATTTTTACTTTTATAATAAAACTAAGCTGCAGAGTAGAACTTCAGCAATCGATTTTGACTTACTCATAGAGAAAGCTTTGCAAAAAGCCAAAAATAATGAGAAAATAATTTGCAAAGTTCTCCTTTGCAGCTTTTTTCGTATTGAATTGAATCTAATTTCCGTAGCGCCAATTTTTTAAAATACAGTAGTTTCTTCACAATTTCTTATGTGGTTTCGACTTTTCAAAATTTCAACTTTTTTAATTAAAAAAAAGCTGCAGGATGAAACTTTGCAAATTGCTTCCTTTTCGTTTCTGCCTTTTTGCAAAGCTTTTTCTACGAGGAAGTATGTGACTCGAGTCAAAATCGATTAACACACTTCCTCATAGAGGTAATTTTGTGAAAAGCCACAAATTAATTGAGGAAGCAATTTGCAAAGTTCTGCTTTGCAGCTTTTTTCGTATTGAATTGAATCTAATTTCCGTAGCGCCAATTTTTTAAAATACAGTAGTTTCTTCACAATTCCTTATGTGGTTTCGATTTTTTAAAATTATAACTCTTATAATTTAAAAAAAAGCTGCAGGTTAAAACTTAGCAAATTGCTTCCTTTTTATTTCTGCCTTTTTGCAAAGCTTTTTCTATGAGGAAGTATGCGACTCGAGTCAAAATCGATTAACACACTTCCTCATTAAGGTAATTTTGTGAAAAGCCAAAAATTAATTGAGGAAGCAATTTGCAAAGTTCTACTTTGCAGGTTTTTTCAATATTAAATTGAATCTAATTTCAGCTGTGCCAATTTTTTTTCAGTATCGCCGACATCTGAGACAATCGATGACAAAATCCTTGAGGATTAGCTTGGCAGGCATTCTGGTGTGAGCTGGAATGGCCCATATACGCGTCGACGATGTTTTGAAGTAACCGTGAACGAGGTCTTCAGCCCCATGTTTCCTTTCTACTCCCTATACCAACGGTTCCGGACTATACAGTAATAGTACTACTGCCTACCATACTATAGTTTACTATACAACAATACATCGGCATTGCATTCAATAGTCGGTCACACGCATCCCCCGTGCACCCTATCCAAAGTTCCCATTCAGCCTCCTCACTTCAGCAACGCAGCCTTCTTCGCACAGTTCAGTTTGTCGTGCGTTATTGCCCAATGAGCATTTTGGATGAGCGTGCATGAAAAATATACTCTGGAAAGGTTAGCGTAAACTTGAAAAAATTACAGTGTCCATAAATTCGCTTAAAATATTGCTTGCAAGTTGATTAATTAAAAATACATTTTTTTTGGTTAACATATGAGTAAGTTTTTGAATGCAATGATTTCATCGAACAAGAAAATATCGGTGGTGATTTTTGTTTATTAAACTAACTCTGGAAAAAAGTTTGCATAAATTTGAAAAAATTACGGTGTCCATAAATTCGACTAAAATATTGCTTGCAAGTTGATTCAATAAAAATACATTTTTTCAAACTATTCAAATGTGTTTGGATAACACATGAGTAAGTTTTTGAATGCGATGATTTCATCAAACAAGAAAATATCAGTGGTGATTTTTGTTTATCGAGCTAACTTTGGATGAGCGTGCTCGAAAAATACACACTCCAAAAGTTAGCATAAATTTGAAAAAATTACAGTGTCCATGAATTCGCTTAAAATATTGCTTACAAATTGATTCGATAAAAATACTTTTTTAAAAATAAGTCATGAGTAAGTTTTTGAATGCAATGATTTTATCAAACAAAAAAATATCGGTGGTGATTTTAGTTTATCGAGCTAACGCAATTAATAATTATTAATAGCGCTAAATGGTCCACAGTATATTTCGCTACCTCCATTGTGATTGACTTCAAAAATTCATCGGTATTAATCGACAATAATTGTGTAAAACTTAATTGCAGTTTTATTGCGTAAACGCTTTGACTACATTTTTTATTATTCAACGTGTGTGCTGAAATGTGCGCGTTGCTAATTAAGAAGAAAATCAAGCCGATTGGTGACTGCCAAATGTAGTGACTCTTAAAGCAAAAATTTCGGGTTCACTGAAGTGGGAAAAATAAACAATTTATACTCCAGGTAAGGTATTACCTAATAATCGAGATAATGATTTTTTTTTCTTCTAACGACAACTCTTAAAATAGATGAAAAAAAAAGCTAAGTAGAAGTTGTTTTCTGCGCAGAAAAAAAACTGTCAAAATAACTTTCCAAACAGCATGCAAAAATAATCTTGAAGTTGTTTTGGGTGAAAGTCATTATGACGGTGACTTAGTGGTTTCAGGGATGGAAACGTAGCAATCAGATTTTTTCATTTGTTTATTTCGAAGGTAATTTTGATTATATCACTGCCACCAAAATTTATTTTACATATATACATGATATAATCTACATTCTGATGAAAAATATGTATATATCTATATAAATAGATCGATAATGTAATTCGATGTAAATATATTAAACATCGATATTTTTTTTTAACTTGCAAGGGTCTGTCACACGTAAAAAAAATAAAACCAAGCACCCCCCTTGGTATAAAACAGATCGCAAAGGATTGTTACTAAGTTTTTGAGGTATCTCGATTATTTGAGTCGTATGAGTACTCGGATAGTTCGAGTACTTCGGTTACTCGGATAGTTCGAGTACTTCGGTTACTCGGATAATTCGAGTACTTCGGTTACTCGGATAATTCGAGTACTTTGGTTACTCGGATAATTCGAGTACTTCGGTTACTCGGATAATTCGAGTACTTCGGTTACTCAGATAATTCGAGTACTTCGGTTACTCGGATAATTCGAGTACTTCGGTTACTCGGATAATTAGCTTATTTGGGGTGTCCGGATACTTCGGGTAATTCGTGTGTCCGGATTCGGAATATCAAATTTTACTATCCGGATATCCAAACACGTTTGGACTCATCCGACTTCATGTGAGACCCCTAATTTCAAGATAGCTTCACTCATAAATATGATCTCCGTTAGTTTCAGACTCTATCAGTAGACAACTTTATTAGACGAAACTGATAACTGATAGACACAATGATATGCAACTACGAATATCAGACCTACCCCAAAATTGCGTCTTATAATAGAAGGTCGTGTTCTGATCGGCTCAAGTGAAGCTCACGGGCAATTAACACGATGACAATATGCCAAATCGCACTTTGGTAAGATTTCGCAACAAACTTTTCAGAGAAGGATATCTATATGTATTCCCAAAGGGTTTCAAGAGGCCGTAAAAAAAGAATTAAACGATTTATACAAGTTTCCTCTCAGTAAGTGAAAAGCGATTAACACACTTCCTCATAGAGGAAGTTTTGTAAAAAGCCAAAAATAATGAAGAACCAATTTGAAAAGATCTACTTTGCAGCTTTCTTTACTTTTTGGACCATTTTTATTCTGACATGAAAATCTAAAAAACGTTTTCATGAAAATATATCTTTCTCTATGACGAAGCAAATACAAATACAATTCTACATTTAAAAAAATTCATTTGTTTATCGATGCAGGGCTACATTTTGTCCAATTAATTCCAAACATTCCGAGCTGTCGTTGCCTTTTGGACCATTTTTACTCTCACACGAAAATCGAAAAAACTTTTACATGGAAATATAACTTTCTCTATGACCAAGCAAATACAAATAAAATTCTAATAAAAAAATTATCAATTTGTTAATCGATGCGGGGCTACGTTCTGTCCAATTAATTCGATACGGCAACACGTAGGTTCTTCGAAGGTGGGGATCGAGAGATCAACGAGCGCTTGGGGCACGGCAAACGGGAAGAACAGGGCATAGTGGAAACGTGTCTTTCTCTCTCGTGAATAAGGCTCGTTCCAGCACGCGAGAGCACTCGTGTCCTTTCGAGCAGAGCCTCCGTCAAGAAGGGATAAGTCGGCTTCCGTTATTCGCCTCTTTTCTCTTTGGTAGTGGCAGGTCAGTGTTGTCTCAGTTGCAGCGCTGCACAGTCGTATACATTTATTCCCGGCAAACTTTTCTTCACCGCTCGCGTTATAGCGGATGAAACCTTGTGAACTTATATGCACTGAGGATCTTTTTTATTTTTATTTTCATAACCAAACTTGTTGTGAGGGGACGAAATTTATTTTGAGGTAAATAAAGGCATCATTTCAAGGCAACTGAACTTATTTTGAGGCAACTCCATTCATTCTGAGGCAACTGAATTTATTTAGGGGCAAGTAAATTGATTTTGAGGCAACTAAATTTGTTTTGAGGCAACTAAATTTGTTTTGAGGCAACTAAATTTGTTTTGAGGCAACTAAATTTGTTTTGAGGCAACTAAATTTGTTTTGAGGCAACTAAATTTGTTTTGAGGCAACTAAATTGATTTTGAGGAAACTGCAATTTATTTTGAGTCAACTAAATTGATTTTGAGGAAACTGCAATTTATTTTGAGTCAACTAAATTGATTTTGAGGCAACTAAATTTGTTTTGAGGTAATTAAATCCAGTTTGAGGCCATTAAATTTATTTTGATGTCATTAAATTGATTTGAGGCAACTAAATTGATTTTGTGGCCAATAAATTTATTTTGAGGCAACTAAATTGATTTTGTGGCCACTAAATTTATTTTCATGCAACTAAATTGATTTTCAGAAAACCTGATATTATTGGCTCGAAGAAAATTGCATTGAGCCAACTTCATAGAAACAAAACTGACGGTGTATTTGAGTCAACGTCCCTAAGTTACATTTAACTTAGTGTTGTAGTAAAATACACCGTGAGTTTCGCTCTATCGAACTTCGCTGTGATGTCGAGCCAATCTCCGTCACAGATTGGCGTAATGAAATTTTCTTTGAGCCAATAACATAAGGTTGCTCCGAAATAAATTTGCTTGCCTCGAAACAGAGTCGGGCGGGAATATTTTTTCAAAAAAATGTTCAGTGTAGTAAAGTGATATTTTGTCGTCGATGCGAAAAGTGACAAATTTTATGTGATTTAGGTTCACCGATAATTGGAAATGTGAATGTCAAGAAACGATATAACGAAATTTAGTGGAATACGTGGTGTAGTGCAATAGGTAAGATTAATAATAAATCGTTTTCAAAACAATATCCTGTTCATAATTAATTATTGCCAAATTATTATAATTGAGGCTGAAGATTAATGATATATCATTCTCAAAACAATACCCTATTCATAATTAATTATTAACAAATTATTGTCACTGAATGTAGTCATTGGCTATTGATGTTTTTTATCAATAATTAATTATTGCCAAATTATTATAATTGAGGCTGAAGATGAATGATATACCATTCTCAAAACAATACCCAATTCATAATTAATTATTAACAAATTATTGTCACTGAATGTAGTCATTGGCTATTGATGTTTTTTATCAATAATTAATTATTCCCAAATTATTATAATTGAGGCTGAAAATGAATGATATATCATTCTCAAAACAATACCTATTCATAATTAATTATTAACAAATTATTGTCACTGAATGTAGTCATTGGCTATTGATGTTTTTTATCAATAATTAATTATCGCCAAATTATTATAATTGAGGCTGAAGATTAATGATATACCATTCTCAAAACAATACCTTATTCATAATTAATTATTAACAAATTCAAAAAATTCAGTCAAAAATTAAATTTTTTTTGCAGCTATACCAAATTTTACACATTGATTTATAATCGCTGTAGGTTAATATTAAAAAATCATTATTATCTGCTTTTTAATAGACTACATCATGAATGTATGACAAATCTATATCTACATCGATTTAAATCAATTTAGATCTACAATACATCTATCATAAAACATTTTTTTAAAAATTCGTTACGGCGTCTACTGCTGTGGTCATTATCCGAATTTTTTATTTTTTATTTTTGGCTAACAATAAAAAACATAAATAATAATAATAACAATAAGGCAATAATTTTTCAACGGGAATGATTACACAACAAATAATTGTTATTACGTGTTTATCTAATATTTTTTTTCGCATAATCGACATCACTCATTTACATTAATTGTTTAAATTTTTTACACCTTTCGTATTTTGAGGGGAAAAATGATAAAGATGCAAAATGAAAGGTTTTTATCTTTAATCCTTATTAATTGCGCATCCGAAGAATCAGAAAACAAAAATTTTCATTCGAGAAAAAGCTTTATTTATAAGTAAACAAATAAAAAGTCCGTGATATTAAAGGTTCCTTTGTTAGAAAACAAATGTTACATCGGCTGTATGTCCTCTCGAGAAAAGTACGCCTTTATAAATACTCCTCAGCAAAATGGGTAGCATTATGGTCGATTAATGATCGCGAATACAGTGGACCATGAGCGTTGAGACGTGCACAATCGTATAGTGCGTTAGCACAGCTTCGCTTTCTGTGCGTGGATGTGTGGAGGGAAATGTATATGGGGCATTCCATGCCAATTCGACCAACTTTCGAGCGTGCCCATTGTGGATCGGATTTAATTGTTAAAACTTTTTTTTTTAATTGTTCACTAGCGTAAATGCAGTAGGCAAAAATGTTTTTTTGCATTCGGAGTTCATGAAATAAAATGCACTGTGCATAAAAATTTACTCGATTGAAATTTCCTATCTATGAACAAAAACGTGTATTAGAGTCAAGTTTAATTGTTGTAATAATGATTAGAATGAATTTATTATGGGAAAACAATGTCCAATTACATGTTGTTTTACATGTAATTAGTAATTTTAACTAGATCTTTTTCCAGATTTGAAAATTATTTAGTTGCAATAAATAAAATATATAGAGTATATAAAAAGAATAGAATTAAGTTTAGTTGTTGTAATAATAATTAGATGTCAAAGAAACGTAGATGTGAATAACTGAATTTATTATGGGAAAGCAATGTCCAATTACATGTTGTTTTACATGTAATTAGTAATTTTAACTAGATCTTTTTCCAGATTTAAAAATTATTTAGTTGCAATAAATAAAATATATAGAGTATATAGAAATAATAGAGTTAAGTTTAGTTGTTGTAATAATAATTAGATGTCAAAGAAACGTAGATGTGAATAACTGAATTTATTATGGGAAAACAATGTCCAATTACATGTATTTTACATGTATTTAGTAATTTCAATTAGCTCTCTTTCCATATTAAAAAACTATTTAGTTGCAATAAATAAAATATTTTTTCCGTGACTGGTGAACCGGCAAATAAATAAATATCTTCAAAATAAATTTAAAAAACTGAAAAATTGGATGAAATACATATTTGTTGCAGGGAAAGAAAATTTTCGTTGATTGAAATAATTAAACATTCGATAGATCATTTCACTTAATATTACGAAATCTTTTTTCTGGATACAAAAATCCGTCTTTTTAATGCCAGATTCTCTATAAACAAAGATACAAAAAAAAAAATGATAAAAACAATTATTGACAAAAAATCATTCCGGTGATTAATAATAAAATTTAAAAAAAATTCAAATCAACGTGGGTCAGATTCGTATGGAATGCCCCACATGTGCACGCGCGAAAATGGTCAGTAAGTGTGCACGGTCAGCGTACTCGCATGAACCCATATGCGAGTGATCTCACGTGCGCAGAGTGTTTCTCTTTCGAGGAGTGCCCGCTGGTCCCTCGTGAGGGACTTTATTCCTCGAAGAAATTCTGTAAAATTCTCTCTGGGGCTAGGAGCGAGTTGTACCGAGGGGAGAAGGGCGGGTGCGTGTGCACCTTGCACCATAAAGTTGGGCTTGATATTGTGGTGGTCGCCGATGCCGATACCTGGGATACCGCTCGACCGAGTTCGGTGCACTGGGCCGTGAGCGATGCGCGATACAAGCGTTGAGCTTCGCTCACTCAAGATTTACTCGCAGCTTCGAATTCCTATGCTTCTATAGCCAATGGTCGTTCGGATTGTGTGGTGCGCTGTGCGTCTCGTCTCAGCACCGCAACCATTGACCGAATGTCTCTCATGACATACTGAATCAACGGAATTTTTCAGATAAACTGTTTATTTAAAGAATATAAAAATTTATGGTTTGTTTAACATTTTTTGAAATAATTGATTTTTGAGACATTGACCGAATGTCTCTCATGACATACTGAATCAACGGAATTTTTCAGATAAACTGTTTATTTAAAAAATATAAAAATCCATGATTTATTTAACATTTTTTGAAATAAACAATTTTTTGGAAATATAAAAATAAATGATTTATTTTTTATCTTTTGAAATAAATAATTTTTTGGAAATATAAAAATAAATGATTTATTTAAAATTTTTTTAAATGAACAATTTTTTTGGAAATAAAAATAAAGCACTTATTTGACCCAATATATATATTTAATTAGTAATTTTGTTCAATGGAATCAACATTTTATTAACTCAACAGAACATTCAATCTTTTTGACAAAATATTGTGTCGCTTCGATCTAATTATCCTATGAAAACGTCAGACAATGTTTATATTGATATTATATCATCGTCAATTTATCGTTAAATCAAAGCAATATTTGTTTCAATTTCGACGTTCAAATCTAAAGATTTTTGCAGTTTTATAAACACTGGCTTCTGATCCGCCAGTAAACTTGCGAGAAACACTTTGGCTATTCGCCATCTAGCGGAAGTGTGCGAAAGCTAAAGCCCCGTGCACATTGCATGGGTGCAATCTTTTCGATGTGGTTCTGGAAGCAGTAGCGATAAAAACAATGATGGTTTTTTCGGTAGCGACTTAAAAAATAGTGACATTGGTGCTTTATTCCGTCACTTCCACCGTTAAAACGACCATTTAAAGCCGCGAGCAGTAAATTTCAAAAAATTGTGCCCTTAGTTTAGATTGATGATAAAAAACTACTGTTAAAAAACGTTTACCGACTAGTGGTTTGTTCTGCCGTGTCCACCGACGAAAGCATGACCTGCGGACAATAGCTTCCTCAAGTGCAGTTCAAATCTAAACATTTTCGCAGTTTTGTAAACACTGGCTTCTGATCCGCCAGTAAACTTGCGAGAAACACTTTAGACATTCGCCATCTAGCGAAAGTGTGCGAAAGCTAAAGCCCCGTGCACATTGCATGGGTGCAATCTTTTCGATGTGGTTCTGGAAACAGTAGCGATAAAAACAATGATGGTTTTTTCGGTAGCGACTTAAAAAATAGTGACACTGGTGCTTTATTCCGTCACTTCCACCGTTAAAACGACCATTTAAAGCCGTGAGCAGTAAATTTAAAAAAATGTGCCCTTAGATTTGTTTGATGATAAAAAACCACTGTTAAAAAACGTTTACCGACCAGGGGTTTGTTCTGTCGTTTCCACCGACGAAAACACCATCGTCGACACGTTTCATTATTTTTTTCAATTATTCACCCTAATGGATGGAGCACGTTCTACTTTTTCCAAATTCTTGATTGCATTTTCCATATTCTTTGACAATTTTTTTTCCAATGAAAAAAGATCTTTTTGGCTTCACGAAGCAATAAAATTATGTTAGTTTGACCATTGCTTTCTAAAAAAAAAAAAAAGAAAAAATCCGACCTCTTTTCGGACCAGTAGATGTGTACCCCCTTAACATGGGATACCGTCGAGGCCTTACACAGACCGCGCGCCCACTGCTGTCTGTCTGCCAGTTTCTACTTTGCAGGCTTGTTTTGAAAGTATATACCGACATCGGAATGCCTTTGCCTCACTTCGCTTGCTAGATACAACCATAAGAATAATATGGCAATTACTATACGAGTTCAAGCCCTAAGTAGCCAAAACCCATAGGGCGAAATTAAAAAATGTTTTCGTTACCCTGAACGATACGTTTGTTGACCCTTTGGCCCTTTGGCCCTTTGGCTTTTTGGCCCTTTAGCTGTTCGTATGGCCTTTTCAGGTGAGCAAATCTCATCCATCAGTTGATCACTGTCGCACTGTTCAACATTTTTTAGGCGAAATTACTACACAGTGTAGAACCCTCGTTTACAGAAATGGCTATAAAAAATGTACAACCCGAGTGTAACGTAAAATTGATGTACAATTATGTTAAATTTTATGTCGTACGAGGGTTTAGTATAAATTACTGTACACTATATGGAGTTACTAAATGTTTTTTACAGTGTAGACATCAACACTGTTAAACATTTTTTCGGCAATATTGCTACACAGTGTAGAACCCTCGTTTACAGAAATGGCTATAAAAAATGTACAACCCGAGTGTAACATAAAATTGATGTACAATTATGTTCAATTTTATGTCGTACGAGGGTTTAGTATAAATTACTGTACACTATATGGAGTTACTAAATATTTTTTACAGTGTAGACATCAACACTGTTAAACATTTTTTCGGCAATATTGCTACACAGTGTAGGAAGCTCGTTTACAGAAACGGGTTTAAAAATTGACGACACGATTGTAACGTAAAATTGATGTACAATTATGTTCAATTTTATGTCGTACGTGGGTTCAGTATAAATTACTGTACACTATATGGAGTTACTAAATATTTTTTACAGTGTAGACATCAACACTGTTAAACATTTTTTCGGCAAAATTGCTACACAGTGTAGGAAGCTCGTTTACAGAAACGGGTTTAAAAATTGACGACACGATTGTAACGTAAAATTGATGTACAATTATGTTCAATTTTATGTCGTACGTGGGTTCAGTATAAATTACTGTACACTATATGGAGTTACTAAATATTTTTTACAGTGTAGACATCAACACTGTTAAACATTTTTTCGGCAAAATTGCTACACAGTGTAGGAAGCTCGTTTACAGAAACGGGTTTAAAAATTGACGACACGATTGTAACGCAAAATTGATGTACCATTTTGGTAAATTCGTTACAAAAGTCGTGTTTTTAATCTAACTTTACCACACGTACATTGAATTTTTATTTTTTTTTCGTATCTTAAATAGAATTTCCTACACAGCTTTAGTAGAAATAGCCTATACGAGTATAGTATCAATTACTATACACTATATGAATTTTTAAAATATTTTTTACAGTGGATATGTATAATGGCCATTTTTCATGCACAAAGGCGATGAAAAGAAAGAACTATACACGTGGTTACGACTGCCATAGCGAAGTTATTGTGAGAGTCATGGCACTACGAATATCAAATCCGTTGCACGCATAGTGCCGTTATACGGAACGGTGCATTGGATGCGGTACTACAACCAGTCTTGGAGGCCGTCAGACTCTCTCGAGAGGTGATAGGACCGGAGTCTCAACTCACCGATATATGTGACGTTCGCCTTGCTGACTCGATTTTCTACGCATTCAGTTTGATGAACTTTCAGACATTTTCTAGCATTCGTTCAGATGCTTAGAACATTATCGTGGGCAACAAAATGTCGAAAGACCAACATAGGGAATGGCTGAAATAGCCAATTTTGAAATAATGAACGTCTGAATCTAGAATGGCCATCATCATGAAATTTGCTATTTCAGCTATTTGCTATTTTGATAATTTGCTATTTCGATTGCATTGCATTGAAAGACCAACATAGGGAATGGCTGAAATAGCCAATTTTGAAATTATGAACGTCTGAATCTAGAATGGCCATCATCATGAGATTTGCTATTTCAGCTATTTGCTATTTTGATAATTTGCTATTTCGATTGCATTGCATTGAAAGACCAACATAGGGAGTGGCCGAAATAGCTAATTTTGAAATTACGAACGTCTGAATCTAGAATGGCCATCATCATGAAATTTGCTATTTCAGCTATTTGCTATTTCGATTGCATTTTAATAAAAGAAGGGGTCAAAATAGTGAATAATAAAAATAGCGAATGGCTGAAATAAAGAATGTAAATATAACGAACGTCTTAATCTAAAATGGTCATTATTTTGAAAATTTGCTATTTTAGCCACTCCCTATTTTGAACCCCACCCGCCAATAGCGCTATTTCGATTGTATTTTAATAAAAGAAGGGGTAAAAATAGCGAATAATAAAAATAGCGAATGGCTGAAACAAAGAATTTAAATATAACGAACGTCTTAATCGAAAATGTTCATTATTTTGAAATTCGCTATTTTAGTCACTCCCTATTTTGGTCATTCGCTATTTTGAATCCCGCCCAAAAACAGTGAAAGAAAAGACCGACATATCCGTTATGATTATGATAAATAGATTTGTGTGTTCCAAATTTTTTTTTAATTTCTCGTTTTTAAATAAATCGGTGTAAAAGCACTTCGGATTAAAAACACTATTTATATCTAAATGAAAGTTTAAATATAATAAAATAGACTGATATAATTATGGTGATTTAGTTTATTTTATTATACACTATGGATTATTTTGGTAACTAACAAAAATTCACCGGTCAATTTTATTATTTTCTTTAGTTACTTTTCAGGCGGAAGTAGCTCTATTGATGCATAGAAGAAGATTACGGTACTTTAAGAACCGTTTCGTCCATGCAAACAAAGTAATATAACGACACACGTTCTCTGATGTTGATATGTTGTTCAAATATTGATTTGTAAATAATAAATAATAAATAAACAGTGTAAAATAATGCAATTTCACATTACGTGTACCTGTGCTAAAATTAACGTTGATTTATAATAAAATCACGACTCGTATGTCTAATTAGTATGTGTATTAATTAACAGATCTTCTGTATCGAATTCATCAAAATTGTCCATACATTTTACGTTTTACTCGTGTAGTAAATTTTTAATAGCCATTTTCCGTAAACGAGCTTTCCAAACTGTGTAGTAATATCACCTAAACATTTTTTAAACATTGTTGAACTGACATTTGATTTATTATTATACTGTATTTATTGCATTATTGATGGCCAATTACATTTGCAATGCTTACGTCATTGCAGTTTATTTCGGAAAACCATTAGCTTCGGCTACTTGTTGCGATCAATTGCAACGGTCGAGAAAAAAAAAAAAAAATGAATGAATAACGGAACACATTGGGAATGTATGTGCTTTATCAATGTAGACGTATCCTCGATACAAAGTGTAACCAAGGCTGACAAGAGGGTGGCGCATGCGTGCTTTTAATATCGTGGGTTTTGCGACTGAAAACTTCAGGAGCAAGTGGGCGAACGTCGTACCCTGAAGCCAGGAAACATTATTGCAGGCTAGTGCGATAGCGCGAGTGCTCGGGTGAACAAGCGTGCGCCCAGCTCCATTAATTCCGAAGCATGTGTACATTATTTTTTATTTTTTATTTAACAATTGCTAAGAGTGAAAAAATTAACAATAACAAAATGTCCCTGACTTAAAAAAAAAAAACCAAAGTGCACGCATTTTCGTATTATTAAAAACATAACGTGAAATTCTATAATTAATTAACATAAATTATTGAATGGATTATTTGGACGTTGCCCGGCACTGAGAAAAAAATCTACTCGAAATTCAATTTACTATGTATAGTACTTGAAGTTTTTATTCATAAACTCGTATACTAAATTTACGGGACAAGTGTGATGTCAAATTCATTTTAGGTACAGTAGAACCTCGATTATCCGAACTAATTGGGACCGGGACTAGTTCGGATAATCGAAACGTGGTTTTTTTCTATAATTAATTAACATAAATTATTGAATGGATTATTGGGACGTTGCCCGACACTGAGAAAAAAATCTACTCGAAATTCAATTTACTATGTATAGTACTTGAAGTTTTTATTCATAAACTCGTATACTAAATTTACGGGACAAGTGTGATGTCAAATTCATTTTAGGTACAGTAGAACCTCGATTATCGGAACTAATTGGGACCGGGACTAGTTCGGATAATCAAAACGTGGTGTTTTTGGGGACGGGATCATGAAGGACACTTTTTCACATAAAAAAAGTAGATATTTACTAAAATTTGACATATATATCAACATTTAAATGTGTCTATTTTTAATAGCAAAAAAAAATGTTAATGCTTTTTTTTTATCTCTTCTTTATAAAATCGGCAATTTTCAATTGACGAATCGCTGTCACGCGCTTTTGTTCGGATAATTGAGCGTTCGGATGAACTGAGTCATCGTTCGGATAATCGAGGTTCTACTGTATTGTAATTTTTGTAATTTGCTTTGATTTTACTGCAAAGTACTTTTTCACTATTGGACGTCCTCGATAATAATTCTATCTGTTAAACATTTAAAAAAAATTCATCCCGTCTAGAATTTGAACTCAAAATTACTCGCGTGTCTAATTAACGAGGAGTAATTAAAAAATGTAGTCCTGCTTCAAAAATATATAAAGTTACGAAAGTTTCATTGGCTATATTTGTTCTAGACGTAAAAGTGGTCGGACGGAACGTAAATATTTACTTTACAAACTTAAATATATTTATCTATTAAACCTATTAGACGACCTAATGGATGTTATGCTACCTACTGAACTATCGACTACTTGTACGGACTTTTATATACTTTTATTATCGGTGTATTCCGTCAAAGAAGAATGATGATAAAAATAGCGATTGGCTGAAATAAATAATGTAAATATAAAGAACGTCTTAATCTAAAATGGTCATTATTTTGAAATTTGCTATTTTGGCCACTCCTTATTTTGGTCATTCGCTATTTTGAACCCCATCCAGAGTTGTGGGCAACAAAGTGTCGAAAGACCAACATAGGGAATAGTTAAAATAGCGAATTTTGAAATGATGAACTTCTCAATCTAAAATGGCCATCATCATGAAATTCGCTATTTCAACTGTTGGCTATTTTCATAATTTGCTATTTCGATTGCATTTTAATAAAATAAGGAGTGAAAATAGCGAATAATAAAAATAGCGAATATGGCTGAAATAAATAATGTAAATATAACGAATGTCTTAATCTAAAATGGTCATTATTTTGAAATTTGCTATTTTAGCCACTCCTTATTTTGGTCATTCGCTATTTTGAACCCCATCCAGAGTTGTGGGCAACAAAGTGTCGAAAGACCAACATAGGGAATAGTTAAAATAGCGAATTTTGAAATGATGAACTTCTTAATCTAAAATGGCCATCATCGTGAAATTCGCTATTTCAGCTGTTGGCAATTTTCATAATTTGCTATTTCGATCGCATTTTAATAAAAGAAGGGGTCAAAATAGTGAATAATAAAAATAGCGAATGGCTGAAATAAAGAATGTAAATATAACGAACGTCTTAATCTAAATTGGTAATTATTTTGAAATTTGCTATTTTAGCCACTCCTTATTTTGGTCATTCGCTATTTTGAACCCCATCCAGAGTTGTGGGCAACAAAGTGTCGAAAGACCAACATAGGGAATAGTTAAAATAGCGAATTTTGAAATGATGAACTTCTTAATCTAAAATGGCCATCATCATGAAATTCGCTATTTCAGCTGTTGGCTATTTTCATAATTTGCTATTTCGATTGCATTTTAATAAAAGAAGGGGTCAAAATAGTGAATAATAAAAATAGCGAATGGCTGAAATAAAGAATGTAAATATAACGAATGTCTTAATCTAAAATGGTAATTATTTTGAAATTTGCTATTTTGGCCACTTTCTATTTTGGTCATTGGCTATTTTCAACCCCACCCTCTTTTCTCAGTGTAAAGCTGTGGCGTTAAATTTGATTAATTATCCGATGAATGAAATTTACATCATGAATGTCATTTATAATGCAGCGAATCGCATGGCACGCACGAATGCGCTTAGTGCATGACTCTTCCAAGCCTGAGGACTTTCAACTTTATGGACATATTACAGGCAAGCAAAAACGGTGAAAAGGTGTAAATAAAAATGAACCGGCTTTGCCAACAGATGACTTTTTACAATAATCACGTCACGGTGGCAACGAAGCGTGAACTATAAAAAGGAGCGTTAAAGGAAAATGTGATTAATAAAACTACACAGCGAAATCAGGATTTATAAAAGATCGTGCTACTTTTTTATCGTCTCCTTAAATTACAATAACAATAAAACTATATCAATAAAAAACAAACGCTGTTGCCAATAATAAATACGACTTTAAACAATTATTATTGATAAACAGAAGTTTCTTCCCGTTATTGAAATATGCAGCTTTTATCGGATTTCATGTTGCGGCATTTGAAGCGTGGGCCATCGTTGAAAAAAGGTATGAAAACATGAAGAATAAACACATCGGTAAATGAAACAATGATATGCTTTTCTCTGTGCTGAAATGGCATTTCTCCGGAAACATTGAATTGATGAATTGCAATATTTGCAATTCGCCCTCGAGTAGAAAGGAACTTTTCAATTTTCGAGCCGTATTTTGGTGTGCGAAAATCTCTTCCCCTGATAAAAAGATTTTTCTGAAAGTGTCTGACAACTTTCTTGCAGAGTAAAACTATTGAAGTCGCCAATATACTATTGAGATCAAATGGTTACTTTTATAGTTTTCACTATAAAAAAATTGGTGTCGATACTATTTGGGCGATGCTAATAGCTTTTTTTTGTAAGGGCTCGTTTCAGGCTCGTCTGAAGATCTCAGAAGAAATCTCTGAGTATTTCTGAATTGAGAAGAATTCTGAATATCTAATAATAATAACGAGGCGATTTCGATACTCACTCGTACTGTTAATGAAACATTTTTTTTTCATTTAGTTGCACGTCATACATGGCAATATATTCGGTCTTAAAAAAGACCACAATTTCGGCGCGAAAAAATGTACTAGCATATATATATATTGTAGCTCCCGGAAAGTAATCTCATACTTTACTTTGCACCAAGGAGCCATTGACTTTCAAATTTTTCATTTATTTTTGTACAAATATGCTTTCCGGTATAAGCATTGAAATTTCCATTTGAAGTTTTGTTGCAGAAGTTGCTGGTGAATTTGATAAAAATGTAATTGGGTTAAGAGTTTGTTTTTGAAAAAACAAATTCGTGATGTTCGATATTACCCCTTTCTTCCCTACGTATATGAAATTGCAACCGTATATAAAATACCACTTAAATTTTAGTGTTCATCAAGTGGTATTTATCACAAAGTTGCAAGATTTTGTTGTGCGTTGCCATTTGTCCCGACACAGGGCGTAATGCTCTTTGAGAATGTCTAAGGAAGCGGCGTTTCCTCTTAGAACTGTTATCGTTCCATGACGATATCCCCCCGATGATTCGGCGTACGATACGACGGCAGTTTCGTGTCACAATCTCGTGGTACAGTTTGGTCCTTCGGCAATGTGACGTCGTTTCAACCCAGATTCAATACTTTTACGGTTTTTTGGGTGCACGCTAGGTTTCCTAGGCTCGAGACATAGCGTGCACCCAATTTAACCGAATGCGGTCCTAGGTACTACTTTTTTGATGGTCGTAGTTCATCGGTGCAGCTCGTGCCTGTCTCATCGTTGCTGGTTTGGTCGCTGGGAGATCCAGATCTAGGGTGGGAACAGCAATGAAGGTTCGTCTGACAGGACAGTTTTTCTCGTCTCTTGTCACATGGCGAAAAAAGGTAATTGGCTTACTTAGTGCCCATAACCATTTTGTGAGCTAAGACAACGAATAAGTGGACGTCCCAACTTCCAAACGAGTGGTTATATGGACTGATGAAAAGTAAGTCCCTGCAACCACTTTTCGAGTGTGCCCAACTATTTTTTTTTTCCGTGCATAACTTTATTTCTCGATGGTGCTAATCTACTTTGGTTGATGAAACTTCGTAGTGCGTGTTTATCAATTTGCGCCGTCTTCGAATATTTATGAGTCGCGTAGAATTAAGGTCATTGAAGTAGTTCTATTGTGACCGACCAATGCCCTTTCAAGACTTTTCCGATGCTCGTTATATATCGGCGCAGCTCGTGCCTGTCTCATCATTATTGGGTTGATCGTTGGGACGTCCACATCTAGGGTGGAAACAAAAATGAAGGTTCGTCTGAACAATGCAGAAGAGTTCTGCGAGTACTTTGTCACTCGGAGAACGAAAGGTCAGTTGGGACAAATGCCAGCTTATGAGTTGCCTTACTTAGTGCCCATCACCATTTTGTGAGCTAAGACAACGAATAAGTGGACGTCCCAACTTCCAAGCGAGTGGTTATATGGAGTCCGTGCAACCACTTTTTGAGTGTGGCCAACTACTTTTTCCTTTCGTGCATTATTTTATTTCGTGAAGGTACATTCTCATCTACTTTGGTTGATGGAATTTTGCAGTGCGTGTTTATCAATTTGCGCCGTCTTCGAATATTTATGAGTCGCGTAGAATTAAGGTCATTGAGGTAGTTCTATTGTGACCGACCAATGCCCTTTCAAGACTTTTCCGATGCTCGTTATATATCGGCGCAGCTCGTGCCTGTCTCATCATTATTGGGTTGATCGTTGGGAGGTCTAGATCTAGGGTGGGAACAACAATAAAGGTTCGTCTGAACAATGCAGAAGAGTTCTCCGAGTACTTTGTCACTCGGAGAAAGAAAGGTCAGTTGGGACAAATGCCAGCTTATGAGTTGCCTTACTTAGTGCCCATAATCATTTCGTGAGCTAAGACCACGAATAAGTGGACGTCTCAACTTCCAAGCGAGTGGTTATATGGACTGACGGGAAGTGACTCCGTGCAACCACTTTTCGAGTGTGTCCAACTACTTTTTCCTTTCGTGCATTATTTTATTTCGTGAAGGTACATTCTCATCTACTTTGGTTGATGGAACTTTGCAGTGCGTGTTTATCAATGTGCGCCGTCTTCAAATATTTATGAGTCGCGTAGAATTAAGGTCATTGAAGTAGTTCTATTGTGACCGACCAATGCCCTTTCAAGACTTTTCCGATGCTCGTTATATATCGGCGCAGCTCGTGCCTGTATCATCATTATTGGGTTGATCGTTGGGAGGTCCAGATCTAGGGTGGAAACAACAATGAAGGTTCGTCTAAACAATGCAGAAGAGTTCTCCGAGTACTTTGTCACTCGGAGAAAGAAAGGTCAGTTGGGACAAATGCCAGCTTATGAATTACCTTACTTAGTGCCCATAATAATTTCGTGAGCTAAGACCACGAATAAGTGGACGTCTCAACTTCCAAGCGAGTGGTTATATAGACTGACGGGAAGTGACCCCGTGCAACCACTTTTCGAGTGTGTCCAACTATTTTTTTTTTCTCTGTGCATTATTTTATTTCTCGATGGTGCTAATCCACTTCGGTTGATGAAACTTCGCAGTGCGTGTTTATCAATTTGCGCCGCCTTTGAATATTTAGGAGCCGCGTAGAATTAAGGTCATTGAGGTAGTTCTATTGTGACTGACCAATGCCCTTTCAAGACTTTTTCGATGCTCGTAATATATCATCGTTATTGGGTTAGTCGTTCGGAGATCTAGATCTAGGGTGGGAACAACAATGAAGGTTCGTCTGAACAATGCAGAAGAGTTCTCCGAGTACTTTGTCACTCGGAGAAAGAAAGGTCAGTTGGCACAAATGCCAGTTTATGAGTTGCCTTACGTAGTGCCAATCACCATTTTGTGAGCTAAGACAACGAATAAGTGGACGTCTCATCTTCCAAGCGAGTGGTTATATGGACTGACGAAAAGTGAATTCGTGCAACCACTTTTTGAGTGTGCTCAACTAATTTTTTCTTCGTGTATTATTTTATTTAGTGATGGTACATTCTCATCTACGTTGGTTGATGAAACTTTGCAGTGCGTGTTTATCAATTTGCGGCGTCTTTGAATATTCAGGAGTCGCGTAAAGTCGAGGTCACTCAAGTAGTTGTAATGTGACCGACCATCCATTTAATGCCCTTTCAGAGTTTGGACAGTTTAAGGATACGTGAACAAGGCAACCGCGTAGCATTTTAAGTCTCTAGCCTCATTCGTCACAGGAGGAACCCCTATTCGGTCTTCGTAGCGACATGCGACCACCGGAAGTGGTAGGTGAATAGTCAGCAAATGTGGCACGCAAACACTGGAGGCGGTAGATCAATAGTCAGTGAATGTACGATGCGTTGGGTTTTTTGAAAGTACCATGTCATGGCCGAGTGGTGCTGGCCTTACAGAATAAAAGCTGCTTTCCTATTTTCTCATTGGTCATTATATCATTATGAAGTGATTCCACCAGTTTCAACGTCGGAAGTTACCATGAACGGCAGCTACGTCGAGAGGTCTTTTGAACATATCGGGGCAAGATTTGTTCTTTAGCATTTATCGGTTTTAGCAAGAATTCTTAGGTAGTTTTGAATGAAAGTAAGTTTGCGTAGTTCCACCCGTCAATTGAATTCGCTCAAGCATTTGCACGTATCAATCCTTGACATTGTCTAACAACTATATTCTTAACGTCCTTATGGCTATTCTGATCAGTCAGTTACATGTCATGTGCATACCGCAGATCGTTGACACCTAATTGCTTGCGTGGCTATTGCCATCGACGTGACCAACATGTCCACGGTCCTCATAAGATTAGGCAGGTCATCTTGAAATGATTCCACCAGTTTCAACCTCACCATGAGCAGCAGCTACGTCGAGAGGTCTTTTGACCATATCGGGTTAAGACTTGTTCTTTAGCATTTATCTGCATTGTTCCAGCAAGAATTCTTAGGTAGTTTTGAATGAAAGTAAGTTTGTATAGTTTTACCTGTCAAGTGTATTCGATCAACCATTTCTCTCAACTTAGCTCTCGTAAGTATCGAATAACTTGCAAAGGCTGTTAATTCAGGTCCAACGTAGGCAGTTGACTTGCATGAGCAGCAATCATTGACACTGTCCATCAAAGACATCGTTAATGTCTCTGTAGCACTTCTGGTCGGTCAGTCATACGTCATGTCCATGCCGTAGAGCGTTGACAGCTGGTTACTCGCGTGGCTACTGCTATCCACATGACCAAAAATTTCGACGTTCCTTGTAAGACTAGGCAGGTCATCGTGAAGTGATTCCAGCAGTTTCAACCTCGGGAGTCATCATGAGCAGCAACTACGGCGAGAGGTCTTTTGACCATAACGGGTCAAGATTGGTTCTTCAGCATTTATCTGCATTGTTCCAGCAGGAATTCTTAGGTAGTTTTGAATGAAAGTAAGTTTGTGTAGATTCACCTGTCAAGTGTATTCGATTAATCATTTCTCTCAACTTAGCTCTCGTAAGTATCGAATAACTTGCAAAGGCTGTTAATTCAGGTCCAACGTAGGCAGTTGACTTCTATGAGTAGCAATCACTGACACTGTCTATCAAAGACATCGTTAATGTCTCTGTAGCATTTCTGGTCGGTCAGTCATACGTCATGTCCATGCCGTAGAGCGTTGACAGCTGGTTACTCGCGTGGCTACTGCTATCCACATGATCAAACATTTCAACGTTTCTTGTAAGATTAGAAATTTACCGATATCATGATCTTTGATTGTATCTTGCACTGTCCTCGACGCAGTCCGTGCGGTAATAAAAATTGTTCTGACCATGGTGAGTTTGGAGCATGAGTCAAAGCCCAGTGTTGCAATCACACGAGTTAAGGAAACGATTTTCACGGGGTTAAATGACTGAATTCATTTTACAGCTTTTAATTTGGCGGTAATGCTGAATACATTTTCTCAGCGCCGCAGGTTACACGTGATTGGCATTTTGGTGTGAGATCGAGGATCTGTTAGATGTTTTGGAGTTATGCCAAGGCGCGAGAGCCCGGGTTTAGAGCGGCATTAGAAACATGCTTGCGGCGATCACACGTCTAACTTGGAGCTACGAAACTTTCTGTAGAATAGCGTGGAGATCAGTGTATCGATCCTCCCCGTGGAAAGACTGCATAAAGGCACCTTTCGGTGACCTGCAAGCCTTGAGGTCCTAACATAAATTCTGTTTTTAAGATCACGATTCCAACGTCAAGGCCTCGAGCCGTATTCCCCATTAGCCTTGTTCGTGCTCCCATAAAGTCGATTGATATCTTCTGCAACAGCTTAGATCGCTGCTCAGCGCTCGAGAAACTCCCAAGTAGCGTGCAAAACTACCTTCACCGATAATGCGGCAATATAACAAATACGCGTATAGTGCATAATTATGAATATTCGAAAAAAAATTGCAAAGCCTGGGCTGCCACATTGCTGCCCTATTTTCCACCTTTTTCAAAACTACGAAAAAGTATGTCGATCAAATTCGGTGAATTCCCTGATAGAATATGCTCATTGCAGCTTTGATGAATGTACGTAAGGAGGAACCAATGAAAAAGATCTCATTTCGCAGCCATGGTTTAAATGATGGAGTATTCAAAGTTCTGAAAAATTCCAAGGCCCCTGTCGGTTTTTATCAACGTCACTTTCAAATATTCTAACATGTTAATAAGGCCTCTAAAGCTCGAGTCCATTTTGCCAATTCTCTTAAATGTAGAGGAGGTTCAAATTTACGAGATCCAAAGTGTTGTTAATTTCGAACCTTAAGGAAATGAGGCAGATAAAAAATTGTTGGTATTCATTGAAGGGTATGTAGTAGGTTAACCTCAACGACCTGTGCTTTTCTTCTCTTCAATTATTGCCCTTCTTAAGGGTCTCGAGATCCGATGTTACCATATCAGTTAGGTATATATGCACAGTAGGTCAAACAAGAAGGTTAGGGAAATTTAAGTTTGTACAGGTGCAAATACATAATTTTCTCCTCTTATAAAAAATGTAATTGAAATTATAAGAATCTTTTTTAACCATAATAAAAAATTTGCGGGATTCACGGTATTGTTAATTTCGAACCTTAAGGAAATGAGGCAGATAAAAAATTGTTGGTATTCATTGAAGGGTATGTAGTAGGTTAACCTCAACGACCTGTGCTTTTCTTCTCTTTAATTATTGCCCTTCTTAAGGGTCTCGAGATCCGATGTTACCATATCAGTTAGGTATATATGCACAGTAGGTCAAACAAGAAGGTTAGGGAAATTTAAGTTTGTACAGGTGCAAATACATAATTTTCTCCTCTTATAAAAAATGTAATTGAAATTATAAGAATCTTTTTTAACCATAATAAAAAATTTGCGGGATTCACGGTATTGTTAATTTCGAACCTTAAGGAAATGAGGCAGATAAAAAATTGTTGGTATTCATTGAAGGGTATGTAGTAGGTTAACCTCAACGACCTGTGCTTTTCTTCTCTTTAATTATTGCCCTTCTTAAGGGTCTCGAGATCCGATGTTATCATATCAGTTAGGTATATATGCACAGAAGGTCAAAGAAGAAGCTTAGGGAAATTTAAGTTTGTACAGGTGCAAATACATAATTTTCTCTTCTTATAAAAAATGTAATTGAAATTATAAGAATCTCTTTTAACTGTAATAAAAAATAGTTGAGAATTTTTGCATTGCACGAAAAATGACGTGATTAATTATTGCTTGAGAAACAATGAATAATAATCAGGGCATTTTTCAATAATTTCCTACGATAGATGCACTATAGCTTTTTACCATACTGCTTCCATACTCGATCGATAATCAATTTTGATAATCGTTGTTATAATTTCAGGAAACCGCGAAAACGTTGGCGGAAATAATTTATCGGGGTCTGCGTCTGGACCTTTTCGACTAATCAAGGATTCTAACAGCTACTGTGGCACATCGGGGAGTCCAAACATGATATCAGACGACTCCACGCCCGACGAAGAAATTTCACTGGCTGTAAAAAATAATAATCAGGTGACGTTACGAACACTAAAAACTAATACTGTTTTCATCTTAGCATAGAGCATTGAACTATTTTGTTTTTGAGGACATGTACGGTCGTACCCTATCTCTACACAGACCCACGTCCACACGAAAACTTGCCCATCATTTTTGTACAGGCGCCTAATTTAGTACGACGAAGTTATCGATGAAACGAATTCAACAGAGCGAAACTGAAATCGGATTACCTTCTACATGACAAACGTTCACCGATTCTCAATTCGATGAACATTCCCAAAAAAAATTGATCGTGGCAGTAATTGTCACGACGAGACTTTCAACAGTAAAACTCGGACATGACAAATTTGTACACAACAAAATTCGAACATGAAAAAATCTGTGCACAGCAAAACTCGACCATGAAAAATCTGTGGACAGAAAAACTCGAACATGACAAATCTGTGCACAGCAAAACTCGAAAATGACAAATCTGTGCACAGCAAAACTCGAACATGACAAATTTGTGCACAGCAAAACTCGAACATGACAAATTTGTGCACAGCAAAACTCGAACATGCCAAATTTGTGCACAGCAAAACTCGGACATGATAAATTTGTTCACAACAAAATTCGAACATGACAAATCTGTACACAGCAAAACTCGAACATGACAAATCTGTGCACAGCAAAATTCGAACATGACAAATCTGTACACAGCAAAACTCGGACATGACAAATTTGTACACAACAAAATTCAAACATGAAAAAATCTGTGCACAGCAAAACTCGAACATGACAAATCTGTGCACAAGAAAACTCGAACATGCCAAATTTGTGCACAGCAAAACTCGAACATGAAAAAATCTGTGCACAGCAAAACTCGAACATGACAAATTGATGCTTAGCAAAACTCGGACATGACAAATTTGTACACAATAAAATTCGAACAGGACAAATCTGTACACATTACTTCACAGCTTGACATAACGAATCTCTTCGCGGAACTAGATTGAAACAGTTAATTTCTTCGTGACAGTAGATTGAAACGGTTAATCTCTTCACGGTACCAGGTCGGCACGACAAATTTCTACACGGCGCTAGTATGACGTGGCAAAGTTTGACACGATGTACGTTTGACACGATACAAGTTCTACACCCCTCGAGACATTTTCTGTATCCATTAAGGGATAACAAAAAATGTTTCAATTAGAAAAAATGATTTGTTTACTGCAAAAGTATGTATTCTGACCTTTAATATCCACTTTTGTTCAAATAAATGGTTTATTTAGATATTTTCAAATGGATTGATTATTTGAATATTAAAAAATAAACGGTTCATTTGAATATTTAAAAATAAATGGCTCATTTGAATATTTAAAAATAAATGGCTTATTTGTACATTTTCAAATGAATGGATTATTTGAATATTTAGGGTATCCAATTGAATATTTCTCTCTGTGTTGATCGTACTCAATCTTCAACCTGGATCGGGTTAATGACGTTCACAATGACGTCACAGAACGCCTAGTGCTCATAACACGCGATGTAGCGTGCGGTCTTCCGATGAAAACGTTCCAGATGCTATGGGGCGACGAAAAAATGAGGGAGCCATTTAAAATTTAACAGGAGCTGTACGTGTGTTTGTTTAGCTTGAAATATTGAGATTGTTCCTCCGACGAACGTCTGAATACAGTAACATTTAGGTCGTTCCCATAGCACGGCCGTAAACTAGCCCATTACAGAAGAACAATCGAATACCGGATACTGAATAATGAAGCTTAAGTTTTTTTCTTCCATTTTCATGGCTGATTGTGTAAAAAAAATTGGATTTAATTGCTCGCCGAATCGTGTTGCTGTATATTTTTATTGTGCGGGGCAACGCGTCTAACGTAAATTGACGTACCCTATTAATTTTCAGATATTTTCCAGTCGTTCGAAACTTCCGGATATATTTGTGCCATGTTCAATATATATTTGAGTTTATTAGAAATTCAGCAATGAAAATTCCGAATCGGTGTATGAAATTCATATCGAATATTGCTAATTCAGAAACAGGATAAATACGTGGAAATACGTGTTGTTTAATTGACGATAATTAAAAAATAGTTGTCACTTAACAATGCTCAAACCTTCCACGTGCGGCCAACAAGAATAAGTATAAGTATAAGTGCATCACGTTAAGGGCACTAATGGTACGTTTAACGTTTCGCATTGTAAAGATTACGCAGTATAAAAATGCGGCGTGTCGAGTTTATGCGGTGTACAATTTCGTTATGCCAAATTTGTGTGGTGTATAATTTTGGTGCGCCAAATTTGTACGATGTATAATTTTGGTGTGCCAAATTTGTACGGTGTACAACGTCAGCGTGTCGAAATTGTGCGCTATATAATTTCGGCGTGCCAAATTTGTGGGATGCGGAATCACGATGTGTTGAGTTTGTGCGGCGTTTAATTTCGATGTGCCAAATTTGTGTGATGTAGAATCACAACGTGTCGAGTTAGTGCTGTGATGTCATATGCTGCGTCCATTTGAAAATGTGTAGGTCCGATTTTGTGTGTAGAATTATTTGGGTACAGTTTTGTCTGTATAGATTTGCATCCCGCAAAATCGATGTACTGCTAATAAATCGAATGGTCCCAATAAAAATCCGCTAAAAAATTGAAAATTTTTCAGGAGTTTAAACAATAAAATACAAAATTGCCGATTGTGTCCAGTTTCATTTGTTTCTCTCTTTCACCATGCTTCGAGTTAGCATCGGAAAGTGAAGATTATCCATGTCGAAATTATCAAAATCGATGTACTGGTAATAAATCGAATGGTCCCAAAAAAATTCGCTGAAAAATTGAAAATTTTTCAGGAGTTTAAACAATAAAGTACAAAATTGCCGATTGTGTCCAGTTTCATTTGTTTCTCTCTTTCACCATGCTTCGAGTTAGCATCGAAGAGTGAAAATTATCTATGTCGAAATTATCAAAATCGATGTACTGGTAATAAATCGAATGATTTCAAAAAAATCCGCTGAAAAATTAAAAAATTTTCAGGAGCTTAAACAATAAAGTACAAAATTGCCGATTGTGTCCATTTTCATTTGTTTCCTCTTTCACCATGCTTCGAGTTAGCATCGAAAAGTGAAAATTATCTATGTCGAAATTATCAAAATCGATGTACTGATAATAAATCGAATGGTCCCAAAAAAATCCGCTGAAAAATTGAAAATTTTTCAGGAGTTTAAACAATAACATACAAAATTGCCGATTGTGTCCAGTTTCATTTGTTTCTCTCTTTCACCATGCTTCGAGTTAGCATCAAAAAGTGAAGATTATCCATGTCGAAATTATCAAAATCTATGTACTGGTAATAAATCGAATGGTCCCAAAAAAATCCGCTGAATATTGAAAATTTTTCAGGAGTTTAAACAATAAAATACAAAATTGCCGATTGTGTCCATTTTCATTTGTTTCCTCTTTCACCATGCTTCGAGTTAGCATAAAAAAATGAAAATTATCCATGTCGATGCGAGTAGAAAATCAATCTTCTATGCACTTATAGAGGTAAACTCATTAAATGGAACCTTTGAATAACCTTATCGATAACTTTGACACAGGGAGACGCGGAAGCAGTGCGTGGAGCTTTGTACCTTGGGTTAACCATTGGGATAGCTTGGTTTGTCGGTGCAGCAGGATTATCGGTCGCATGGCTCCTCCTTGCAATCGCGATCGCCGCCACAATAGTAAAGACTCGGTTTGCGAGACTACTTCACTCATCTCTTCAACATGAACTGTCAAGATTACGAAGAAGAAGAGCCCTATACATGGATGAAACTGCGGAGTGGCTCAGTCTCTTAGTGAATAGATGGTAAACCATATACCAATAATAATTTTTGCCAATAGTCCATAAAACAGATTTGCCATGTTTGACTTTGGCAACGTAAAACAAAGAACAAAGAACTGACTCTTCTATCATTTTCTTTTGAAAACACTTCAAAATTTGTTTAATGATAATGCCATATTTTTTCGTTCGGGTTTTTTGAAAGAATAAACAATAGTGATAGTCCAATCGTAATGAAAAATATCCCATTTTGTTTATGGGATGATTCTTAATCGATTGGCAACGCGTTGTCAATAGTCCATAAAACAGATTTGTCATATTGGCCTTTGGCAACAAGGAACAAAGAACTGAGTCTTCTATAATTTTCTTTTGAAAACACTTCAAAATTTGTTTAATGATAATGCCATATTTTTCCGTTCGGATTTTTTGAAAGAATAAACCATAGTGATAGTCCAATCATAATGAGAAATATCCCATTTTGTTTATGGGATGATTCTTAATCGATTGTCAACGCTTTGTCAATAGTCCATAAAACAGATATGCCATATTTGACTTTGACAACAAGGAACAAAGAACTGAGTCTTCTATCATTTTCTTTTGAAAACACTTCAAAATTTGTTTAATGCCATATTTTTCTGTTCGGGTTTTTTGAAAGAATAAACAATAGTGATAGTCCAATCATAATGCGCAATATCTCATTTTGTTTATGGGATGATTCTTAATCGATTGGCACCAGTTTGGTTACCGAAATATATGCATTATAAAAATAAAAAAAAAATCACGTATGTACATTTAATCGTCTCATAACATTTCACATCGTGAAATACTTCTCGTCCAAGAAAACTGTGACATTTCCACGAATAAGTTAAATCATTAATGGCCATCTCAATTACCTTCAGTGTCATTCCCGATAGCGCAGCTTATTGATACATAGACCTTATCCACGGTCTACATAGCAATTATCGCTGAACTGCGACATGCACTGTACTGTACTATGTTATATTCGTAATCAGCGTATAATTATCGACTTTTCTTGTGGCAGGTGGAGATTTAGTGCCGCCGGTATATTTTCCATCGCCAAGGAACGTCTTGAACCCATCCTCAATGATGCAAAGCCATCCATACTCGGTAAGAAATTATGCGAAGTCGTGCTAACATGTTACAAAGTTCACGAATAGCTTTTTGTAACATTTAAAAGATCTGATTCTAATTCTCAACTAAAGTTGTAAAAAAAAAAAAAAAAACGTCCCATTGCATACGTTTCATCATCATCAATATCTGAATATGACTTTGTGACTACCAGTTCAATACAAAAGGGATATTTCTTACATCATTTATAGGCTTCACTCAAGTACAGCAAATTTGTTCTCCGGTGCATCTCCAATAGGTAAATAGAGATAAAGGGAATCGAGTGGTAAGATCGGAATGCGGAATTGTTTTGCAGAAAAAAGGATTATAACTCATTAAATTGATACGATAGATTTATAATCGAGACAATAGCAAGATGCGATTTGTATTCGATGACAAGGGACAAGTTCGTTTTGGGAAAAAAAGTAGAGGACCGGGTTTACATGTATTAGAGTGTTTATGTATATGTATAGATATTGGCTATGGGTTGTCTATTAATATATCATACTTATTATGTATTCTTGTAATAGATTTTTATAACTAAAAGAAAATGGAAAATCCTCTCAAAATGTTTTTCGTTTTCAGGACCCTTGGAACTTAAAGAACTAAGTTTGGGCGAAAACACACCTTGTATCACACGAATCCGGACGCTGGATTATTGCGGTGATGAGGACACCCATCCAAATAGACCTGGATTGTCCCGACTCTCCATCGAGGCGGATCTACGGCTCGATTGCGAACAATTTCGTATGCTCATCACGACAAGATTATTCGGCAAAGGGTATTTATGAAGGATATCTTTACTGTTTCATATCCAATGTGAAGCTATTTATGGAGATCCTTTATTTTTAAAACATTGTCGAAGCGTTTGACATATTATTCAATATTTCATTAATATCAATATTTATTTATTTATTTATTTTTGTGAACGGTTCGAAACCCAATTTTTGAGTACTGAGTATAATTCCAGCACTCATGCATGTATAATGGTCAATTCGAAAACAATCAGATGACAAATGGTCCAGTCGCTCGCTTTACATGGATATTCACAAATTCTTAATGCTTAAATCATTGTTGAAGCGTTTGACATATTATTCAATATTTCATCAATATATATTTATTTATTTATTTTTATGAACGGTTCGAAACCCAATTTTTGAGTACTGAGAATAATTCCAGAACTCATCCATGTATAATGGTCAATTGCAAAACTATCAGATGGCAAACGGTCCAGACGAATGCTTTACATAGATATGCACAAATCCTTAATGCTTAAATCATTGTTGAAGCGTTTGATATATTATTCAATATTTCATCAATATATATTTATTTATTTATTTTTATGAACGGTTCGAAACCCAATTTTTGAGTACTGAGAATAATTCCAGAACTCATCCATGTATAATGGTCAATTGCAAAACTATCAGATGGCAAACGGTCCAGACGAATGCTTTACATAGATATGCACAAATCCTTAATGCTTAAACCATTGTTGAAGCGTTTGACATATTATTCAATATTTCATCAATATATATTTATTTATTTATTTTTATGAACGGTTCGAAACCCAATTTTTGAGTACTGAGAATAATTCCAGAACTCATCCATGTATAATGGTCAATTGCAAAACTATCAGATGGCAAACGGTTCAGACGCATGCTTTACATAGATATGCACAAATCCTTAATGCTTAAATCATTGTTAAAGCGTTTGACATATTACTCAGTATTTTGTCAATATATTATATCAACATTCATTTATTTATTTTTATGAATGGTTTGGAACCCAATTTTTGAGTACTGAGTATAATTCCAGCACTCATCCAGGTATAAGAGGTCATAATGATAACAAACTGCTGAAAAATTCAGGGGTCATCCATAACAAATTTCATTCAACTTCCGGAACTAACTTTAATTTTGTATCCGCCCTAGGTAATTATTTCATTGGGTTTTTCACCAATACTCTAGATTTAACTCTTTTTATGCCAAACATGCAGTTCTGCAGTGAAAAAGAAAGACATTTGTCCCACAATTGATAATCGATGTCCAGTTCTTGATCCAGTTCGAATTTATGGTCTCGCCGTAGAAATAAATTTGTCTAGTCAGCTTCGGATTTTGTTTAGTGATGCATTTAATAAAATTGCACTTTTTCAGCGTTGGCATGGATGTGGATGTTGCGGTGGAGAAGCTTTCGGTCTCCGGAACAATCCTGGCGACTCTGACGATGGACTCTTCGGCACCTTTTCCACATATGACGCATCTGAGTGTCAGCTTCGTCGAGAAACCTGATGTCTGGTTCAGTGTAAAGGTCCTGCGCGCGGTTCAAATGATGGAGGTACCCCTAGTGAAAACCTGGATCCACGCTGTTGTGTCCGATGCGTTAGCGAGTTGGCTGGTCGATCCTGGACATCTGGAACTGGATTTAAGGTCCCAAGAGCGTCCAGGGCCCAGTCTGGACTCCATGGCTGTCTCAGTACCGCAAGGAGTTCTCACTGTCACATTGAGTCAAAGCAGTGCGCATAACTTAGGTGATTTTTCTCAGTCATATCTTAAGCTTCTTTAGTTAAGTTTAGTTAAAAAAAAAAAAAAAAAAAACAAACCGCATTGAATAAAGTATTGAACAAAATTTTTAAGTGACAAGTATTTAAAAAATATTAAATGAAGTACATTACATTTTTTTAAATACTTAATACTCGAAATCTTTGTATAATACATTTTTTAATACTTGAAAAATGTATTTAATAATTTTTTAATACCTGACACTCGGACCAAATTATTAATTGAGTATCGGAACGCCCATACTCCAGATACTTGGATTTTTAATACTTTTTATTTGTGCGGGTGCTCAAGGAATGTAAATCTAACATGAAAATTCCACTCATTAATACATTATTCCCGTATTGATAAAAAGAGACACATTTCGGACATAAAACACGTTCGAAAAATCGCTCATTATCAAACAATGTGCGCCATGTATGTGCAGTTCCCGTTCTGTCCCTGACAAATGTAGTTTTGAGAGAACAATTTGGCTGCACACGAATATTTCTAAACATCATCGGTATTGCAATAATTCCTCGATGAAATGGATAATTTATTAATCATTGTTACGTTTTAGTTACAGGACTTTCTGGTGATGAAGAGCGATGGCTGACAGTGATGCTGGGTGATCAGAAACGAATTACCGCGCCTCTCAATCAGTCGTGGATCGAAGACGTTTCCTTTCTCGTTGGTTCACTCGAAAACGAACGAATAATTATAAAACTGAAGGAAAAGCGGCTCGTTAGTACAATCACCGTGGTACAGTTTGAGCTTTCACTGGGTGCCTACAATTGGGAAAATTCACAAACGTAAGTACACTATAGTTTATGCACTTCTTATTATAAATCATCTTAGTCATTGCTAATTTGGCCACTTTCGAAAATTAACTAGTGTCGAGACAGTCGTGCAGCAGAAAAAACCATCGCGAAGCAGTGCAAACTTTCCAAATATAAACGCTAAATTAGAATTCACCACGTTACCTACCTTGGAGCCAGACCTACCTCAACCCGAAGTGACAGAAGATTCTTTCCAGTCTGCAGGTAACTAAAGATACTTTTGTCGTTGCCATTATTCCTCAGATATTGCAGAGTAAGAATAATGTCGGCGATAAATTGCGTTCGATAATAATGGGAAGTCGATAACGTTAACTTTGTTTGTGTATTAGCTCAAGATATACACATATAACTACCGAAAAACGAAGAGATGAAATTGTTACGAATATCCGCATTGGAGTGAGGAATTAAAAAAAAAATTTATTGACTTTAATTGGGTACTCAATATTGGGATAATCTGACGTAATCACCTGTGATCATTATATATTTTTTCTCTTTGATAGTCGTCACTAATATTTTACTTACTATCTTTGGCTCATCCATTATACTTTCATGACAATAATTGTGTTTAGGGGCTTCAGGCTTTATTTATTTCACTATTGATAGCAATTCTCGGAGTGAAAGGCAGTGCTCGCTCGATTTTAAGCGTATGAAACCGAAGCCTAATTCCAATTTCGCTAATTCGAATCCTTGCAAGTATCGACTTTGGCTGCTTAATTGATGAAAATAAATTAATGCAGCAGCCACGGTCAATGAATTTTTATTTCAATTACGCCACCGTGGCCTTGACAGAATTAATCCACAGTTGATGATGTTATAGTCATATGTTAACGCGTATATTTTTTTAAACTGTGACCGTATGTGACGGTCGACGAATTTTTATTCCAACAAATTGTTAAAAAATACTGGCACGACCCGGGAGCTCCCAGAATTCCAGCCTGGTGCTTTACCAATTACGCCACCGTGGCCTTGACAGAATTAATCCACAATTATTGATGTTATAGTCATATGTTAACGCGTATATTTTTTTAAACTGTGACTGTATGTGACAGTCGACGAATTTTTATTACAACAAATTGTTAAAAAATACTGGCACGACCCGGGAACTCCCAGAATTCCAGCCTGGTGCTTCACCAACTACGCCACCGTGGCCTTGAGAGATTTAATCCACAATTGTTGATGTCATAGTCATACGTTAACGAGTATATTTTTTAGACAGTGACTATTGCGATCTGTTTTAAGTTGATGAAATTTCAGCAGGAAGCAACTCTCGGATTGAAAGACAGTGCTCGCTCGATTTTGAGCGTATGAAACCGAAGCCCAATTCAAATTTTGCTAATTCGAATCCTTGCAATCATCGACTTTGGCTGCTTACTTAATTTTTTATTGAAATCGGATAGACAGTCGGGGTAGGGTCAAGCAGGTCGAATTTTTTAAGACTTTCGCGATCATGTGACACTTGAATGTTCTACACGTTGAGAAAGGGTAGATCACGAAAATCCTCACCATCGTGGACCAAGTGTACATAGACTTGTGGAATCCACCAGGGACTATGAAGGACAAGTAGGTCTTAGGAACCCTGTTAGTCCTACTAACTAATACACGTACCCCGATAGACAAACGTGTAGTGTTAGGTGCACAGTGTGCCATCAGAAACACGTTAGTTGTGTCCGGACAAATGCGCTAAATACAGCACTAGGCCCGCATAGGTCCGGGACATTGTTTCTGCATTTTATATTTTCCATAATTGTATTTTATATCATTTCTGCCCGGTACAATGCAAGGAGTTGTTATTCAATGCATTAGGATTATAGTTATTAATCGTTTCAGCCAAACGTTGCAAAAAATGTCAATTTGCCACTCTGTCGATATTTTGTGGTTCCTAAACGTACTAGTGAAACTTTTGTAAAATTTTCAGTAAAATCGAAATGTTCGACGGCAACGAAAAAAATATTTCTAATTTTGTTTCGTCCGGAAATACATAAAAATTATTTCGCAAGGCTACGAACAAATGTATACCGGAAAGTACATTTGAAGATCTAAACTGTTTGCCTGGACGACTCGTTTCGAATAATTCTAAAAAAACATGTCTGGTATTTTCGACACTTGGAACGATATGGGGAAAAAAAGAATCCGTTCAGAAGAAATCCCTGTGCTACTTTAATGAGAGTAATTTTCACGCGCGACTTCAATTTCATTAGGACTTATGGACACGATTGAGCTTAGAAGATGTATATTCTAAAAGCTCGAGGGGTGGGGAACAAAATGTCAAATGACCAACATAGGGAATGGCTGAAATAGCGAATTTCAAGATGATGAACGTCTGAATCTAGAACAGCTATCATCATGAAATTCGCTATTTCAGCTGTTGGCTATTTTGATAATTTGCTATTTCGATTTTAATAAAATAAGGGGTCAAAATAGCGAATGGCTTTCAATGGCTGAAAATCTAAAATGGTCATCATTTTGAAATTCGCTATTTCAGCTGTTGGTTATTTCGATAATTCGCTATTTCGATCGCATTTTAATAAAATAAGGAGTCAAAATAGCGAATAATAAGAATAGCGAATGGCTGAAATAAAGAATGTAAATATAACGAACGTCTTAATCTAAAATGGTCATCATTTTGAAATTCGCTATTTCAGCCATTCCCTGCGTTGGTAATTCGACATTTTGTTCCCGACCCAATTCAATTACAGAGCATAAGCGAAGCGTTAAGCATCATGATCTTGAAAAGTCGTCAGTGACAGGGCTCAAATCAATCAATGACCGCGCATTTATTTTCTAGAACATGGGAAAATGCGCATCACCAGACTTTTAGTCCACCCAAATTTTCGGTACGGTCTTCCCTAGAATAAACGGGACGCCATAATCAATGACCCATTTGATGCAACCAATATTATCTGCTGCGTATTTCAGGCGTACTGGTAGTCTACATTCACTCGGCAAGAGACCTCGCCAACGAATCTGGAAATTGTAACCCTTACTGCTTGTTATTCAATAATCGTAAAAAGGTTCGTTCAAGTTACCATTTGTGGAAGCTCAATATAGAATGTCTATAACACATTGCGGATAATGGTGTATTAAAACCCAGTGTTAGCATGTTTAAAATAATATCATTTTTTAAAAAATGTCATCTCTTATTTTCACCAGTTGAACTTTACAGGTGAAAACTACGCACTACGTTCGGGGGACTACGTCACCACGATGGGATTCACGAGTGCAGTTTCTGGTACAGGATTACACTCAGGTTTCGTTAAGTTTCGTTGTCTACTCGTGGAATGTATCGAAAATGGCTGATACCGATATGCTTGGACTTGCAATGATGTCATTGTCGCAGGTGATCAATAATTGTGCCGAGTTCCATTATATTTTGTGCAATAAACCGGCTTGAACCAGTTCGAATATGATTGGAGGTGTTTTTGTTGGTCATTTCAGGATACTCGGTGGGTAGTCAGAAAGGAACTGGCACTCAGTGGATCGAACAGCGGTTCTACCATCACTGTGTCCATATTGTTTCATCCGGTTCAAAGCGTCCAAAGAATAATGCCGAGTCGGCGGAATAGTATAGTTCCAGTTGTCAATGACGATGAACCAAAGGCAAAGCGAAACAGTCTTCCGTGGATGCAACAAGCGGTTGGTTCAACAATCATTTTGTCAATTACATTGTGGCATTTGATGCCCCTGAAACAATCTGCATGATCAAACACAATTGGACCAATAACTAATCGAATGGCTAACGTAGTTATGTTCAAATAATGAGCCTACGTGTACCCTTTGCAGAAATTACTTCTGACTCATCGTGATAACGATCCAGCGTCTTCAGATATATCTAGTCTACTGTCCACCGGAAGTGGCTTGATGGAAGTAACCCTCCTGAGGGCCAAAGATCTTGTTGCAAAGGATCTCAATGGATTTAGCGATCCCTTTTGCGAGCTCAAGTTGAACAATGAAACAAAGTACAAAAGCAGCATTAAGAAAAAGACTCTGAATCCTTGTTGGGACGAGAGTTCCATCATGGGCTTGCCGCGAACCGGCGAAACTTTAGATATTGTAAGTCATTCTGGGTAACGCAATATGGGCTATTCTTGACATTTTTTGAAGTCATCCCTAGCAAATCAACATCCCGTAGACTTTCCGTAAAAGCTACGGTATGAAATCTTCACTCAGCCTACCGTAGGTTTTATCTGTTTTATAAGGAACCTTCCGTGATCGTTTAGCTCAAGTACGGCACTCAAAGAACGTACGGCATGTAATCTACAAATTGGGGAAAGTTTTTCGGTGATTCGAGCCAAAAACCCTCCAAAAATCCTACCGCTTGCATGTAACGAAAGGTTTTCTTACAAAACTAATAAAACCTACGGAAGGTTGAGTGAAAATTTCATACTGTAGGTTTTACAGGAGGATATTTGGAAGGTTTTAAGGGGATGTTGGTTTGCAAGGAACACTTTCTCATAGAGGTAATATTGTGAAAAACCAAAAATAATGAGGAAATAATTTGCAAAGTTCTACTTTGCAGCTTTTTTGTATTGAATTGATTCTAATTTCCGTTGTGCCAATTTTTTTAAATACAGCAGTTTCTTTACAATTTCTTATGTGGTCTCGATTTTTAAAAATTTTATCTTTTATAATGAAAAAAGGCTGCAGAGTAGAACTTTGCAAATTGCTTCCTCTTTGTTTCTGCCATTTTGCAAAGCTTTCTCTATGAGTAAGTCAAAATCGATTAACATACTTCCTCATAGACGTAGTTTGGTGACAAAGCAAAAATAATAAGGAAATAATTTGCAAAGTTCTACTTTGCAGCTTTTTTCGTATTGCATTGAATCTAATATCCGTTGTTCCAATTTTTTTAAATACAGCAGATTCTTTACAATTTCTTATGTGGCTTCGATTTTTCAAAATTTTAACTTTTATAATGAAAAAAAGCTGCAGAGTAGAACTTTGTAAATTGCTTCCTCTTTGTTTCTGCTTTTTTGCAAAGTCATAATCGATTAACAACCCTAGCAAACCAACATCCCATAGACTTTTCATAAAACCTCCGGTACGAAATCTTCACTCAACCTACCGTAGGTTATATCTGTTTTATAAAGAATCTTCCGTTTAGCTCAAGTACGTCACTCAAAGAACGTACGGCATCTAATCTACAAATTGGGGAAAGTTTTTCGGTGATTCGAGCCAAAAACCATCAAAAAATTCCACCGCCTACATGTGACGAAAGGTTTTCTTACAAAACTAATAAAACCTACGGTAGGTTGAGTGACGATTTCATACTGTAGGTTTTACAAGAGGATATTCGGAAGGTTTTTACGGGATGTCGTTTTGCTAGGGATTACGAAACCGTGAGGTTCACAGTCTCAAACTTGGAGATGTGCTTTGCAAAATTGATTTATTAATATTGCCCGGAAACAGTGAAATACGATGGAATATCAATGTAATCCTTTATTTGACGGAAAAGCTCATAAAAATTCACTCAACCCCACTGGATATTCATGTTATTTGCCAACATAACTGCAATGCAGAAACGTCACATACAAACGATAAGCAGGTATCTTAACTTTGATTGTCATACGTTGACTTATAAATCACAGGTATTATGGGATCATGACACTTTTGGAATGAAAGATTATCTTGGGAAAGTGTCACTGACCCTGGAAGAAATAAGAAAATTATCTTGCACCGATCAGTCCCATTGGTTCACGTTGCGAGGAACCAAGACGGGAGCTGTGGAACTCAAAGTCAAAGTGTTATCTGAGGAATGCGAGGTACGGTTTAACTTTTTAAGTAAAATTGTAGTCAAGTGAAAGCGGCTCATTAATTTTACAAATTTTCTATCCTATTTCGTAGTAGAGCTGCTCTAATCTAAACCTAAGTGTGTACAAACTGAACAAAAAAATTTGTTGAACAAAGGAAAAATGATTTGTCGCAACAAAATTATGTGGTCGGATACCATCAAATAAACGTCAGTGAAACGTTAACGAAATATTTTGTTTAATTGGCTCAACATGAACTACTGAAGACGAAGTCTTTTCTGAGTTGGTCCCAATCTAATTGAGTTATTGGCGACAAATATTTCGTTGGTTAGAAAAAAAAGATTAAACGATTTTTTCCAATCAACATACCACTTTTGTTTCATCGAACTACAAAAAAATTCGATTGACTAAAATAATGTTGTATGTACTAAAATTTCAGATAATCAGGTGCGTTTAGTTCGTTCAACAAATTTTGTTTCTCAGTTTCTCAATCTACACAAGACTACACATTAAGGTTGTATCCGGAATCTCACTTGGGAAAGCTCAAAGTGAGTTTCCGAATGCAACCTAGCCCCATAGAATTTTACGGTAATGTGTAATTTAGATGTTATTTTTAAAAAATTATACAGACTCAGAGCATGTATGCTGACAGCAACATAAGCACAATTTCGTCTCGGCCGATTGTCGAGCCCGAAACTAATTCAGGAGTTATTCGAAGGTCATCAATGGAAAGATCAAAAATGCGATTGCATCTGGATCCCGTTATCCCTCCACCGCCACCCCCACGCACCGTAACTTTACTAAAGCCACCATCAGCCTATCATGCAGGTATGCCGACACATAAATTAAAATGTCAGTGGCTCGTTTTCACAATTCACAACTGAGCATAAAGTGAACTTAATGAATATATTGGCAAATCGAAAAAGTTATCACCAATTAAACATGCCTCGCAATTTAACAGAGAATAACTCACCGACTCATTGGCAATGCGTAAATTGTGTTCAAAATAGTGTCTGTGCTCAGTTTGAATATGTAGTAAAGTAAACGTACCAATGGCGGGACGTTTAAGGCAATGTCTGTTTTGTATACCAATTTTCGCATCCATATATTTATTATTTTCGCAAATGGTGGTAAAAAATCGTAAGCTTAGAGTTTCTAGTTTCCGAAAAGCATACAATTAAAATATTTTTGATTGTGTGAAAAACAGTTATAATTAAAACGCTGAAAAATGTAGAATGTACCAATGCTGGGACGGGTATTTTTCTACATGTCCCGATCTCGGGACATGAAATGTGCGTATCGGTGGACACGTAAGAGTATTTGTAAGAGTTATTTTTTATATTTTCTTAATTGAATTCTTGATATATACAAATATTCATATAGAGTCCCTCAATTGGGACCTGTCCCGCCATTGGTACGTTTACCTTAACGTGGTTGCCGATAAAATGTAAAATGTAATTAGCTGTGACATGCTTAATTGGTGAATTAGTCAATTAAACATGTATTTATTTTTTTTCAAGATACTTGAAACTGGTACCCATGTTTAAGGCTTACTTATTATACGTTTAGATAAAGTCAGCACGAACAGCAGAGAATCCAATGAAATCAATGGAACGAATAACACGATATCACGTGAAGTGACGGAAGTAATTGACATTGTTGACACTTCCGACACGCAAATGCCGACGGGAAGAATGTCACCCCATCACAGCTTAACGCCTAGTCCAGATCAGAGCTTCGGAAAGAAAATGCCCCAGTACAACAGTTTTCGCGTGATGAAGCAGAAGGTAAGCCTCTTATAGGTCTTGTTTACGCACCCTATGGACGATTGGACTAAGCTCTGCATAGACAACCCCTAAGCCGAGCCAGTAATGTGCTTACACTGGCAATCCGCACAATTTAACCGGTTCAGTGTGCAAATCTACGATGCGACTATTTCAGAAACGCAACACTTTAACTCGATACATTCACATTCACTACATTTTCTTGTCTTAAAAAAACCGGGAATGTTAAATTATCAGTCGCAAAAAAAATGTTTATCCAAATGACGTATCCATGACTGACTGACAAAAAAAATACACATGAAATGAAAAATTCTCAGCTTTTCAATAAAAATACTGTCATTCCTATCCAATATTGATTCGTAGCGATAAACGACTGATAACGTAAAAAACGGATTGGAATCTCTCAATGGTCAATTCTGTAAGTTATTTTATCTTTAAAAATTCCAATTCACGAAAAAAAAAATTGTAATTTAGGTTTATTTTGTGTTGTAAGATATTAGTATGATTATTGTCAAGCAATGAGCCATTAGGTACTGTAATTTGTGGCATAATTTGAAAGGAAAAACGTATTTTGAATGTGGAGATGGTCAGTCCGCTAAATTCTGGTACCTTGGAGGTTTTGCCACGATAACAAAAAATGAAGAATAATGTGAAGGTGCCTAATGAAGAAAATTAATTGCGTAGGTGAAAAGAGGCTTGAAGCTTCGCAGATTTCGCTCTGAAGTCAATATAGATGATAAAGACGATTCATCCAAGGCTGTGACATTAAGTTTAAAACCTCGAGATGGCGGAGAGGCAGATGCTACGGAGCTTCTACAAGAAGCCGGTCTATCACATGCTATCTCGCAACCCGATATGTTTGGAAGACTAAGGCAACCAAGTCCACGTATGCAGATAAGACCCAACGGTATGATTCTATGCTCTATTCAGCTATTCAATCGTCGTTAGGTAGATTCACCCATAAATTTCTGAATTTGAAAAAATCGTTTTATACTTCATGATTTTGTTGAACATTTAATTACTCGTAATTATTTAATTATCATTTAATTACTCGTAATTATTTAATTACCATTTAATTACTCGTAATTATTCAATTACCATTTAATTACTCGTAGATTCCTGTTTTGTTGTATTACTTGATTTTTTGTTAATGTACATTTATTATTCATAAAATAATTGTTAAAGAGTTTTTGGTTGAAAAAAAAAACAAAAAAAACCATGAAGGCTTGAAAATCCAATTTATTTGCAATCAACTGAACAAGAACATATTAGCAAGAAAAATGTAATGAAGTAGGTATGATGAACCATATGATTATGTGATTATAGACTGAAATTCGCGTTTATTAGCGAGGAATCAGTTGATCAAACCGAAAGCCGGCCGTTTTGATTAAGAAACGATTAAAAAGGGGTGTGATGTGTTGGAAAAGCGATCAAGACGCGTTGTCATGTGGTCAATTTTAGTGGTCAATGATGTATTTTACGGATCACTCCAAAAAAATATGCTAATAACGCAAAGACAAAAAAATTGTTTTTTGTAATCGACAACTGACTCTCATTGACTCCATAAATATCGTTTTCTTCTTGTTTATAATTTTAGAAATTTTGCCACGATAAAAAAATCAATTTAACGTGATTAACGTGAAATTCTCTGGCACTGTGACTACGGAGGATTAATAATATAGGTTGACTGTTGATATTATAACAACTATTTGCGTTTTTTAGATTTAAAAACCACCAATGGTACGAGGGAAAAATATTCAGGGGTGGAAGGAAAGGTGCTGCAAGCTCAAGGACTTCACGTAGCGCACATTGCCCAACTGTACTGCCGGGTGAAAATACAAACGTAAGAAATTCAATTTTTTTTTAAATAAAAAAATATCGCATATGTTGAAAAAAAATATTTAAAATATAGTAGAAAGAGTAGATATTTATGTCAATCCAATTTAAACTATCTATTTAAGAGAATTTCTAAATGCTGTTAATTTGGTTTAAGTTTGATGAGCTATTAACCCTTTGAAGCATAATGACGTATTGAAATGTCACCTACTTCCACTCTGCTTTTCTTGCATAATCATTTTTTCAGCGCATATAACGACGAATGTAAATGTATACATCTACATTTATTTAGGATGTTGGAAGATCAATTGTTATTACGATTCAAAGATTAAGGGTTTACTTTTCGCTTAGTAGACGCCAATAATAAATATACTACGATGCTCCGAATGCTTGTGAGAAGAAATTTATGCTGCAAAGGGTTAAGGGTCAGCACAACAAATGTCGAATGTAGATGGCAGTGTGCGTATAGTTAGGATTCATCAAACTGGGGGACAACCTCCTGTGGAATTCTTCTGCATAATGCATTTATATTGCCTGCTTACTGCAAGAAATGATAACGAAAATGATGATCAACTTTTCGTACTCAAAGACGTATGTTTTGTCTGTATTTCAATTTCTAGGTGTACAAGTCCAGATAAAATAGCGTCCTCCTTGAATGCCGGAAAAACAATAGCGAAGTCGCGGCTGCTGCCAGCAATGCCGAATCCCCAGTTCAGCATAGATTTTCACCTGGATAGCGAGGGTATTCCTAGACAGACATTACTCATATTTGAAATAAGGAGCGCCAGCAAAGAATTGCTGGCTAGTCGGCGCATTACACTTCATGAACTATTAGGTACCAAGCGAATATTCCTGATAATCGAAATGGGTGGGGATCAACCCCCAGTGAATGGCTAAAATAGCGAATTTCATAATGATGAAATTCAAACATTAATGAATTGAAAAATCGCTATTTTGACTCCCGCCCATCGAAATGTCCAAAATCGTGTATTATAAATTGTTTAATTTTTGTTTTTTTTTGCAACTCTTAGGTGCAACAACAGCCACGAACGAAGTGCACACATGGCTCGCTTTAAATAACGGGGCTTCGCTTGAGATCCAAATAGCTCACGGCAAGGAACTCAAAAACAAATCATCGAAAAAATTATTTCGCTCCTGGTCGGTTCATCGGATCGGAAAAATATGAATAACCATTGGCGTCGGATCTTCCTGACGTTAACTACATTAAGAAGGAAAAACAATAACGAAATATATTGCAAGTTAATAAATTTTATGTCATACAAGAACGTGCATTTTGTAATTATGTCGAAGGACCGTGACAACTCTAGGAAAACCAACATCCCGTAAAAAGCTTCCGCATATCCTCCTGTAAAATCTACGGTATGAAATCTTCACTCAACCTATCGTAGGTTTTATTGGTTTTATAATAAAACCTTTCGTCACATGCAGACGGTAGGATTTTTGGATGGTTTTTTGTAGATTAGATGCCGTACGTTCTTTGAGTACCGTACTTGAGCTAAAGAATCACGGAAGGTTCCTTATAAAACAGATAAAACCTACGGTAGGTTGCGTGAGGATTTCATACCGTAGGTTTTATGGAAAGTCTACGGGATGTTGGTTTGCTAGGGAAGGAAAAATTAAATCCCACGTCGTGCCATAATGCTGTGAAATATTGGTTGAAAAATATTATTATGATAAAAATGGTAACTTTTGAACAGGGCGAAGGAATTCGTGAAATTATTACGATCTGAAAAGCCAGAAGATGCTTGTTGTCCTTGGAAATATTAAAGTGATCATTTACTTCGTTCAATTAACAAATTCCTTTGATTTTCATAGATTTTTATGGACAGACGGGCGTTTTTTAATTAGTCAGGTCTGATTAAATTTTATTCAATAATAATAGTAGAAAAGTCCTAAAAAAGTATTATCATCCCTTTCCCTCATTCCATAGAGAAAGTAGCCTGGGGTGTCTCTCCTACCCCAGTGCCTTCCCCACCCAGAAAAGCCTTCGGACTGGTCTACCCCCTTTTCTATCTCTGAAAACACGTGAGTGATTGGTCCCTCTTTCATACTCATCCTATTTACATAACCTCTTATACTCACTTTACCCTTCACTGAGAAAACGGTGTAATTCTCGAAACTAACTGATAGCTGCATGCAGTTCAGTTATGGGAGCTATGGATATAGCTGTAGTAACAATAGGAAGATACACCGAGAAAACGAAATTGTTGTTCTAACTAGATATCCAGCTGCTGTAACTATCATCCAGATTGTTGGCACAGCCGTGCTGTTGTTCAGCTACCACAGCGGAAGACCAGCACTGAACGTAGTATCCCTTGTATGTACGAGCAATATCGTATAACTCTGGGAGCTATCCGTATAGCTGTGGGAGCTACACGTATCTCTGTGGCACCTTTTTGGTTTTGCTTCTCCTGAATAAACGGCTTTGAGTATCGAAAAACCCAAACACTAATCCAATACTGCTATACTTCTGCACATTCTATCAAAATTTGAGCTCTTTCTGCCTAGTACTTTGGGAGAAAATAGGTTTCAAAATTTTGAGGTGGTGGAAAGATGGCGGAAGTACCACGGCTTTTCAACCGTAATGCTGCCACAGCTATACTCGTATTGTTACCACAACTATACCCATAGCTCCTATAACTAAACTGCAAGCAGCTATCATTTAGTTAGTTGTGAGAACTATACCGTTTTCTCAGTGTAGCTGTGACAGCAATACGGTTGAAAGACGGTGCTACTTCCGCCATCTTTTCACCACCTCAAAATTTTGAAGCCTATTTTCTCCTAAAATACTTGGCAGAAAGAGCTCAAATTTTGATAGAATGTGCAGAAGTATGGCAGGATTGAACTAGTGTTTGGGTTTTTCGATACTCAAAGCCGTTTATTCAGGAGAATCAAAACCAAAGAGGGAATTACGTTCAGCGCTGGTGTTCCGCTGTGGTAGCTGAACAACAGCACGGCTGTGCCAGCAATCCGAATTATAGTTCCAGCAGCTGGATATCTAGTTAGAACAACAATACCGTTTTCTCAGTGTGGAGATTTACTTTGAAAAATTGCACTTTTCAGGTCAAAGTTATGTTCGGCTCACAATTTTTGCTGTGAGCTGAAGAATTTTCCTCGAGTTTGAGACAAATGCCAGACAAATAAAGTCTATAAAGTTTCCACTATGAGAAAGCCAAAATCCATGAAATTATTTCCTCATACCTACGTAGCTTAATATTTGTATAGCGATTGGCAGGGTCGAAAGATGAAGATTGGCAGGGCACGATCGACGCGTGCGATAAAAATTCAGTAATTCTACGATTACGAGATCGTAATAATTGAACCTCGATAGCTACAGCAATTATTCTAGGCCCAAACAATTATTATATTATCAAACATAATTATTATTAAATATAATAGTTATGAAATCAAAGCTTATGCTTCAAATTGCAGTCTTTAATATACGCGGAACACTTTGAATTCACTAGGCTACTGATAGGAGATGGTCGAAGTGTAGTAAAAATAAATTAACTGCGCCAAGCGAGCCTTGAAGCGTTTTACCGTCTGTATTCTTTAGTGAGCAGATAAATGTACTTGTCTCCAGACGGTACCACGTTCTTGATATACGTTCTGTGCTTGAAACGCGAATTACGGATGTACTTGTTTATATGATTTGCTCGAGAATGTTGTTTCTCTACAGTAGAAACATTTTTCCTTATGACGTTTTTTTTGTGAATCATTATTTTATTCACTTTGCACTGAGAGTTGTAAGTCCTCGTTAATTCATGAGAGTTTACTGTACAATTTTTTTTAAATTGTGATTTCATAATAATTATATTTAGTGATTATAATACGATATCTTAGCTTTTGAATACCTGCAAAAAATATTATTTTTTAATAAAAATTGAGGGTAATCTATAGTAAAAAGTAATTAATGCATTAATTATTTTTTCCATTTTTCTTCCACTTTTTCTTTCCATGCTGAAGCAAAAATTGGTATTCCCTTCAGCTATTCAAACGCTTAAACACTATTTTATCATCACTACATATTATTATTATGGAATCATAATTAATGGGAATCTATAACTCTGCTTTGCACAGTGATCTTCGAAAAAATAAATAAACGGCTGTAGAATTTCGTGCTTATCTACAAAACACCACAATGTTGCGTACTAATTAAGCAATCTTATTCGTAATTATACTTGTACAAGTAAATGCAGTTAAATTACGTTAAATATAAATGAAACAATGAGTTTACGGTATATTTCGCGAAAAATTTGAGTATGGAAACGGTGTTGTTTAAGTGTTAAATGAATCTTGAATTAAGGATGTTGGATTACGTTATTTTTGCGGGGAGGCGTGCGTACAATTTTTTATTATTCGAGCGATTTTGGTTTATAGATTAAATAGAAAATCTATTTTGGTAAATAGACTATCTTGACAAGTAAGCAGGTAAATCATTTTGGATTTCGTAAAAGTTCATTTCAAAAATACAAGGACTAATTTGATTCCCCCACCAACAATTTCGCCTCCTCATGAGGAAGTTTAATTTTCATGAAAAAAAAAAAATTTTGGACTTTCGGGTTAGATAACCGTAAATGATTTAAAACCTCGAAAAAAGTGGTTTAGAAAAAATGTCCGGATGAAGAGAAAATGTGAAAACCAAAATTGATCGAGGTTCAACTTCCTCGTGTAAAATGTAGAGCTACTTCTCTATGTAAAAGCAAAGAATAATAGATAAGCTATTTACAAGGTTCTACTTTGAAACCTTTTTTCTTATCAACAGATTTACTGCTCTATTATACTTCCGCGATACCGGATTACCACACGTGCAAAGTGTAAATCGTCTTTTATACCCGTCAGCAGCTTTAACGATTTCATTTAGTTAAGTTACATTAGACGAACGTGTTGCGGTGTGTTACGGTATCAATTATTGTGGTTGAAGTTTCGAGTTCTCTCTTTTTGCTGTTTTCGTATTTGGTCAATCGTGCCCCAATTGCCGTAATCGTGTTGAGGAAGGTAATAATTAATTAACACACTAAAACTATAAAATGATTTTAACCCTGTTATAGATATTTTTTCAACGTTTGTAAAATATCTATAAAAATGTCGAAATTTTGGAAGAAAAAAAAAAAAAAAAAAAAACGTTGTGATGAAATGAAAAATAATCAGGAAGTCATTTGCAAGATTCTACGCTATCCAGTAGTCGCAGTGTTGATTTTTTTGGTTTAAAAATTCAACCGTCTATAAAATCCAATCTCTTTTGCAAAGCATCAGAAAATTTGTTATGTACTTGATCTGAATATTGGTTTATCCTTATAGACAATTTGGTTTGGATTAATGGAAATTACTGAGTGAATAATGATAAAGTGAAAAGTAATGAGCAAGTATTGTGTAAGATTTTACTTCATCGATAGTCGCAGGGCTGATTATTTTGTTTTTGATAATTAACCTTCTATAAACTCCAAACTCTTTCACGAAGCATCAGAAAAATTGGTTCATCCTTACAGACAATTTGAGTAGAATTAATGGAAATTAGTGAGTGAATAATGATAAAGTGAAAAGTAATGAGCAAGTATTGCGCAAAATTTTACTTTATCGACTAGTCGCATTGCTGATTTTTGTTGTTGTTGATAATTGAACCTTCCATAAAATCCAAACTCTTTTACGAAGCCTCACAAAATTTGTTATTTACTTCACCGGGATATTAGTTCATTGTTATAGACAATTTGAGGTGAGTTAATGGAATTTAATGAGTGAATAATGCGGAAGCAATGTGCAAGGTTCTACGTTTTTAATTAATTTTTATAGGTGAAATACAAATTTTTGTAAATTTTATTATAACTGAGTCAATAAGTAAATAAAATAAAAAAATAGCTTTAATTCACTGACGCAATCGTGTTCAGTGTTATTTTATTCATTTTACTATTTTTATTATTGACTATAGTACTTTTTACAAATTTCGTATAGAATTCGCCATGTGCCAACGAACCTTTGCCGTCGCTCCCAATTTCAAGTTCATATTGAGTGAATTCTGGTTAATTGTAAATGATTGTAATGGATACTCTGCTACAATTGCTGGCGATTACTGTTTATCGATCTTATCAAGACCTTGATCGGTGGAATGCATTCTAATTGTTAAGCACAGGTTAGTTACCCCATTCAACTTTTTGATGTTGAACCTACTAATTAACTAACTTTGTCTCGTAATTTCAAGTTATAATATAAACTTTCTCATACTTATTTGGTATCTATATACTCTAATCGCAAAACAAATAAATTGTTTATAATAGAGTTTACATCCTGGACGAAACGTAAATAAAACTCCCACCTTGGTTGTGGTTTTCTCTTTTTTTTTTCACGTTCCTCAACATCTGAATTGGCCGATTCGTAGACGCCACTCTCCACCTTTCTTACTGATACACGATCGCTTATCTACCACTCATCAATATTTCGTTCAGTAAGTACCGGTGAGTGTTCGAGAAGTATCAATGCTTTATACGAACTATAAAAAAAAACGTTCTGCGCGTATCTTTGAGGTTTTATGATCTATTGAAGTGAATAATGTGAAAGACTATTAGGGCGAAATATTAGTTTTCGGGCGCAGGTAGATATTTTCGTAGCTTTTACTGTCGAAGTTGATCGCTCCATAAATCATTCGTTATTTTGATCATTCGATATTTGGATCATTTGCTATTTTGATCATTCACTATATTGATTATTCGCTATTTTGACCAATTGCTATTTTGATCAATCGATATTTAGATCATTCGCTATGTGGATCATTTGCTATTTTGATCATTCGCTATTTTGATTATTTACATTTTTTATGATTCGACGTTTTGATCATTCGCTATTTTGATCATTCGATATTTAGATCATTCGCTATTTGGATCATTTGCTATTTTGATCATTCGCTATTTTGATTATTCACTTTTTTTATGATTCGACGTTTTGATCATTCGCTATTTTGATTATTCGCTATTTGGATCATTTGCTATTTTGATCATTCGCTATTTTGATTATTCACTTTTTTTATGATTCGACGTTTTAATCATTCGCTATTTTGATCTTTCGCCATTTTGATGCCATTTTAATTAGATGAAGATCAAAATAGCGGATACTCGCCATAGCAAATGGCTGAAATAAATAGCAAATTTCATAATATGATGGCTATTCTAGATCCACACGTTCATTATTCTTAAATTCGCTATTCCAGCCATTCCCTATTTCGACTCCCACCCGCCAGTGTTCGGTGTTCAATCTCGAAATTCTTTCTGAACTAAAGCGCATTGTGACAGACCATCTTCGCTCGTGAAGCTACCCCGTTTTTCGATTAAATCCATCCAAATATTCAAAATCCCGTTAATTCTGGTTTCACTGGCAGCCTATCAACATTCCTCGTCAATGATTACCGATAGTACAGCTTCGCAATGGAATCGTGGTGGGATCTCGCACAAGATGATTCCTGGCTATACTTTTCTTGATGGAGTTGGCCGATTGCTAGGTGCTGTACATTGTCATGATAAAGCGAGATAAAGCCAAGCTGAAGAGACGTTGTGGAAGGAGAAAATGGATAACATCTATCGATCGCGTTATCGCGATGAAGAATCTCGTTACTATCTCTATTGACGTTTTCGGAATAGTGGCATATCTGGATAAGGTGCGTGGATCTTTGTAATGCCGAGAGTGAGAGGATACCGTCCATGATACCTTCCCTGCTACCGCTGCCAGAGAGACAAGTCTTTAATCGCTTAATTGTTCAGCCGCGACAGCGATACGATCCAGCAGACTGATATAAGGCGACATTTACGAGGGTAGTCTCTTAGTTGGTCGTAAACCAGCTGAAGAAATTGACGAGCCCGAGGTGTGCGCGTGTGAGTGAGCAAGCCGCGCGGGGCCCGAGTTCCATCATCAAAAACAGGATTTTACCAATTATTCCGCATAGTCAAGTGACCACGTGTAGTTAGCAATTTTCTGTTTCATTTGCCAGCATCGAAGCATTTGACGTTTCGTCGGTCAATTGTATCGAAACTTAGAACATCGATTTCGACCTTACAGTGATGTTGTCTGCCTGGCGAGCATGTTGTAAGTACTGATAATTGCAAAAGTTTGCTACGAAATGTGCAATAATCGGTGGCGAGGTCAACAGTGAATGGTCAGTTAAGCCCAATTGCACCCTTTTTTTGGTTTTGATTTTATTGAAAATGGCACCGGGGGCCAATTTTCAAAACAACCCAGTTGAGGAAGTGTTTGGAAGAAATTTGAGGACACGATATTTGAAGTCATTTTTATGTCAATTGCTTAGGTATTTTACAAAAATTACTTCAATGGGCTAAAAAGGTCAGTCTAGTCTACACGTACCCTCGAAATTGGGGCTTTGATGGCACACTGTGAGAAAATTAACGACACTTAGCGATAAATATTTGTGCCTGTTTGATGGAAAATTCCTATAACCCATAAAAAATTCATTCACCAGTGATTTCACCCCACATTCCATGGCCAGAACTCATAACTTCGTTTTAGAGTCTCTGTAACTATAAACTGGCTTCGGTCAGACCAACTTCGAATATGTGCAATAATCGGTGGCGAGGTCAACAGTGAATGGTCAGTTAAGCCCAATTGCACCCTTTTTTGGTTTTGATTTTATTGAAAATGGCACGGGGGCCAATTTTCAAAACAACCCAGTTGAGGAAGTGTTTGGAAGAAATTTGAGGACACGATATTTGAAGTCATTTTTATGTCAATTGCTTAGGTATTTTATAAAAATTACTTCAATGGGCTAAAAAGGTCAGTCTAGTTTACACGTACCCTCGAAATTGGGGCTTTGATGGCAAACTGTGACAAAATTAACGACACTTAGCGGTCAATATTTGTGCCTGTTTAATGGAAAATCCCTATAACCCATAAAAAATTCATTCACCAGTGATTTCACCCCACATTCCATGGCCAGAACTCATAACTTCGTTTTAGAGTCTCTGTAACTATAAACTGGCTTCGGTCAGACCAACTTCGAAACAATCGATGAAGCTATAACGTCATTGTGCCTTCAGAGTCTGATCAACTTTGTTAGGTGGTAAATTTTGTCTACCTCTATCAACTCGAAACTCCCTTTAGATACACTGTATCAATGGTCCACTAAATTGGGATCGTTAAATAAATACAACTCGAGAAATAACGTAGGATGCAATGGAAGAAAGTCGCCAGAAATGTTGGTATACATTAGAGCGGGAATAAACAAAGATACGAAGCTCAAAAGTGAATGGAAAATTTGCAGAAAAATGTGATAACGTCGATATCTTAATTTTGCAGAAAAATATTAATTAGAAATCCAGGTGAAGCAAAAGATAATGACTGTTTTGTAATCTTAAGGTTAAACAAATTGTCCATTCTTATAGAGATTATGAAATTGACTAGTAACAAATAGTGCTTATCACTAATTTACAGCATGACTGACGAAAATCGGCTAAACCTTCAATTAATTTAATTCGACCGGACAGACCTAGAAATATTTTCGGGGGTCGTGTCTAAGTTGGTTTAAAGTTAGAGGGATTTAAAATCAAGGTAACTGAGAGTTAAAAATGGTCACTAGTTTACCATTTACCAGTAAAATTGACTAGCAATAAATAGTGCTTATCGCTAATTTACAGCTTGACTGACGAAAATCGCTTAAACCCTCAATTAATTTAAGTTGATCGGACACACCTGGAAATATTTTCGGGGGTCGTGTCTAAGTTGGTTTGAAGTTAGAGGGATTCAAAATCAAGGTAACTGAGAGTTAAAAATGGTAACCAGCTTACCATTTGAAATTGGTAGTTCACCATTTACCAGTAAAATCGATTAGCAATAAATAGTGCTTATCACTAATTTACAGCTTGACTGACGAAAATCGGCTAAACCTTCAATTAACTTAATTCGATCGGACACAGTTGAAAATATTTTCCGGGGTCCTGTCTAAGTTGGCTTAAAGTTAGAGGGATCTAAAATCAAGATAACTGAGAGTTAAAAATGGTAACTAGTTTTATAGACTCTACTTTACTGATTCTTCATGGAATTCTTCCTAATTGAAGATTCAACCGATATGCATCTTAATGAGCTTAGCAGCATTAAAATGAAAATGATCCGGTGAATTACTTTCTCTTTTATATAGTACATATATTTGTCATTTAGCAACGTTGACAGTGATCGGGATGTCGAAATCGATGGCTCGACAAGAAACAGCCATATTCCATTCACTCATTATTTAATACATTCTCATATGATTTTTATTTCATACATACGATGTCATAAGTACATAGTAGCAGTCATTGTGTTTGTTGGAACTCTTAAATGCAAGCAAGAAATTCAAGGATTTAGATTTTTCTGGACGCCGTTGGTTTTTAACCATAGCAGACTGAAAATCAAGCAGAATCAGCTTCTGTTTTAAAGCATAATACATAATCAAGCACGCGGTTAATGTGTTTGTGGATTTCACTGTGTCAGTGTCCAAGGGCACTTATCATTAACGACATTGTTTAAGATACTCGTGAATTTACTGGACCGAAGCTGAAGGTTCTTACGGATAAACTGTTATAACATATTTGGAATGTCTGAATCATCATTATGAAATTTGCAATTTCAGTTCTTCGATATTTTGATCCCCATCTTATTAAAATGCAATCAAAATAGCAAATCGAAATACCGAATTTTACAATGATGGCCATTCGAAATTCAGTCTTTTCGCATTTTTAAATTCGCTATTTCAGCTCTTCGATACTTTGATCCCCATCTTATTAAAGTGCAATTAAAATAGCAAATCGAAATATCGAATTTTATAATGATGACCAGTCGATATTCACACTTTTCGCATTTTTAAATTTGCTGTTTAGCTATTTGCTATTTTGAACCCTGTTCTTTGTGACGCTCTTGCTAATACACTAACCATGCGATTCAAAAAACGCTATCGTTTACAAGAAATTAAAAAGCAGAGGACGATGAACCGTTCATTAAAAATAATTCGGAATTTTTTAAACTTAAAAAAAAATTCTTTCGACCTACTAAAATCGCGGAAAGCAACAGACATGTCAAAAAATATTGAATAAATATCGTAGAAATTTTTCGTATATTATATTTCAACTATGTACACAAATTCGATAGACGGTGGCATCCACAAACGTTGTAACTTTCCATATATAAATGAGATATCAAAAGTTTCCTCATTGATAAATCTAGCTAAATATTTTCATACATATCTTATAATATGCGTAATCATTCTTGAATGAAAACTTCAACGGGAAATCCCACCTCAATCGAGATAACTAAGAAAGTGTATCGATAAGATTTGCTGCTCCGTCGTTTTCTACAATCCTCAATAGATTAGGAAATCATATAATAAAAAGCGTCAAGCTGGCAAATATCTTTACTGTTTCATCCTCCGTAACTTTAATCCCAAGCCGGGTTTTATAATCGTCGTAGACATTAATGAGGATATTTAAACACAAAGACTTGGTAATCACTTTACAGGATAGTGGTTGGCTTTTTTTTATTGGTCAACCCCCTGAAAATAGAAATATAAGATGGTGAATAAAAAAATTTGGACGTCTAACTGTTATAATAGCTCGACTCCGATTTTATATGAAGTGGCTCATGTGCTAGATCAAGTGTTGCCGTAGTGGCTCGACACAGGTAAATTTTCCATTTGCCATACCGCGATTAAGCCGATAAGACATTCCAAGATTCTCCCAATCGATTTTCACGTATCGATTACTTTTGTTCAATTCGTACAGCATATTATTGAGGATGTTATACAAGTGAACAATTTCGAAGATTTTTCACCCGATATTTTTTATGTTGTAGAGAAAAGCACGACGAATTTTTTAAGCATTTGTATAAACATTTTACCCACGTGCTTTCTGAGTTATAAATTATTGAAGTTCAGCGATTTAACATGGGCAGAAAAAAAATGGAAAAATCCTATTTTTGTGATATATATCTATAAATTTGTAGCGTGATACATCGTTGTATATAAAACTGCATATTTTAGGTATATGTTCCAACGATGCAGAGCATATCACTAATCTTACATTATTGGCCAAATGCACCATAGTAAATATTCCTAGGCCGATTACGTTCTTACTCCTGTATTGTATACCGGTAAACACCGAAAATCCGTGCATTTAAAATGATGCTTAAATCGATAGTACATAAAGGTATGAAGAATATGAAGGTAGGATAGGGATAGGGTATAAAAATGCAGCATAAGAAAAACACACGTTTCAAAAAAATTTAATTACTGAATATTTATTCATTTTTTTACAGTCTTCATGAATCGCTTTGTTACATAAATACAGACGTCACTCATAATGCTTACCGTCTACCTCGTACAGCTTCAAACACACACTGAAATTATATTTCCGTTTACTCATTTACGATCGTATAAAAACGGCATCACGAATTTTATGTGCGAAAAGCATTTCAGAAGTTGCCGAATTATAAAGTATCTCCCTAGTCTCGGAGTTCACTGAAGAGCAGATTATGTCACATTGCTAATAGTGCAGGTTATGCAACGCAGACTACACGTGACTATTTTCTTCGTCTATATATTCCGGACTTATGAATACAATATATCTTAAAAATATCTGTACTTAACTTGGATTCTTTTCCACAATTCCTTCGTTTTGTTAGGCACACTGCACTGTCGAGACTGCCAATAACTGTGCCTGCCTACCGCCGCTGGCGCTGTAAACACGGTAGTGCGTCAGTTCTACAGAAACCATTTCTACACACTTTCTTTTGTCACACTCAGTTCTACATCGATGTTTACTCCACACGCTTAATCCGCATGTCGGAATTGTAATAGCACATGAGGAAATTTTACACGTGTAACATAGTTGTGTGGAAACCTACGAACAATTAATTTGACAAACATTCATTGTTTACACAGCAGCTATGCTCAGATCGGAATATTGCATTATCCCACTTGGATACTACAAACATTTGCATAGTACTAGTTTCACACGGAAAATTCGTACTCAGCATAGATGGACACCGCGAATTCTGACACGGCATGAGTTTGACAAGTTGCACTTGGACACGACAGATATGTTAAGCATCTGCACACCGAGTTCGACACATCCCATCTCTACACAGACTTATTTCGACACGGGCAGGATTTGGGCACTAGGGCGTCAGAGAAAATGGTAAGAGCAAATATGTGTATAAAATATGAATTTGGCAAGGGCTGGTGCTCCCCGACTTTCCAGCGCCCAATATCATTCGTGTTGAAATGAGGCTGTGTGGAGATGGGAGGTTTTGAACCGGGGGATCGCCAGAGTCGCATACTGACCACACAACCGCCAATACCGGTGAATGTCCGTACTATTTCATGTATACTCATTATAGAATTTCATTTGTATGGGATGAAAGAGAACTGGGTAACCTGGTTTCATTTTTTTCAAATCCCCTTATCAATATTGCTAAGATTATGCCAATACGATGTAGATACATGAGTTAAATGACATGTTCTTAGCGCACTTTGAAGGGGACAGTAATAGAACGAGGTTAAAATAACACAAGAAATTCTTGATAAAAAATGCTCATTCTCATATATTAACTTCTGGTTAAAATAATTTTGAAAAAGCACGATGAACGAATGTCACAAAAATTATAGTTGTTGGTGTATGTGACACCTGGTTTCCCTTATGTTTCCATTTCCAGATCAAATTGAGGTCCCGGTTACACATAAAAAATCCTACTGATCTAGGAAAAACCGATACTTTCATATATTTGTTTTTTTTTTGGCGTTTACATTATCTGATAATTTAAAGAGCTATCGAGAAAAAAAAATGTCTGGCCCATCACATATTTTTCATCAAATCATTGGCATTACCAATACTGGCAGCCAACGGTGCATAGCCGCTATTCGGCCAATGTTGGAAGCTTTTACTCGGTCTGCGTATACGAACCAATTCTGATAGCCAGTATTAGATCAAAGTTTAAACAATACTGGCAGCCAATGGTTCACAGTCATTATTCGGCCAATGTTGGAAGCTTTTACTCGGTCTGCGTACACAAACCAATTCTGGTAGCCAGCACTGGCTCAAACTTTGACCAATACTGGCAGCCAATTGTTCATAACCATTATTCGGCCAATGTTGGAAGCTTTTACTCGGTCTGCGAATACGAACCAATTCTGATAGCCAGTATTAGATCAAAGTTTAAACAATACTGGCAGCCAATGGTTCACAGTCATTATTCGGCCAATGTTGGAAGCTTTTACTCGGTCTGCGTACACAAACCAATTCTGGTAGCCAGCACTGGCTCAAACTTTGACCAATACTGGCAGCCAACAGTTCAAACCCATTACTTGGCCAATGCTGGACCAACACTGGTCCGGAGTATAACCAGTAGTAGCAGCTAGCGATTTGTAGCCATTACGTGGTCAACCATTGGGCCTGTAACTGAAGTTTGAAGTATCGTAAGCTAAATTCATAAATTTTATGGTATAAATATGGGGCATTCCATGACAAATCGGACAGTTCGAAATTTTTTTTTTTAACTTTCGTAATTCTTGGATATGTTTTAGTATCCATCATAAAATTTCTTCAGATAAATTTTGAGATTTTTTTATCACCGGTTCAAAAGTCCCTCTTTGAAAATTTAAAGATGTGTGTAATATTCGCATAATTGGGATCGGATAATTTTCAACAATCGAAAAAAATTAGTTCCCATGAAGTGCCTACTGTCGCACCGGGCTTAACAGTTCCAGAAAATATCGTAGTTTCTTATGAATTTTTTTTTGAGAAAATCAAAATCTTAACTTGGCGTCAAATCGCGACTCTTGATATGCATGATTTTCAGAAAATGACTTTGCAATTTCGAACCTACGAAATAACACCGAAAAAAATTTTGAAAAATGTTGTAAATGTTGTTTTTATAAAGTACATGAGAAGACAAAAATTTTGAAAAAAAAAAAAAATTACCTGAACGACTTTTATGATGAATACTAAAACACATCCAAAAATTTCGTGAATGAAAAAAAAATGTCAAATTGTCCGATTTGGCACGAAATGCCCCATATATACATTATAAAAATAAAATAATGATTAACTGCATTTCTTAAACTCGCCAAGACTTACAGACGATTTTTTCATTGTATAAACATCTTTACACACGCCCCTTCCCCCCTAAAATTTCTGGCTGCATTGATCTCATAAAAATGTCATATTTTCCAACGTGGATCTGACGTATTTGTGATAGCGGTGACGTATCAACACTCACTTAGCTCTCTTCGCAGCTAACTGAATCAGCTGTGTCTACAACTTTTCTCAGAGTCTACTGGCCCAACTAAAATGCACCGAAAATCCGCCGCTCGAAGTAAAAGATATGCATAAAATGCATCGTCTTGGCCAAATGCGTTATGAAGTTATTGGTAATAATGAAATGATCAGAGTTAGGAATAAAGATGATGATACGACAGCTCTATAATTATGAATTCATGCTAATAACATGTAGCAATTACACTACAATGACTAAACGTCCAAATAATTGCGAAAAATATTATTTGAGGCATTAATAGTTAACTAATGCATTAATTATCTATTTAATTTCTAATACCCGTGTTTCTTCTAATATTTGAGCGAAAATTAGTAAAATACTAATGCACCTATTAAAAAGTTCACATTCTATTTTATATTCACTATATATATTATTATTATGAAATGATAATTACAAAACAAAGTGTACTCTGTAGACTAGATTTATAAAATTCGGTAACACGGATTTTCTCGGATTTTGGCCAATCAGAGTGCACTGAACGGCATGTGGATACATTCTTCTGTCAGTACAAAGCTTTTTGCATCACTAAAGTTTCATTAAAAAACCAACGATTTATGGCCATAGAACGCTGCCAAACTTCACTGTCCACATGCTTTCCTATGTCACACTATTGCCAAATCTGTTTGACAGTAAAGTAACTTGACTGTGTTATACAATTGTACTGACAGAAGAGTCAGTACAAAGCTTTTTGCATCACTAAAGTTTCATTAAAAAATTCAACGATTTATGGCCATAGAACGCTGCCAAACTTCACTGTCCACATGCTTTCCTATGTCACAATATTGCCAAATTTGTTTGACAGTAAAGTAACTTGACTATGTTATCATACAATTTTATAATACCTTCGGAAGTGTCGTACTTTGCTCTCGGAAGAATAGATAAGACCGCTTACAAGTTTCGCCTTCATAATTGTTCCACGTGCTGAAATTCATCCTAGGGTCAAGATCCTTATCAGGCTGACTAGATATTACACGATAATCTTCTGAAGCGGACTCCGATGAAAGTCGAAACGTGAAGGAACGATAGAAAAACTACCATTTATTAATCCTACGAACGAATATTGCCGCAGAATATCTATCTATGATACGTCAATAATTTTATTTTTTTACATCAAACTTCATTTCAACGCGCTGCTAAAATCACTTGATCATAAGTGTTGCATAGGGAACAGAATCAAGTGGACTCTTCAGTAGTCTCGTGAAATCAAATCACTATCTACCCTGTGAAAAAAAGACTGGAAATTTTTATGTTTCTACGTTTTTAAGTTAATTTTGACATTTTCAATAAAATTGAAGCATTTCATTAAAGTTACTGTACCAAAAATAAATTTGACATTTTTACAGCGTAGAAATAAAAAAAAAATTATTCATGCTTTAAAATACACATATTACTATCGCTGTATTCAGAGATTTTTGTCTCAACTAAAAATATTATTCCTTGCAATCGGAAACTCTGCCTTATGGAAAGTTAAAGCCACAAAAAAAAAGAATGTGCTGGGCACTTAACCATTGTGAAAATTGCCAAATGTGATTCTTTAAAAGATAGATTTTTTTTTTACCGAATTATGTTTTCACACATTTTCGCCGCGCTGCAGGCATAAAGAGGAGTTTTCGCGCATTTGTTATAAAATAGTACATTGTTATACTAGTACGATAAAGTGGCCATTATCGTACAAGTGTCACATACTATTTTTTGTAACGAATGACAAAATACTGTCGCACATCTTCGTGCCTGCGAAGCATTACGTGAAATCATCTTGTAGATAGTTTTACACACACCATCTGGTGCGTAAAGTTATCTAAAGAATTCTAGATAACTTTACGCACCAGATGGCGTACGTAAAATGGTATACTTTTATGTCAACATAATGCGCCATCTTACGCACGCTTTGCAGGCACGTAATGTGCGACTTTATGTGCATGAGTTATAAAAAATATATTATGTAATACTCGTATGAAAAAACGGGATTTTTACGCTAGTTGGGAAGCAGGCAGCACTAACCAAACGAAAATCACCGTTTTAATGAACACACATATTTAAATTCGTATGAGCTATTACTATAATAGTTTCAGTATACGTACTGCAAATTGCTCTGTGTATTGATTGTCATCCATACATACATAAAATAAATATTATGCTTTCCGAAAATTCGTTATCGCTGTGTTCATTCAGTCGTAAAAAAACTGTTACTTTATCTTCGGCGAATCTCTATTCTTTAAGAAGTATATCTCGATATAGACACAAAGCCACGCATTCCAGAGCCACTTGTAATACGCATCCTGAGATAAAAAATATATCTATATATATTCAAGATATGAGTCGTACATGATACCTATACTGAATAAATATACTTTATTGGCGAGTACATACTCTTAAAAACACATTGGGGAATATTTCCTGTATATGCAATACATATTCGATTATCAACAGTTTTATTTATTTATTTATATTATATTGATATATGGATTATACTACTTTCGTAATGCTATGCATCAGTGCATCGTAGGCCGTTTTTTATATATGACAGATACAATTTCTTATTTAATTGTACTTATGTTTTGTTCCTAACAAAATATGCTATTTGGTGGTGTATTTACATTGTACATTTATGTATTTTCCTTATACAGTTATATATATATTTTTCTATTATTATAACAATAGTTATCTCGTTTATTTTACAATTATTCGGACCTGTGCAAAAACTGTTAATAATTTTTGCAAATATACATTATGGGCAATTATATTCGATCACTGATACATTCAATTTAATACACAAATGTAGTACAATCAAAAAAAATTTCTATGCATTTTCCTACTTTCTTAGGACTCAGTAAAAAGTACTGAAATTTTACATCGACTCGTATACCAAATTTAAAATACCAATTTCTCTAAGGACCTTGATCCTAAAATGGAAAATTAGCGTTAGCGAGAAATAAGCGGTAATTGCAATCGATTTTCCAATAAGGTATAAAAATATGAAAAAAAATCAAACATATTAAAGGTGCTGAAAAGATTAATTCTACATGATAATAATTACAAAGTGTTGTTAACGAATTCACGAAAATAATTGTTTATTCAATAAAGCCCTCGCGAACCGAAGTTTTTTTTAGGTAGAAAGTGATTCATACTTTTGTTTTTTAAATACAGATGAATTTTTCAGATTTTTGAATTTACCTCAATTTTTGTGACTTTTTATCCATTTTTGCATACTTAAAAAAAAGTTCAGAGTGACTTTAAAAATCTGAAAAAATTCACGCGTATGCAAAAAAATTAACGAATCATTTCCTTGTAAAGAAATATAGGTTTCTGGGGGATATATTGAACAACTTTTATTCAATAACATTTTGGAATCATTATTATGAAAAATTAACCCTTTCAGCACCTTTGAATATGCTTGATTTTTTTTCAGGTATTAATACCATTAGAAATGGTGGCAAATCTCTCCCATATATCCGAAACTTATGTAATAGATACACGTTTCGCAATGACTACCTTGAAAAATATCGAAGCCTGGTCTGTTTGACATGGAAGGTTCTATACACATTGAACTTCGGCGGAGGCGGTAATATATTTTTATAATATAGAGAGACAAGTAATTCTATTACAAATAGGATTATCTTTACTTATGTCAACAAGCGGCTAAAAAAATTATAGCAGACTTGAAATTTTTAGAGCAGCTCCCATCGCTGCTTTCTGCGTATTTAGACCATTTTATTATCGGTATCAAGGTGACTGATTATGACAATGAGCAATAAACATGGTGCGCGGATAATTTGGAATATGCCATTACGCTATCTTTCGTTATCTCAACGTCACGCTGACGAACGGGTTTTAGAAACGAAACGTGTACCATCTTTGCACTTGTCGATATCAGCATTCAGTTACTTTCTGCTAACTATTTTTTCCCTACATCATCATCGTTTCTATTTTTTCCCTACGTTCATCATGCTTTCTAAAAGTTCCCGAAATAAAGCGTCTATTACCAAATAAAGGTCGTTTATTAATTACACTCAGTGATAATGATTCAGGCACTGCATATTCTAAACAAAATCTCTCATAAAATACAAATTACAAAAATGTTGAGCCTTGCACGCAATTGATTAAAATTTCTTGCTAAAATTGTAAAACATCTGCAATTTCTAAACACGTCATTGGAAATTTCAATTCAATTTCAATTTTCAAAAAATTCGAATCCCTTTTCCGAATCCTAATTTCGACATTTTAGAAGTACAATATGATGTCGCTGTTCACGAATCTTCTTAAGTACAAAAATAAATAAATGACAAGTTTTTTGTCATTTCTGCACGAAACTTAAAATCACATTTGGTCAGCATACTTCCACCTACCGGGGTATACATCTGTAAACGGTGCAAAATAGGGTCGCAATGACCAAAACCCGCGCTTGTGGACTTTAATTTGTTATTAGATTAATCAATTTTTTAATTCATACGTTTTACAGGTGGGGGCATGCAACAGCGATGGATCTTCGCAGTTATGGGCTTTCTGGGCCTATTCAACGCCTACACAATGAGGATATGTCTCTCATTAACGATTATTGAAATGGTCATCCCCGAAAACACAACCAGTAATGGACTTAATGACACTGATGTTTGTGCTGGTACGATCGAAGAGGAGACAACCTCATCTTCGAATAACATGGAACGATACGATTGGGATGAACAATTGCAGGTGCGTTTTTTTCTTACATGTGATATCGTCGCAATTATTATTTTTTAAATTATTTTGACCCGCGGTTTTTCTGAACGAATACAAATATCATTCACATGGCTTCCATTTGTCAAAGCACCAAATCGTAACGTTATTTTTTCGAAAATGAAATTTGTAGCAAAATCTGTTTGAGGAATATAACTGCATAAAATCGAAAAGTTCATGTTAATATTCGACGTTAGTACTGAAAGAATCATTTGCTAAGCCCTTTATTGATTTTAGCGAGTAATGTTAATCGTTATCAAACGAAGTGATCATTTTGTGTGAAAAAAAGTGTATGCAGATCGTGTGAAACTACTCGGTTGGTAACATAAACTGCAATCCGAAGTTCCCTGACACGATTGATTTTTTGGATGAAAGCCGATTTTTTATTTGTTAAACCAATCGTTGCAAAGAAATTTGAAATCGCAAGACTAGTTCTGTCTCTCTCGCACTCGTACACGTTTCACATCACCTTAAGATTCCGCCGAGCGTTGGGACAACGTCGTTCGACGCGCAAGTAACGTGAGACCAACGTACGAAAAAAGTCATCGCGATAACAGCTCGCCGATAATTGCGTTGCTGCTGAATGCCGCTTAATCTAAAATGTTTTTTTTTATCGTTCGTCAAGTCTGCATTCCCCGGAAATAACAGAATGAATTATTTGTTTGATGATGGGCATCGACCTTGAAAGAACCTATCCAGAATTTTCGGCGTGGGTCAAGTTGGACTCTGCTTGGTATTTGGTCAGGGTCTAGTCGGTAATCGGATTCTAGTCATGAAATGTTACAGTGGAAAATGGAATTGCGATCGGGATCTCGAATTGGGATCCGATCCGATGGCAATTTTAGGTGTAGGTCAGGATTGTTCCAATCGAATTTAATGCACGGATCACTTATGAATATGTGCTTTTATTCCAAATTGGAATGGTTACATCAACTAATAAAATCTACAATTAATACTGCCTTAACGAACGACCACTTTCCCGAGTTCTGCGTTAAATGAAGTACATATGTGTCTCTGATATTGGAAATCTCATGTTCAGCACAAAGCAAAATAGAGGCGTCACCCAAAGCTGATCTGTGAGTATAAAATTAATTTTGCGCAAATCCGTTGGTGACCGGAAAACGATCCGGAGTCAATTCAGAATGTCATGTGAATATTTGTTAATACATGTAAAATTAATAGATCCAGTGAGTGCTTTACACTTTTTGTTCGATTACGAGAAAAAAAAAAAAAAAAAAAAAAAAAAAAAAAAAAAAAAAATGTGGAGTTAACGTTTGCAGTATTATCCTGAGAAGGGTATTCGCTAGGTTATGGCACTCAAGGTTACGTTCTTACATACATCGACAAAAGGTCTGTGTCTGAGCAAAAGATATTTCCGTATTGAAGTTTCCTCCGAGCATAGCTAAGCTTGTTAGTCGAAGGATTGTTTGAAGAGAAAAGTAATAATATTCGAAGTAAAACAATTATTTCATTGTTGTGACATGAGCTCGATTTACGAGCAGTCTCCGACTGAGTTAGAGACATCCTGGTGTTGAAGTTTTCTTCGAACACGTGTAAGCTTGTGATTAGTCTCTGCATCGTTGCAGTCCGTTCTACCACATAGTTTTCACAGACTCTTGTCAGTATTGCTGCAGTATAAACTACTGTGATCGATTCTTCAAAGAGTCCTTTGAGTCGTACTGAAGTAAAACTACTGTGATGGACTCTGGCGACCCCTGTCGCTCTCAGTACAGTATTAACAGTTGGGATAGATTTTTCAGAGACCCCTTTGAGTCCTGCTGCAATATAAACTACTGCTGTAGACTCTTCGGATACTCATCTGAGCCTTGCTGCAGTATGAATTATTTTCAGTAACTCTTCGATGGCTCCTTTCAGGATTGCTGCAGTAAAAATTACTGCGATACACTCTTGGAAGGATTCCTCTGACTTTTGGTGCAGTAACGGGTACTGGATATAGTTTTTGAGACATTTTCTCTGAGTCATGCAGGATAACGAACTGGATTGAGGATTATCCGATGCTCGTTTAACAGCATCGATTGGCGCCCTGGAGCGTTCAAATAGTTGTTGTATGCAACTTATATATCAAGGGAAACGGTCGCAGGCCCTATCAACTGACGCATGATTTTATCTTTATTTATGTTTCCAGTGCGACACCTAGCGGTAGCTGCACGGTCTTACATACAGGTCTTGAAACTCAACCCAATTTTGCGTAGTGGGGGGGAACGCTTACTCTAAGTTTTTTGTTTCTCAACGCTGCCGCTACACTGAGAAAAATTTATGGCGACAGCAACAAAACAAAGTATTGCTGCGTCCATATTTCTTTTTATAACCATGAATTTACTTACATAACCAATGCGTATTGCTCTAGCGGCAAAATCGTTTTGCTGGCGTTGTATTCGTTACTATATCTATGCGAGAGCGTACTCAGAACAGCATGCTTTAGTTACTGGAGAAATTTTGTTAGTTGGGTGCTGTAAGAATCCCAGTATAGCCGTGGGAGCAATACGCGCCGATGCAGGAGCTACACGCTCAATTGGAAGAGCGATGCGCGTACGCTAGAAACGTGGGTGGCGACGACCGGCAAGAAGACTCGCGCAGCTCGATCGTGACGCTGGCTATCCTTCGTAACCTCAAAATTTTTTCGATCGCTGGAAGTTAGCCATCGTTCAGTTCCTACAGCTATACCGTTTCGCTTCTGCAAGCGGACGACGTAAAGCGGAAGGGTTCAGCTGTTGGAATTGGGCAGTTACACTGCTGTGCCGACAGACTTGAAAATAGCTCTAGCAGTCAGATATTCGGTCGGCAGAGCCGTACATTTTTCTCAGTGTACTCGGCGTACGCTAGAAACGTGGGTGGCGACGACCGGCAAGAAGACTCGCGCAGCTCGATCGTGACGCTGGCTATCCTTCGTAACCTCAACATTTTTTCGATCGCTGGAAGTTAGCCATCGTTCAGTTCCTACAGCTATACCGTTTCGCTTCTGCAAGCGGACGACGTAAAGCGGAAGGGCTCAGCTGTTGGAATTGGGCAGTTACACTGCTGTGCCGACAGACTTGAAAATAGCTCTAGAAGTCACATATTCGGTCGGCAGAGCCGTAAATTTTTCTCAGTGTACTCGGCGCTGTGTGAGAGTAAGACTGCAAACAGAACCTCGAAGTTAGCGTGATTTGCTATCATTGCTAAAATCGGTATATGATGAAAAACGTAATTAACCATCGTTGTGCCCCCTACCGCCAGAGGAAGGGACCTCGCTTAACGTCTCCGCATGTAGTAAATCACTTCAATGTCCTATGTACTCGTATTGGCGTCCACTCGTATTGATGTTCAACTAAATAGTGGTGAAATAATTGTACAGAACCTCTAAATTAGCGTGATTTGCTATCATTGCTAAAATCGATATATGATGAAAAACGTAATTAACCATCGTTGCGCCCCCTACCGCCAGAGGAAGGGACCTCGCTTAACGTCTCCGCATGTAGTACATCACTTCAATGTCCTATGTACTCGTATTGGCGTCCACTCGTATTGATGTTCAACTAAATAGTGGTGAGATAATTGTACAAAACTTCTAAATTAGCGTGATTTGCTATCATTGCTAAAATCGGTATATGATGGAAAACGTAATTAACCATCGTTGCGCCCCCTACCGCCAGAGGAAGGGACCTCGCTTAACGTCTCCGCACGTAGTACATCACATCAATGTCGTATGTACTCGTATTGGCGTCCACTCGTATTGATGTTCAACTAAATAGTAGTGAGATAATAGCATTACACAGATTTTAATTAGAACCTGCGGATTTAAATACTATTCGTTCACCGGTTACCAGAAATTATGTAGGTGTTGTTATTGATGTTCGCTTGATTCATATTCAGCTATTGTGTTAACGGAACGTCGCTATCAGCACTAGATCGATATTGTCGTGAAACGTTAAGTTCGAAGGGGGACGAGACGTTTCGGGATTCCACGTTTCTCCAGCTGCATTTGATGCTAAAAATAGAAATAGAATAGTGACGCAAAAACGCGGGGAGTTTATCCCAATCGTGGATAAAATCCGATCTTACACTCGCACCGACCAGATGGTAAAATACCAAAATCGACTTTATACATTTCAATCTCGGATAAAATCCGATTTGCCACTTACAGCAACCAGATGCTAAAAATGGGCCCGGCGCCTAAACAGCCGACCTATAGTAGAGCATCGGACGTATTGCGATCATTGGTCTGCCAGAATCCTTTCCGGTAAACGGTTCGTATCAGGATATTATCTCGAAATGCGATTTCAATCTCGAATCCATTCCAAACCCGGTTGTCCGAGCATTATGAGAGTCAAGTTGAAAAAAAAAATGTTAGCAGCGCCTGAATTTTGATACCGCGGTGCGGAATGCGGTATCGGATTGAAGGGTTTGAAGTCGGTTGTTATTGATGATAATTTATGCTGAAACTTGTCCTCAAATGTTGACGTACGTTAATACAATGATTATAGAATTTGTTGCAAAAGTTTGTCGGCTGGCTATTGTACTTTTGTCGAAAAAATCTTACCTGAATGTATAGGATCAATGAGAGAGGTTGTAGTCTCCCTCAAAGGCAGTCTTGGCATATATGCAATAATTCTGTTAAAGAGCCGGCTCAAAGTTAAGCCAAAGGTACACTACTCCGATGACAATCTTTTCAGGACGGCACGAGACTAGGACAGATGTTTCGTGTCAGGGAGATGATTACGCGCAATAAAAATTTCCTGATGCCGTTTAAGAGTCGGGACAACGAAATTGGCCGTACAAGTGGCGTTACCGCGACGCAGGCCGTAATCTAAACCCAACGTCGGAAGAAAGTCGTAGTGATAATAATCCAATAATAATGATAATAACCTAATAATAATCCTGATGTCAACAGTGGCGATGTTTGTAAACCTCGTTCGCCATCAACAATATTTATAAGCCATTTTTTTAAAGTAGTCGACATGTGGAGCTCCAGAATCGTTTCTAATAACTCTAAATTGTGATTTATTGTTTTTTACCTTTTTTATGGAATGATCAATTATTTAGGCGTTGAAGGAGTTCCATCCCGCAACCTCGAGATTAAAAGTTAATCATTTTACCGACTCGGTTATTCTCATCTTAACAAATCAACAAATAGGATTTTCCGATTTTTGGAAAGTGGAATATATGTACAAACCGCTTTGTTTATCATTTTTATTGCTAGTCGATTGTCTTAAACTGGTTATAAGTTATGTTAACATCTTTTTTCTATTTCAGGGTATCATCCTATCATCGTTTTACTGGGGATACGTTATTACGCATTTACCCGGTGGCATACTGGCTGAAAAGTTCGGAGGAAAATATTCATTGGGCCTGGGAATATTGTCTACAGCAATATTCACTCTCCTGACACCTGTCGCCGTGATTTGGGGCGGATCAACAGCACTTATAACGCTGAGAATTCTCATGGGCCTCGGCGAGGGAACCACGTTTCCTGCATTGAATGCCATGTTAGCTCAATGGACACCACCGGAAGAGAGGTCAAAGATTGGTTCGCTGGTGTTTGCGGGAGCTCAGCTCGGGACTGTCGTTACATCTTCGCTTTCTGGTCTAATTCTTCATTATTCGTCCATCGGGTGGCCAGCCGTGTTTTATCTATTTGGTTCAGTAGGTGTTCTATGGTTCATCATTTGGACTCTGGTATGTTATAATAATCCCGACGAGCATCCGTTTATATCTGAACGGGAAAAAAAGTTCCTTCACGAGCGTATGAGTGACCATACTCACAAGAAACCCGGTTCGATACCTTGGAAGCACATCATGACATCTGCGCCATTTTGGGCTCTTATAGCAGCTCAAGTTGGTCATGACTGGGGCTTTTTTACGATGGTCACCGATTTACCAAAGTACATGAGCAGCGTACTTAAAGTTTCCATCAAAAGCAATGGCTTCCTATCATCACTCCCTTACCTGTGCATGTGGTTCTGCAGCATAATTAGCTCATGGGTTGCAGATTGGGCTATCACAGCCGGATATATGTCGCGAACGAATGTTCGCAAGTTAGGCACGACGATAGCATCGGTAGGACCTGGGATTTTTATCATTGCTGCTTCCTATGCGGGATGCGATAGGACTGTCGTAGTGGTGATGTTTACCATTGGTATGACATTGATGGGGACTTTTTATCCCGGAATGAAAGTTAACGCTTTGGATCTCAGTCCCAATTATTCCGGGACACTAATGGCGCTAAGTAATGGGATCGGTGCTTTAACTGGCATTATTACACCGCTAATTGTTGGTGAGCTCGCACCTAATGGAACGAGGGATGAGTGGCGTCTTGTATTTTGGATAGTACTAGGTGTATTTGGCGTAACAAATCTTATTTTTGTATTGTATGCGAGCGGTGAACCTCAGCAGTGGAATGATCCTGAATATTTAGTAAATGAAAAAGCCGAGAGGCGGCGGCAAAAAGATTCGGAGAAAGGAAAGGTAGCAAGTATCTCTTCACCTGATGAAAAGAAAGCCAAATCGTGGAAGTTTCTATGTTGAATACATCGGGAAATAAATTTGTGTTGAAATTTATTTGAAAATTTTGAAAGTTCTGTTACCGATACCATTAATTAAAACTTGAATGGGTCTTTGTATCATTTGAGTTTTTTATTAACGGATATATGGAACGTAAAGTGTATGAAACAAATGTGAAAAGTAACATTACCATACACACGTTTTTTTTTAAATCAAGACATCAAAATTATCTGATTATTCGTAAAGAAAAATGTGTGATCGCGAACGGAAGTGAAAAACATGCGCTTTGAAAAGCACACCGGTGTATCTGAATAGATAAACGACAGTTTTATTAATAATGAGGGTGAGGGCCGTTGCCCGCAGGAAAGACACGTGCTGTATATTTATGTGTTATTATATAATTGTATATATATCGATAAATAGAAAAATAAGCATGCCATAGGGGATGGTGGTGAGATCCTTGTATTTAGTATCGAAATGTCATGCGCACGTAATTATTATTAACTGTAGTGCGGAAGTGCAAACTCTTATCTGAGCTTCCCGTATACATCTTATCAAAAACCATGTTCTAATTAAATTGTTTGTATAGATACATTCATGACTTGACATGTAAAAAAAGTATTATATATGTTTTAACGTAGCAATTACGCGAAATTTTTAATAAATTATGCGTAGACCCAGCAACAAGAATATCATTAACAACCCCACCTTATGAAACAGTCACTTATATCCTTGCGAATTCTTGTATGGAAGTTATGGACGTTTGTTTCGAAGTGACAACTGGAGCCTCTAAATTACTGTAGTGCTATAATGCGATAATTGTGGTTTAATGATTACTATTTTTACTCTCGACAAAACTTGTGCTCAAACAATGCTTCTTTAACTACACATCGGCTAGGGTAAATGTAGTAGTAAGTCATTTATTAGTTGGGTTTGATTACCTTGGTGATCGTTGCTATTGTACCTGTACCAACTGACTGATTAAGGTGCATTTTCAAAAAATCGTATTCAAGATCACATCAACAACCTGCTTATTAGAAGCCATAAGATACATTTATAGATCTAAAAAAGTTTTTACTTCCTCGTGTATATGTTTGATAAACGCTTTTAAATTTTGTAAAGGCACTGTTTCGATGAGACTATCTCAATAAAGAAGAAATTGTAAACAATGATAGAAATCCATCCAATCTAATGCTACACCATAATATATTTAGAGACGCGGTAACGTCTCGAGACAGAGATCCTACCATACCAGCCTACCGATTATTTGGCAAACAAGTCGTTGCTACAAGACTGCAGCTCACTCGAGCACACAGCAAAAAAGCAACCTGTTAAGTCAATTTACAGTAAGCCGTAAGTGGAGGTGAGTAGGTACTACAAAATGCATACAAAACGCACATGTTGCAATGAGAATTCTACAAGAAACTTTGTTTAATATTTCAAAATACATGAAATAAAACCGAAATTTCTATAGATTCCAAAAAAAATGAGTCCCTCTATAACACAAGAGAAGAATAGAGGCTGTTGTACGGGTCCCGAGGATATCATTGTTTAATCAAAGTTATTAGTGGAAAAGTTCGAATACCCGCGAAGAGATTCTTCGAAGTAAGGATTCGCCTCGAAATTTCATAAGGGAACGTGTTGCATGCGGGGACGTTGATACACGCGAATTTACGCTTTTTTACTCTCATCCGCCATGTGGAAGAGATATTTGCAAAGTATGTTCCTCTAAAATTTGAAGTTGAAACAAAAGTTTGTCGTGAAAAATAAATTGTCCAAACTGAACAATCAATATGTTGCTCCAAAAGTCAGAGGGATCTCTGAAGAGTCTATCGTAGTAGTTTACACTGCAACAAGACTCAGGGGGCTCCCCGAAAAGGCTATCGTAGTAGCTTTTATTGCGGTAAGACTCGAAGAGCTCGTTGAAGAGTTCATCGCAGTAGTTTATACTGAGTAAGTCTCAGAGGACTTTATGAAAAGTCTTTTGCAGTAGTTTATACTGTAGCCAGACTCGAGAGGGTCGTGAAAAGATAATAACATAACTTTTGTAATTACAGAACTTCCGGTGGTAATTAATCTTCAATTTTTTTTCTCTCTTCGCCGAAAAATCGGGACTTACTGTGTACATTAAGTAATTTTACATATATTGACTTTCATTGAATTCTATTAAACCGTTTTCGAGAATAACACTGTTTCGTTTTCGAAAAATTCAGCACATCTTGTCGGTAACTATTTTACCTGCGGAGGAGTAAGAACAAATTTCGGAATACGACATTAAAAGTTCATTGATTTAAAAAACTTAATGCACTGCGTTCACAGCTCCGACACATCAGTACTTTTAATGAACAGAATAAAAATATTAGTTGCAAATCAAATCACATAATATTATGAAATATTTTATGTGTAAATGTTCTTTAATAAGCAAATAAATGATGAAATGATGGCATAGTTTTCAAAAAAATCTGGAAATATGGGTGCGTTATCGAGAATATCAATGGCAATTTGTCTGGTGTAGCTAGATTTATAAATGTACTACAAAACAATTGAATTAATGTAAACGTACCAATGGCGGGACGTTTAAGGCAATGTCTGTTTTGTATACCAATTTTCGCATCCATATATTTATTATTTTAGCAAATGGTGGTAAAAAATCGTAAGCTTAGAGTTTCTAGTTTCCGAAAAGCATACAATTAAAATATGTTTGATTGTGTGAAAAACAGTTATTAATTAAAACGCTGAAAAATGTAGAATGTACCAATGCTGGGACAGGTATTTTTCTACATGTCCCGATCTCGGGACGTGAAATGTGCGTATCGGTGGACACATAATAGTATTTGTAAGAGTTATTTTTTATATTTTCTTAATTGAATTCTTGATATATACAAATATTCATATAGAGACCCTCAATTGGGACCTGTCCCGCCATTGGAACTCATTGGTACGTTTACCTTACTACTTCATAACAAATAATCGATATCGGTAGCTTTTGGGGTTTCTACTTTGAACATTTTGTCAATAAAAGAAAAGAGCAAATGCTACATAAACGAAAAATCTAAACGTCAATAAGAGGTTATGCGACTCGAGTGTCGTAGAATTCACTTTTCGCAGCAATACACAATGTGTGACATATAGGCCGGATGTCCACTAGGTTCTAGGGTAGGCGCTGCACTACGCAGTCTCTAGTCACGACGGTTCTCAACTGAATTGATCACAAAACAAAATGTCCGTGCCTGAACAGAGTTACTGAAAAAAATGGCTTGAGTAAAATGTAGTTTAGATTTAGAGAGTAGAATCCCGGAAATATCACTTGATAATAGTAGTAAAATGCCAACAGAAAAAAAGGTTTAGTCGTCTCTATGCATGAATGTGTCCTGACGAATTTGTATTAAAGTGGTTGGAACTTCTAGGCAGTGAATTCCTTTAGAGTGTAACATTGCTTCGACTCTATCGTCGAAACTATGAGCTGAATTGCCGATGGCTGAAAATTCGAGCGGTCGGTAATGCAGATATCTACATTACAGTCGTAGTTAACCAGGATCTTATCGAATTTTTACCGTGCCTCTGAATTTCCCAAAAAATAAAAACAATTCTGGGTTTTTTCGGATTTCTTTACACCCTTATCCGACGCCCAAGAGGGTTGATATTTCCCATGTTTCCCATTTGATTGTGGGACTAATTTATGTTCGCCCAACTTAAAATCGGACATATCGCTCTCCCAATATGCTAATATATAGGAAAAAATCACCAACCCCTCTACCCTTAAAGTTTCGTGTAAATTATCCCATTTTGACATAATTTTTAATGTCTAATATTGCTCTACATCATTACAAAAATATTCATTAGCGTCATTTTTTACATTCTACATACTAATCTACTCTCATCATTTAATAAAAAAGATTTACTTATTTAAAATAATTTCTTTCGTAACACGTACGTGAACAGCGGCACTTTTAATTGCAGTTTGCGGACCGGAAGTGGCTGGTTTCATAGCAGCCATGAAACGATAGGTGGGCGCAAGCGTAGCTCGCTATTCCTTCAATTTCGACCCTGGTGTTTCATTTTTGCGCCTAAGGAAGAAAGTTTGTAATTTCACTTTGGAATATACATCGCGCAAAACGACCATCAAAGCACCACTATTCATGCACACTTTTTTTCACATATCTTGTGCAACACTGTCTTTTTTCTCCACACCTTAATCGTACACAAGCTTCTTCCTACACTAATAATTTAAGATAGCCCACCTATCTTCGACTTCCCGATTCTCCACCACATCGGTTCGAAACATTCAGTTTTCTATAGTTCAGTTCTACACACACCTTATCGCACACAACTCGTGTCCACAAGCTCTGGATCCGACCCATCCCGATTAATTCATGTGTTGGATCCACACGGTCCTGTTTCTTCACACTTCCTTTTCGACACGTTCTCATTCAACACAAACCGATTCAACACAATTATTTGCTTCACATATCTTATGCAACACTGTCCTTTTTCTCTACACCTTAATCGTACACAATCTTCTTTCTACACTAATAATTAAAAAGAGCCCATCCATCTTCGACTTCCCGATTCTCCACCACATCAATTCGAAACATTCAGTTTTTTATGGTTCTACACACATCTTATTGCACACAACTTTTTTGCACATACTTTCGATCCAACACATTCAGGTTCGGGTGGTTCAACACTGTCTTGTTTCTCCACACTTCTATTTCGACACGTTGTCATTCAACACAATTATTTTCTCCACACCTTAATTGTTCCTACACATTTTAATACACACCTTGCGATTCGTCACTGGTATTTTCTTCACATATTCGGTTCCACACCGACTTCTTCTTTCACACTTCAATTATCCATACTCTATTTCCTGGACATCTCGATTGAACACATTGCCACGATCCATAACGATTTACCGAAGATCTTGTGTTGGTAAGGTAGGAATCAATGCAGTTTTACCTGTGCCCCGAAATTCGAGAGGTATGTGCATGTGTGTGTGTGTGTGTACCTGCATGGACGGTTTCAAAAATTATACCATGGGCGACCATGGGTACAAATTGGCAAAAATGGCGATTAAAATTCTACAGCACCCTGACATTTTTTTGCAAAATGTCTTTCGAGCATACACAAACTTACCCAATCGAACATTACCAATTGCTCTCCGTTTATTGAACACATTTGAAGAAATTTCCTCAATGACAAATTCAAACATTCACAGAAATACTTTCTCATAGTTTTGACAAAATTTGTAAAATAATGCAAAAGCATTTCGCAAAGTTTTATATTTATTCCCATCATTTATAAATTATTTATAATAATTATTATTTTTATTGTCACTGTTTTCGTTTCGGCCAGGAGTTGTTAAAATTTTTCATTATTACTGCACTGATCGATACACGGCATCGAGCCGCAAGGCGAAATACTAATAAATTGTATACAGCAGACGATAGTTTGAAGATTGCTTATGATGGTCTAGATCAATATTTTCGAACTACTATTTTATAATAGAGGTATATCTCACGGAATTGATAATTTTGGCCCACTGGAATATGACCCAAAACCATCGGATACACTTTCGAAATCTGTGTGAAAATTTTTCTGTAAGCATTTTTTTTTGTGGTTTCCGAGAATATTCGTGACATAGAAACCGCATCGATCTGCTGAACACCGCTAAACTCATAACTCCCATCCATTGCCCAGCAGGCAGTCGGGAGAAAAAAAATCAAGGGCTTCCACTTGAAAAAATTATTGTGATACGTGTTTCTAACAATACAATATAAATGCAGATTGTAACATAGCTATATCCTGTATAAAGCAGTTTAGATAAATAATATCTTAAAATCTCCCGGGCTTCCTATCCAATTTTTCTACACAATTCTTAATAATCGGATATCATATACAGGAAAAATCAAAGAATTCCATCTTGGATGGCTCTCATCTAGAAAAAGCATATTGATGCCACACAACAAATATTCAATCAATTTAGGGTGACTAAGAAAAATTGGATTGCGATTTAGGTCAATACAAAGATTTCAAAAGAGCTGTGCTTATGAATACTGAAGAAATGATATCGGGTTTTCGTCATATGATCGTTAAAAAAATTATATTGTTAACAATATCCTGTAAAAAGTTTTTTTTTAAATTGGTGTTAACATGTCTTGTAAAAAGCAGTTAAAAAAATATCTTAAACATTCCTGGGCTTGTTATCTGGTTCTTCTGCACAATTATTAATAATCGGGTATCATATACAGGAAAACATCAAAGAATTCCATCTTGGATGGCTTTCATCTGGAAAAGCTATACTGATGCCACATAACAAATATTCAGTTTAGGGCAACTAAAAAAAATTGGATTGCAATTTCGGTCAATAGAAAGATTTAAAAAGAGCTGTGCTTTCGAATACTGAAAACGCGATATCGGGTTTTCGTGATATGGAGCATTAAAAAATAATAATAGTATTAACATTATCTCGTAAATGAAGCCATTTATGCGCGTATAAAATTGTTAAGTTGCACTACGTTGGCCATTAACGTCTAGTACTTGAATCTAAGTGAAATAAAAAATTTCTTAACAAATATAAAAATTCAGACCACTAAATTGGAATGGAATATCTTATCCATGTTAAACCCAATCAAGGGGAGGTTCCCGTTCAGAGGTACGAAAATGTATGATCTTCCGGAATTTCTTGAAATATAAAATAAGTACTCTTGGAAATGAGTTTTGAATTTTATTGATCTAGCAATGAGACAGTGAATTCCAATGATATATTGAAATAAAAAAAAAACACAATTTCTTCCAAATTGTCCTCAAATTTATTCTAGTTTAATCATTTTTAACCCATTTTGGTTTTAGCTGAACTGGCTAGGCTGTCGAGCGCTCCACGCGTTTTCAATCGAGCATGACGAGAACTGTTACCGTCGTTTTGATTTTTCTTTAAAAATAAAATAGGAATTTATTATTCATTTTAAGACGAATAAAGTACGTCGAGAGCCACTTCCAAAAGCACTTATTTTATTATTTTAAAGTTCCCGAATTTCATGCATTTTCGTGCCTTTGAACGGTAACCTACCCTCAAAGAGACCTGAACCTTTGCAGGAATTACACGTAGAAGCGACTATTGCTCCATTATATCAACCATTTAGTCGGACTTTTAACGACCACATTCATCAGCGGTCTCTTCCTAATAACTCTTGCACACATAAGATCAGATTTTTTTTCCAATAAATTTTCCTGTCGTCCGTAAAATTTTCGTTATCCTGCAATAAGTCTCCGTAACCCAAATTCATAAAAAAAAATATTTGCAGACAAATCTGGATGAAGCTAGTGGATATACCATTTCCACTGAATTTAGATTTTGCCGAATCTCACAAAAATCTACGAATAATTTTACTCATTTTCAAGAACGCCTTGAATATTCGTATTTAAAAATTCTTCCACCCCTTTACAGCCTGACTGTCCATTGAAACATCAACCCATCAGCAGGAACCTCGAAATGTCTTATTTCAATGAGAAATGTGAACAAAAAAATGGAACAATTGTTGTTGGCCTTGTTATGATCTGTGCGAGTTGCCATGGAATGACCCATATGCACCCTTGGCATTCTGGAGTAGAGTTGTAGAGTTGACTCCCCGATATCGAGCGGGCGGTCCGGCATGGGGCGCTTGCCCGCTTGCCTGCGCGCGCGCGTCCGTTTTCCCACCTTCTATCTCCTTTCTTGGCTCGCAGCGTCGTTCTCGATCCCTGTCTCAATGCTGGCGTCTGCTCTCTTTTGCACTCACATCCATAACGTTTGTTCTAAGTCACAGTAGATGGCAGTACGTGAAATAGGAAGGTATAGTGAGAGGATGGAATGATTGAGACAGAGAGGTAGGTTTGATGCAGGTGCGCAAACAAGAGAGGGAAATAACACACGGGTGAGAGAGGCAAAGAGTGACAACGAGAAGGGTGAACGAGATAGAGATAACAGGCCTCCCGACCTCCGCTCGGGAGGGTTGATAGGGGCGGAGGCAGGGGAGGGTAGTTAAGGACGAGCGTAGTAACGGAATAGGTGTTCCAGTGTGCAGCGGGCGGGCATCGCGGCGGGGGCGCCGTTCTGCTGCTCCTCTATGTATGCGTGTGTGTGTGTGTGTGGTCACCATCGTTCCGGATTTTTTATGCTAACAACAGCATCATTGGAGTTGTAAGTTGTGACAGGGAAAGAAAAAAAAAAAAAAAATAACGCCGATAACGTCACAAGTACTGCACAATGTGGATCGAAGAAAGTAAAGTAATGGAGGAGACCACTTCGCTTGAAGGTTAAAATCGAAGGAACGGAATATCGAACCTTTGCCAAGGCGATAAACAGGTGACGAAAAAAATGTATCAACTCCATACACGCCAGACGTACAGGCGATAGGGGATTTCGAGATATAATTGAAAACAACAAAAAACAAAAAAAAAACAAAAATCCGTGTAATAATAATGTGTATCGGGCTCGGTGATGTGCGTAGCGTAAGAACACAAATGGCAGAAAGGTTTGAAGAACTCGAGGGATGTGAAATAGGGGGAAAATAAGGGGAGCCCTAGAAAGAAGAATTCACGGGGATTTCGCAGCATATATAAGACGAATAAGTAAGAATAATAAATACAACAATAACACGAACAGCAACAATAATAATAATAATAATAATAATATCAATATTAATAATAATAAGAATAATAACAATAATAATAATAATATTAATAACATAATAATCATAACGATGTCGACCTAGCCATCGCATAATACCCTTACAAATTCGAGTATCAGCTCAAAGCATTGTCACGATGAGTCAAGAGGACATAGGATGTCATCTTCCCAATATTTGATACGCAGTTCGAGTGGACTGGCTTGCGTTCAGGCTTCATCGGCGAACGTGTCGCAACGAAGACACCAACGCTGGTCTGGTACTCACGAAAAAGACAAAAACGAGAAGTCAAACGTCCTTCGGGTTACGTCAGAGGTCCGCACAACGCGTGCGGAGGAAATAAGGGGGTTGTGGTAGAAGAGGAAGAGCCAAAAAAACGGGTTTAAGGTGAGAGGTTTGACAATGACAGCGAGGACAACGGAAACGAAAAGCTTTGAGGACAGGAAAGGAAGACATTGCGGTGCTAGAAGTATCGGCTGGGGCAACGTCGTGCAAATAACTCGGGGTCTCGTTACCAGTGTCGTCGTAGTGCTCGCACTGTCAACCTCGTCGACGAGGGGCCATAGACCGTCACCAAACAATCCATCAATCATGTCAGGTGTGAGCACTACCTCCCCAATCTTAGCGTCCATACCGTTTGGTACTTTTCCAAATTCGAGTACGTCCGTCGTGTCCAGTACAAACAACGTTATTATTGCAATTGGGGATGGGTACAACAGCACGATACATCATCATCATCACAGCAATGTGCCCGGTTCTAACAACGATACCGAAGAAAAAACTCCGCTATTCCCAAGAGACCTGTTCTCACTCGAGGAACGCAGACGTGGTGCAGTTATTCTTCATGTACTCGGTGTCGTTTATATGTTCGTCGCCCTTGCTATTGTGTGCGACGAGTTTTTTGTGCCGTCGTTGGACGTGATTATCGAAAAGTTCGAAATCGCTGATGATGTCGCGGGAGCGACTTTCATGGCTGCGGGTGGTTCAGCTCCTGAATTGTTCACCTCGATAATCGGTGTATTTGTGTCGTTCGATGACGTTGGAATCGGCACTATCGTCGGATCGGCCGTGTTTAATATTCTCTTCGTCATCGGCATGTGCGCTATATTCTCTAAAACTGTGCTTTCACTCACATGGTGGCCTCTCTTTCGCGACTGCACATTCTACAGCGCAAGTCTACTCACCCTTATATATTTCTTTCGCGATAACTTTATACACTGGTACGAGGCGCTAGTACTCTTCTGTTTCTATCTCGCCTATGTCAGTTTCATGAAGTGGAATCAGCCAATGGAGAAATTTGTCAAGAGAATACTCTACAGAAACAAGGTCACCAGGGTCAGATCAACCGATCAATTGATGCCGTCGGTGAGTGATCGTACGCAATTATGATTATTGTCTCCTTGACATTATTATTCATTATATCGCGTATAACTATTCGAGTGATCTATAATTATCTGGTTAGAAATCTATAATGAATTCTTGAAGTACCGATAAAATGCATCGTTCACCTGGTGAGGATATATCATTAACTCGTTACTGTGTTAATGGTACCTCTTGGACCAACTTCATTTTCGTTTAGCAAATTTGTTAAGAAAGCTGATCAATCATACTCGTAAACGGAAAGTATGAGAAACGCAAGAGGGAACTGAAGAATTGAGAAAAAAAAATAAAAACGAATCAATGAGACTTTGGACTTGCTTCTTTATTTATTCTTATTCTGCATAAGTTCTTACGAGCAAGTATAGTGGTGATCAGGTTTGACTTTCGTCTAAAAGCCAAAACTGATCATTTATGCGCGACGGAAATTATTGATGAAATCATGTTTCACTTATCATTGCAATTCTTTAAAGCCAACATCTAAGTTGACCCTCGTATTTAAAAATTGTTACGAAGGTTATCTGCGTGCATTGCCGATAATTTTTTCACGAGATTAGGCATGAAGGAGGGCTTCACGGAGACTGCGAAATCGAGGATCCAAAAAATAAAAAGTCACCCAAATGTCAGGTTTAAAAAAAGAAAAGATTTTTATTGTTTATGCAGAAAGTGACAACAGCATTTTTTTGTTGCTAGATAATGCAATGCGATATTTTACCGATTATGAAAGTTCTACCTCTTTTTCGGCGAAATTCGGTACATTTCGAACAATGCTTTTGTAATAAAAAGTAACTTTCTTGGAACAGTGAGAGAATGTCATCCCTTTTGTACAACTCATGCTGCGCTGATACGAAATATCCTTTCTTACATACGGATACTATCGAAGATCTTGTAAATCGGGTTTAACATGCGTTTTTAATTTTATCCCAGGATCATATTAAAAATATTTGAAGAACGTATGAACTAAAGTATATGGCAAATATGACCCCAACAATATATGCCGTGACGAGACATCTTCAAAAAATATCCAAAATATACTATTGCTGCGTTACATTATTTATGGATGTCCATCAAAGAAATGCTCAGAAAAAACGCACAGTGCAACCGCCCGAAAAAAATAATCAGCCATATAAAGTAACTAGAGGAAAAGACCGAGCATAAATAAAAAAAGAATAGACATAAACCCGTGGGACAAATATCTGATTTTCAATGCCTATCTCTCGAACAATCGGGGATATAAGAAAAAAAATGTACCTTAAAACAAAGTGCGTGTGCGTGTTGCGTGTATTAAGTAGCAATCCTGCAAGGATAAGGCAGAGTTCGAGCGTGAGTGCTGCAAGATGAAGGGCTCCATAATCTTGCTGATAATGTGAAAAATTGTAGGCGAAAAAAAAGTTTCAGGAATTAATCTTTGATCCAGTCTATGGTTTTATAATAACCTAGGTGTGTGTGTGTGTGTGTGTGTGAGTGGACGTGGTTGTTCACTGAGAAAAGAACTTATTTACTTCAAAAAAATTTGTACAGTTCAGACCGACACTGGTGGTTGTGCGGTCGGTGTACGGCTTTGGTGATCTCCCAAGTTAAGCAGTATTGTTTGCGGCCATAACTTGGATGGGTGACCGCTTAGCCGTTCACCGGCTGGCCTATCAACCAGTGAGCGGGAGATCAGTTTTTCAAAGGCGTCATCCCATATACTTAAGTACGCTCCTTTCGTGCGTACACCGGAAAATCAGAAGAAGATAGGACTATCTGTACCCTGGTACGGGTTTTCCGCAGTTTTACCGTGCCCATGGAAGTTAGGTTAGCTTAGCGAAGTGTAGGGCGGGTGTGGTAGGAAGGGAAGACTAAGTGGGGAGGACGGTAAAAACCCTCATGAGTGTACCTCGGAATTGGAACTAGATAAAATAATTAAAATAAATAAAATATGACCGTACATATATATACAGTTCAGAGCGAGACTGGTGATGGTGCATTCGGTGTACGGCTTTGGTGATCTCCCAAGTTATGCAGTATTGTTTGCGGCCATAACTTGGATGGGTGACCGCTTAGCCGTTCACCGGCTGGCCTATCAACCAGTGAGCGGGAGATCAGTTTTTCAAAGGCGTCATCCCATATACTTAAGTACGCTCCTTTTGTGCGTACACCGGAAAATCAGAAGAAGATAGGACTATCTGTACCCTGGTACGGGTTTTCCGCAGTTTCACCGTGCCCATGGAAGTTAGGTTAGCTTAGCGAAGTGTAGGGCGGGTGTGGTAGGAAGGGAAGACTAGGTGGGGAGGAAGGTAAAAACCCTCACGAGTGTACCTCGGAATTGGAACTAGATAAAATAATTAAAATAAATAAAATATGACCGTACATATATATACAGTTCAGAGCGAGACTGGTGATGGTGCATTCGGTGTACGGCTTTGGTGATCTCCCAAGTTAAGCAGTATTGTTTGCGGCCATAACTTGGATGGGTGACCGCTTAGCCGTTCACCGGCTGGCCTATCAACCAGTGAGCGGGAGATCAGTTTTTCAAAGGCGTCATCCCATATACTTAAGTACGCTCCTTTTGTGCGTACACCGGAAAATCAGAAGAAGATAGGACTATCTGTATCCTGGTACGGGTTTTCCGCAGTTTCACCGTGCCCATGGAAGTTAGGTTAGCTTAGCGAAGTGTAGGGCGGGTGTGGTAGGAAGGAAAGACCAGGTGGGGAGGAAGGTAAAAACCCTCACGAGTGTACCTCGGAATTGGAACTAGATAAAATAATTAAAATAAATAAAATATGACCGTACACATATATACAGTTCAGAGCGAGACTGGTGATGGTGTAGTCGGGGTACGGCTTTGGCGATCTCCCAAGTTAAGCAGTATTGTTTGCGGCCATAACTTAGATGGGTGACCGTTTAGCCGTGCACGTAATCCGTGTATGTATTAAGTACGCTACTTTGGTGTATATACCGGATAATCAGAAGAAGAAACGACCATCGGTACCCCGGTACGAGTTTTCCGCAGTTTCCCCGTGCCCATGACGAATGCAGTACGTGTAGCTGAGTCGGCTGCGAACGCATTGGAATTTAGGTTAGCTTAGCGAAGTGCAGGGAAGGAGTGGTAGAAAGGGAAGACTAGGTGGGGAGGAAGGTAAAAACCCTCACGGATGTACCTCGGAAATGGAACTAAACGAATCTAAAAAAAAGAATTATATATTCACTTCCGGTGTTCCTTAAAATATTTAGAAACAGTTACAAAATTTATTAACCGTAAATAAAACTTGGTGGTCTCTCTAACTCTAAGGCAGCATTCCTGTCAAGCGAACGATTCGCTTATGCGATTTATTTGGAATACATCGCCCGATGTTCATCGATCAATGCCGGACGATTCGAAACAACAAGATCGAAGATAGTGAAAACGAGTTTTTTAAATTTTCTTATTTGCGTTTCTTCCCGTCTGCAGGCATTCCGCTTGCACAGGGTCGACCCGGGTTATCATATTTTTTTTCAACTTCTTAATTAGTACCCTTGCATCATTCGGACCAGTTCCCCCATGAGACTGCAGTAGATTTCCCCTCCGGTATCGAAATTCGCCTGTGAACAGACCGCAGAGGACTGAGGCTAACTGCAGAAAACCTCTGTCGATACAGTCGGCCTCGGAATCGCTTCGCGTTAATGACGAACCAAATCGTTTTGCGCAGAGAATCTAAACACCGAACTATAAGTATATATATATACACCAGAGATGAGCAATAATTGTATTCAATTTTGGGTCATTCTTCCACATAAAAAATGCATGTAAAATATTTTTCAAAATTGAAAGCTAACGAAAATATTTTAAAAAATACTACGATAAGCAACAAAATTTTGACCTAGAAGCGAAAGTGGAAAACTAATTGCTTCTACATTTTTTTGTGTTGATTGCGCTTTTTGGACAATATACCGTCTGCTATAAAGTAACGATAAAAGTTTATTGATAATAAATTTACTCCAAAATACGGTCGCCACGTGCCATTTTTTTATTTTACGTTAAAACGAAGTAAACATTAATGTCATAAAAAGGAAAATGTGAAAACCGCAATGCGTGTACCAGCGGTAAAGTCCAAAAATGTGTCGATTATAAAGTGGACCGTATTATCACTGACCGAACACGGAAAATTTTTAATCGTAAAACGATGGCGCGATTCGTCGAGTATCATTAATGAATAAAGTAATAGTAAATCATTGTCATTATTTAATAAGTCAATAATAAATTATTTATTTAGTTATGTAATTCACAACAAGTCGCATTGGTTGACTTGTGCGCTTAAATTAATCCGATCTGTAATTCAGTGTGTACGTTGTTAATATAATATGGAGGTTAAATAAAAAAATTAAAAGAAAAATGATTTTTCAAAAGTATTGAGGTGACTAACTCCCTTTAAGGATTTTCAAAAACCAAGACGTTTTGAATGTGTCCGAAAGCGACGAAAAGGAATTCACTTTTACAAATTGCATACTTTGACCCTAAACTTTTATGTACTGTGACCGATTTCCCTTTATTATCGGGGAAAACGGGGGTCAACGAGGAGCGAAATGAAATGCCAAAATAATAATGAAACAGAAACCAGTGCGGTGGTTCAGTGGTCAGTGTACTGGCCTCTAAACCAGAACATCGGTAGGTCGCTGGTTTAATTCCCAGTGCCGTGATTTCCTCGAAAATATAAATACGGGCACGATGAAGCTCCAGTTGTATACATGAGACATACACAGGTACTGTACCTGTGAGTGTCATATGTATGCAGCTGTACTCCATGTTTACATTCTCGACGAAACGTGACGTAGATCCGGTGCCGTGAGGCGAACCCGTCACCAGCTATATCGGCATAGGTTTTCCGCAGATTTCCAATGCCCAAAACAGAAATGCTATGGCGAATACGACATAGAGTGGGAAATCGGATGCGGCCGCACGGGGCTCTGGTGACTACTGACCCGAGCCGAAGATCCTCCAATAAGCTGATTGCCTGCAGACTATGGGAAATGCAAATAATGATGAAAAATAACAATCCCAGATAGACAAACATGCAATTTTTTTCCAAGCCGTTACCGTCCTGTCATGTAAATCCGCATATAAAGGTACTCTAATGGCATATCGTGCCGTCACAGTGTAATCACGTCGTGCATTCACAATTTTTACACATGGCACGATGTGCCGTCACGGTGCTATGTCACCGTGCAGTCACGCCGTGGGTCCCAAATTTTTTGACCGTTACCGTCCTGTCATGTAAATTCGCATATGAAGGCACTCTAATGGCATGTCGTGCCGTCACAGTGTAGTCACGTCGTGCATTCACAATTTTTACACATGGCACGATGTGCCGTCACGGTGCCATGTCACCGTGCAGTCACGCTGTGGGTCCCAAATTTTTTGACCGTTACCGTCCTGTCATGTAAATCCGCATATGAAGGCACTCTAATGGCATGTCGTGCCGTCACAGTGTAGTCACGTCGTGCATTCACAATTTTGACACATGGCACGATGTGCCGTCACGGTGCCATGTCACCGTGCAGTCACGCTGTGGGTCCCAAATTTTTTGACCGTTACCGTCCTGTCATGTAAATCCGCATATGAAGGCACTCTAATGGCATGTCATGCCGTCACAGTGTAGTCACGTCGTGCATTCACAATTTTGACACATGGCACGATGTGCCGTCACGGTGCCATGTCACCGTGCAGTCACGCTGTGGGTCCCAAATTTTTTGACCGTTACCGTCCTGTCATGTAAATCCGCATATGAAGGCACTCTAATGGCATGTCGTGCCGTCACCGTGTCACATCACGTCGTGCATTCACACTTTTTACACATGGCACGATGTGCCGTCACGGTGCCATGTCACCGTGCAGTCACGCCGTGGGTCCCAAATTTTTTGACATGGCACCGTGACGGCACGTCGTGCCATGTTTAAAAATGGTGAAGACACAGAATCTCTTGACGGTACAAACGATTTCTACTATCTCGAAAACTGACGAATTATCTTTACTATCACTTTTTGTAAACCATGCATGTTCCTACCTCGATTCCGGGCCTCTTAAGGCATACATGAGTTCCTCGGTAACACAAGCGAGTACACATGACAAAGAATCCAACTCCGCATTCGGATTTTCGTTACTTCAACAATAGTTGAATTGCGTTCCTCACAGCTTTTAAAAACCGTACTTGTAGGGTCCCCTTAAGGTACAAATGAAATAAAAGTTGTTACAATTTACTTGTCGAAGAGAGCAACTTTTTGTTTCGTGATACGCAGAGAACCAGTTTCTTTTCCACGATTTATAATTAATGCCGAATACACGGAGAAAAGGTGTTGTTGTAGGAACCACAGAATTAATACGTGCCAACCAACAGACATGGTGGAACACGACGTTAGCAAGTCATTGTGTGTTAACACTAACCATGGATGGTTGGTTTCACACGGAGAACAACTAGTTAGCATTAACAATCGGTTGGTAATGCCAACCAAGTAAACGTCTGACGCTTCAAGCATTTGAAAGTTGGTTTTCTCAATTAACTAGGTTTTTCCATGTAGGAATCGTCAAACACATACGGAACCCGTAATGTTGTATACAAATGCGACGGCAAAGGCCACGAGTTTGTTTTAAACTCTTTAAGCCCTCACTTAACGAAGTATGAAGCATGGGTTAGAGCAGGCAAAATAGTGACAATGCACCCAATCGGCACACGCGAAACCCCTTTCGATATGCAGGGCTTTTTCCATTACCCTGTCTTAGAGTAAAACGTGACATTTATCAATACACTGTGAACAAGAAAGATGCACTATACATATATGCTAAAATATTGGCGAGCAATGTATCAATTGACACAAAAATGATTTTTCTCATGTTACATATTACAAATTCATCGATATACATCAGTTTTCTCTTGGATCACTCTATACGCACGAATGATGCATTTAATTGGCATGGCACATTTCGTATGTTTCTCATTGCAAAGAAACGATTGCCTAAGTGACACTGTGACCTATAGTAATTCGGTGTTTCTTGCTTGCAGCATCATGGCGCCGCCCAGGCATTGGTGAGTTGCATGCATTAGTATTTCTGTTTTTACATCGATGTATATACATTCAAACCGATTCCTGCTTTCTTATAGACCACACATACGTGATGTCTACATGGGAACCTTCAATTGTTCCTTATGTACGCATCCACTTTGCTATGAATGTGTTCGTTTACCGAAACGTAAAACCCCTCTCTGCCCCTCGAGGAACACGAGGAATTACTATTGACAAAATTAGTATACAGATTTCAGATATCTCGAGATGAACATTTTCTTATAAACGAATTGAAAACATTCCTCACGGATCATGAGTCTTTGTTAATGGACGTTGTTCAAAAGCTCAATTATTAGTAATTAAAACTATAGTTTAAATTACAACATAGTGGGTAGTATAAATAACAACATAGTGTGGTTCTAGGAAAAATTACATATCTATTACGATAATAAATTCATACGTAATCTGACGATGCTTTCTCACGTCACGTGAAGACAAGTCTAGTCATTCTATTCGCAGTCATAAGTTACTGATATTGTAACGACAAATGGTTTTCCAGCCTTGCCCTTACAAGACAGCTTAAAGTTTTTATGATTTTAAGTTTTGGAATTTTTTTATATACAAAGTTTAGATATAAGCTAATGAGCTCATGTCCACCCCCCCCCCCCCCCCCCCCCCCCCAACCACACCCTATTCTCCTGATATAAGTAGATAGTCCCTGCGTAGATATGATTGAAAATCAACGAGGTCCTGAAGGGAGATGGGCCTACAGCACCGCAGGCCATGGTACCTGGTGTGAGGCTCATGGAAATCAGTATTTTCGAATGGTACATTTTTGTCACATGATATGCACATGACACCGGCGTTACTCTCCTCGTACTGGAGTGACATACAACATGAAACAGCACTTACGGCCCTCTGGGAATGGGCCTTTTGGAGACTCAAACATCTAGACTGGGAGATCCATAATTCAGGCAAGCCCCTTCAGCGGTCCTATCCTTATCATGGACTTCCAGCTGAAAATCAGCTTTTGGCGGTGGAGGCTATGTCGTCAAAAACTATTTAGCTAGCTGTATGTGATTGAATTTTCATTGTGCCTGCAGCGCCATCGTCCTAAATTATATAAGTTTCTTCCGCAGATCCGTTTTCATATTTTTCTGTGGAGTCTATGGCGAATGCAATATAGAGGGGCACGTCAGATGCAGCCGCGTGAGGGTCTTGTTAGTGATCTGGACCAGAATCTCAGGGAGGACTCACTACTGACCCGGGTCGACTCTGTAATAGGTGGAATACCTCCAAATGGAAACAAATGCGAGTGAACAGAAAAATTAACCGGGCCAAGTATAAACTATAGTGAAATGAACTTGGACACCAGGAACTATGGAGAGATCGGCCTGGACTGCGAAAACTTCAGAACAATCGACCTAGGTATAGAAAACTGTGAAGCGATAATCCTGTTCATCGTTCTCTATGGAGAAGTCGACCTGATACACGAAATGCATTCGTCCTGATACTTCAGAATTATGTATTGATACGCCAATCAGCTAATCCATGGAAAGTGCCGATTTGGGTTAACAATCGTACATTTCACCGACGGAATATTGAAGACCGCACGGCGAGTGCACGAGTTAAGAAAAAGAAACGATAGGCGCATGTGGTGCACTGTTCTCCGTTTTTGCCGTCGACGTCGTAATTGCTGTTTGCTATCCCTGCGGAGCGCTCCGCATTGTAATTGCGCAGGGGATATTAATTGCGTCAAGGGGATATTAGAGTAGAATTATCCGAACTTGTCGCACTCGAGGCGTTTTTGTTCATAATTGTTGTGACTTAATTAATTATTATTGAGACGCACAAATTATTTACTATTAATAATTTCAACGTCAGAATTGATTTTTAGTATTGGTTTTCTTTGGTTGTTATAATCAATAGTTAGAACAGCCGTGTTAGTGTGTTTTAAGTTATTTCCGCATGTGCCCCCGAACCGTACCTATTTTTCAGCTAGCCGGGTGATCAGATAGTCTGGCGTCCACTGGAGAAATAAGTGAAATTGCTGTATGCGAGTGTCTTGAACCCCAAAAATATTTGGGCTTTCGGCGAGTCTTCCAAAATACTTCGCTGAGTGCCCATCACTATTTCTGACGTCCAACATGGGGCAAAAACATAAATTTCGGATCCTTTGTCGGGCAATTAACGTCGAAATGGGTCCGGGTGCGAGCGACGAGACTGCGCCTTTCGAAATCTAGCTACTCGAAGCGTGAAAGTGAAACACCGGGTAGAAAAAATATTCTCTGGAGAATGTTTCTGTAGCGATTACCCACAGAGCTGCTATCTCTCGGTTTTTCTCGGGCAGACTTGGCTAGACTTGGCTACAATTGACTGTACCTAAGTGAATCTTCTCTAAAAACTCTTTATTTTGTCATTATCGATAAAAATCCTGTTAAGCGTTGGACGAAATGCCGTGGTAATATTTCGCCGAAATGCAGACCTAATGCGGAGCGCAATCCTACCGTTTTCCTTTAAAAGACCGTCTGTTGTTGCGATCATTGCAATCGTCAGTTGTACCGGTACTCAAAATAGCTGATACTATGAGGATTGCTGTCTTATCTTCTTTGTAAGCGAAATCGTGACGTCCTGATGGCCTTGGTTTTTTTCCTACTGATAGGAGTATTTTCTTTGGCTAAGAAGTAACAACTATCCTTACTTCTGGTCGGTTCGTCGTCACGACGCGTTAGATGAAACGCTTCTTGAAAAGTCTTCGTACCGCATGGTACCGGTAGCACAAATGGATTTCTTCCTCTTTGTTTTCTTTTCTTTCAAGTTTCTTCCTTGACAATATGGAAACTTTGGGGTCCGTCGTGGTCGCCGTTGTCGTCCTCTACCGTTATTACTTCTACAGCTTCCTCTTGTTCGTCTTTCCTTTCATCCTCGATGATGAACCTCTTAGGTAACGTCTCTACATTTGTGATTCTCGTTAATTTCCGTGGCGCAATAGCATTTGTACATTGTGAACATTGCTAATGTAGGAATTTGTAACCGGTTTCTTCTCTTTTCCCAACGCTACCAGTCGGTTCAGTTGGATAACTAGTTCGCCGTTGAGTTTTCAGTATTGCCTGTAATTCTTACAAATCAAGACGAGCGTCAAATCGATGATCGCGGATTTCACCTTCTTCACGAACAGTTGGGGGAAAGTGTCGGTCTCATTGTTCGCTGCTGTGCTGACTTTCCTCGCTGCGTTATCCATGTCGCGATGACTTCGACGCCTAGTCAAGAAATCGGCCCAATCCGTCGCATTGGTGTTACCGAGTAACGTGTTGGGCGGTACGTCAAGGACGACTTCGATTCGGCAGGGCAATTTCTTGCTAATCTTTGTTGCGCAGGAGGAATATGCAGGGGGCTTGCTATTCGACCTTACGGCGAAGACAGTTTTTCCTAGCCCGTACCTAAAATGGGTTTCATCTGGTACTGCTGTACTAAAGCCTGTGACGGCTCCAATGGAGAGAGCGATCATATTGTGCGGATCCATAACGCGATGCGACGGATTATACGCGCACGCATACGATACTTTCCCTCTTGGTAAAAGTTGTACTGTTGGTACCGCTCCTTGCGACCAGTACCAAGATTCTCCACCTTGTCGATGAACGATGAAGACTGCGAGGATCTAAATATCTCAATCCCACCAAGATCTCGAATCAAATCCAAGGCCACGTTCTAAACAATGATTAAAGTACTATGCCTTAAGACTGTGTGGACATCGATAGAACAAACACCTACTTTTAGCCTTTGTCCTAAATGCAGCGCCAGGTCTCTCCGGTTTGTTCTATCCAACGCTAAAATGAAGTTATCGCAGTCTTCGGGATAAATTGTTACCTGTCTTTTCTGGTTGGGATACGAAGCTACTTCGTTCAGTGCTATTCGGCACGCTTCCGAATACGACGTTAGGCTGGCACGCCGAGAATCGGAACTTTGTGGACTCTACGGAGGCGAGCAAGAACGGTGCCTCAAGAAAAGGACGAATAAACACTAATCCCGCACACGGGTGTTGGTGAGGCTGATGCAGTGACAATAGGCAGAAACAGCAACGAACCCTCGAGCGATTGGAATGGATTGACGTTTTGCTAAAGAAACAAGTGGCTCAGCTATTAAAATAATCGAACGCAAATGTAGAGTAGGCGGCGGCACCGGAAGCAGCTCCAGAAGGCGGATTTCCCGGATCAAAGTGAACGGTTAACGACGATGTACCGGAATTAACCGTAGATGATTTGACAATGCCCCGAACACGTGATACTTTCCGCGTGTTGCTGTTAAAATCCGAAACCCTCACCCTCAGGACTTCGGACGTCGCGAAGAGCTCGTAAGATCAAGCCACAGAAGATGTGAGATGATGCGTCCGATCGACGAAAATAGAACCGAACCAATTAAAAGGTGAAGAGTGAGTCACGCTGCAAAAAGCAACGTAATGCGACAGCGCCACGGGTCTAACAAATAAGGTCCACCAAACGACCAATAGAAGAAGCGACCGAGGAAAATGGTCTGTTCGTACCGCTGCCTGTATTTGAGTCATGTCGGGATTACGCGAAAGAAGACCTCGTGCACTTCGTCGGAGTGCGCTAGCCAGTCTAATATGACCTCATAATGCAGTTTGGTGGAGAGGCGCACCGCACGGCGACGACGAGAGCGTAAAGCGAAGCAATCTTGATGCAGGAACCATCACACACTTAACGCAAAAAAGTGGCGGTTACTTTAGCGAAGACGATATCAGCTGTAAAGATCAGTTGAATGAAAAGATCGCCGCGTCGGCGCTAAATCGGTATGACAGATTGCAAGTGTATTAATAGGACGAGCCAATGATATCGTCCGAACTGGCACAAGTCGCTATCGTGGCGCGATTCCCTCTGCAGGTTTCTTACGTGGTTTAGAGGGGATTGAGGCTAGCAAGACATCCTCCCCTACCGTAGAGAATTTCATGCCAAGGAGATCCCGTAGATCGGCAAGACGAATAGGTACGAATCTCGAGTGAATCATGAAGTTCCTCGTGATTATTCGCGAAGCTTCGACTTTCTAGTAAAACTCGATGGTTTGTGGTCTGATCCGGAGAAAATTTGGCTGATTATCGAGTACCCACGGTCAGAAAACGTCACAGAATTATGTCGGTTCAACGGAATGATTAAGGGGGCGATTTGGAGGCGATTTTCCAAATCGCCGTGGCCCCAGTCCCGCTAAGTTTACTAGGTCACTAAATCTTATTCTACCTTACCGACTAACGCGTGTGGCGTTCGGAACTTGACTAGAGTGCGCTCTGTGTGCATCCAACCACACTGCAGTATCGGTGCGCGTCGTACTCAGCCGGGACACGCTACATGGCAATGTAGAGCACTGCAGCAAAACTAAGATGCCGTCATGCTTGACGTGATCTCAAAACACAACGTTTATTACACTTCGGGCGTTCGAGGTGCTTCAATCATGTATAACTTGTGTACAATGCTTTATTGATAAAAAAGCAAGGCAACGATATTCCTTTAGGACATATATTTCTTATATGATTGACATCTGCACGTAAAAAACGGCACGTGTCTTCAGTTGGCTGGTAAATTCAATGCAGGATCCCGTACCGGGGTACACTGGATCACCTGCTTTTTGCACTACGAATTTGTATTGTATGTTGCTTTAATCCAGCAATCGCGGATCCGGAATCAAATGTTTTTAATGTAGTAGCAATGTACAAACTTCAGTCGGCCCTCGGCTTCTTCGCTGTCCATTACACCCAATAGCTCTTTCAATAAACGCCTTATTATTTTTTTGGTGCGGGAGTAATCCTTTTTAGATCATCATCCAGATTTTTCTTCACCAATATGGATAATATTCACGCTGTCAGTACTATCTTCCAAGTTCACTTCGGTAAAACTACATCACGTTTCGTCGAGAATGTAAACACGGACTATATGTGTGACCCTCACAGATGCAAATACCAGTGCATGTACAATTAGAGCTTCTTCTCGACAAAACTACGGCGAAGCCGCGACCTGCCGATGCTCTGAACTAAGGACCAATACACTAACCTCTAAATCACCACGCTGGTTTTTTACCTGAGACACATTCCCGGTATATCTTAAAGTATATATACATAAAATATTGTAAGAAAGCAGATGTGTTCCCGGATCGTATTTTTTCTTTAGTCTAGATTAATCTTAGTAGAAATCACACTTTGTCACCCCGCCACCAATTTCTAGTATGAGTGTGAAGTTATTGTTAAGTTACTTAAGAAGACCAGCACGGTCTCAAGGACACCATAAGAGACACTACGTCAGCCCAGGCGAAGTGGCGTGTTAAAAGTGTAGGCTGGATACAAGCGGAAATCCGCCACGTTAGCCAGCTGGTTTGTACACGCAGCGCCACACGAGTAATCTCCCCACTCCTGTGGACGTAGGTTCGAGTTGGCCGTCCTACTGCGCCGGTGTATTTGCGCCGAAGCTCGTCAGTGGCATTCAAATAGCCCGCGTTGATCACACCGTCTAGCAGCCGAGTTATACCGCTCAGCCGCAGCACTGTTCCGGCGCCAGTGACCAGACAGACTCGATCCATCGATCGAAGTCAAAGCGCGTAGTGTTCTCGAGCCGAGGGAGCTCGAGGATCTCTGAAGATGCCTGAAAAAATCAAGGACAAAGACCGATGACATTTTCGTCACTTCCGGTCTAGCGGTCGACACGTCTCGTTAAGGAATTAGGGTTAAGCTTTGAGATTCATTGTGGAAATGGTTCCTGGTGCTGAGTTTGAGCGGAATATTGTGAATGAGTGTTTTTGTAATATTTTGAGACCCCTTTTTGCCTCCGCAGCTCCTGCATTTTTCGAGTGTTGAGATTTAGTATTTTTTAGTCTTACGTTTTCGATATTATTCATAGTTGCCCCCAAAATAAACATTTTCATACTAGACTCCTCCTCTTCCTCTTTCATGCCGAGGTAAACATTTTCATACTAGACTTCCCCCCTCCCTCCTTCATGCCGAGGTAAACATTTTCATACTAGACACCCCTCCCCCTCCTTCATCCGAGGTAATAATTAAGTAGCCATAGAGTTCGGAATTTCACCCCCTTCAGAGCCCTCATCACTCCTCACTAGTCTTGCACAATTTTTTTGCAGTTTTTTACTTTTGTTTCGATTTGCCATTTATTTCCTATTGTTAAGTTACCGAGTCAACTGACCGGTTAAGTGACGTTGCTACACGGTACGTAAATGGCGCCCGAGTTTTTAGAGTATCGTCCACAAGTAATAAACATCCTCTTGAGCTAAAGCCCCCCCTTTTTTCGATCAAATAATTTTTTTAGTTTGGGTCATTTTTAGGGGATTTTCGTTATATTTTTCTATTTCGATTTTTTTTTATCATCAATATTATTAACTGTTCGATTGTTATTTGTCAAATTAATTTTGGCAACATTATCTACTTTTCAGTGACCCGTTCCCCCTCCTAATAAAAGCAAACCAGTTATAATATGAAATGAATATATCGCTTTCATACTTAACGACATATCCATTATATTTGGAAATTACGTATGACAAACTATGACCCTCAATCATCAGTAATGTTCCCAGCTGAAAATTGTCTTAGTAATACAATTTTTTGATGGAAGTTGAAAAAATTAATGAACTACGTCAACGTCAATGAGATAATTTTTTGTCAAGATTGAATATTATTGCATGTTTTAGCTCAGTCGAATGTCGACGAACCGGTAGACAGATGAATCAGAATTTTTACAAATATCTCAAATGAGTATTTGGAAAATAGCAAATAACGTTGGAATCTTTCAAAAGTATAAAATAGTTAGTATTGTTGTCTATACAAAATAATCGTACAAGTTGTGGGTGTGCAATTGTGTTTCAGCAGCATCCTAATGCAACGAACAGTAGCGAAACGAGCGTGGGCGGTGCGTCAGGCGCGTGCGGAAGTAGCGGTGTGCCTGTGGCTGCTGAAGCTGGATGTAGCAGCCGTGGAGGCAGCAGCAGCGGTCAGGGCTGCGATCAGGGAACTAACCACCCTGGGCAGCATCACACATCAAGAGAAAGTCACGCCAAGTTCAGACATGGCCTACTTCAACTGATGATTCACACGATCGACCCACTCCACGACGGTCAGTCCCGCGCCGGTATATCCTCAACATTTTCTCACTCTCGCTTGCCTATCTGCCAGCACGCCCCTACTCCTTGATATGATTCTTCAGCAATGTATAAATTACTATCGACCAGGATTACGTAGACATTTTACGTGGTTAATGTACTTCCAAAGAACCATTACCTAATGGGACTATTATGTGTCTAAAATAATATCCTCCATATTAGATGCTATTTTGATATTCATGGACTTAATAATAGTTACCGTTTTAATGTTTGGTGAAGTTTGAAGTCATTTCATTTTGTTATGAGATCAACTTAAAACCCTCCCACTATAATAAAATTGTTTACTTCATAAGATTATAATTGCGAGTAGTGAGGTAGAGGCATGTTCCCTTGAAGCCCCTATTGCTGCATGGAAGGGTTACATCGGTTCTGTAAGTTTCGAATTTTTATGGGCCATTCCCGTTTGATACGCCAATGTGTTTTTGCGGTTACCGATTTTCAAATGAACCTACGAGTGGATTCGAAGATAAGGATGTGGATGTCCGGTTGGCGTTGAGTGATTATTGAACTACTTTCGGCGACATTGAGGTTTCGAGTCTCAGTCATATGCTTTTGCGACTTTAAACTTAAAGATAGCTGCGCGTGCATTATCCGGTCGTTCGATAAAAATTTTCTAAACATCGGTCGATCACCGAATCCATTGTGTCCGTCCATTTAAGGTCGTAAAGCGACCAAATATCTTCGTACGTTTGCCTGTTGTAATATCCGGTCTCTTAGTAATATCCGGTTTTGAGTTTCACTGAGTTCGTGAAAGTGGCACACGGTATGCGCAGCAATCTTCGTCGCTGTTGTAGTCTTTCCGGACATCACTCTGATGTGTTTCCTTTGCTTCTGGTTTGCTCGGCTTCTGCGGTTTCCTAGATGTCTTGGAAAGACATGCTCTCCAATGTGAACCTTTTTTGACAGTAGCTGCAAACGGATTTCTTGAAAACGATTTTTATCGAGACCGTGATTATTGTTATTGCATCTGAAAATAGGTTCTTTCTTCGATACTCCGCATGTTCAGTGCTTTTTTCTGTTCGGATTTGTTGTGAGAAACTTTTTGTACCGGGTTGTTATCATTTTTAAGAAATTTTTGTTGAACTTTTGCCGATTTAACGATATTTCGATAGCCTCGTCCACAGTCAATCTGACTTTGTTCGTTGCGGTTGTGCGGCATCCGCATGGCGTCCACATAGATACCGTTGGAGTCCTTCATCGGTAACAAACTGAACCCGCAACGTTATTTCGATTTTGAGCCAGAAACCGCAGCTCTCAGACGAAATCGTTGAGTGACTCGTTAAGGCGTTGGTCACGACTATTGAGTTTCACTCTTCCGAGAAGCTCGTTAATGGGTTTACCGCAGTAAGTTGAACGTTTAGAAACTAGCGTATCGTAATCTACGTCTTCCGGCGCGGAGGGTAATATTACAGATTCGATTATTGAGTAGCTTTCGTGTCCTATCGCCGCATACACAGTACACCGTTTTTATTGATTGTTCGTAATTTGATTTGCCTCGCGGAAGAATTCAAATTGATCCAGCCATTCTTCCTACTTCAGTATAGCTGGGGTAGATTCAGAGTTTCCCAATGGTAGCCATGATGGGCCTTTCCAAAAGTGTGCCCGGGAATCCGGGCTGCGTATGTCGAAGGTTTTTCGAATGAGCCTTTTGCATGCTCTTTCTCCAACTTGGTTTTTTTTGTAACTTACCGAATCGTCAGTAGAAGAAACCACGGTTTTTTTCCAATGCCTTTAGGCCATCTTCTTGAGATAACCTAACTGCCAAACACGCCACTACAGCTTTTCGACCAGTCGTCAAATTCCATTTTAAGGTGCACGAGGTCCGTTTTCGTATAGAGAAGATTTTGTGATGACCGTAGTTGCTAATTTAATATCGAGAAACAGGAGAACTCGGGCGATAAGAGATCAGTTGCTTGAGAAAAAGTATAAAAAATGTATATTGAAGGTACGGTCGTTGACACTACAAGAATATCTGCCTTTTTCACGTCGGTGGCTGAAAACCGTCTCACCTATCAGTGCGATTTATGTTTTTCATGACAATATTTATTTACTTCTTTCCTAATTTTATTTTCAACATTCTAGATAAAAATTTGTTCTTGTTCTTTGTATTCAAAAATGATGATCGATTTGTACTTGACAATAGATGCAGTAGGTGATTTCCATTAATTACACATCTTTTTGCATAGCTTTATAGCTCACCGCTCGAGTTTTTGACTTATTGTTAGCACCTTTTTTCGAGTATAACATACCATATTATCATAACTGTAATTGTTCCAACTTTTTTACACATAGTATTTTTTTTGGGGAATTAAACATTACGTTGGGCTCAAAACTATTTCAACAAAATTAGGCATTGACAATAATATTGAAGTGTCTGTATGATGATCCGTATTAGGATCTATCAATTTAATGCGATTTGTACCTAGCGAAAGCACTTTTTCGGCTTCGACACTTAATCGCTAGCCTTGGGCATTTTACCGCTCAGTCTACCATCCGTTAGCTTGTTAGTAACAGAATGCATTGAGTAGTTCGCAATGTATTATATTGTCCTCGTGCACGCGTTCAGTCAAACCTAATTATTTTTTGGGTGTGCAAAGGTGTTGCTGGTAAAGTAGTGGCGTTCACAATTGGCTAATTAATGCATGCTCATCAGGGATGTTTACCATCGAATGATGGGGAGTGCCGATAAGTTTGTACCCATGCACATCTAAGACAATCGTAATCCTATTACACGGCACATCGGCCGTCGGAATCTTATCTAATGTGATTCGATTGAAAAAAAAAAAAATCGCTAGGGCTTGTGTTCGAATCTTTTATCTTCCATACATAATATCCTGAAAATAATGTGAGTAAAGGTGTGCAGCCTAATCGGCAATTTCAATTGCAATTCAATAGTACACACCTTACCGAAACCCTTATTAATAGTGGAAATTATCATTGACAATATTCAAACGAAAATTGTATTGCAGCAACCCGATATTAGATTTTAATTACTCATAGAGGAAGCTTTGTTCTAATCGATTGAACTGAGTCTCGATTAGCCCTTGTATCAGTATAACCGATGTTAATCGAATTTGATGTTTTCCAAGCAATTTTTACTATGGAATTAGCCGATCGCGGTCACTGGAGAAAAGAAGAAGTTTAAACAAAATGTTTTTAAAAAGAGTTATGGCTATTTAGAAGAAATTTGATTTGGACAGAACCGACCTCGAAAAATGTTGGGACCATTTAAGAAAAATAGTGAATCCGGTTGAAATGTCCTCAAAAGCGTTACCGTCTTTCGGGGAAAGATGTTTTCACACAATATTATCGTGTGCTACTGCTACTTTATAATTAATTGCATTTGGTAACTTTAAACTTTTTTTAACGGACAATTTGACCGAACGTTTTATCGTTATTGAAATTAACATGGTGATAAACAATGTTTATTTTTATTTTTTTCAGCATTGTACAAACGCTATTACTTCTGAATTAATTCATAATATCATAATAGTGTATATGAATGTTTTGGGTTATGACATTCCCACGACTAAGCCTATGTATTAAATCTTCAGAAAACATTTTTAGAAAGCATAAAGGAATAGTATCGCTTGAAGTTTTTGGAAGACATATGGACACGTATACTAGTGGAATTCTGGATTTTTTAAGAGTAGCCAATGACCACATGGTAAAGATAGAACATAACATAGTGATTGGAACATCATGAAAAAAACATCTCAGATTAAGAGGTCTCAATGTTCTAGTTCATTCTGGAACAGTAGTTTTGGCAACACTATGGGTCGGATTGAAATGATTTATTGATAAATTGACATGCCAAAGATAGGTCTATTACAAGTGGTGAACCTTTCTTTAATAAATAATCAGAGGTCCGTAAGATCGATTCCTCAAAATACATTTCTATTCCCCGATGGTTATTTCATCCTCCACGGCTATCCATCTCTCGGTTCGTTGAATTGGAGGCTGGGTCTCGGACGGCAGTTCCTCCCTTGAGTTTTGTCTATACTCAGAGATTCTGTTTTATTCGACTACTTATACGTACTGCGTCACCGCTCCATTGATTCGCAGCTACCACGCCGCGTAAACCACTTACCCGTAAAACCATGTGTCCAGAGATGTACCAAAGACCATTTAAATGCCACGACCATCGCGCAACCCAAAAAATCCAAAATCTTGAATACCTTCACCCAGTGGATAGTTCTCTTAAACCCACAAAGTTGTGATCTCTTCCCAGCCTATCAGCTCCGTGAAATTCTAACGCATTAAAAACTGGCCCTGCAACGGCTAATGTGAAAGGAACCACCTCCATGATTAAACAGTCCTTTACCAAGGACGACTGACACAAGCACATACCGACAATAGTGCTCCTGGAAAACCCAGTTTTTCGGAATGGAACAAAAGATATTTTACAAATTGATGGAAATTATTTCGGACCTGTGGCGGTGGGAAAACAAAGGCTCATCCTATTTATACCTTTGGATTGAAAAATCCCACATGGAAGTATAAATTTGTAGACGATATATTCGGCACATAGAATTTTTTAGTGCTGAACACATGGGTTTTTTACATATGTTCCGTATATTTATCTCACATATTTTCCATGTACATTTTTCTTAGTGAGCTGAAACGGCAAAAAACTTGGTCATCCAAGGGCTCTGTTTCATTTACCACCGTTGAAATTCAAGACGACTTTGCACATTATCATCATCATTCCAAATTCGTGCTACTAATATAGTACCCCACAATCGCTGGAAAATATTGCCCTTGTTTCAAATAACAACTTCTCCCGAAGTCATTTTATCAAAAGTATACAGTGTAAACGGGGTACCCCATCTTACGTTCCCTGCAGGAAAATTGGAATATCAGACAAGTCGGCCCAGAGGTTCAAATGCCAAACTGTCGACCATTTAAGGGAGCACTGTCGCTTACTAGCACGCTATGTCCGCTGCGGGGAAGTCACAACGTCGAAGTCTATGATAATTCGAATACTTCATGCTATGCAAATTGTAAACAACCTTATGTTGCGAAATATGGGCAATCCCCAGAGAGAATACTCGTACGACACACAACAGAGAGAGAGAGAGAGGTCACCTTTTAATATAATCAAGGAAGGATAGCTATGTCGTTTACAGTGGAACCCCGAAAACTGCTACGAATCCCCACTACTAGTCACGCGTGTTTCCCTACCTCTCACGTCAGTTTCTCCCCCCACTCTCACCAATCGTAACCTTGGCTTAACTGCTGCACGAATGGAAGGAACTCTAAAGCGCAGAGGTGGGGACGGATGCGTCGCGATTGGCTCGCCGTGCGCAGGCGCCACTGCGACTGGAACCTCGCAAACTGCAACCGTTCGGGACCGAAGTGCCAGGTGCAAGTACAATGTTTGTGCGATGTATAACTTCGGCGATATAGTATCAAGGATTTTCTGGACGATCTTCTACATTCGGTGCGAAGCGTACAAAGGCGGTGGTCTAACTATTGATCGCAACAATCGAGCACGACCCCAAGGTACCAGAAACTTTATAAAACCAAACAACGTTATTGGATTCCGAGTTTCACGGTACCAAATACTAGAAACAATAAAAATCTGCTCATTGCGGCGTTGCGGTTGTAATTTCAAGTCTGTAATTGGAAAAGGAAACAAACTAGATATATAATGTGTCTCTGTGGACCGTGAAAAGTTTTTTGTTTTATTTTTCAATCGCGACCGCGCGTCGCAGGTGGAGGCCGCAAAGCGTCCCTGGCCTCATTCGTTGAGGCTTCATCTCTCATCTCTGGCTCATGTTCTGGAAGGCGTACCAGTTTGGTGATCGGTTGTCGAAAGGTGGAGGTTATTGTCTTCACCGTGACTATTCTGTTGAGCCCGTCAGGTCTTAGATGAGTCTGCGTTACTCAAGCGAGTGGCCACTTAGTCGAGAAAATCGATCGTTACGAAAGGAGCGCAATATCATCCATGATCACGTTCGGAGTCGTTTTTCTTAATTTATTTTGTTGCTGAAGATGCATGTAGAAGATGTACGTATTCTGACGACCTTCTTGCACTAAATCTCTCGAGCATATGGATCGAAAGCTGTCATCATCATTTCATCATTCCTATATGACGGTGCAGCGTTCAGGACTCGTTGTTGTCGATTGAGAAGTGTCCTTGGCGTCAGATTGGCCGTGAGTTAAAGCGACATTTAATATGCCCTACAACAGGCCTGAGATTCTCGTATGTCAGAATCGTCTCGCCAATTACTCCCCGGGATGAAATGTCTGCGTGCCGTCGTTGGCGACTGCTGCGTCGATTTATTTTGTAGCAGATGAAGACGCAAGAAATATGGAACAGAGTTCCTGGTGTGGTCCGCAAAAACTTGCGTCGTTACCTCTGTCGGCACAACTCGGCACATATTCCCGGTCGTGGTGAGAAGCGCTTGAGCGTGGCGATAAATCAGTTTGTGTCATAGCCGCCAAGAATTTCGAGGAAAACTGTTCTCTTGGATGATTTCAATGATCTTTTTATTGGTCATTTGGCGTTTTGCAGCGATTATTTTTCGTGCATATAATGACCGGTCGTTTTTACATTGGTTTTTAGTCGTTTTCGACATCGCAGGATTTGTTACAGTTACTCACCGGACGAACTCACTCATCTCTTTCATATTCTCAAGGCCAATTGTCACCGAGCCATCCCGCTTTGTCTTCGATCTGTTATAAATTTGACGAGCGAGATTCTACTCTCCTTCGACTGGCGTCCAAAATATATAAACGAGACGGTATTGCGACCGTCTCGAGTACAGGGTTATCATATTATTATTTGAGTTGGGAAGTTACGATTACAGCGGGTTTTGGAGAATCAGCCACTTATAGTTTTTGTTAATCTGTCGCAGTTTAAAAGTCGGAAGTTTAACATTGTATAGTTGTCACATTTCTCTAGTCGGCCATTGAATCGTTGCTGTGTTTCCTGCGTGGCTCCTACTTGCTACAGCCACAGCCTGTATTTGCGTTTGTGATTGAAATGTTATCACTCTTTGTTGTGCTTTCTCTGTATCAATCATGGTTTGCATTTCACCTCGGCATCAAGATACATTTTTTCGAAAATAGTTATTGCAAATGCCCTTCGCTCTGCTTAGCTACCCTGGACACTCGCGACACTGCTTGGCTATTGGGAACGTCCTCCGCACTTCTTGGCTATTGCAAACACGCTCTCCACACTTATTGGCTATTGCGTACACGCTCTGCGTTGTTTTATTTTTGTGAACGTGTTAGGACGCTCCCGGCGGCAACTTTAAGGTTACCCCACGTTGTACGAGACTATTTTTCATGTATCAAATTTTTTGATTATACTGAAAATTTCATTTTTGGTCCCTGTGTACTGATGTGCTTCAATATCGACTATTGAATGCTTCGATCTAGCTGTTACGTTAGCTCTGTCATGAGTGCGGCTATTGCGCGATCGTTGCTTATGTTCGCCCGCTTAATGTACCGAGACATTCTGCATCTTCGTAATTTATGTGACAGACGTAATTATCTTTGTTCGCAATTTACTTGACACGTCCTATGGACAACTTCAATTTTGTTTCAAGTGAATTGCAAAAAAAAAAAAACACAATAGCAGAGCAACAAATAATAGGACATCTCTCGGGTGAATAACGACGATGCAGCATTTTTTAATACATCAAGCGTGCGCATATACACAATAGTCGCGTTGTGAAAAGAAAATATAAACAATAAAAAATGGCTACGTCATCTATTTTTTTTGCAGTACATGGCATTTCATTAACCGGTTGAGTGGCCGCTTTGTTATGCGCAATTGCGTCAATGCCAACAAAGAATTAATCGAGTTTTTCTACGGAATGTACGCCGTTTTCATTTCCGTTGATCACAGTTAGTCGCTGCATTGCTAACTGACTATATTTATTATTCTCACGACCGAAGCCATTTAGTCAGGAACATAATTACATTACATTAATTTCTCCGAACCTCAATCTCAATACTTGAAAGAATTGTGATGGTACGACTTGACAAAAAATTTAACAATTTACATTAAACAAATTTTGGTTAATTTACAAAATAGCAAAATAAATTAAACTTTTCCAGAAATGTATAACGAATCTTAAACTTTTTCGAAAATGCTCCACTAAGTTGATGTTGAATATTATTGCAAGCATATAGTGGGTTTTATCAGGCTTTCACAAGAGAAAATGAACAGAGTTTCGCCAACGTAAAATTCGGGGAGTTAATCAACGCGAGACGTTAGAATTCCAGTACGTTAGAATGTTACATAATTTTGTACTCATTTTCTATTGTTATTCTCAACCGTGAGTATCGTTAATTGAATCACCTGACGAAATAAGGGTTGATGAAACGATATTTTACAAATTCTGTAACAGAATAAGTGACGAAATCAGTGGTGTACCTTTAGACCTGGATTGCCAAAATTATGGACTCACGAGAGATTTCGAAAGATGACGTTCATTTTGACTCCATAATGCAAACTAGAGAAACTCAATTGATTTAAATAATGATTCATTGATTAGATTTATTTGTTCAAGAATTATACCAAAGCAAACTTTATTTTTATAATAATCTATATGTACCCAAAATTATCGTTATTAATATACAAATATCATTAATGACAATTACAATATTCACCAAAAATATTTCACCGTTACGCTTTAGAATACAGACATGTAGAATTGTTCAGCATGATGACAAGAAAGTAGTGTGCTCAAGATGCGTTCGCCGCTTCTGCTGCATTTTGGCGTTGAGAGAGTGCCTAATACATGTTTGTCACATTTTAAAACAGGAAAAGTTGACGAGAAGGCTACACAGTTGCACGCGATAGCGTCCCTTAAGGTATTATTGGATGCCACGAGGCCACACAACGGAGTAGCTACATCCACAGCTGCTCAATATTCGGGCACTACGTCAAAGGAGACTACACTTCAGTTGCAACAGGGGGCGCAGGGCACAACCACAACAACAACGACTACCGCAGGTCCAAATGCCGGCATACAAGAGCTGCCAAACGGAGGAATCTCAGCTCGTATGGATTGTGGTCTTGAATCGGTAAGTTCGATAAACTACATACCTCTCGATATTATATAAAGATTTCGCCGTCGTCGCTGCCGTCGATGTATCAAGAATCGAGGGATTTAGAAAAATTCAGGGGGGTTCATGAGACCATGAACCCGAATTTTTCTAAGTCCCTCAACGGGTCCCAGCTGCGTATTATTCTGAATCCCTTAATGGACCCCGGAACTAATAATGAATATATGCGTCTACTACTCTCATTCGAATTTACCTCCGTGCGGCAGTAAGACAAGTTTACGATCGGTGAGGGTGGTGGGAGAAAATAACGCGAGATGTAGGGCAACGTAAACGACTGGTAGTGGGAATTCTTTGCAGTTTCCGGGATTGCAGCTTGCAGGATTCCAGTGTATTTGTAGAAGGGCTCCCCTCTTCTCCATATTAAATTATGGAGAAGAGGAGAGCCCTTGTCCTCGCTGAAACCTCGCGAGCAGCCTCACAACGCACCGTTCTATACCGGTACGCGGAATAGCCAAATATTTTGCCAAATGGGATTTGCGTTTCTCCGGCAAGCAGAACCTCTAGGCCACGTGACAGCGGATAACACACGAACAACGTCAGTTCGTGCAATACAATGAACATCATCGCAGTATCTTGTTTAAACCGGGGGATCACGTGTTGAAACAACAGTGTAACTGTCCTCCACCGTTAAAAATATTGCTGGTAAGATCGGCATGCGTTTTTATGGGCCGTTTCGCGAATTAAAGATCCTCCTTCCCGTAGTGTCGTAAAGGAGAGAAGCGCCCAGGTTAAGGCTCCCGCGGTCGTTCTCGAAACAGCAGCCGATCGGTTACGAGGAGGATCCCGAGGTAACCGCTACCCCCACGCCGGTCAACACTGGCCAAAAATGGATGCGGCCTACACACTATCCGGGACAGGGGAGAGCCCCGTATATGATCTTCCGTGCTCCCACGCCCACGGGTAACATACCGAAGCTGCCACCGAGGAAACCGGAGCAGAAATCGCAAGCAACGATCATCACCACCGGTATTACCGCGACCCCAACCAATGTCCATAGACTCGGCGTTCTGGAACTATGGTCAGCATTACGGGGTTCTTGTCCGCAACCCACGTGGACCAACTTTGCGGTCTGTTATCTCTGTGGAGGGCCGTACCGTTACCGCCCTTACCTGTTCTGCGTCTGCGGAAAATTGACGGAACTGTGAAGGGCTATAATGCGTTTGTTCTCCACGCCGTTTGGTGTATTTTTTTAAAATAACTTGTAACAAGGAAGGTACGCAAGCCATTTGATGGGAGAATTTGCACCTGATATTAGCGTGTTTGATGGTCGCGGATCAAATGCAGCTGAAATTTCATAAGTCTCCATGAAGGCAACATTGTCACATACCGTTGGGTCGGCTTTTGATAGGGGGAAGTTATTGTGACGAAGTTTTTCAGTCCTCGTCACAAAAAGAGCACAATTTCACTGTCTCGTACCAATCGGCGAGAAATGCGACATTCTTCTCAGGGCACTTGTCGCTGCAAAGCGATCAGTCGCGGTTATCGAAAACTGTGATGCAGAGATTTGTTAATCTCAGCAATTATTTAATGTTTGCATGGATTTTCTCGCGGGCGAGCGACAGTCGTCACCAGCTTTTTAACGTGTCGAGTTGTTCGAGGGCAGCATAGCGGACTACCAGCCAAAGTCCATCCAACCACAGACGAACGTTGCTCACCCCTGTACCACGCACTATTATGAATACCATTTTTCGTTACCTGCTGGTAAAATGAATACTCCTCGGCTCGTAGCTTCTCATATCCATTCCGTGATGCTGCAGCATCCTCTACATCGCTGGACCATCGTTCTCGCCATTAACACCAAACTTGTTGCTTTACCGCGTCGCAAAGTCTCCTTGGGTCGGCTGTCTATTAGACGAGACCGCGCGACCTTGCATTGTCGCGAGTTGCAAGACCTGCTCGAATTTTGGTAAGATCTGGAAACCGCGAATTCGATTTGGCGCATTAGGCGATACAGTTCGCACGCAGATTCAGCCAACAAGGCCGCATGGGCTAGACTCGTGCGTTTACGAGTACGCATTCCTTCGGGACTATATGTATTAGTAGCCGGTTGCAAAGACCTGCTAACGCTACATCGCAGGTCACTGTAGCTCTTCTTCTCGTCTTAATGGCTACTACTAGCTCAGATGACGACATGGAGGCAACAAAGTGGTCCCTCTGGAATTTTACAATTGCGTAGCTCTTGTTATGCATGAAGGGTCAAGAGGTGTTGAAGGTGCTTGAAAATATTTTCCGAAATCCCTAAAGAGAACAATTTCGATAAACCTCGCGTTTGGTCTCTTCTATTTTGCTTTATGTCGCAATTCCGCCCTACCATTGGCCTCGTAGCCATATCCCGGCTTGCTCACTGGGTCATTTTTTCTTCGCAGGCGACATCATTTTTACACCGCAGTATCGATTTTTAGTTATTCCACGACTGCTATTAGTTGGCCATTATTGGCTACTTTCGCAATTCCTTTTGGCGACTTAAGGTGCTACGAGTCTGGCAATCCTGGCACAACCGTTTTCCGCACGTGATCTCTTATGATTGCCTCACAATACTCTATATTCACCTGCACTCTACTTAGATCCAGGATCGATGCATTATTCGAACAGTCGTGTGTTGCTAGGCGGGTTACGCTCTTCGGATTTCCGGGGCGGGGGTCATGGCCAGTGTATCGACCGGCTTGGTTGCTCGCGTTCTTTCGTAAGCTTCCTCTTTCCATCCCGCTCGCTGCGCTAGTTAACACTTTACACCCTGAGCGATTTCGAGAACCGTCGTAACGAATCAAGTCGCGCCAGTCAAACACTCTTGTTGCCACACTTTTCAGGCGTCGAAAAACGGTTCAGCTTGTCATGCCTTGGCTCGGGTTTCAATGCTCGAGGGCTCTTGGCCCAGCAAGTCAATGTGAATACGGTATAACGTTTCGTGACAAAATGTACGGCACATTTGGTACCGAAACATTCGAGAGATTCCGAGCCGAGATGATACCGTTTTCACGGTGTAGAGATAGGCTGAAAGCACTTTAAAAACCCTGATCAGTCACAAGCGCATGTGAAGCACAAGTGCCATCTACATTAGGGTATGTGAAAAAACTTTTTATTTTTAATTCTTTGTTTAAAATATCGGAAATGTCTTTCTATGTCTATATGTGCCTTTTCACATAGAATCCGCCGGCGGCATTTTTTTTGAGATTTTTTTTACCGCAGATGTATCGCTAAAATTGGATGTCGATTAAGCCATCTTAAATGACAATTTGCGCCGATCTCTTGCAGAGTTTATTATGTAATCTCACCTAAAGTTTTAGCTTTGAAGAGTAGGATAGTGTCGAATAATACCATCTCGTATCGAGTTAACCGTTATATTCCGACGACGAACTAAGTTTGATGAGATTTATATAAATTAAATTATTCTGTTCTAGGGTGACGAGGATGAGCCTCCGGAAGCACTTGATATGGGCTGGCCTACGAGTCCAAAGAAAAGACTTACCTATATTCTTGTTGCGCCAATTCTTTTTCCGCTTTGGCTTACCCTCCCCGACACCCGCACACCCCGCGGTACGTATAATTGTTACATATTATTCAAGTAGAATAACTAATATTATACCAAATTTATGGCTATGGAGCTTAGGTACGACCTGAATTAACTTAAGTTGAATGGCAAAAAAAAAGTATGATGTGACTCAACTGTACTGCTGAGAACTTGTAGTTCGGGACCCAACTATTTTACAACAGTACACAGCCGTACTCAAATTGTATAATGCCGTACTCCTGAAACAATGTTATTTCAATGCAACAAAGCAGCTATCCATAAACCTAGCTCACATTCATCTTAGGAGGAACGGAGGCACCTGCGGACATGAAGACCGACTTATGGGCTGAATGCGCCTGGGGGACGAGATCTGGTTAGCTGAAATTCAGAACCTGGTTACCCAGGAAACCGTCAAAGAAATAAGATACCGAAAGAACTCATCAATAAAGGTTGACAGAACCAACGTCTCGTCCGTCATGACAGGAAAAAATTTAACAGAGGCGCTAGGCCGCATGCGGAAACCCAATATCTGCATAAATCGAACCTGTTCTTAGGGAGTTCAATCGGCTGCTGTCCGGCAGTACCGGGCACTCGGAAGATCGCTTATCATCCCAGTTCGCGCATGCGTACATCGGCTCTGCAACGAGAAGATACCGGTGAACGCGCTTGTTCGCAATCACACTATCAACGACTACGAGGCGATCGGCTGGTTTTCTTACCCTGACCGCTGAAGATTATCCGACTTACAACTTTTTATAATCATTCTGCTCAGTATATTTTAAATAAATTAGTCTACCCAAGACGTTACATCTCATTCAGTTCACTTGTCGGGGTGCAGTAAGCAGGTCGTGGTTTTTGAATTCTTTATACATGCTCTGACCTTGCAGAATAATTCATAAGTAGCTCGCGGTTGCCGAATTTAATATAATTAAGATACTAGCACTCAAAATACGTATGCTACATCGGTTAATGTCATCTTTAGCAACTGATATATTACGCATTATACACATTAGGAAACTTAAATTCCGCCCTGTTGTAAAATATCCTTTTTATGAAATGTATTAGCACATTTTATTTACTATGGTAATTTATCATTTATATATAATTAATCGCTCTAAGAAAACATAACTTATACAAAAAAAAAAAAAAACTGTAAATAAGGAAAGTGTCAATGCAATGTGTAGTATGGTGCGCGACGCTTTCGTGAGTGCGTTTGAATATGTCCGGAACTCAATCAAGAGTGCAATAACGAGAATTGACTAGAAGGATTGTAGGTGATTAATAAGGGTACAAGTGCGACAGGGAAAATGAATTCGTGCTGTCAGCCTAACCAAGACTGTAACGAATTGTCGGGGTCCGTAGCTACCACCACCGTGGCTGCAACATCTTGGGTAACATCAGACTCACAGAGAGCTTTTAGGCCGCGGAAAGGCCTGGATTAGGCAAATATTGAATTTCCGGGCGTCCAGGAGCAGCACGATTAGTAATCGGCGACATCTGTTAACTGTTGGAAGGTTTCGGAGCGGCAATGAGCTAACAAATATCATACCGCTAAAGTCTAGTCTACCTAACGAATATTATGCCATAGAGAAAGCCAAAGGCATCGGCGCACTCATCACTTAGTTGAATGAGGAACACAATAACTCATGAAGAATGAACCCGTGAGAAGACACAGAAATAACTACGCTGTATTGCAAATACACCCTATCGCTTATATTGGCTCCAGGCATCGTAATTCCTAATGTCCAGAATACAGAACTATGTAGGGCGTCGAGAGGAAACCATAAAGCTCATGCCCTAACTCGACAGACGTCCAGATCCAGAGATACTAAAATCTCTACAATCCAGCAACACTCTACCCATTACTCGAGGATCGCCATTTCAGGTGGAACGGCTCTTTATGAAGCGTAAATTAACATGGACGACGTGGCAACTACTTAGCAGCCTGTTTCCGTACACAACTCAGTAGGGAAGAGGAGTGCAAGCCCTGATCATGGAAGCGAAAGGGCTGCGTTCACCCGGAACAAAAAGAAAGGAAAATAACGCTACCTTGATGCACAAGCTACCAAGCTATAAGCGCCCGTCATTGGTTGAAGATCCAGACTCAAACCAGGACGCCGTATGCCGGGACTTGTATGAAAGTAGGGTGAAGGAACTACTGAAGATTACTACGGGGCTGCGGGAGTCTGTGATCGATCGAGCGATAGTAAATAGCTAATCAGAGTAGAGTATAACTCCCAGAGGATATCTTGTACGAATAACGTTCCAAATCGATAGTTACACCATGGAAGATGTGGGATGGTACTACTAATACCAGAATTACTGGAGGTTGAATCACAGTAAAAACTCTCTCAAACTTCCTCTCTAAAAACTTTTGTGTAATACGTCAGTGAATATAGAAATGAATCCAATCGAGTTTTGTAATTTCGTAACATATAAGAAGTACGTAAAAGAATGAGAAATTTCGTATTTTTAAGTTATCAAGAGATTACCAAGCCAACCAAAGTATAAGCAAACGGTTTATCTCTAAAATGAAACATCGTAAACTCTGGAAAATTGGTACTTTTTCTGAGAGAATATAATATTGCAAGCCTCGAAATTATAATATTATTTGAGAACATTATAACATCGGGTGGCTGAATTGGTGAGGAATGTCTTATATGCATTATTGAGTTTATTTGAACAAACAATATATCATGAATTCTCTACTTGATTGTCACATACAGGACACTAATTTCTTTCATGAGCCTACGTTAAAGACATCAGCGAGTATGTACCTTCGGTTTAAGCAGAAGACATTTATCCCTAATTTGATTATCCATTTGTTTTGAATTTTGAAAGAAAATGAGGATTCTGATGCATTCTTCAAAGGATATCTGCATATCTACATGAGATGCATGCTGGTTATGCTTACTTAATATTGTTCTTTTTCAATGAGATACAATATAGCTTATAATAAACAGAACTAAGCAATACATATAAAAGCCCAATAACAAGAATATTGTTTTCATTAAATTTCAGGGAAAAAGTTTTTCGCCGTCACCTTTATCGGCTCGATATTCTGGATAGCAGCGTACTCGTACCTAATGGTGTGGTGGGCGAACGTCGCTGGTGACACTGTTCAAATACCACCGGAAGTGATGGGTTTAACGTTTCTTGCTGCTGGAACCAGTATCCCCGACCTAATAACAAGCGTCATAGTAGCTCGAAAAGGTTTTGGCGACATGGCTGTATCGAGTTCTGTCGGAAGCAATATATTTGACGTAACCGTTGGGTAAGTGTACAAGCTGATATTTTCTTCACTCGAAAATCATTGCAAGCTACCGCTTTTCCTTATACAGGGTGTAACGCATCCTATCGATAATATTATATGGGCATGTATTTCTCGACGCAACAAAAATTTTGGTACCACGGACAATGAGCTGCGTCGAAAATTGGTGACGGTATTAATGTTTAAAGGTGACCAATCGCAGCGCAGTTATAGCGGAAGGCGACGCCCCCATTTACTACCACAGTCGAGTCACACGCACAGGCGATCCCCTTGCTCTTCCCTTGTTCTCTGAAGATTACATTACGATACACAAAGATTACAATTCGTTGCCTAAAGTGCTGCAGACCACTCCTATCGACGATCGTGCACCCCGTTTGTAATGATATCATAACCTTCATATGCGCTATAATTACAAAGTCATGCACACAACGGATTTAGTTTTGGCGGACACTGTTTCGCCTAACTCGGAGTAACTGAACACATTTTGCATAAGTGATACCCAGCGCAACAACGAGACGGAGTATATGGAATATGACACCTTGACGAAAGTACGACAGTCTGCTGCTTCTGCACCTTCTAGCTAACCTCTGCGCCATTTAAGACTAAAACATGTACAGTGTATGATCTCCGATCCGTGGGGGAATCTGCACAATTAGGGTCTGAATCGCTCATGACACTGCAGAAACGGTTGCAGAAATCCTGAACCTGAAACAATCAAGTACACAAGAAACACGGAATACACAAAAATACTTACCTCAATAATAAGTCGACCCAAATCCCCCACTGAAAAGAAGAAAAAATAAATTTACGCGAAAGCTCGGGCCCCTCGAGTCGAGGAGCCGAACCTTATGCGCGCGTACAGCTACAGTCGCGCTCGGTTAGTTCACTTCGTTTCCGACAGGTGGCGAACAGACCACAGACTCTCTCGCAAACGTACATACAACGCTTATTTCAGATTTTGAGCAGTGTCTCTCGAGCTCTTTGACTTGTGTCTCTCGAGCAAACTCTCGATCTCGATATCACTTCCTCCACCACTTTCCCACCACAGCTCAAAATTTTCAAACCTATTTTCTCCTGAACTACTCGACAGAAAGAGCTCAAATTTTGGTAGAATCTGCGGAAGTATTGCAGAATTGGGCTAAGCTTCGGGCTTTTCAATATTCAAGCCTTTTGTCCAGGAGAATTGAAACCAAAAAGATGCAAGAGAGATAGCGCTATGCCGCGAGTCATGACAACGATGATTTTCTTGATTGGAATATACGCATGATTGGCTCAATCACCCGTGACACACGTGTTAAGTACCGATAAATGCTTGCCTCAGACTCACGCGAAATAAAGGCAACGTTCACTTCGAGTCGCTCAACAGCATTCAAGGTTCAGCCATAATATTTTTATTGCCGTTCAATTTCATCGAGTTGTTCTCTCAAAAATATACGTTATGCTGCCTGATCGAATAGGAATTTGTATCAACTTCGATTTCGTTCGGACAATGAAATATTTGCCAACCTCCGCGCGAGGTTGTCAGGATTTGATTTTTTTTTTTTTTCAGTGTAAACGAAAACTGGACCCATCACCTGTTAGGGCAGTTCAAACGGTTTCAGGGACGGGATAATAAAAACACCGTGGGCAGAAATACACGAAATTTGATTCAAATAATGTATTCTTGAAGCTTTATGTCGTGATAACTGAGAGTTGTCCGACAACGGAAGCTAAGCGCGTCAAACCCGCTAAAACAAATAAGCAACAATACCGAAAGGGTCTTCAATCTGGCTACCGAAAGTTATGGAGATATGGACCTGGGCACCAAAAGACATGAAGATATCGCCCTGGGCTCTGAAAGTTAATAAAATTGTACGATACTCTTCATTGTTATCCCGTCCAACTGATCATACTGGAGACTTTCTAATTTGTAACCTATAGCATTACTGTTTCAATACTTCCTTTATTTCGATGGAATACTATCCGGTACATTTTGTTATGATACACCAGTTTTGGCATAGTACGATAATCCGCCGATGGCGGAGTCTGCCGGGACTGTGGAGTGCCGAGCAGTATCGGCCACTTGATCCTTTGAAGGAATCCCTGTTAACTTACCGTTTTCATCGCCTTCTCATGCTTTGGAATCCACATAATGCAGTGTTAATAATGTCTGAAATCGAGAAATCCTTCATATATTTTGTAAATATATTTTCGTTCGAGTGAATGTTGCAAAACAATACATTCCATTCTCTCGCTAACCTCGTATCGTCGCAATGACGACTGAAATGGTTATATCTATAGCTCAGTGTAACGCATCAACCTGAAACTCCTACGGACTTCACTAAACTTCAACGAATAACAATATCCCCCACACACACACCCACACACACACAACCAGAAGACTATCGAGTTCAGGTATTAAATGATGAATAGCACTGCACAACGGCTAGACTTAACGCAACTGAACTGCCAAAACAAAACAAAAATGGATGGAAATATTTTTGTTATGTCTCAACGCCGTTACTTCTCTTATGCAAAAAATTAGTCTGCCATAATGTCCGTATAGGATAATGATAAATAAATACAATAATTTTATATCATAACGCATACTCTGTTTCCCTATACTCTATTTTCTTTTGTTGCTTTCAGACCCAGGCTACTCCTGGACTATCTATGTGTACTGCCTGTACTTTTGGCTCTGTCCATAATGCGTCGACTAATCTCAATACGCAGGCTCCAACAATTTCTTGGCACTCGCTTAGGATGAAACTGCCAAACGTGTTCCCACGCATTCTAATCCCGACCTTTCCCGAATTCCCCACATTATGTCCTTTTCATCATCATCCTTTGCGACGATTTCCCTAAGCATCACATATCTAATCAGTTGCTCTCCCTAGAATTCTACCTCCCACACTTACCGACTTATCTAGTCTTTTCACAGCTACCCGAAACTCCATACCCACTATAGTCTCCTTCCCACGTATCCTCGCCTATCTCGTACTCCTCACTAGTCAATAACTCCTAATAATTTTATATCATAACGCATACTCTATTTCCCTATACTCTATTTTCTTTTGTTGCTTTCAGACCCAGGCTACTCCTGGACTATCTATGTGTACTGCCTGTACTTTTGGCTCTGTCCATAATGCGTCGACTAATCTCAATACACAGGCTCCAACAATTTCTTGGCACTCGCTTAGGATGAAACTGCCGAACGTGTTCCCACGCATTCTAATCCCGACCTTTCCCGAATTCCCCACATTATGTCCTTTTCATCATCGTCCTTTGCGACGATTTCCCTAAGCATCACATCTCTAATCAGTTGCTCTCCCTAGAATTCTACCTCCCACACTTACCGACTTATCTAGTCTTTTCACAGCTACCCGAAACTCCATACCCACTATAGTCTCCTTCCCACGTATCCTCGCCTATCTCGTACTCCTCACTAGTCAATAACTCCGATATTTCAACAACATTGTCACGCTGTCCGTTAGTAGCATGAATGAAACTTTTTTTTTCCAATTCATTCAAGTCTCTGCGGCGTTATTTACCTTAATACCGTGTTTTGTAGCGACACCAACCACCCTTATAATAAATAATGAACTATCTTGATTAGATCATAGTATCTGAATATAATTTTCTAATGATTTTGAACTACTATCACAAAAATTAATAGAAAATGATATAACTTCACTACTACATGGATGACCTGAAAATGAACATGTTGACAGGAACATTATATAATTTTTTAAATGTTGATGTGACCCCCCCCCCCCTTCCTCAATAGGCTGACCAACGGAATCCTCTTCAAAATTCATGACTACGGACGGCTATTTTTTTAACAGTATTTTTAATTGATTAAAGTTTATTCAAAAAAAGTAGAAAATCAATACAATGTCGATTTCTTTTTCCGCAGGCTTCCGGTGCCGTGGCTTCTGTACGGACTAATCTATGGAAAGCCGGTCGAGGTAAACTCGGTTGGAATGGTCTGCAGTATAGCGATACTATTCTGCATGCTGATTTTCGTAATAGTCAGCATCGCCTGTTTCAAATGGCGAATGAACAGGGGTTTGGGCTTCACCATGTTCCTCCTATACTTCGTCTTCGTGGCGGTCTCGCTGATGTTCGAATACGAAATACTCGTGTGTCCAGTTTAGACATCGTGGGTCCGCCCAGTGGTGCACGTTCAAGAAACAACAATGAGACCACCGATACATCATCGATGATAAGACTGTTGTGCCGATTTTTACTACAATTTCGAAACAAATAGCACCATCGCAGTATCCGACTGTTATATAGAATAAGGTTAACAGATTTTAAAAATATTAAAACCACCATTAACACAACCAACTGCGATATTCTCTTGACGTTATCTACAGATACAGAAGAGAGATCAACACTAACCGAGAATAAGTTGCTTGAGACGCGACTTATCTGTAAATATTGTAAAAAAAAAAAGAAGAAGAAAAAAAAAGTAATCGGTTATACTATTGTTTCGAAAGAATGCGATATTATACTCGTGGCTCGTTGGACCAATGAGCTATATACATACCTGTTACTGTACATATTTCGTCGATAGTCAGAATCATACATTCCGTCTCGAGTAGTTAAATGAACGAAAAGTAAGCATGAGTTAATTAATGATATATAACATAAGATATCAGGATTAAGCGTAACGTATACGTGTACAAACGATTTAGTCAAGTTGGGGTGGGGGGGCGGGGGGAAGGAGCAGCAAGAAACATAGATATTTAAGGTAGTAAGGTCAAGCGAGCCACGATACTATGAGTGCATAAATGATGGTCGCAATTTGGCCCTAATAATGAAAACCCTTATTACTCTTTATTATAAACACAGACTCGTTGTTAACATCGATACCTCGATGGCATTAGATTATATTAATGGGGCCTGTCGTATGATGTAAGCCATTGGAGCCAGTGCATTTTCTATCTACCCTGGAATTGTAAAAGGTGAGGTATCTAGTGGAGAAACGATCACATTAAACCCTACCGAGCGATATTCGATTTGAAGTTGTTGTACATAATTAAATATAAATTATTGTGCATTCGAAACCTAAAGTGGTTAATAGATGTTACAAGATTGAAACTGATTTTAATCGCATCGCGAGAAATCGCAGTATGATTGGGGTTATATTTGTGGATTCCGAGTTCGTTTTTAAAGCTGGGTGAAAAAAAAAAAAACAAAAAAAAATAACTCAAGGTATCCACCTTTTCCAAAATGAGATTCGTCGCTTTAAGACTGGTAATGGTTTTCATATGTAGGGATTTTCTATTACACGATGGGACATATTACAATACGAACAACCATCTTAATTGCTGCTAGTCATAAAGCAAAAGTTATCGAATTACGAGGACCGTAGCGTTAGTCTTTTTTATGGTGATTGTCTAGTTTTCCCGATCTAGTTGATTATTACAACAGATTAGATAACATGCGTAGACCACACACTTGTAGTTATCAAACCAGTAGTTTTTGCGACTACAACCAGTTTTGTGATAATAGATAGTTTTTGTTTCATAAAGGCAACACTATTATTAAGTACCCCTTGACGATATCAAAGATGATGGCATAAATGGTAGTACCTAACACTGCGTCAATAAAGGCCACCTTTTCTATCATGGAAATTATAGTGAAGCGGAAATGATCGACGTTTTATAACACGAAGTAATCATGATGTACAAAATGCGGTGAAAACACGCAATACCTGACCCGTCTCACCACAAGATTTCGACCCGTCAGCAACGGGTACACATAATCGATCGAGACACGAACACACAATTATAACATTATTAAAAAATATTAGGACGGCTCGGTAGCGTAACGTATGCCTAGGGCAACGCCATTATAGTACGTAAGACCTACGTTTTTCGCAATTTTGTATCGAAAATACAACAAAAGTAGAGTGCGAGTTACTGAGATATATAAGGGAGATATTTCAGATCCACTAGGAACCTGATAACGCGTTCCGGTACGCAATCAATATCAAACGAAATCGTTATCGAATCGCTATAAATGTCCATGTTAGATATTATTTTCAACTGCAAATCAGCATTGGTCATTTATTACATACTACAATATTTGGTGAGGTATGCATTATCGATTGCATATGCTGTCGACCGCAGAATTGCAAACATTCTACTGAACAGTGAACTAAAAAAAAAAAAAAGATACGGTTAATGCATTTTTCACTAAATCGAGTTAGTTTAATTTGTGGGCGTATGCGGGTGTAAAAAAAGGTCGTGCAGTATACGGGAATAGAAATTGTTATCGGCTTTAGGTATGTATATTCATAAGCTGAAATGAAAAAAAACAAAAAAAAACAAAAAAAAAAAAACATTACGAGATTGTGAGAAAATACCTGATTATTGAAATGGAAAAGTTGATTATCCCTCGCAAATGTGCTTACTGCCAAAACACTAATGAAAGACCTTTATGAAAAATTATTGTTAACGTTGAACCACTGTTAATCCTGTTGATGTGTCGAGAGTAAGGACACTTGCAGTTGTATAGGACACGACATTAAAATCCGAGTGCACTATGCGTCACTACGAGTCCAGTCCTTTTAAGACTAGTTCTTCGGGAGACCGTAGAATTTTCTCAAATTAATCTCGTTAAGTTGTATCGAAAGCCGGTTTTTTGAAATTTAGAATTTTATTATCTGTCTTATAATAGACAATGTTAAGATACTAGAGACAGAAAAATTTGGTAATAATCGAATTACAATAAAATCATTTTGTTGACCATTTTAAATCTCGTCATTACGCATCAAGGAATAAAACAACAAGGTTGAGCCAGAATTTGTTGACGTACTTAGGAAACATTGCTATTAAATGGAACAGAGAGGAAATGCCAATTATTTACGTGAAACGTTAAGTGTACATACAGCACAGCAATCATTCAGTACATAGGTACCTTAGTATTATCGCACATAATCGCTTGGATCTTGTCGAAACGAGCAGTTTTGTGTGTTGAAAAATTAAATCAGTACGTTTCGTGCATAAATTGATTAATTGAACAAAAAAAAAAAAAAACGGCTTGATAAACGCAGTGGAACAAAATTCCTCTTTTCAAGGTTGAGTATTGATTTACATAATAGATTAACTCTGTTATAACTATTTGTTGGGAATTATTGTTATTATTTTTATAACCCGATTAATGTATAAACATCGTATTACTTCTGATATGTCATTTTATTTTCATAAGACAGAAACGCGTCAATTTGTGGCGTCTTATATATGGTACATTGTTGTACAAACATGTGTCATCACAATGTGTTTGTTTTCGTTGTACATATACTTTAAGTCTTTACGTAACCTCTTGCTTTGCCCCCTTTTCGATACTATTTTTCCCGTCGAACGCAAAAATCCCTCCTCTTTCCAAAGAATACTGTCCGCAGGCACGCTTTCCTAATCCAACGCTATATTACAATATTTGCACAACGAAACCGTGAATAGCCTAGCGGATATTTAACTGAGATTCCAATGCATGAAAACTGGAAACTCAGGAAAAGAAAAAGCAGCACGGTCATTAGTTGCCGCATGGCTAAATCTCCGCTCATTTAAGATCACGGAATGCTGCTAAATATGAAAGACGCGTAGAGCCATTCATTAATCAGAAGTCTATTGATGTCGGTATTTCGTGCTTCGCAAAGATGGTACGAAAGATGAAAATGGTCCCTATTCAAATTCATGAACTCGGATACGAATTTTTATTTCGCGTGCTTCAAGAACCTAGAGAATACGAGAACTTATATCTCGAATCGTGGCTCGCGGAATAACGTCTCGAGAACTAGAGTACACGCGGTACATTAAAATCAATATTAATGTAAAACAGGTCACGGCCTATAATGCTATGATTTATATTTCTCCGTTTCATACAACTTATTGCACAGTTATCTTGATCACACAAAATTTCCATGAGGTCCTAAAAACATAAATATAATAACATATGTATATAGATTGATGACATTTCGCCAGGTTTAATCATAGTACGTACTGAATTATCTTTGACGGCGAATGTCAAGAGAATTTGTTGTCGTTACTCATTAATATATGCCTGTTATGTTACAATAATAACTTCTATTCACATCCAATAATTGTTTAGGATATATAGCTAACTACTGTACTGTCCCGTAATAACAATCGGATTCGAACAGTATCTATCATGGTGATGATTGCCTATACCCGTTTGGGTGTCTCGTTATGTATGGTAGTTAACAAATCGAATATCTATCACGAGTTTTAACTATCGATTAAGATAAATATTGATAAAAGACCAGATGTTAATATATACCTAATATAATTATCAGTTCAAGACCTACTACGCTGAACCGGAATAATTGGGAACAGGGATTACTCTAAACATCATTCGCAACATGAGTCGTGAAAGGGTTTTTTCTTTTGTTACAAGTCAACCGACGAGTCAGTTACTGTTGAAATATTTTTAACAGCTACGTCGCACTCATGCATGACCCTAGTTATAGGTGTTATTTCAGGATATATTGTATAAACGAAATATTTATGGTGTTCAAAGCATGTACCTCAGTTAAGCCTTCATAAAATCGTATATTTTGGAAAAAAAAAAAAATGCTAAACAAATAATAACTGAACATCAGTTGAACGGTTGCCTACGCACTAGTACAATTATGATGTTGTAAGTTAAATAAACAATAATAGTTAGAAACCTGAGTGTGGATTCGAAACCTGTGAAAAAATTCCGATGCGGTTAACTAGTAAGACCAAAAGTTTTGAAATGTGACCATTCCATAATTGCATGGGATTTCGTTCAAGCAACAAAATGGGAAGCGAATATGTGTGCAGAAAAGTGGATGTTATAGAGCGACTGAGTGGATCTATGCGACGTAATGGGTTTCGTTACATCAATGCAAACACTATAGATTTCTATCAGTTTCTCAATATTCGAAAAAAAAAAAAAAAACATAATAGACATTGCATCGAAACATTCTCTCCGCCTTGGCAAACGTGATGAATTACAAAATTATGTTTAATGCAATGAGGGATGCAGGTGCTCTCGTCATTATCGTTGTTGTGCGAAGATCATCAACATGGCGGATTTATCGGTACGTCTCTTTAATATCGAGCTCTGAGTGTGAACGGACACTACGTGGATCGTTGTCATGGTGTACTTTGACGATTCTTCGAAGAGTCTATGTCGAGGGCTAGTATCGTCATTGAAGAGAACAATCAAACGTATCATCTGAGAATCGTGCCAATCCGAAGCAGTTTGAAGACATTCTAGGTACACGTAGCTTCAGCACTGCCAAATGCTCATTCATCGGGACCTAAAAAGTCTCGCCGAGGTATGTCGATCAGTGAGTGTATGGAGTTTTAATCAGGATGAATTAATAGCAGGGCTGATGATGATCAGAAAACGAGCTCGTAAGGTTCCCGTCGGAAATGAAAGCCATGTTAAAAATCGCGGTAGGCTCTCGATATTAGAAGTGAAGAAGTGGAAGAAGAACAGATTTCGTAGCTCACAGCATTCAAGCTTTGCGCTGATAAAACGTTTCCCACAGGAAGAGGCTGCATTTTAGTATCACCTAGCATGGGTTGAGACTTCTCTGGCAGATCAATCGTTTGTATGTCGTAACGAATTCTATATGTGAATATCTGGGTACGTTCATGAGATCATTAGGTGACCCGGAGAGATACACATAAATGATGGTACGTTTGATATCGGAATCGAACATCCAACATTTTTTGTTTACTTTAGAACAGAATTCCCTGCACAGCTTACTTACCAATGGAGTTCAATTCGTTGCGTAAGAATGAGGCTAAAGTAAAAAAAAATAGATCCATAAACTGATGATTTAGCACGTCACGCCGATGGACAACTAAGATTTGATTATGACTAAAAGAACGTGCCCGGGGAGCAGTTCTGACGTATGTCCAGACATTCGAGAGCATTGATTGAAAACTAATATTGTTAGGGTAGATTCACGCTGAAACCCTATTGGGTGCATTTTTCCAGTACTCAGATGCATTGTTTTCGAACGAATTCCATCAATTCGTAGTCTATTCGATATGTCGGTGATGACTGGACACGTCTCATCTCTGAGTTCAGTGAAACTCTGAGCATAACTGTACGAATCGAAATAGGTACCTCGTAAGGTGGCTACCCCCTACAGTGGTTGAAAACATGTTTCAGTCAGTGCGAAATGCACTCGCACAGAGCACTGACCACCGCTAGGTAGAGAATATCGAGATTTCGGTCATCTTAGCCTAGCAGAAATAAGCAACGAGTCTCTACGGCGACATCAATGAATGGTGGGAAGGTACATCTTCAACATGTTGCAATTAATCGTATTAAATGAATCATCGTAGCTTCCTTAATTGTAGATGGCACTTGATGATTTTCCGAATTTCATCGGATTTTCGTTTGTTTTCGGTGGTGACAGTTGTGAGAATCTCGAGGTAGGCTGTATGTCGTGGAAGAAGAAGTAAATAAGGAGCAGGCTCCTTCTGTAAATCAGGAGAAATCGATACGTGATCATCGTCAATTAACGGATGAAGCATAATGATTGGCACGATATTTGGAGAACGATGTGTTGAAACATGATGATTCACATGGCCGGTGCGGGAGGTTACAGTCTCGATTCGTTGACATTCAGTGTGTCGTAACTTCAACTTAGGGACATTTGACATTCGGATGATGTCTCGATCCAGTAAAAGTTCTTGGACGTGGCTTCCGTATTTGAGCTTTCTCTGGATTCCCTTTTTCCAATCCTTGAATGTCTGAGCAGCAAGCCCGTGAACTCTAAGGGTCATTAAAATGTGATCCAAAGGCATGAGACTTTGCTGTAACTAAAAAGGGCACCGGCACGGCCGGTTGTATTGATATCGTTGACACAAGTGATCATGATATTCGAATTGCAAAAGTTTTTTCAAACGCTGTAAAATACGGTCTCATTCGTGCGCCCTTTTACTGAGATCAAGAGTTGATCTGCACTCATTGCCGATCATTGTTCACCTTCCATCGGAATTACACAATGGGTTGGTAACCGAAAATGGAATGACGTCTCTTTGTTTCGTTAGTCTTCACCGAATAGAACCGGGCATGATTGCTGTCGAACTTCTTCCGTGATTCGCTATGGCGGGTATGGAGAATGCGGTAAATTCATTTCACTTGGAAATCTTATCTACCATAGTTGGCAATGGGCAGTAGATCCAGCAATCAACCAGCATTCAGGCAAAGTTCAAAATATCCATGTCATGTTTCTACGGTTATAGATCAGAAAAACATATTTGTTTGTGATGAAGCCCCTTTCACGGATGAGAGGCGACCGATCAAAATAATCTCATGAATGACTTTGCGACTTCATAATGAAGGGTCTTCTTCTTGTTCACCCCATGGTATTAAATTTTACTTTTTTTCATTTTGAGTATTATTCGTATAATTTTAACAATAGATATAGAAATTCCAATGTCAGAAAAAAACCATTAAACTCCTGCCAATGATGTTCCAATACAATGGCGACTCGATCTTCTCTCAGTCTGCTGAAGCACTGAATGGTATTTAGGACTGCGCAAAGAGATGGCTGTATTATATGGTGCGGACGTCAGATTGGTACCTGTGCGTGTGTGTGCTTAATGCTACCATGAGCCTCTCAGTACTTATTCTTGTTTACGTTACATCATTGACAAATAAATTAATTTATCAATGAAAATATCGATTTGGTTGCGCAGACGGTGTAAATCTTGTTGATTATAATAAAAATTACCGTTGTCGTTGAATATTTAAAAGTCGTTACTAAATATTTGAATTTCCATGTGAATCTTAATCTTACAATACAATTCGTGTTTATGATCTATGCTATTCCGATTTGTGAATTAGTTAGATCATTTGATAAGATACTCGAACGTCTGATTACATTTTGTCCCATCCTCAGGAAGCGATAGGAATTGTGTATTTGGTCGACAGATAATTATTGTCATGTTAAAAAGCGATCTCGGTGCAACGTCGTGAACTGGCAGCGCAATACCGTGAGCTAAACGGAACGTACGTAAGGGGATTTTTGTAAGACATCCACAAAATGGCCTCCTTTTCGTGCCTGCAGCAAAATGCCGGTTGACGAGGTGCGTTATGCGCAGCGTCAAGCCAGTGCTCTAAAACCACTTTCTCGCACGCTTTCGCTGCACTACAGGCAAAAAGGAGAGAAGATTTTGTGGGCTTTCTTAAAGAAGTAGAATGTCATACTTCTACGAAATAACGGGATGCCGAAGACCAGTTAGGAAGTAGGCAGCACTCGCTTGAGGCTGGTGCGATCAGCTTTCTAACCTTCGTCGAAAAGTCGACTTTTGTGCAATAGTATCATGAAAAACTACCTGAACATCGGCGTTCATTGAGTGGTGAAATGAGAATGATTGGCAATCACCGGGGTTCATGCTTAAGGCGGCGCGCATCAATGAGTAGACAAGAGCTGAAATTCTTAGTTCGGCGATTAGGATTTTATGTCCGACAAAAGCCATTCTGTTAAAAACTATGAAGGCTTAAATGGGGTCACTTTACCGTAGTATAAAAAGAATCCCTAATTCTTAATTTCCATTGACAGTTTCAGAGTTTTCATGCAGAGTGCTGTGAATGATAAGTTAATCAAGTTATCATAAATTTTGATTATCCTGTGTATTTGACAGAGTATGTAGTGGAAGGGTTCCGTTATGGAAAAGAGCGAAAAATCGAACACTGCACTGCAGGACATGTGTTGCTACGGGTTTACAACAATGTATAGCCGGGGCTGTAAAGCTGTATTGAATGTTACACCAATAGAAATGTTTTAAATACCTCGTTCTGTACCGAAAATCTTACTGATATTTTGTTATGTCAAATATATGTTATTAGTGGTACTTTTAATACCAACACATCGTCGCAGTAGTTTGAGTGAGCCAAGCATTGAATAAATACCTCCTGTGACGGAAATTCTCTAAACGAGGTTAAGTTATTAAAGTTTGTCAACTACGTTGCTGCTTATTCAATGCTCGGTTCACCATACACTAAGTTCTGTGTAAGACCCAAGCGTCATAATTTTCTTAGTGTAACAGGACGGTTTTTGCACCATAGGAATATTGACTGGCATTTTTATAGAGTATTCGAAGCATAACTCGACTACATTTCACATACTCCGGTGCAGCTTAGTGCGTTTCTTATGAACGATAAATGCATTCATCGTTGCACGTACTATTGAAAATCGGCCTTAACGTTTGTGAAGAATACATTAAACCAACGACGCCGTTGAAAATTCTTTTCTTTTCGTTTTATAAGAATAGATTTGAGAAGACTGACAAAAAAGTCCATGCTAGATTAAGGAAGATAAACACATGTACATGAAGCATATCATTTTGCGGGCAGCCCGTTCTTACCGTATGATTTCATTCAGCAGCGCGTCGATCCAACATATCCGCTCCTCCACTCAGTCTGTCCTGCACACGATGTTCGCTACACACTTTTTATCATCACACGAGTGGTGCAAGATATTTCAATCCTACAACATTTCGATTCTACACATTTATTTCTACATAAACTGGTCCAACACTTTTTGTTTACGGCACAAGTCCATACATCGCGAAATCGAAGTAACACGTCCGTTTCTACCCAAACGCGATGTGTTCATAGCTTTTGTCATTCCGTCACATTTCTATTGCTGCGGATAGCGCCACGCTGTGGCCGCTTTCCGCAACTTCCAAGCAGTGTGTGGTGGGAGTGTACCTAACGTAGTCGGGTTCCCCCACCATTCCAAAACAGCCAATGAGAGTTTGTAAATCCATAACTGAAAGTTGTGTGTACCTGTCACGAGAGACGCTCACATCGGTCGTTAGAGATACTTCAATAGTCACTACAAAGCGTTCAAACACAATCCGATTGCTGCGAAAACCGGTTCTCAAAATTCTATAAACAATACAAGCGTTGCTGCACAAATCCGACCGGACACACTGTTATTCCCTATGTACATATTCACTCTTCACGTGCTCTATACGTGACATTTTGATCCTACACATTGACTCCTAGGAAAAATATTACTAACCACGTAGATACTTCAAAGATTGATCATTCGCAATAACTAAACGAGACTTCAGGTTCCAACAGGAACAGATTCTACCCGCCCGCTCTATATGCGTACATTGCTGCACACATTTGTCACTACACTTCGCTATTACAAGTGTTACACACTTGTGTGTCTTGCTCGTGAGAATATCTGACATCGGTAAGGTAGAACTCGAAGCAGTTTACCGCGATGGAAGAGATTCTTAATTGTTATGTATTAAACAATAGCCGCACACCACGCACGACTATTTGCAACATACAAGTGTAACATCGAAATGTGGAGGAAAGATATGCGAAAATATATTGATGTAGTGCGTAGGACCCTAGCAATCTTAACAACTGACTTACCGTAAAAGCCAACGGATGGTTTTTTACGAAGACAAGATTGAAAATTGGTCACGACTGTAAAAATAACCGTATACCGAAAGAACCGGATACAATTTAACAAAAAATTATTTTACAGTTCTTCTGATGCATCGGCTACCGAAAAAACAACCGAGTTTTGTTTTGTTTTTTTAGCAGTCGTTTTCGTAGTTGTCACGACCGATTTTCAGTTTTTTTTTTTTGCAAAAAACTAGCTCGAAGTTTTTACAGTGAACCGATGGTGGTTGAGACTGCTAGGGAATGGCCCCGCATGACGCGGTTTGTGTAGGAACGAATGTGTCGAGCAATGAACGCGTGTGACGCGAGGTGTGTGAAATAAATTCCTGTTGGAGCCAAAAGTTGCGCTTAGCTGTTACGAATAACCAAATGTTGAAGGATTCACCGCATGATTAATAATTTTTGTGTGGAAACCAATGTATAGGATGAAAACATCACGGAAAGATGGCGGATGTGATGGATGCACATGTGAGGAAATACCAGTGTATCCAGTCAGATTTGTGCATAAACGTTGATGTTTTTAGACTATGGCGCATCGTTTTGCCCGACAAACATAGTGTTTTAACGGTTCGTATAGGAATTATTGTACAGAATCAAGAGATGTAGAATTTGAAGCTCTTATAAATAGTGCACGAACAATAAAAATATTACGGAATAACAACATGTGTAATGGGGTTTGTGTAGAAATGGACGTAGTGTTTCAACCTTGCGATGTATTGGGTTGTGCAACAACCGGTGCGTGTTGAGCCAGTTTGTATACAAAAATTAATGTGTAGAACCGAAATTTTTTGCAAAACTCGTATGCTGATAAACAATGTGTAGTAAACATCGTATGCAGGATGGACTGAATGGAGGAACGGATGTGTTTGGTCGACACTGCGCTGAATGAAAACGGTCGGGCACAGAAAGCTGCCACTTTGCGGTGGGGTATACTGCCAAGCGAATTCGCAGGAATTTCCGATACTGTATAACAGGGATTTTCGGCCAAAGCAGTAATTGATCCTGTCCCTCAATATTGATAACTTTGATTTCATTGAAAATCCGAAGTTTCATATCTAACAATAACAAAAATTCAAAATGCGCTTCTTTATTTATGCCGGGAGTTGACAAGGGGTTCAAAATAGCGAATGGTTCAAATAGTGAATTTTACAACGATGGCCATTGTAGATTCAGTGGTTCATTGTTCTGAAATTCGCTGTTTTATCGATTCGTTACTTTTGGTCATTCGCTATCTTCACCTCCATCCCAAGCTATATAACTATATAAGCTATAACCATACAAGCTATATAAGCTATATAACTTCACACATGGGTGAGCAAGCGCTTAACAAATATACTTGCCAAGTTGTCCGTAAATTATTGGAGCGTTACAAATTCTATCTCTCCCGATTTCTGGTTAAAAAGGGAGTGTTTGCTTTTTCAAATCGGTGATCAAAAAAATGTATCGGAATCTAAATATGATCGATCGATTATTACAGTACTCTGATCGTGGGAAAAATGTCCATAAGCAAATATGACAAATTGTAGAAGGTGATTATTCTAGTATTGAGTAAGAGCGCTAACTACTACGCCAATGTCATCCATGTATTTCTCTTATTCGAATCGTCTTCTTTGCAATCCCGGACTATAACGATAGTGTCAGATTTATAGGCTTGCTAAGGTATACCCCATTCTTTAAAGAAACTTCATTTCGGTACCTATTCAGTGCTGTTGTAATTAAAATGTAAGTGAATATATCATACAGTAATAACTTGAATCACGTGTCTGACGGTAAAATGTTTCAAGGTATATCCCGGGTAGAAATCTATCAGGGCTTCCCTCTCTAGGAACCGGCCCAACTCGGGAGGTGACCCGGTTATTACGGGTAACTTATCCGTGTTGTGACGCGATGCACGGCTGCCATCTTGAGTGTAACATCAGGAAACCATGAAGACGTACTGATGAGGCTTACCTTAGTTCCTACTTTATCTCATGAGATAGAGTCAAATTCGAGTACATATCTTATTCCATAACTGTTTTTTTTCGTTTGGTAGTCGAAACGGCAATGCTTGCACTGACAATAGCAGTGAAGGTTAACTGTCGGTTCTGCAACATAACTTTACACGTATTGCTTTTGCATTTATGGAATCCTCGTGACGGATTTGTAAAATCAGCCGTTTTAAATCTCGAATTCAGCGATTGCAAAAAACTCGGGTCCTTCGGTTTCGTGCAAGGAAAACGCAGTTTATTTTTTCGTTTTTTGGTCGCCATTTTGAATTCACGAATAGAACATTTTTCACCCGTAACTGTCGATTACGGAAAACGCCAACTACTGAGTTTCATGCAAAACAACGTAGTTTTTAAATCTCGATCTTTTATATTAAAAGTGCTATGTTGATTTTCGGAATTAAAACCCTCCTTAAAACCCTCTGAACCCCGCGTTTCATTTGAAGCAACTCACTTATTGCCGTACTGGATTCATTTCGATTTTATATATTCACCGATCAATTCGATCATCAGCGATTTCAAGAACCATCTGGGAACAAATTTTATTTGAGTCACATCAATTTTGTAATTTTTTGTTCTAAGAATATTGAGTTGTGGACCCTACTATGCCAGAGAAATCTTTCAACGTTGGCCATTTCAAAGCCAAAATTTTGGGCAGAATTATCTTAGAATACCGATTTCAGATATCATATTCTATTTAGTTCATCTCTCTCACGACTCCGTCCGCACGACTTTCTTTTTCTGTTATCCTAAATTCATCATTTATAAAAACGTGTCAAATGTTGATATAGTTGATTTCATTGAGTAATTAGCGTGCTTGGTAAGGTAATTACGTAAATAGATAGGTTCCGTAGGTTTTAGGTTCGAATCCTATATACATCACTTCTCGAATAGTGTTGCGAAAAATCGTATCTGTAGACGATTCGCTTTTTTTTTGTTGTCATGTTAATAGAATATTATTGTTAAAGTTACTGCTAATTGCCCTGTTGTGAAAGATGTCCTTTCTAAAATGTATACTTAATTATAATTTATAATCATCTGTAATGAACGTATAGACTTTGGAGGTTACGCGCTTGCAGCGCCACCTTAAAGTCAGGCAGCCTGATCAGCGCCATCTGCGTCACAACATTACAATTCAATTTAGGGCGTTGTCAGGTTACCGTAGTGCCCCTACCAGGGCAGTCAGTCATCCTGACAACGCTCTGACAACAGTCCTAATATAATATCTACCCGGGATAAATAAGCAGTGATAGTGAAATTCCGAAATGTTACAATAATGTTACGGTAGTTGAGCTACAAAACGTGAGAATCCACTATTTCCAGGAGGTTCATCGGATAGAAAGATATAGTATTCCTAAACTGCATGGACAATCGAACTGGTCTTTCGCACACACCTTCACGCAGGTGTACTTGATTGGCGAATTACTTGTATTTTTTCTTGTATGAATTGTTTCGCGACTAATGAAACAGCAATCTCTAAATTGATGCATTTTAACGCGCGAAGTATTGATAGAATTTGAATGTATCGAGAATTATCGAAGCATTGTAGATTCAATTTTTCTGAATTCGATCATATATCTGCAGTTGTGCGGAATACGAAATAAACGTTAAAGATTCTTCCGTGCATTTCCTCTTTCTGAAGAACCTTCTTAAGGAAATTGTGAACTATAAGAACTTCCCGAACTATATTGATATTGTATTATATACGTGACGAAGCAGCGAGTACGATAAATGAGCCGTATCGGATATGAAAATTAGTGAAATAACAATTGCTAATTCGGTACGAATGGCCGCCCACGCGAAAAGTTATGTAATAGAAGTTAATAATGTTATTGCTTTCATCGATTCCATTTTATCATTTAGAATCCATGATTATAGTCAAACATTTGTATGTTTAAAACGGGAACGTGACGTTATATGAGGGTATTCAAAAAAGAGATTCAACGACGTAGTTTGACAATTTGTTAACAGTATCAAGTAAATAAATGGATTTGTTGATGTGTACATATGTTTTATCGATATTTTTTAAGTAAACTATCATTTCTAATATCCCCCTTCCCCCTCTGGATATGGGGGCCCTTAAGGGACTTAAAAAAATCACATAGAGGAAGTTCGCGCTACGCTTCTTCTACTACGTCATCTACATAGTTTATATTAAACTACAAACCCAAAAAGTCCTTCGAAAAAGGCCTGAAGCTCGTGATCAATCTGTTAAAGTTTCGTTCATTTATTTATTTATCTTAGTATCTATATTATATATTCTAGCTAAGTAATATTAAATAAAATAGATGCGTTCTTAGTTGACATTCACATAAACATTTACTTACACAATCCTGAAGACATTTGTACGGAATAACAGAACTAGAGTCATATTCTTACCGCCCTAGGGACGAGTAAGATTTGATTGCAATCGGTGCGAGAAACGCGGTTTTACGCACGCTGATATTCACATAAACATTAACTTAGATGATCATGAAGACATTTGCACGGAGTAACAGACCTAGAGTCATATTCTCACCGCCCTAGGAACGAGTAAGATTTGATTGCAATCAGTGCGAGAAACGCGGTTTCACGCACGCTAATATTTACATAAACATTAACTTAGATGATCATGAAGACATTTGCACGGAGTAACAGACCTAGAGTCATATTCTCACCGCCCTAAGGACGAGTAAGATTTTATTGCAACCAGTGCGAGAAACGCGATTTTACACACGCTGATATTCACATAAACATTTACTTACATGAACAAGAAGACATTTGCACGGAGTAACAGACTTACAGTCATATTCTCACCGCCCTAGCGACGAGTAAGATTTTATTGCACCCGGTGCGAGAAACGCGGTTTTACGCACGCTTCGCAAGTGCTACGCACATTCCTCACGATACTATTATCACAAACGTTTTCTTAACTCCCGTGAGTGCAACACTCGTGAGAAGAAGTTTTATCGCACTAGTAACGTAAAGTACTATAACTTAATGATTCGTTACTGCAATTTATTTAGCCCTGACGAATATTATTTTAACTCATTGCCTAAAATAGACAACTTCAGAATGAACTCGTCATAAGCTTGCGAGATATTGGCCGTAACCTATTGTTCCCCACGTCACATTGAACCTCCACTCGTCCCTTCGCCGATGCACTCAGACGCAATCACCTGAAGAGGCTTACGGAAAAAAATCGAGGTTGCATTGTAGGCAGGTTTCTTCAGAATAAAACATTGTCTTCCTTTGGTACGAAGTACAACGCCTTTTTCCATGGAGTTATATCTTTTTGTTGGGTTAACCTTAGAGAGTAAGGGTGAGGAAAAATATGAAAATTAACAGAGTGCGTTAGAACTCGGATGTTACAAGATGTAACGCTGGGCAGATGGGAGACTGCGCTCATTATCTCATTTACTTTCGCAAAGTTACAGTGGAATTAAGTAAGAGTACAATATATAAAGCGTGCTTCGTAACGTAGTGTATGTTTTATGTGCAATGTGCAAAGGAGGATAAGTAAACAAATTACTTTATTGAAAGTCATAATGCACCGCGTGCGAAGAAGCCCGATAAAAAATGTAGCCCATTGATATGTGCAGTCTATAGTATTATCAAAATAGCAACAACCAAATTGAATATGCCCCTAAAAGTGTGAATTCAAAAACTGCAACACGAAACTAATGTCTTTTGTCACTGATAAATATTCCTATATCAGGTTTTTGAGATGCACCTAAATCGAATTGCGTTCATTAAGAGTGCGTCTTGTTTGGGTATTGCTAACATGTTCTATGTACTCCGCTCGAGCCGCAACCTTGCGCCCTTGTGATCCTATTGTTCAAATCGATTTGTGGAGGCTGATGTCAGTTAGTTTTTACCGCATTCTATCCTAGAATACTGATCGGAAATCACTTGTGCTCTTGACTTAAAATGTATCAACGAAATAAATCAGTATAGCCTCGGGCGTTACGTTGCATTTTGTCAAAAATATAGTGGCATTGTCAGGCTTTGTGAGACTCCGAGTACTCAAATCTCTATGCAATTTATTTCTTCAATATATGATCAGAATAAAGTGTATTGAAAGTACAAATAAGCTGATTTGCATTAAATAACATGATTTTCTGCATTTTTTTTGTTTAGTTTCATTTGACCAGTTTGCCTCATTTAAATTGCTTTATCGGTAAGCCAAAATTTACGTAAAAACTTTCCATAACGAAGATAGAAAGGTGTGGTCGACAAAGCAAAGAATCAGAAAACAGGATGCAAAGGCTTTTTTATTATCAGCTTAAAAGTCGCAATTATCAGTAACTATTTACTACCAGAACTTCGATTGAACCCATTTTTCACTCGTTATGCTGTTGCGACGTCCAGAAAGTATCCACGGTGATTCGATTACTTTTGCGATACTTCGAAGTTTTCTCGTTATCGTTTTACAGACGAGCAGTCGAACCTTGCATATTTTTTGGTTCATTTATAGCATTGATAGGCTTGTTGAATTATTTTCGAATAATTCAAGGGAAAATTGTTTTTGTATTTAACGTTATCTATATATATTATAGGATTTTAATTATACTTATGTTATCACTCAGACTATCTACCAGATTACTGCGTTTCTCCAGCATAGCACTTTTCATACGTATGTGATGTTGGGACAGCGAAAGTTTATTAAACTCGAAGAAAATTGTACCCGCATGGTTTCGAGTGCTGCAAGAGTGAAATCCACTTCGCGTACCTATGCAAGCTATGTTTTTGAACGCAGGACGTCACAAAACTCTGGTCGAGTTATTGTTGCAAAACGCCCGAGTCAAAGTAACGTCATACTATAGTACCTAAAACTAGAAATGTTACCCATAGGCTTCGTACCTTCTAAAGTACCTTAGAAGGTACGTTCTAAACTCACTCTTTACAAAATTACCTGTTTTAATTTAACCATACACAAAACCCTGGTCGAGTTATTGTTGCAAAGCGCCCGAGTCAAACTAACGTCATACTATAGTACCTAAAACTAGAAATGTTACCCATAGGCTTCGTACCTTCTAAAGTACCTTCTGAGCTCACTCTTTACAAAATTACCTGTTTTAATTTAACCATACACAAAACCCTGGTCGAGTTATTGTTGCGAAGCTCCCGAGTCAAAGTAACGTCATACTATAGTACCTAAAACTAGAAATGTTACCCATAGACTTCGTACCTTCTCAGCTCATTCTTTACAAAATTGCCTGTTTTAATTTAGCCATGCAGGGTAGGAAGTTCATGAAAAATGACAATGGCCCACTATCGAATAATTTAGAGGTGGACCCTCCAAGACCCTAGCAATCTTGACCACTATCGTTTCCCTCTGATTCACCGTAAAAACCACCGGCAATCAACCGGATGGTTTTTGCAAAAAAAAAACAGGAAATCGATCGTAACGACCGCGAAAACAACCCCCCTAAAAATATTATTCTGTTGTTTTTCCGGTAGTCCATGGTAAATCGAAAAAAACCGACCACATAACATTTTTAGGGCAGTCGTTTTTACGGTCGTTACGACCAACTTTCGGTTTTTTTTTGTTTTCCAAAAAACCACCCGGTTGTTTTTACGGTAAAACGGTGGTTGTTGAGATTACTAGGGACAGGTGGCGATTATGAGTCGAACACTACTCGGTAAACAGAAAAATCGGTAACGGTAACTGTAACTGTTACATAATACTTGAATTGCATAACAATTACATTGCTGAGTGGGAAAGTGTAACTTCGAAGCTCACCCTTGACAAAATTAGGTAGACGGACCTAGAATTGAGGTAAATGAAGAACTACTAACTCCGACATGTGATTGTATATCAAATATCATCCGATAATATTTTTCACCACAGTGTACAAAGATATAACGAAAAAAAAAGAGACAACGATCATAATAAAGGCTGTCCATTATGACCACGCTGCAAATGACCGATTGAAAAGTACTAACATAAATGATCGTTATCGTGTAATGATATTTCAAACATTTTCAGAGACTTCGTGATTAATTTAAATATGTCCGTCACAACAATGCAAATTTTTTTTATTTTTCGAATAAACCGTTTATCTTATCGTGTTCAATACGTTTATAGCATATTATGCAGATATAATTAGGGTTTCCACTGTGTTTTTCCAGAACTTTGACGTGTGAATAATAGAAAAAATACAGAGACGATAGTGCAATTAATCATATCCAATTAGAAGAAAACATGACTACCGATTTTTATAACCGCCTTTGATTCCCATGTACGATAATTTTGCGTAACTTATAATTAATGATAAAAATTCGTTGCGGCGTATTTGTTGGCCTGATTGACATGGCAAATATCTGTATTTGAATACGATAAATGACTGACATAATGCAAATAATAAGATGATTAATAACCTTCGATTGTCGTGTAAAATGCTGCAGGATAGTGTTTCATATATCGAGGAACCAATGAGATTACATCAGCAACTGAACATATGCGGACATTCTGAACATACCGATCATTATTCTTGTGAAACGATACTAAAATTCAAGTCAAGTCTCTGAGGTTGGGAGTTAATATATACGTAGGAAATTTTTCATTATTAGATCTGAATACCATTGGAGATGAAATGAAGCCGAAATGATTAGGGTGATGATGAAATGAGATTACACCAGCAACTGAACATACCGAACATTCTTCTTGTGAAACGATACCAAAATTAAAGTCGAGTCTCTGAGGTTGGGAGTTAATATATGCGCGGGGAATTTTTCGTTATTAGATCTGAATACCATTGGAGATGAAATGAAGCCGAAATGATTAGGGTGATGATGAAATGAGATTACACCAGCAACTGAACATACCGATCGTTCTTCTTGTGAAACGATACTAAAATTCAAGTCAAGTCTCTGAGGTTGGGAGTTAATATATGCGTGGGCAATTTTTCATTATTAGATCTGAATGATGTCGGAGATGAAATGAAGCTGAAATTATTAGGTTGATGATGAGATGATGTGAAGATGATTAATATCCTTCGATTGTCGTGTAAAAGGCTGCAGGATAGTGTTTCATATATCGAGGAACCAATAAGATAACACCAGCAACTGAACATATGCAGACACTCCGAACATACCGATCATTCTTCTTGTGAAACGATACTAAAATTCAAGTCAAGTCTCTGAGGTTGCGAGTTAATATATACGTAGGAAATTTTTCATTATTAGATCTGAATACCATTGGAGATGAAATGAAGCCGAAATGATTAGGGTGATGATGAAATGAGATTACACCAGCAACTGAACATACCGAACATTCTTCTTGTGAAACGATACCAAAATTCAAGTCGAGTCTCTGAGGTTGGGAGTTAATATATGCGCGGGGAATTTTTCATTATTAGATCTGAATACCATTGGGGATTAAATGAAGTTGAAATGATTAGGGTGGTGATTTCAATATCCATAAGCAAACATATTATACATACGCTGAAGCATAGCATCTGCTGAGGTAACGAAATGAATGCAATTCTAAATGAAAATCTAAAATTACATTTATCGCCTTCAAAGTTGAAGTCTAATTAACAAAAGAGAAGAAAAAAAAAAAACAAAAAAAACACATAGCGGTCCGTGGATAATATTGTTATTTAGAGCGATAGTGCAAACCGATTAAAAAGTTCGATGAATAGCTTCGCAAAAGAGATTTTATTCGCCGTGTAATTAGAGACTGATGTAAAATGTTTTTTCCTGAATTGGATTTCTTGCCGCATAAGTTTATCCACATATTTCAGAGCAAATCGTATAATTAAAAGTCGAGATGAGTATCGAATAAAAAAAAACGATTTATATGGATATAATCTAACGGGAACTCGTCGCACTGCTCGTCAACTTTTAATAGACTTAATAATTTAGAATAAAAAGATATTCCTGAGATATTTCAGATCCCATTGCGGAAAATTGGATGTAACTCGGATGATACGTTCTCGGGATTACTGCGTTCATATTAACAGACGCCGGGTTTTGTACTCTGTCAAAATAGACATGTATATATCTCTAGGTTCTGAACAAATTTCATTAGCAACAAACACATAATGGTTACATATAAGACTTGTTGAAAACGAGAAATAACCACAAATCAGATATTCCATTTCAATTTTATGGAGTTTGCCCTGCTTTGAACACCATTCATAATTAGACGGCCCATAGATTATAGAAGTGTGTACGACACTTGGAGCATTTAAACGAAAATTATGACTGAAATCGTTTCGAGAAAATATTTACATTAACAAATCGATAAAACATGGAACAATACATCAATGCATTTCAAAATTACGTACGGATTTAAAACCGCACCTACTATTCGCTACGACCGGCCCCATTATTATTGAGATTTGTTGGCATCACAAATATAAATGTGCATTCTAACGTAAGCTCGCATGCACAACTATAAATGCTCATTGAAGGCTCGCGGTAATTTATTATAATGGCCCTACTGCGAATATAATGCGTGTGATTACAGCAGTAATATTACAATTATTGATACCATTATATACAAGTTTTTTACGACTTATATTAAATAAACCATAGACCAGTTTAAAAAATAATAAGTCTAAAGGAGAAATCAGAGAATAAAACAAAACATTCAGGTTAACCATTGTTGTCTGTCAGAGAGCGTAGTATAAAGGTATTTTAACTTAATCGAATCGAGAGGCGAATTAAAACGAACGAAATTGAGCGAAAGATAGAATATACAAGTGCAGTTGTGGTGAGAGTACAGTAACTACTAGAATTTAAAAAATGTATATGTATATGTATGTATATACATATACATATACATACTTATATATCAACATATATTTCAATGTACATATCCGTATATGTATATATGTATATACATATTGTGTAGTTAATAGCATGAAACAACAATGATGATTTTATTCAATGAATATATTGAGATATATAAATCGATGCCGATGCCGGGGCCTGTTTAAAATGTCGAGATAACAATGCCCAAAATTTCCGGCATCACCTAACGTAACCGTGTTATGTAGGAAGTATCCAAAACTAATGATAATTTCTCGTGTTATGTGGCGAAGTCTAAAGAAATTGACGAATAAGAGACCGTAAAATGATTTCGCCCATTAAAAAAAAAAAAAAAAGATTAATATATCTGCAAACTAAAATGTACACTAGTATTAATTATATCAATAAGTGCCCACTGAAGTTACTAGTTGTAAAATGGACCTCAATTTTCTGAATCCGGGCACGGTTAGCCCATTCTACACGCTGTCCATCTGACCACACTTGGTCCCCACTTCGACGCTCATGTACGGCTTATTACGATCCCGGATTCAAAGAGATGAGGCACATCGTCGATTAATAGCGGTCGTGTATGCATGATATATTACGCTTTTGAAAAATACAAAAAATACCGGATTTATTATAACTGTTACCACATATGCCGTGTACCATGTGCGGCTGTAAGTATTGATTTCATGAATGTACACTGGACCGATTGGGATGTGAAGTCGTCTCAAAATGTGTGGCGGACAAAACATAGCACATTTGTTTTTTTTTTTCATTAGGAAAGACAATTAAACATGGAGAAAAGGGGTGATTGTAGGAACCACGAAATTAATACGTGCCGACCATCAGGCATGGTAGGATGGGTGGGAGTCAAAATAACGAATTACCAAAATAGTAAATGGTTGAAATAGCGAATCTCGAAATAGAGGAACGTTTGAATGATCTAGAATGATGATCATTATGAAATTCTTCTATTTAAGTAACTCACTACTTTGGCCATTCGCTATTCTCACCTCGATCTTATTAAAACACATTCAAAATAGCGAATGGCGGAAAAAAGCGAATTTCCTAATTATGGACCATCTACATTCAGACGTTCCTTATTTTTAAATTGGCTATTTTAGCCATTCGCTATTTTGAACCACAACCGGTAGAATGTGGCATTGGCAGTTATTGGATGCCAGAACCAACCGGTTGGTAACGCCAAGCAAATTACGTCTAACGATCCAAGCATTTAAAAGTGGGTTTTCTCAACGAACCATTTTTCTCCCTGTATGGCCCCTTTCAAAGTTTCAAAAGGAACGTACATTCAGACGGTCTTTATTTTAGCCATTCGCTATTTTGAACCACAACCGGTAGAATGTGGCATTGGCAGTTATTGGATGCCAGAACCAACCGGTTGGTAACGCCAAGCAAACTACATCCAACGATTCAAGCATTTAAAAAGTGGGTTTTCTCAACTAACTTTTTTTTTCCGCATTTTTCTCCCTGGATGGCCGTTTTCAATATTTCAAAAGATGCTTTTCTAATTATGTTTTCATAAAAATTGGCATATAGAGTACCTGCTCAAAATAACCGAGAACGTTTTGGCCTTGCGTTGGGTATAACAAAATGCCAATCCCTTTAATGGTGACAAACCTATCCGGAAGGTTTCATTGGTTTCTCATGGAATAAGAAGTATCTGTATTACCTTCGTCGACAGTTCAATGTTTCGTAGCTCTAGTCTAACCACGAAAAGGCTCATGCTGTAACCCTGTGCTCAAAAAACAACCCCGCAAATGGGCAACACAAGATATTAAACTTTTGTGACATCAGGTTTAAAAATGAATATCATATAGGGCACGGTGTAAAGGTAATACAGATTTTCCTTCAACATTCTTGATTCTCTCAAAGAAATAACATTTTTTTTTGTACTTTTCAATCATTTTCTGGGCGGGCAATTACATCAGGAGTTGGCATGGTAGTTTTTGTTTCCTGAAGTGAGTTTGTTATAATTATTGTTGATTGATGAGTCAAAATGTTGAATTAATTATCAGTTTTAGTATTAGGCGAGTTTCCAAGTGCCATTCAATTACTGTAATTATTAGGAAGATGTCTTAGTTTTTGAATGTATATCTCGTACGAAAATCATTGATCAAATCGATGAAATTCGGATTCATTCCGGCAAAATCTAATGACTCTAGGCACTTGCTATTCCGCTACAAATTAAGGCGAGAATAATTGAGAGCCGCGAAGAACCCGTGTCACACCAACGTTTGTGGCTTGGGTTTTTTGAGATGAATTCGAAACTTACAGACGAACTTGGTTCGCCACGGTCAAATGCAAACGTATGTTAATTGCAATGGTTCGATTCGACGATGCAAACACTGAGTTTATCAACCGTCATATAGTGGAAGATTAAGATTTTAATTCAACAGGATTGAATGTTAAATCCAGCTCAGACAAGATGATTAATAGATCGATAAAAGTGGATGTTATTGTGTATCAATTTGAGTAACAATACGTATAGTAACAAATACAATCTTGTTGGGTGTTTCGACCCGGATAACAATACATCGCATATTTTGGATGATGACATCATAATCAAACTGGGTATCGCAATTTAGAGTCTGTTGTGACGTCCTTACACTGAGAAAACGATTAATCCAGGCTAGCAAACTTTTTGCTAAAATAGTGGCAACATTCGTTCATTCGGTGGATTAACAATTTTTTTACCGGGGTTAAAAATTAATTTGGTAACTTAACAAATTCCGGTAGGTAAACTAATTCTTTTAGAAGCCTACCAAAATTTGTTTGCTCCGCCAGCGCTATTATTGTTTTGGCAAAATTTGTTGAGCCAGGAAAATGGTTTTCCCGGTGTACCGAGGTGGAGTTCTTTATTTTTACACGGTTGCACTCATTGCACTTGGCGCGGACAACCAGAGAAAAACTTGCAAGCATTTACGCTTTGTACATAGAGGTTCAAGAACAATACATAAGACTATACATATACGGAAATGAGGAAACGCGAAACTTTACCGATACTTTGACTCGCTGTTTATTATCTATCCTCCCTAACGTTCCCGGTACACACAGTTATATTGCGGCAATGTAAACGACTATGACAGAAGATATTGGCTGAACGTTACATGTTAACGCACATGTTTGTTGGATTCTCCGACTCACCGATATAATATTGTTATATTATACTGTTACATTTATTTAATACTCCCGGCGTTTTCGCATGAGGTGACAATTTAACAAATTGAATAATAGATATATATATAACAATAATATGAAATCGAAAAGTAACTGTATGAATTAACTGTTAATTTTTACGATTCCTAAGCTGAAAAATTCGGGTCACCCACTTGACATGGAAAGCCCCAAGTATATAACAACTGTTATATTACATCGCCACTTCTCATAGCGATTATCTATCCTTTATTATTATTATCTATCCTCCCTAACGTTTCCAGTACACACATTTGTATTGCGGCAATGTAAACGACTATGACAGAAGATATTGGCTGAACGTTACATGTTAACGCACATGTTAGTTGGATTCGCAGACTCACCAATATAATATTGTTACAAAACTGTTACATTTATTTAATACCCCCGGTGTTTTCGCATGAGGTGACAATTTAACAAATTGAATAATATATATATATAACAATAATATGAAATCGAAAAGTAACTGTTAACAGTACTGTAACATTGCAGTTCAATCACTGGCATAATTTATTCAAATTTTTATGATTTCTAAGCTGAACAATTCGGGTCACCCACTTGACATGGAAAGCCCCAAGTATATAACAACTGTTATATTACATCGCCACTTCTCATAGCGATTATCTATCCTTTATTATTATTATCTATCCTCCCTAACGTTTCCAGTACACACATTTGTATGGCGGCAATGTAAACGACTATGACAGAAGATATTGGCTGAACGTAACATGTTAACGCACATGTTAGTTGGATTCTCCGACTCACCAATATAATATTGTTACAAAACTGTTACATTTATTTAATACCCCCGGTGTTTTCGCATGAGGTGACAATTTAACAAATTGAATAACAGATATATAACGATAATAAGAAATCGAAAAATAACTGTTAACACTATTGTAACATTGCAGTTCAATCACTGCTATAATTTATCCAAATTTTAATGATTTCCGAGCTGAAAAATTGGCGATTATCTATCCTTTATTGTTATCTATCCGCCCTAACGTTTCCAGTACACAGTTATATTGCGGCAATGTAAACGACTGTGACAGAAAATATTGGCTGAACGTAACATGTTAACACACATGTTAGTTGGATTCGCAGACTCACCAATATAATATTGTTACAAAACTGTTACGTTTATTTAATGCTCCCCGCGTTTTCGCATGAGGTGACAATTTAACAAATTGAATAATATATATATATAACAATAATATGAAATCGAAAAGTAACTATTAACAGTACTGTAACATTGCAGTTCAATCACAGGTATAATTTATCCACATTTTAATGATTTTTGAGCTAAAAAATGGGGGTCACCCACTTGACATGGAAAGCCCCAGGTTTTATTACACGTATATAACAACTTTTATATTCTAGAGCCACTTTTCATAGCCATAACATTATTTCAATACATATAACTTCGATATTATGTTGCCGTGATGAAAACGTGTGGGCTATCATGCGAGATTTTTGAGTACAGAATTTTAGCCCTGCATTTACAGCTGGGAATTATAATATTGCCATTGTTATTTTACGAACTGAAGTTGAAATTAAGTTGGTACTGAAGTTGAAACTTAAACTGTCTTTATTGTTGTTGTTGTTGTTGTTGTTGGAAAATGCTTATACAAGAGAGGCTAATCAATTGCACAACTTTTTGCATTCACTCAATATTCGTTGTAAATAATAACTCGCCTAATGTAGAGTCAATAGTGCTCGTATTGTGCAAAAATAATATGCTACTCCGTTTTGAAGAATGTCTGTACATCAAAAACCTGTCCGAGAATGTATTTGAGGCCTCCACTGGATACTGTTGCTGATAACGCGCCATCTCGGAGACAATGGATCGCAGTTGATGAATTTCGTCGTTTTTCGAACGATTGATGAAAAAATTGTTAAACGCCAAAAAGCTATGCAATTGATCTCTGTTATTATTGGTATATTATTATTTGTTCAATAACTTGCTTATGAGGCAGTATAAACCTCTTTTGTCGACTCCGCAAATCAAAAACCCACAGTTCATACACCATAATATTGAAACTTCTAAATCTATCGTATAGCTTATGCTCATGCCATTAAGTCCAATATTAACACCGTCATTTTAACTATGTACACACAATACTTTATTGAATAATTTGACACGATATCATGAATGCAATTTTAATATTGCACTATTGGCCTTAAAAATGTTACCACTTTTTCATGTCAGAATAACTAGTCCAAGGGAATGCCAATACTTCGCCGATTTCTCCATTATTCTCCCGTAAGTGCAATAGATCGGATGCCTCTATTTTCTGAGTTCTGTAAATGCGCAGCTATAGATTCTGCGTGGAATGCTGTTTTAATGCGACTCTTTGTAATTTATTGACACTGTTGAAAATGTTGTAAGCTTTACAAATTGTCTACTGTTCTGAGTTGAATTAAATTGACACATGCATTATATAAAATATAAATTCAAGCATAATGTAATGCCGTACGATGGTCAACCGTCGATTTCGATACTCCGATGTTGAAGTTAATGTTAAATACATGGAATAATGAAAAACCGTAAACGTATTTTTTAAAAACCTAACATAATTACCGATCGTTTCGATATTTGTATATAGTATCTGGGCTTTTCAAGTAAATATGTATCTCAATATCACTGTTCGATACCTTAGTTCAAAACTGTCAAACGCCAGAGGACACTCATTCAATTTTGAGTTTCCCCGAACGTCTGCACTCGATCCTATGCATTCGCGCTGAATCCCGCAAATGTATAACCATGCATGCGTTTTACGACGTGCACTAACATTGAAATCTTCCATCCATGCGCGTATAAATGTCTTTAATCTTGAACATTGTTTGCGATAGAATTTAGTTACTATTGACATAATTCCGCACACTGTAACAAATGTGGCGTTAACACCAATGAGCGTTTAATGTTGTATTTCGGACTTAGACATTAATATCCAGTCAGTGATGTAAATCTTCAAAACCAAAATAGTTCACATCAACACCGAAGTACTACATGTCAACAACCATTGATGTCTGATCAACACAAAAGTGCGAGGACCTCTTGAAATTACATCGCGGTTCTAATTCCACACTATATATTACAGTGTTTAGGAGCTGAGTGGGCAAATCGATCTATAACCCTCTTGTAAGATTTCTTCCACGCTTGGTGAAATTTTTTTCCAGATTAGTGGAAAAAAAATCTCTACAATCTTGCAGACTATTGCAAAAGTAATGCGTTATCTGAAAAGCGAATTTCAGACTTTGTCAAAGACTAATTTCAATACCTTTTACTATATAAGATCATAAATAATATTGAATATTCTTTCCGAGATCCTGAGACAGGCGACACGATTTTTCCTGTATCACAACTTTTTTTTTTCTTCTATGGAACTCATGAAAAAGATTTTCAAGCAAATCTGCGATCGACTTACACTCTGACCCCGCAAACTGCAAGTGTTCGGGACCGGAGTCGCAGTTCTCGAGTGCGCAGTGGCCCCGCCCAGCGAGCCAATCACGTTGCAGCCGATCCCTACCTCTGCGGTTTCGAACTCCCGCCAGGCGGCAAGGCGAGCTTACAATTGGTGAGATTGGTACGCGACACTAACGCCAGAGGGAGGGCAGCGCGAGCGACTAGTTGCACGGATTCGTTGCAGTTTGTGGAGTCAGAGTGTATTGAGTTATGAAATTCGAATGTTAGATTCTACTGAACTACACTAATCTCAATGCCAGAATCTATAGAAGACACCTTCCAAACTTATTATCCGCGGAATGACTTACTGATAGTCTGACCCTTGTCAACGAGATGATTTTTATCTGCATATATATCAGCATTTGCTATAACTAATTGAATGAAAACGTAATTTTTACATGCATCCTAAATCATATGCAGTAACTCAATACGAGCTGTACTGAAAAAGGTCTTGTGAACAAATTGCAACATTGCTTTTGAGTTCTGACTTTCACGGTATTTTCTGTAGTTCTTTCAGCGATGTGTCGATCACGTTAAAGAAAATGATATAAATATATATATATATATAAATCTATGATATGAAATAGCGTACTACATATCTAGTTATGAGGAGCGAAAAAATGACGATAGCATACTAAATTTGCGTTAAAGCTGTTTCGAGTGATTGAAGGATTTGGATCTCATTCCAAATTTTATGGGCACTGTAAGTAGCTAATGTGAATGAATGCGATAGGCAAAAGCATTGCACAACTTTAATAACTATTTACAAAAAAATTTATATCGCTGCATCCCTTAATCATAAAGTGAATTATGTATTGAAAAGCGTATATCATATAGAGAAGTTCCTGTAATCGCGCTAAAACATTGTATTGAGTGGAATTTGAATGTATAGAAATGTTCCAGTTCAACTGTTCTTGTTCAATTATTTCGTTTTGTAATTGCTACGTTTATTTACCAAGAGTTCTTCGTAAATATCGATTTCCATCAATATTACACTCAATTATCGTCAACGTAGAGCATCGTCATGATAAATTCGACATGTCAACTTTAGATCGAGAAGCGAGTACAAAACTCACTAACAGAATTCTCCTCCATTAGCTTTCGAGTACGAAAGGACCACGAAAATTTGTTCATATGTATATATATAATAAATATCCGCTATTAAATATGGGTATACATATGTATATATATATATATTTATATATATATATATATGCATATTTAATCCCATACAAAACGGGCGGCTGGAGATATGTAATTCGTTCTAGTTAATAAAAGACCTGATACAACTTAGTATGAAAAATGAAAGAATGAGCCCTGAATCGACTATCCGCCAATATATTGCCCCATTCTTATATCTACTCACCAGCTTAACACCAAAATATATTGTAATATATTGTAGATTGTTGTAGATAAATTAAATGCGGCACACCGTACATTGTTACTTTTTGTGGACAATATAAAATACACAGATATAAATAAGCACATTGTCATATTGATTTGAAACCCTTAATTAACCTTTTGACGCTTATTGTTAATATTTATAGCATCACACCAGTGATAATTCACACTACGTAAGACTGAGTCCATGTTAGATGTTCAAAGGCGTTCAATGATGTCCGAATGAGATCCAGTGAAAACCCTATATTTATATGGAAATTTTGAAATTCAGTTGGTTCGACCAGAAAAACGATTCAGAAAAACGAGCGTAACGTCAGACAAAAGCAAACACGAGCGATGCAGAGGAGCCCGGAACAGCAGTTGAAAACACGGAGCAAAAGGTTGCATTCAATTTGTCAGGAGAAAACGAAGTCGGTACTTTTTCAGGCTTAGCCTTAACCAACTCCAACCGCCTCAGTTCGGGCCAGACCTAACGCGAACCCCGGCCTAACACAACCTTAGCCCAGATATACCTGGTTGTAGTGCAGGTAAGCCGAAATTTCGCGTGATTGCGAAGTTGCCGAAAGTACTGCAGGGCGGAACGCGCAAGAGATATCGCATTACACTTTTTGTAGCAGCGATAACATCCGATCATGAGCCGTCATCTTGATACGGATTGCGGAGTTGATCCACGACGCAGGTGACCGAGTCAGTCAAATAGTACGAGGCGATGTAAGCTGGTGGATTGTGTCACGCACACGATTAACCAAAATGCCAATTTTATGAGCTAGTGAATGGATGACCTGGACGGCAGTCCTGGCTGTAGAGCAAAGCGGAGAACGAAGAGTACGTCACTAATAGCGCGATACACAAAGACACAAGGCGCTTCACGCGAGTCAGAAAAGTCATGTAGCGAGCCGAAATGTGATCATGCCCAGTGCGAAAAGCGAGCACCGTCAACTTTAACGGTGAGATCCGATATCAGTGCACGAAGACTCCCCTGAGGCTGCCGGAGGCCAGCCTAGAACGACGCACGATCCAGTGCCACGTGCTTATCAACAGATGCAGTCCCACTACTATCTAGTGTAGCCTGGCAGGACGGAGATGATAGGCTCCGATCTACCAACTGGAAACCTCTTTAGGAGAGAATAATTCTGCAAACAGCGACGGTGAATGAGAGCATACCTTGCAGCGAAAAGTTTTACGGTCAGCCGAAAATGCATTAAAACTTGAGCCTCTAAGCGTGCATTCGTTGGGGAGCAGCTTCCCATAAGGGCTTCAGGATCACACACTAGACGTGATGAAGCCAGGCGCGTTAGAGAGACCATATTACTCCGACAGCAGCAGATGAGCGAAATAAGTAGAGGGACCGACAACGGCCATGGGCGAGAGTCCGAAGCGAGAGGAAAAGGGCGACCGCAAATACACGTGGGAGGAAAGCACCGAAATAGCAGTAAATGTACGCGGTGTGAAAAATGTAAATACACGACACCAGTATTAAGGGACCAAAGTCCGAGTCCAAACACACCCACACCATCAACACCAACTGTATCCGTGTCGTACCGTACTAATAGACTCGCACCACATATGCCCCAGCTACAACCGACACGGTACCGTTACACGAGATCAACGGCCGGTAAATGAACATGTTTGAAACCGAAAATGCAAATTTGACATCAAAAAACGATGTTGGACCAAAGGCAAGCGGAAGATGGACCCCAAAAACATCCCGAACAGAACTGGATATACATAAAGCCGAGAACAACCGAAGGATACGAGAAGCTAAATGAGGTAGTAATCGATCAAAATTAAAAGCGTCCGTTTGCTACGAGTGATAATTCTGTACTCATGCAAACATATCAGGGATATCTCTTGCCTGCAGCGAAAAAGAAGTTGTACAAATGATCTATCGGTCCCGACACCAGCCGGATTAGCTTGAATGCCGCCACCTACTCAGTTGTTCGATAAAACTATAACTTTGTTGGTAACGTACTGACTAATCGAGATCATAAGCAGTTGGTTAGTGCAACAAGTTGGATTAGACAGCAGCCATGACAAATGCAGGAACTAAGTCGTTGATTGTACGAACTATTTGTTGCTACTAATCGAGGAAAGTTGAGACTACAATTACGATTTCGTTACAATGATTGACACGCGGCATACCATATGCTCGATTTGGTCGCCGAAACTTTTTTTTTTTGGGATAAAAACGAAACACACGGTATTGGGCTAGTATTTCAAAAAAGAGTCCTCTTTACAGATACATTTCATGAATAAATTACATAAAATATGGAATACATGTGTACTGTGACGTGATTTTCTCAAAAATGACGATCACATGGTTTAATGCTACCGAGATAGCTACGTTTTACGATTTCAGGGCTCCTCTCCTCGAATTTAACAGTTTTAGCTGATAAAGGTTGTTGGCGATTTTTTGTCGTCGTTGTTAAGAGAATACCGGAGATCGGTGCACTCAAATCTGTCGCGTGGATGAGAGCTCAATGAATCGAGCAGTCCGGCAGATAAGAGTTACCGATCTTTTGCGGTTAGTTGCGGACCGGTGCAAATCCGGCGCCCTACGGTGACAGTGCATTGCGCTGCAGAACGGGTGGGGTTAAGTTGTGTCTTGCATGTGATAGGGTATCCTAGTGCAATTGGTTTTACGAAGTAGAAGCCCGTTTTCGCGTGAAGCGCTAAGGGAGGCCACCGTATAGATCTCAGTTACGTTACCGGTACAAGTTGCGTTCCCTCTATCGCTACGAAATAATTCGAGGGAGAGGACAATAGTTCTTGGGTAAGGGATTTTGAGGAGTCAGAATAATAATAATGAATCGTTCTCGATGAACACTCGTAATAATCAGTCTTCCTCGGGACACCGCCGAGGTGCGTCGAGATCGGCAAGCGCTCCCGTGTTGACAGTTTCTCTGCCGCTCGCGCGCGCGTCTTCGCGTGGTTGACGAGCTCAGGCCAAGCTACGTTACGTGAATACGGTGAGTGACCGTGTGGTGCGAGTTTTATTCCACGGAATAAAACTCGAGTTTTCGGTAGTTCCAGTGCAGTGGGAAGACTGCACTTGTTGCCATGGTTCCCGTGGATCCTCGATCTCCCTCCTTGAGATGTTTTTGGTGGAAACAACTTCGGTGAGTCGTTCTCGCTACGTAATTTATTGTAATTCGTTTTTTAACGGTTTCCCGTCATGATTGTGACGCTCTCGCTGTGCTTTGTCGGTTCTCGCGCATTCCCGAATGCGAATTCATTATCGATGTTCGCTCTCGATTTTTGTCCACGGGACATTAGTTTTCGCAATTTATATTTGATCACGATTTTCGGTATTTATTGCACCTTACCGCGACCTTCCCTACCAAACCTAGCAGACTGAGCGGCTGAGCATTTCCGCAACCGTTCGCCTCTGCGAGTGCATCCGGTTGCGTTCGGTAAATTTTACGCGCCCTCAATAATTTACCACGTTACCGATCTAGGAATTTTGATTCCGATCGCTAGTTTCGCCCCGAACTCTCGATTTGGAGTTTGTAATTAAGCCACTCACTCGATCCCTCGGACATACCGGTTCGTTAATACCGGACGAACAAAGCTTAACTGAGCATTTCCGCAACCGTTCACCCCTGCGAGTGCATCCAGTTGCGTTCGGTAAATTTTACGCGCCCTCAATAATTTACCAAGTTACCGATTTAGGAATTTTGATTCCGATGCGAGTTTTGCCTCGAACTCTCGATTTGGAGTTTGGGATTAAGCCCCCCACTCCATCCCTCGGACATACCGGTTCCGGCAACCGTTCGCCTCCGCGAGCGCATCCGGTTGCGTTCGGTAAATTTTACGCGCCCTCAATAATTTACCAAGTTACCGATTTAAGAATTTTGATTCCAATCGCGAGTTTTGCCTCGAACTCTCGATTTGGAGTTTGGAATAAAGCCGATCCCTCGGACATACCGGTTCGTTAATACCGGACGAACAAAGCTTAACAGAGCATTTCCGCAACCGTTCACCCCTGCGAGTGCATCCAGTTGCGTTCGGTAAATTTTACGCGCCCCCAATAATTTACCAAGTTACCGATTTAGGAATTTTGATTCCGATCGCGAGTTTTGCCTCGAACTCTCGATTTGGAGTTTGGAATTAAGCCCCCCACTCCATCCCTCGGACATACCGGTTCCGGCAACCGTTCGCCTCCGCGAGCGCATCCGGTTTCGTTCGGTAAATTTTACGCGCCCTCAATAATTTACCACGTTACCGATTTAGGAATTTTGATCCCGATCGCTAGTTTTGCCCCGAACTCTCGATTTGGAGTTTGGAATTAAGCCGCTCACTCGATCCCTCGGACATACCGGTTCGTTAATACCGGACGAACAAAGCTTAAGTGGCGCCCACCGGATTACGGATGCGCGAGCGGCGGTGGACGGCCGAATGTAACGGTTCCCGAATTTTCTTTTTTTTTTTTTGTTCTTGACGATAGGAAATCGTAATTTTTCCCTACAGGAAAAATACGTCACAGTACATACATACATAGAACATTGTATATCCCCAAATGTATATGCAGTATATTCATGAAATGTATGTGAAATCACTATATAGGAGGATTTTGAATTGTCGGAAAATTAACGTTGTCCCGTTCGCGCGTTTTCCTGTATAAATAACGAGGTACTAGAGCCGAATGTGGTTCACATACGATAATATTTACCAGTAATACACGAAACAGCTATCGCATGGGAAAATGTTTGTATATGAAAGGTAGGAAATAGTATGGTAGCAATGTAATTATTTCGGTTGCCAAGTTTTTAGTCCCATTTATGTAGGAAAATGAATCAAGAACGTAGTTTTCAACGTGAATACAAAACTCGTTTGAACTATCACTTAAAAAAAATTTACAGACCTCCCCTTTCAGGTGCATTTAGGTCTGCACTAATTCCAGATGGGTAAGAGTAGCGGAAAAAAAAAAAAATTTTCTTGTAGACACGCTAATATATATATAATAAAAAGTCTGTTATATCAAGCTCTGATGTATAAAATTTGTCTATATGTGAATGCAGAAGCATTAGATTGTAATTGTTGAAAAAGCGTTTTTGACAACTTTTTGAGGTATGACGAGAATATCAAGATCTTGGTTGGGTATCAACACTGAATAAAAACTTCGTTTGTTTTTCATACTCTTATTAAAATTAAATGTACTTCTCGTAATTAAATTTACTTTGTATGAAACTCTAGAGAGACAGGTTTTTATAATTTGCCGCAACAACTTCTTCCATGTAAAAAAAAATTTTCATGTCAAGCTGCGCCTGAATAAAACTTGTCTACGTCTGGATGCGAAAGCTTCAGATAATCCTTAAGCTGCACACCTTTATATTGTATCATACCACAGCAAAAGCCCGGGTTTTAACTTAATTGAAGTATAACACTGACCTGAAAGTCATTATGAATAACTAGCAATTCGTTGTGCGAGCAGAACAAGAATTGGCAGTATGTTATTGATTTATGTAGCTTGTAGCTCCAAAACTGAGGGATTTTAATTTTGCCGGTATATATTGTGAGGGAAGTGTATATCAGGCATTCCATACCAACTCGACCTGGGTTTGACCCTCGACCTCTGGATTTCATCCCTGATTTTTTATGTTATTGTTCTATCTGTAAACAGCAACCCCAATTTTTCTTAGATTTTTTTTAAACAGTTTATATACTTGTGATTATTTATAACGAAAATACTAAAGGCCGTTTTCTTTTTATCTGATAAAATTCTTATTATTTCACGTAAAAACATACATGTGACATTTATTTAGATATTTTTATTGGTGTTTTCAAATTATAAGTATTCAAAGATAACAAAGCTATTTACATAAAAAGAAACCTAACGAAATACAAAGAAAAAATGAAGACACAATTTCTCCATGTTGGCTTGTGAACCATAAATTTTCTTTTTCATCACGGTATTTTCTTTTTTTTTATGCCCACATTCTTATAAAATTGCATTCTTTGTTTAGCTCTGACTATTTGTAATTGAAAAACGACATTAAAAAAAATCTAAAGAAAATTCTACATCCATTTGATACGTGAAGGTATAACACAAGGTAATTATAAATATTCAAAGATATCAAAGGTATTTACATAAAAAGAAACCTAGCGAAATACAAAAAAAATTGAAGTAACAATTTGTCCATATTGGCTTGTGCACCATAAATTTTCTTGTTCATCTCGGTATTTTTTTTTTTTAAACCCACATTCTTAAAAAAATTGCATTCTTTGTTTAGCTCTGACTATTTGTAATTGAAAAACGACATTAAAAAAAAATCTGAAGAAAATTCTACATCCATTTGATACGTGAAGGTATAACACAAAGTAATTATAAATATTCAAAGATATCAAAGATATTTACATAAAAAGAAATCTAACGAAATTGTAAAAAATTGAAGTAACAATTTCTCCATATTAGCTTGTGCACCATAAATTTTCTTATTCATCACGGTATTCCTTTTTTTTTAAACCCACATTCTTAAAAAATTGCATTCTTTGTTTAGCTCTGACTATTTGTAATTGAAAAACGACATTAAAAAAAATCTGAGGAAAATTCTACATCCATTTGATACGTGAAGGTATAACACAAAGTAATTATAAATATTCAAAGATATCAAAGATATTTACATAAAAAGAAACCTAACGAAATAAAAACAAAACAATTGAAGTAACAATTTCTCCATATTCACTTGTGCACCATAAATTTTCTTGTTCATCACGGTATTTCTTTTTTTTTAACCCCACATTCTTAAAAAATTGCATTCTTTGTTTAGCCCTCGACATTTGTAATTGAAAAACGACATTCGAAAAAAAAAGTCTGAAGAAAATTCTACACACACTTCATACGTGGAAGTATAAACACAAAGAATCGCGTACGATATTTGTCAAAAGTTGAGGTCCAGTCGTTGACCGAATTGCTTCCCGTACGAATACATCCCACAGATTTACAAAACCGTTTTCGATTGCAGCTTCTCACCCTTTTGTTTTTTAAAGAAAAAAAAATATCTTTTCGAATACGCTTAATTTTCACGCCGGTATATCATACCATATTGAACCGGATGAATATAGGGAACAAAAATTTCGAAAAATCCCTGTTACCCCATGGGTTCACGATCAATATCTATGTAAAAAAAATGGAAATCCATAAAACAAACCAGCCCATTTATAATAACAAATCACGAGAATATGGCATTTTAATTTATGTGGGCTTTGGATGGGGCGAAAATGTAAAGGAGCACGTTACTGCGCACAGCCTCCCCGTTTACCCCGAAGATTCAGTATACTGGCAGCACGGATAGGCGTTTCGGAGTGTGGGAGGGCGAGGGGCGCTGGAGTGAAGGGTCGCGTAGGAGGAGATGGTTCGTTCGAACGTGAGTTCTCGCGGCGCACCGAGCGAGCACGGAGCTTTCGTCGGAACCGCTCAACGAGCTTTCGCTGGGCTCGTGTTCTCTATTCATCTGAAGCCCACCCGCTGGGGCTAAATCTCGGGAGCTTGTTGCGACCCATACACGATACAGTATCAAATACCCAGCCAGTGGACCAGTGGTGCACGTTTAAATGCGGCTGGTTGCTTTTTAAGGGCATTTAATAACGAGGATGTGTCAGGACTGCAAAAGGCAGTGATATAATATTGTTCGTGCGGTATTTGTGACGAATTAAGTGCTAAATAATAAGCCGAGAATTGAAACAGCTGGAGGCACGGTAAACTCATCCCTGATTTCCACAGTGGAGGCTGCGGTGATTTTCTAGTGCCAAGATAAAGGTAAAATGTTACACGGAAACATCATCACTGTCTCTAACGACAATAGTGCACAAATTAGAGAATTATTAACGAGAAATGTCGATAACTCGAGGACAAAATGCAATGAGCGGCGAGAGGAGAAGAAAAATAGTGAGGATAAAAATGCAGCTCGGAATATATTCAGAGGATGTTGAACTCGCTGACCGGAGTACCAACCGCACGAAATCGAAAATTATTTTCGTCATCGTTATTGTTGCTTAACAATGCGTTAATACGGAAAATGTGGCTTGCTTCGTTATTGATACGATATTTCGGGAGTGCGAATAACAAGGCATAAAGTGCTCCTTTATGTATCGCTGGTGTCTGTTTTTTTTTTTTTTTTTATTTGACAACCGCAATATTACATACCATTGCAGCAAACACTTTGCCTTCGGCTGAGTATCTTCTTTGTGACTTTAACGGGGCAGTTATTCGAGGCTGCCGCTACTGCTGCTGCTACTGCTGCTGCAGAATAAAGTATTTATAATTTGGAAGCGCGTACAGCTGCATATGCTTATATATAGTGTACAGTGCAGCTTATATACGGTTTCTGAAAGTAGTTACTGCGGGCGCCCAAAACGGTGCATATCGTGGCCCCGTAGCATTTAAAAAACATACAAAACATGAGAGAGGAACTAGATATAAATGCCGGCACGATGTCCGGGCGCTCAATAAGCCGTGTGGTCCAAAGAGCACACAGCATCGATCCAATGTTCGCTAACGCACATTTACGCGGTTTGTCTGCCAAGGAAAGCAGATTCGTTGATCAATTATTAAGTGCAAGGCGATGATGCCTCGGCCACAAACCTCATTGCGTCTCGTCGTAACGATCATGTTTAATTGTAACCGCTATTTATTGTTACATAGAGGAAGCTTTGTTTTCTTTTTTTTTTTTAAAGAAGAAATCCTAGCTTTTTATGTTAGGACACTCAGAATGGTCCAAACCATTGCAACCAGTGGTTACAATATATGCGTAAATGCATGAAATCCGGAGCTCATAGGTTTTTGTATTGTTTTAGAAAAGGAGATGAATGGTCTTTCTTTTGGAGAATTTTGGAGAATTTTGATAAATAATTCATGATAAGTGCAGCGTGATTTACTGTCGTTTGAGATTGCATTTGGCGCAGTCATGACGATCATGTTGAATTGTAACCGCTATTTATTGCTGCATAGAGGAAGCTTTGTTTTCATTTAAAAAAAAGAAATTCGTGTTTTTCATGTCTGAACACTCAGAATGGTCCAAACCATTGCAACCAGTGGTTACAAAATATCCGTAAATGTATGAAATTCAGAGCTCATAGGTTTTTGTATTGTTTTAGAAAAGGAGATGAATGGTCTTTCTTTTGGAGAATTTTGGAGAATTTTGATAAATAATTCATGATAAGTGCAACTTCATTTACTGTCTTTTGAGATTGCATTTGGCACAGTCATAACGATCATGTTGAATTGTAACCGCTATTTATTGCTGCATAGAGGAAGCTTTGTTTTCATTTAAAAAAAAAAAGAAATCCGTGTTTTTCATGTCTGAACACTCAGAATGGTCCAAACCATTGCAACCAGTGGTTACAAAATATCCGTAAATGCATGAAATTCAGAGCTCATAGGGTTTTCAATTGTTTTAGAAAAGGAGATGAATGGTCTTTCTTTTGGAGAATTTTGGAGAATTTTGATAAATAATTCATGATAAGTGCAGCGTCATTTACTGTCGTTTGAGATTGCATTTGGCGCGAATGGGTTGAGAGTTTCAAATCGTACAGTATTTAAAAAATGTCTTACAAAGCTATTTCTCGCTATAAATTTCGTACATTGCGAAATGTCAGACTGACATTTGGTACGCAAATAGAATAAAATTGAATGATGATCGAAGATAAATTCGGCGAGAATCTGTCAAGTAATATCGATTTTTCAATAATTACCCTTGACATTTCAGCTCGTGTATATTCTGAGTTACTTGTCCACGTAAATTCCCGATGAGTGATTATAAATGATGAATTTGGACCAAGGAAAGATCATTGTATAGATAAATTTCAATCTTTGTGATAAAAAATTTTAATGGCATGGAAAGAAAATTGTTAAAACTATTTATAGATTTAGATTAAATATCGATTACATGTTGACTCCTACGGTACAAATTTGACAAAAGTCGGTCAAGAGGTTCACATTTTACGACACTTTGAATATTTAGCAAAATGTCTTTCGAGTGTAACCAAGTTTGCAAATTGCTGCTCCATTATTTAACACATTTGGTGAGCTTCCTCTCTAAGGTAACCAAAATTAATAAACACTCTCTCATGGATGTTGCTTCGTCAAATTTGTAAATCAATTGAAAAGCCATTTGCAAGATTCTAATTTTTTCCACAAATAAATATATGACTTGTTCAACGGGTCAATGTCCCGCTCCATTTTCTAAATCAACCAAAAAACTACGGAAATTACAATCATAAAAGAACCGGGATGCTTGGAAACTGCATTAATGTGCATTAACTGCATTAACTGCACTAACTGCATTAACAAAAGTTAGTAACTCATTCAACTTTTACAGTGCGTCCTTATGTACCAGGTTTCGAGATTAAATTTTGTAGTAATTCGATATTATAAAATACCAAAAAAATGTCTTACTATTTTTCAACACAAAAAATAGAAATTAACAAAAATAATAGTGGTCGTACACTATTGTCTTCACAATACTCACATAAATTCTGTAAAATTCAGAAAGTCATTGCAAGTGACAAAATTGTGTCAAGAAATTTTGCAAAAAATTAGCTCCGCCTTCCCTCAGTTCTTAATAAAAACAAATTTAAGATGGAAACACAAAACTCAAACAACATTTGGAGGAACATTCGTGTGTTCGTTATCACTTTTTCTTTCGCTTTTGTAAATTAATTTTTACAAAACATTAAGATGGTAATAAAAATAATGAAAATCGTGCTGATAAAATTTCTGAAATGGCAACATAGGCTTAAAAGTATCTTTTTAGACCTCAGTCCGCAACTGTCGTTTGCAAGAATCTCACGTTACCAAAATCACACTGAACAATTTCGTTCTATACTTGACAGAAAATTGTTCTTCTCTCTAGTGTCGTAATGGACTATTATTAATTTCTCTAACATGTAATGCCGCTTAATGTTAAAACAATATAAAAATTGTTAACCATAGAGTATATATATATATATAGAGTTACGTATATAGAGTATTTTCGTGTGAATGAAAATTCGAAATACGAAGTTTCCCAAATGTGTCCACTTTGAATCACCGAAATTGCACATCAAAATCCTGAACTTTTTTGAAGCTAGCGCCATGACGCTACGATTTCTTTGAATTTCTAAAAAGTTTGGTTTCATTTTCTTGATATTTCTTTTATTCTCGAATAATATATTTAACTTGGTATTTCAGTACTGATGAGTCAGTGCGATGAGTCAAGTCGGGATGCTAGCGACTTCAGAACTTATAAGAGATCCGTGAGTCTGTTAAATTTGATTTTTTATCAGTGATAAAAAATGTAATGTGAATAAACTTGACACAAGCTCATTCACGTTATTAACGATCCATGCGTGCAAAAAATTGTTAAATAAATTAATAACAATTGCGTGTACGAATACGTTGTTAATTATCTACGTAATACAATTATCTACGATTAAAAATATTGCGTGCTACAATAAAATTATAAGGACTGAAAAAAGTGAAATAACTTATCTTTTTATTGATTAAATGAATAGTGAAGAAAAATGAAGTCTGCGATTTCGAGGTAGCCGCATAAGACTTCGCAATTCAAGGACATTATCTACGACCGCTTACAGAACTTCAGAATTATTAATTGACTTGCTTTTCACCATTGAAAAAAAAAATTAATCTTTAGTACTTCGCGAGTTGTCAGATGCACTGAGTTGCTCAGTATTCGATTTTAATGCTACAATATTAAATCGACAAATATTGATTATTATTTTTTCTTTACAATTCATTTACCGAATAAAAAAAAATTATTTCGCTGTTCTTAAGTTTATATCTTTGCGAGAAACAGTAATTTTCTTTCTAACTTTATAATCTACAGGGTCTATATATATACATAATTAACAACATATGTACACATGCATATTTTTTAATTATTTATACACTCTTTGTACACATTACTACTACTGACGTAAATACACTCGTCTCAAGTTGTTTGCATGTTATGTTTCATTAAGATTTTTACAACGCTGCAATTTTTTTATTGCACGCCCGTATCATCAGCTTTATTAGTTTTGGTTTAAATTAAACATTTTCGCTAATGCAACTGTATAACAAAATATAAGCAGACGTTCGAAATCGATTAAGGGGACTCATTAACGCAAAAATAATCGGAAAACAATTTTGAACGGTCATGCTATCGTTTTTTAAAAATCTCACATTTATCCCTCAGTTACATTTAAATTATGTGAGATGCAATGTTAAATTTGTCACTTGTTATAAATTCAAGATCAAACCAATGAATAGATTTGAACATCCGATATCTTGTTTCGTTTGTGAGAGAGGATATTTCGTAATGAGGATCGGAAATTTTATACCAAGTTTTTATTACAACATTATGAATTTAAATTTGTATTGAAATATTTATCTATTTCTCTCGGTATTTAATTTTATTCCGTTCTCAACATTACATTTTTGCTACTCTTTAAAGATTAAAGTTGAGGTGACAACCATACAATAAACTGTGCAATAACTAGGCAGGAGTACATTAAGCTCAATCAACATTTAGTTTTAGCGATATATATGTGGTTAACGATATCTCAAAAAATTTCGTCGGCGAATTAAATGTGAAAAAGTGTACATTTTCGCAAGTTCAAACAAAGAATCAAAAAAACATTACACGCCGTAGTATATATAATGTACTAATGGAACCCCACATGGAAATGAAAATATATGCACAATATATTCGGTGCACAAAACTTTTTGTTCCATATTTTTATTGTTCTATAATCCATTGTTTTATTTAAATAGATTCGAAAAATGTGTTCCAGGCATATATTTTCGCACACATATATGCAAAATATATAGAATATATAAAACTATTTGGCGTCGTATATCAAACATATATATTACATATACATTTTTCTATGTGGCACCTGCTGGAATCGACTACTACTGGAAAAGATAATCCGAAATTTCCTGTGTTAGAAAAAGGTCGCACATCGAAAGTCGAAGTATCGAAAACTGCACAATATATTCGGTGCACAAAACTTTTTGTTCCATATTTTTATTGTCCTATAATCCATTGTTGTATTTAAATAGATTTGAAAAATGTGTTTCGGGCATATATTTTCGCACACATATATGCAAAATATATAGAATATATAAAACTATTTGGCGTCGTATATCAAACATATATATTACATATACATTTTTCTATGTGGCACCTGCTGGAATCGACTACTACTGGAAAAGATAATCCGAAATTTCCTGTGTTAGAAAAAGGTCGCACATCGAAAGTCGAAGTATCGAAAACTGCACAATATATTCGGTGCACAAAACTTTTTGTTCCATATTTTTATTGTCCTATAATCCATTGTTGTATTTAAATAGATTTGAAAAATGTGTTTCGGGCATATATTTTCGCACACATATATGCAAAATATATAGAATATATAAAACTATTTGCCGTCGTATATCAAACATATATATTACATATACATTTTTCCATGTGGCACCTGCTGGAATCGACTACTACTGGAAAAGATAATCCGAAATTTCCTGTTTTACAAAAAGGTCGCACATCGAAAGTCGAAGTATCGAAAACTGATGCCAGCTTTCAAACATTGTAATTGGTTGTCGATAACTTTGACGTAAAGTCAACTTCAATTGGTACGATCGCTGCCGAGTCACGTATCGCGCGCCCTTTGAATAGGTGTATTTTTCGTAGTGCTGGAATATAATACATTCCTTCGTGGCGTAAAGAAAAACGTCATGGGACATCGAGAGTTGATTATATCAAAACACTGGAGCAGAAATAGAGTCACGTAGAGCCGCGAATTGTATAAGCATGCAAATGTCATGTTTAGCCACAAGAAAAGAGAAATGAAAAGACAGGAGTTCGAGCGAAGCGGCCACATTGTTGCCAGTATTCGTGTAAATACCGCATTTCATTATGCGCTCAAATTATTGTGGTAGTCTATTGATGAAACTTGAGGTGATGGTCACACAATAAACTGTGCAAAAGAGATAGGCGCGAGCAAATTAACCTCACGCTGAGACAATAAACGATAGGGCACAACGAAACAGAAGTCGAGTCGACCTCTCCGTGAGGTTAGGAGGTTATACCCAGGCAGACTGTGTCACCGAAGTGTTAATCGAAAATAACTGAGTTTTACCGACTTTTAAACCGAGAAAGTATGAGTCTCGATTAGCCCTCTGCGTGACTGGGTTTAACCGACATTTTAACCGATGACAACCGGTTTGCTCGGTTAAATTGTCAGTTAAAATCGGTTAACGCAAACACATTGTACTTTTTCGAAATTCGATCAAAATGCCGGTTACCATCGAGTAATTCGACAGTTTGTTGTTCAAGAAAATTGTTCAAGAAATAGGGGCTATTTCACTTAGTTTAAATGTGAAAAAGTGCACATTTTCGCAAGTTCAAACAAAGAATCAAAAAAACATTACAGGCCGTAGTATATATAATGTACTAATGGTACCGCACATGGAAATGAAAATATATGCACAATATATTCGGTGCACAAAACTTTTTGTTCCATATTTTTATTGTTCTATAATCCATTGTTTTATTTAAATAGATTCGAAAAATGTGTGAAAAAATCTATTGATGAGACTTGAGGTGATGGTCACACAATAAACTGTGCAAAAGAGATAGGCGCGAGCAAATTAACCTCACGCTGAGACAATAAACGATAGGGCGCAACGAAACAGAAGTCGAGTCGACCTCTCCGTGAGGTTAGGAGGTTATACATAGGCAGACTGTGTCACCGAAAGTGTTAATCGAAAATAACTGAGTTTCACCGACTTTTAAACCGAGAAAGTATGAGTCTCGATTAGTCCTCTGCGTGACTGGGTTTAAGGTAAACGTACCAATGGCGGGACAGATGCCAATTGAGGGACTCTATATGAATATTTGTATATATCAAGAATTCAATTAAGAAAATATAAAAAATAACTCTTGCAAATACTCTTATGTGTCCACCGATACGTACATTTCACGTCCCGAGATCGGGACATGTAGAAAAATACCCGTCCCAGCATTGGTACATTCTACATTTTTCAGCGTTTTAATTAATAACTGTTTTTCACACAATCAAAAATATTTTTATTGGATGCTTTTCGGAAACTAGGAACTCTAAGCTTACGATTTTTTACCACCATTTGCTAAAATAATAAATCTATGGATGCGAAAATTGGTATACAAAACAGACATTGCCTTAAACGTCCCGCCATTGGTACGTTTATCTTAACCGACATTTTAACCGATTACAACCGGTTTGCTCGGTTAAATTGTCAGTTAAAATCGGTTAACGCAAACACATTGTACTTTTTCGAAATTCGATCAAAATGCCGGTTACCATCGAGTAATTCGCCAGTTTGTTGTTCAAGAAAATTGTTCAAGAAATTGGGGCTATTTCACTTAGTTTAACTGACCTTTCCACTAATCGAAACCGGTCAAAACATTCGGTTAAAAAAGAGGTGACACAGCTTGTCAGGCTATCGAAAATGGAACGAAGAGGTTGAATTAAACTCATCAAATAGTCGCCGGGTTTTCATCCATTTCAACGTTTCGTGTGATCGCGCACTCCTGCATCAAACTCTAACCTTTTGATCGGAACTATTGACAGGGTTGGGTCAACTGCACGTGATTCGTAGAGGTTGACATTAAAAAAACAGAACTATTACTCCAGCATTATTTTTTCAGGCATTTCGTGTCATCAGAAATTGTTGATTATTCTGTTTTCGCCAACGAAATTTATTCGCCTACCCCGGGGTTTGAACCTACAACCTACCAACCTAAGTACCTATCATCGCACACATGCTACCAACTACGTTTTCAACGTCTTAGTACTTTTCGATGCCTCAATGGATTAAGAGTTGTACAACTATTATTTTCTCAAGAATACTTATCATTGACACAGCTAAATGTTTAATTAAATGCGATCAGAACGTGAACTGTGTTTGGAAATATTTTCAAGTGAATATAATTTTTGGATGTACGTAATCTCCGATAAATAAGTATCTGCAATCCAAAGTATAACGTATACTTAAATTCAACAAAATTTGCTCTAACATTTAAGTTCAACAGTGTAACAATTTTGAAGTACTTGCAATTTATTTAAACAATCACTTGACGAGTTTTGTAGATATACAGTAAGCTCAAATCTACAATACAATCCAGGTACATTAATTGCACAAAAAGATTGGAAAGTTACAGTACTCGGTATTTGAATAACAATTTCAAGTAGAGGATGTGAATTTTTTGTGCATAAGCACATTAAATTTGCAAACTCTTTCACGGTGTGCTTCATAGAAATCATTTTCCTGATTGAAATGATACGCGTGATTGGCTCAACGACTCGTGACCCTCGTATTAAATACCGAAAAATTGTTGCCTTAAACCCACGGGATTAAGTCAACATGCCCGAACAGTCGCTCAACAGCATTCAGGGTTCAGCCAAAACATTGTTATATTGGCGCGCAACCACATGGAGTAGTTCTCTCATAAAAATGCATTGTATTGCCTCGAGGAATGGGTGTTTGTGTCAACCTCTATTCCATTAAGCCAAAGCAATATTCGCCAACCACCGCGGGAGGTTGTCAGAATTTGAAATTTTCTCTCAGCGTAGAGGGGCTCAATCGACATGTACTTTTAGGCGATATACATGCGGTAAGAAGGATTTCGAAAAATTTCGCCGGCAGATTCTACGTAAAAAGTTGGATGTCGAGGTGAAGAAATTTCACATTTTCACAAATTCCAACAAAGAATTAAAAAACGAAAAGATTTTTCTTTTACACACCTTATTACACACGTACAAAGAGTTCGAATTAAACTTACGCCGAGATGTATTGTCACGCGTTTGCAATAAAAAATGTTGCATCTCCTGCGTTAGTTTTATTCAACAGCACGTTTTTTTTATTATTGTCATAAATCATGAGGAATACTCATGAGAGTGCGCTACGAGTCGTGCCCACGAGATGGCGCTGCGCGAAATGATCCTCAACAATTCACACCTTTCTCTCGTTTATTTACATCTTGACAATTTTTATATCCCTCTTATCGAAAGTTATGGTGCGTACAGTCCTAGGCTTTCGCAGGACGCAATGATTTGACGTGTGTGTGTGCAATTCCAACGATAAAAACTATAAATGCATGAGAATTTATAACCATAACGTTGAGTCGGTTATGACAATTCAATTTCTTTTATGTGGCATTCGGTGTATTTTTTCACACGCATTATAGGTAATATTGTTTTTAGTCGACCGGCTGCACAATCCACATTTCTCGCGATAAAAATTTGCCGCCATAAAAAACATGTGCTTCATCGGTTGCCAAATACAAAATTAATTAAACAACATTAATCCAATTACAACTTCGGTTCATTTCTTAGACCGAATTGTAATTGTAATGTAATTCAAATGTAACAAAAGTGTAACAAAAAATGTTTGCATTTTTGAGGTAAAACAATATGAACTGAAGAGAATAGAAAGGCATGTTCCATCAAATAAAGGGGTTTGCGAACCATGTTTTTAAAAAAATTGAAATTCAGATGCGAGTGGATTATTGCAACAGATATTCACGCGGTATTCATTTTATAATATTCAATCCTAGCTGACGACACATCTATAATATCGGTTTATCTATAATATTAACCGATAACAGTGGGTGCGCGATCGATATAGCTTCGGTGATCGCCTATGTTAAGCAGCTCGATTTACAGTCGGTACTTAGGTGGAGTTTCTGATGTATTCTCATAGAGCAGAAACTCGGTGAAAATATAACCGCGCGCATTGACACAGGTTTTCCGCAGTTTCCCTGTGCCCTCGTGCAAATGCCATACAGAAGTGCCTTAGGAAAGAGTGGCTGCGGGTAATACCTTAGGGAGAGTTCAAGAAATACAGAAGGATCGAAGGGATGGGGGGAGGGGGGAAACGTAAAAGCCGGAGGAAGGCATGAGTACAAATCGAAAATTCAAAAAAATTTAATATCGGTTATCGCAGGTGTACGGAAGCGTACAATTTGAATAAAAATTGGTTCTAGACAAGATTATTACCACTAGATGCCTGAAGTACAAGTATTTCCCACGACAATGCCAAGTATATTATGCTACAAGGAAAGAAAGTGCGTCATTTTTGCCTAAGCAAAGACAAAGCTTGAGACAAGGCGCCATTTAAAATGACAATATGTAGTATGACATGAGTTTTTGGAAATCACGATCACAAGGGCTTTTGTTACCGGTTAGTACTGTGTTTAAGCGTTTTCGAGATGCTTCTCCCCGAATTTACCTTTTTTTTTGGCAACGAATTTTTATGTTTGAGGTTTTTTTTTTTTTGAGAAGTTGAAGGAGATCGGTGCACTCCAATCCTCCTATGGTGAAAATGCATCGCGCTGGAGAACGGGTGGAGTTTTGTTGTCAAGTTTTGGCATAGGATAGAGCATTCTGATGCATTATGGGTGTAAAGTATAGGCCCGTTATCGCGTGAAACACTGAGGGATGCGATTGTGTAGATTTCGAAGATTGTTACCGGCATGATTTACGCTCTCGATGCAGTAACAAAATATTTCGAGGGAGAGGGCAGTGGTTCTCGGGTAGGGGATTTTGGGAGACATTGAATAGTAATAATATTGAGCTATCGAAGATTACTCGAAATAATTAGTCTTGCTCGGGCCGCCGCCGAGGTAACTGAGTTCCGACTCGAGCTCCCGTGTTGACGTTTTTTTTGCCGATCTCGCCGCGTCTACTGTTCGGCTTTCGCGCTTGGCGTACGTAGTGTCTATAGCGTACGCTACAAGTTATCGTTTGCTGTGGATTTTATTCGTAAAATAAAATCGGTGGTCTCGTGAATTACTCGGTGCAGTTCAGTGCGTTAGGTTTTCGATATTCTTCCCTTGGAATATAGTTCTCGCTCCTCGATGTACCAGGGATAATTCTGGTGAGTCGTTGTCCCCGAAACAAATTATTTAGTCGATTATTTCGAGGTTTAAGGTAATGAGGTTTCTCATATTCTAATAACATTGCAATTATTTTAAAGTATCGTTATTCAAAACATTCAATACATTTACGCTTGAAATTTGAAACACGGTAATTGCGTTAAAACTTCCATTACATGCACCTCAATTTTCAAGCAGATTTTTTTTTTACACTGTAGTTTGGTTTGACAAAGAATTCCTCATTGGCATTTGACTTTGGAGAAAAATAGTTTTTAATCCGCACGTACGGTTTTTTTGGTCGATCATCATTTAATTAAAAAATATCAAAAATTAAAGAACACGGTTTGGGGAAATCTGAAAAAGTTATTAAAAATTTTGAATTATATATAAAATAATTGTAACCAACAGCCCTCAGTAAATAGACATCGACTAATATCTTTCCTATGGTTTTTGAATCCAAAATTCAAGTCTATGAAAGTACCTGGACGTCAACAATTTACTCTCAAAAATGTTAGCTTTTGTTACCAGATTTTTGCGAATTTTGTCAGGTTTCTAAATGAGAGCCCGCGAGGTTTTCGTAAAAAAAAGTTAAAAAAAAATTATACCGTGATCGAACTCGGTTTTGAAAAACTGGCACAATCCGAAATGCTATTTTGAGTCGGAAGAATCATGTAAAAAAATCGTAAAACCAAATCCGTGGTCGATGGTCGATGATCGAACCAAGGTTGACTTGGTATGGAATACCCCATATATATTCTCGCCTGAAAATGGCTTATCTCAAAATGGATCTGTGTGGAGATGAGTCTGCCTTGAACTAGGACGGCGTAGAAATTTTCCGCGTATCAACTATGCAGGGAACGTGGATCGTATAGAACTTTGGCGTGTAGCACTCGTGCGATGTCGAGACTTGGCGTATTCAGATTTTTATGTGGAAGCTTTTGCCGTGACGGCTTTTGCCGTGAACAGTTTTCGTGTGTCGAATTCGATTTGTTGCCGATTCTTGTCGTGTCAACATTTACTGTGACATTTTTCGTCCTGACGAGTTCGTGTCTTCGTCATAATGAACTACACTTTTTTAAAAAATTATTTAAAAATTAAACTACCGGACCGGAAGTTTTTATTCACAACCTGTACCGTAAATTTCTTGTCCATTTCTATTAGATTTTAGAAGTAACAATTCGGAAAAAGATTTTAAAAATTTGTAATTTTACCCCTACAAAATACTAGAACTTCACATTGTGTAATTTAAAAAAAAAAAGGTTATTTGTAAATTTCGTGCACATTTTCATTGTAAAGTCATTATAAAAGTCATCTACGATGAAAACAACGTTCGAATTCCCGAAATTACAGTCGTGGTCGCCAGAAAATTTATTATCTGCTTTCAGTATCTGAAAGCAGATAATAAATTAAAATTAACATATATCGTGGCAATTTCGTGACGATGAAATTATAATTTCTATGGAAATTAAATTTCTGCATACGAATTTACATATCGGTCAACTTATATTAAGAACGTAAATGAAATTTTCCGTTTCTATTATGTTACTACAGAAGTTTTTTAGTTTTCATAACAATATTCAGAAACATTTATCTGTACGTACATGAATCTACTGGTTAACATAACATTACGCTGCTATCATTATTACATTCCTCAGTTTTGCAAAATTCATATCATTTGTCTAGGTGAATTCACTATCTTTTTGTACTGTGTGGGTATACGTGGAAGAAACGGCGTATAACTAATTTTATTAGGATGTGTTCTGCAGAATCAGGGTAATGTCATTCATCAATTAGTACACTCGTGGGTCCAGATTACACAAAGATGAATCTCCGAAAAAATGTCTCGGATGTTCTGGCTATCTCGAAATTCGATACTGGTTCCCTGCGACAGTGAACGCTGCAGTTAAACCCACTCCGGGTTATTCTTGTCTTGAGATAGTGTAGGCATTCCGCACCAAGTCAGTCACCCGAATTTTTTGGGTGCTCAGAAGAAATTGGCACATTTTTTTCCATAAGTGAGCATTTTTCTATCAAACTAATTTTTTTTTCTTAGCTCAGCTGATATATGATTGACAGATTGGGAGAAGCGCCATTATGAAATGATCAATAGAGCTGTCGAAATAAAATTTTGTATCGTCGCATTGTAGGGAAGATTAATTGTTAAACCAGAATAATTAAGTTCGTATTTCAATAAATTTATTGTTTCGAAATTTGCAACGAGCAATCTTAAAAATCTTTTTAAAAAACCATGTGCTCGAAGACACAGGGAAATTTTGGTCCGCTCTATTTGATCCACCACTTCCGGTTCTGCTTTTCTACTTTAGATTCGTATAGGACGTACTCCAAAGTAGTGAGAATAAGTGAGAATAAGTGGTATAGTAAGGTTCAATTGTTAAACCAGAATAATTAAGTTCGTATTTCAATAAATTTATTGTTTCGAAATTTGCAACGAGCGATCTTAAAAATCTTTTTAAAAAAAGCATGTGTCCGAAGACACAGTGAAATTTTGGTCCGCTCTATTTGATCGACCACTTCCGGTTCTGCTTTTCTACTTTAGATTCGTATAGGACGTACTCCAAAGTAGTGAGAATAAGTGAGAATAAGTGGTATAGTAAGGTGCAATTGAGATGAAACTTTATGGCCTAAGAGAGTCAGTGGTACTTCCCCCACCAGCGTTGAAAATTTTGAAAGCCTCTTTTCACCCAAATTATTCGGGAGCTAGAGCTCACATTTTGATAGAATGTGCGGAAGTATTGCACGATTGAAAACCGGAAAATAAAAAAAATGAGATTAAGTGCGAGGGAGACAGCTCCATATTGGCGTTTACCATAACGGCTCTATAAGCATTTTCTTTTTATGGATGAAAAGGATATAAAATCATAATATCCGATGAAGTTATGAAGCATATATTTAGGTATTAAACAAAAAAATTATGCACACGAGCCACATTGAATTTAAAGCGCCTCGCGGCCCGCAGTGGACCTGGTGCATATTTGAATTTGGGAAAGGGAAAAAAGCACTTAATCTATATATATTTATAGCTAGTGAAATACGTTAAGGATTTGAAAAACATTATTTTTGTGTTATTGGCGAGTATTTGAATGGAAAAACATTCAATTTTCGTACAACTATCATAATTTTGAATTATGAAAACAATAACCAACATTTAAAAGCTTTCGTCTCCGTTTACGAAATAACTAATGCTTATTATCCTAAATCTGTAATGTATCATAATTTTATTTAACAATTATGTTATTTTTACATACCTCCGAAATGAAATTTTAATAATTTTCTCAAATTGCAATACTGTTTATATATGTATTTTGTTTAAATCACTTCTTTCTAACCCATTTACCTTGTGGTTTTCACGACTTTTGCTGCGCAAGCAAAAAGCACATGATTGCGCTAACTAGATCCATTGAATGATACAGAATTTTCTTTTACTTTCAATAAAAATTGGTCGTTTGGTGTTGCTGAGGGCATTGATTTTAAATATAATATTTCAACCAAAAAATAGAACAATGCTGGTGAAACTAATTGATATCTGCTACAAATCAAAGATAAACAGAATTTTATCTCGAGCACCGTTTCTCCTTCTGTAATTGCGATTTTTCCAATCTCCGTTCACAGATGGCGAGACACGTAAAGTGTTACCGAGCAATAGCACTGAAACTATTGATCATATCCAAAAATGTTTCAGACAAAAGTTTCAGTATTCGAGAAGCCTGTCATACCGGACCACCGCATTTTTTTTATCGGCGCAGGCGCTGAAGCTACGTCAAGGTTAACTCCACTTTTTGAAATGGAACCACGTATTGTTTTTTCGATAAATTATTACGATTTTTATTTTATTTACCGCAGACATTACATCAATTGCAATGAGCCGTGCATCACTTAATACGACTTTTGTAACGAATTTATCAGAACGATACATTAATTTTACGTTACACTCGTGTCGTAAATTTATACCGGGTATATAAATTTACTGCACGAATATAACGTAAAATTTATGCACAGTTCTGCTAAATTCGTTACGTAGGTCGTATTGATATTAATTAATACACTAACTACGCCATACTCGTCGTGTTCCTAATATGAAACATATCGCATTTTGCAGAACAATCGTCCATTGATAAATATATTTAAGGTAAAACAGCTAGGGAAGAATGGGGGAATCGCTAAGGATTATTTGCTGTTTTCTGCAAATAAAACGTCTGTTTAATTAAAACGGAATGATCGTTGGATACCTCATTGACTATTGCCGTAAATTATTGCGGTGAAAATCGCGAAAACAATCGAATAATTGGGTTTTTCATAAATTATTAATAACTATTTATCGACGGCCATTATTCGATGATTCGGATAATTGCGGTTACCTTTTTCGGGAATTACAGGGCAACTTTCAAACATATAACGAAACATAAGATTAATTTTCTGTGAACAGCTCTAAAAGCAGGTTAAGAAAATGAAAAGTAGACTGCGAATGGGTTTTGCAGTCATAACCATCATAGCACATCCTATTTTCTCCGACCCCCAAACAAAGGTAAAAGGCGAGGCGCTCATATTTGTCTGACCGAAGAAATTGGTCCGAGCAAAACGTTTTGCTGGCCAAATGTGTGCCAGTGTAATTCGATAAACGTCCGTTGCACAGCCTCCATACAACCTCTAAAATGGTGTCCCCCGTGTGCTAAGGGAATCGTTTTGCATCCCACCACAGAGCCAACATAACCAACATGTTCATTTTTTTCTCGAAATTATGACTTTACCTCGTTATGCGGGGACTCAGATTTTTTTGGAACATTCCAAAGGAAAATGACTTCGGAATAACAAACAATATAAGGTAAACGTACCAATGGCGGGACAGGTCCCAATTGAGGGACTCTATATGAATATTTGTATATATCAAGAATTCAATTAAGAAAATATAAAAAAATAACTCTTACAAATACTCTTATGTGTCCACCGATACGCACATTTCACGTCCCGAGATTGGGACATGTAGAAAAATACCCGTCCCAGCATTGGTACATTCTACATTTTTCAGCGTTTTAATTAATAACTGTTTTTCACAAAATCAAAAATATTTTTATTGTATGCTTTTCGGAAACTAGAAACTCTAAGCTTACGATTTTTTACCACCATTTGCTAAAATAATAAATATATGGATGCGAAAATTGGTATACAAAACAGACATTGCCTTAAACGTCCCGCCATTGGTACGTTTACCTTACTGAAGCCGTATGCGGTTACAGGAACGTAGTGTTTCGACAGTGCCACAGTTTGCCACTCCAAGCGCTGGTGTCGCTTCCACTCACTTTCACCTCTGTGCACAAAACGAATACTCCGAGGACTGAGAACGCCGCCATTGGTGGTTCGCGAGTATTACTTACCACATACTTCAACTCTTAGTCCCGTTAGTGATTAGTAAAGCGCAGAAATTGAAATTGCCCTTTCTGTGCGGCAAAAAGCCATTGTGCACTGCGAAATATTAATTAGCAGCGTGTTATCGATTCAAGAGCGCTCGAAAAACAGTGCCGCACAGACTAAACAAAAGAACTTCTTATTAATCACGATTTTCCAAACAAAATTAAGGAAATCTTATTTGTTTATTTACTCAATGCTATGGATATATACTTTTTATGAATTCTTAAAAATCTGAATGAAATTTCAAAATCCGTTCATCAGTAATAAAAATGGGCAAGCCATCAGTAGTCCAATTTATCTCGGCTTTTTTTGTTCCACAAGAGCCTAAAAACTAGATGTATACGCAAGTCTGCATTTATTTACTTTTAACACCAAATTCTTAAGATTTTTTTGGAGATTTTTCCATTCCAACCCTCGAAACTTTTCAAAAAGTTTTTGCTTCGACACACCTTATTGTGCATTAAAAAAATGTGTACAAATATCCGTGACCAATTACTGCACAGCAACATTTTGTGCAACATAGATGCTCAAAGACATTTTGCATATTCATATCGTGCGTATTTATGTTGTGCATTTAAAAAATGTGTACGATATAGTTGTGTACAAATATCCGTGACAAATTACTGCACAGCAACATTTTGTGCAATATAGATGCTCAAAGACATTGTGCATATTTATGCCCAAAACAACAATGGGTAAAATCTTTTGCATCACTGCGCCATGGAAAGTCAAATTTCCTACACTTCGTGAAGTAAAATTGTATACAATACTCGGCGTAAAAACGTTTTTTCAGCTCGTGGCGTAACATACTATTATTTTCTGTAAACCGATGTAGTTGTACGCAACGAAATGGCACACAAATCGGATTGTGTTCAATAGGATTACAGAAAAAAAAATGGGGCACAATCCATTTATGCCCAACTTCGTTGTACACTAACGAATCGTGATCAGATGGAACCATCTCCCCTCAGCCTTGCCCTCCAATCACTCCCTATCGGTACTTCACAAAGCTAACCTAACTTCCAAAATGTCCACAGTTGACTTAGCTAGACCGTGCCCACCATGGACACGGGAAAACTTCGGAAAACCCATATTACTACGGACGGTCGTATATACACCGAGACCTCAGAAAAACTGACCTCCCGCTCTCTGATTGATGAACCAACCGGTGCACGAATACCAATGTCGATGTATAAATTTTATAAAAATTTTTCCAGGCATTCAGATTTCATACGAGATTTAAAATTTCGACAGATTGTATTTAATTTTGATGAAATCGATATTTCGAATTGTACGAAAATTCTTATTTAAAATATTGTCATGGAGAGGCTTCAAATTCACAATGGATTAAGCAACTCATGTACAATGTGCATGTAATTTAAATATAATGTGTGAAATATTTGATATTTAATATAACGAGGATCAACCAAAGACTTCATATTGCACAGAATTTTACATTTACGATTTCGTTTTAAAATTCAACAACTACCCGCCGGTTAAAGTATACTACCTGACCCGGATTTATTAGGGGTTTAACGTTTTCAATGGACAGGCTACAATAGTATCACAATAAATTAATTTGAAAAAATCCTGAACGCTTACTTACTAATAATGGAGATTGTAATTATTTTATTAATGCTGTCACTATAGTCGAGCAATTGTTTTCTCCGAAATTACCAGACGTGAAAATATTATTTTTCCCATTTTAGTGTCCGGTCGAGAGCAGGTCCTTGATATATGAAAGTTGATGCGGCAAGGAGTCGTTTCCCGACGGTAATGGCGATATTATGTTCAGAAATAAATCTGATATCCATCTGTGGCAATTTGTTTCAATTATCAGGTCGTCCGGAACGGATATATATGCTCTCCCAAGTAAATACTATGCATGTAAATATTAGAGAGGTGCATTTACGTAAGTTATAATACTTACCTTTATGAAAATGATAAACAGGTGATAATATTTTCAAGAACATTTGGTTAAATACGTGTATTACTAACATTTGGAAAAAAAGGATGCAAAGTAGAACCTTGCACATTACTTCCTCATTAAATTTTGCTCTTTACAAAGCAACCTCTACGAGGAAGTATTGTAATGGATTTTGGCTTCCTCATAGAGGAAGCTTTGTAAAAAACAAGACTTCCTTTGTGAGGAAGCAAAATTAATTCATGTTGCTGCACAATACATTTTGAGGTAATTAAACTTGACAGAGAGTCTAAACACAGGTTTCAGGCAAATTTTATTTCGCACGTGTCCTAGCACTTACTGAAATCGTAGACGAAAGGAGTTTCGTTTTTTATATAAACCATCATGATCAAATTAAATGCATAAATGAAGAAAATTATTTTATGCTTATTTTCTTTTGACATTGTGTAATGACCTCTAAATATATCTTTCTTGTGTTGATGATTTAGGAAAATTATATGTTGAACACTTTTCACTGTTTTTCAGGTTACTAGACAAATAAAAAATCTAAGCTGGACCTTTGATTAAAATTTAACTGAAACTCTGGATCGCTAAGAAAATGATCCAATGATGTTTCTATCCAAGCTTCAGAATCTCTTCAGATATATTTATAGACTCGCTGTATAGACTTATAGACCTCAGACTTTTCATTCATGTCCATGCGAATGGAAAGCATGGACCAAGCCGAGGAAAGACAACAATTAGTATATTACGAAACGAGTGTTACCTCAACGATATAATACCCATTAAACCTAGTTTGTGAAGTTGTTCGCAAGATAGATGGACCTCAAATTAGTTTTTCATACTGAGGACTTTCCATTCATGTCCATGTGAATGTAAAGCATGGACCAAGCCGAGGGAAGACAACAATTAGTATATTACGAAACGAGTGCTACCTCAACGATATAATACCCATTAAACGTAGTTTGTGAAGTTGTTCACAAGATAGACTTATGGACCTCAAATTAGTTTTTCATACTGGGGACTTTCCATTCATGTCCATGTGAATGTAAAGCATGGACCAAGCCGAGGGAAGACAACAATTAGTATATTACGAAACGAGTGCTATCTCAACGATATAATACCCATTAAACGTAGTTTGTGAAGTTGTTCACAAGATAGACTTATGGACCTCAAATTAGTTTTTCATACCGAGGACTTTCCATTCATGTCCATGTGAATGTAAAGCATGGACCAAGCCGAAGGAAGACAGCAATTAGTACATTACGAAACGAGTGCTATCTCAACGATATGATACCCATTAAACGTAGTTTGTGAAGTTGGTCGCAAGATAGACTTATGGACCTCAAATTAGTTTTTCATACCGAGGACTATCCATTCATGTCCATGTGAATGTAAAGCATGGACCAAGCCGAGAAAAGACAATAATTAGTATATTACGAAACGAGTGCTATCTCAACGATATAATGCCCATTAAACGTAGTTTGTGAAGTTGGCCGCACGAGCCTCACGGGTACCACAACACTGGTACTCGTGAGCCGAAGGCGAGTGCTGCCTGGGGTACGAGTGCCGCGAGTGTAGCCAACTTCACAACCATCGTAAGATGGTCGCTGTCCCGCACGCGTATCACGTACAATTTTATGTGAAAAATGTATGAGAACTGCAGTGCAAGCGAGTGGCGTCGAAGTGAGATGTGAGATGTGAGCGTATGGACGGGCGGCGTCCAGGGTCGGAGCTCCGGTGGGGATTCAGGGAGTCGAAGGCCCCCGACAGGAAGAAATATAATCATTTAATGTTTCAATCACGTAAAACCCACGCAATATTGATTTTAAATGTCAAATTTACGATAACCTTTTTTTTCAATTAATGTTGACACGTGAATAGAATTTCAGCCAAAAACTAGAACAGACTGTTGAATTTAAAAGTGACTTTTGTAAATATAAGTCAAAACAGGAATGAAATCTTGGATAAAAACTGTAGAAAAAAGGCAGTGCCCAATTTAGTATAACAGTAATATTGTGATTCAGTTCAAGCCTTTGTAACATGAAATGTCACTTGACAATCTTTCAGCTGAATTGAAACTTTCAGTCTGGGGTTAAGTTTGTTGACTCTGAAGTGTTATCTGCATTGCTGACTCTGGTGTTGAATTCGGACATAAATGTTTGAGAACTGCTTCATCCCTCCATGCTTGGTTCTGGCGGTTTTGTGATTGTCTCTGACTTTGTAGTAATCCCTGTCGAATTGGGCAACCGTGGCCACAACCACTTTTCTACCGCAAAACCATCAGTCGCCTTTCGTCATACATTTTACCGCTGAAAGACTACCAAACAACCTTGGTACTGCGGTGGAAACACAGTTGTTTCATGGTTGTTTTCGGTTCTTGCAGTCGTAAGTGTAAAAAACAGCGTTGGCAGAAACGCGGTTGCTTCGCAGTTGCAATGGTAAAATCGTGCTAGTTCAAACCTTGATAAAATTAAATGTCACCTGACAATCTTTCAGATGAAATGAAACGTTTCGGTCTGGAGTTAAGTTCGTTGACTCGGAAGTGTCAACAAACTTTGACAAACAAACTCGGAAGTATTATCTTCATTGCTGACTCTGGTGTTGGATTTCAACATAAATGTTTCGAAACTACCTCGTGACTTCATGCTTGGCTCTGGCGGTTTTGTGATTGTCTCTGACTTTGTAGTAATCCCTGTCGAATTGGGTAACCGTGACCACAACCACTTTTCTACCGCGAAACCACCAGTCGCCTTTTGTCATACATTTTACCGCTGAAAGACTACCGAACAACCTTGGTACTGCGGTGGAAACACAGTTGTTTCATGGTTGTTTTCGGTTCCTGCAGTCGTAAGTGTAAAAAACAGCGTTGGCAGAAACGCGGTTGCTTCGCAGTTGCAATGGTAAAATCGTGCTAGTTCAAACCTTGATAAAATTAAATGTCACCTGACAATCTTTCAGATGAAATGAAACGTTTCGGTCTGGAGTTAAGTTCGTTGACTCGGAAGTGTCAACAAACTTTGACAAACAAACTCGGAAGTATTATCTTCATTGCTGACTCTGGTGTTGGATTTCAACATAAATGTTTCGAAACTACCTCGTGACTTCATGCTTGGCTCTGGCGGTTTTGTGATTGTCTCTGACTTTGTAGTAATCCCTGTCGAATTGGGTAACCGTGACCACAACCACTTTTCTACCGCGAAACCACCAGTCGCCTTTTGTCATACATTTTACCGCTGAAAGACTACCGAACAACCTTGGTACTGCGGTGGAAACACAGTTGTTTCATGGTTGTTTTCGGTTCCTGCAGTTGTAAGTGTAAAAAACAGCGTTGGCAGCAACGCGATTGCTTCGCAGTTGCAATGGTAGAATCGCAGCAGGATCTCGATATGACGATAAAATCGCGCTGGTTGAAACCTTGATAAAATTAAATGTCACTTGACAATCTTTCAGATGAAATGAAACGTTTCGGTCTGGAGTTAAGTTCGTTGACTCGGAAGTGTCAACAAACTTTGACAAACAAACTCGGCAGTATTATCTTCATTGCTGACTCTGGTGTTGGATTTCGACATAAATGTTTCGAAACTGCTTCGTGCCTCCATGCTTGGCTCTGGCGGTTTTGTGATTGTCTCTGACTTTGTAGTAATCCCTGTCGAATTGGGCAACCGTGGCCACAACCACTTTTCTACCGTGAAACCATCAGTTGCCTTTCGTCATACATTTTACCGCTGAAAGACTACCGAACAACCTTGGTACTGCGGTGGAAACACAGTTGTTTCATGGTTGTTTTCGGTTCCTGCAGTCGTAAGTGTAAAAACAGCGTTGGCAGCAACGCGATTGCTTCGCAGTTGCAATGGTAGAATCGCAGCAGGATCTCGATATGACGATAAACTCGCGCTAGTTCAAACCTTGATAAAATTAAATTTCACTTGACAATCTTTCAAGTGAATTGAAACGTTTCGGTGACTCTGAAGTGTCAACAAACTTTGACAAACAAACTCGGCAGTATTATCTTCATTGCTGACTCTGGTGTTGGATTTCGACATAAATGTTTCGAAACTGCTTCGTGCCTCCATGCTTGGCTCTGGCGGTTTTGTGATTGTCTCTGACTTTGTGGTAATCCCTGTCGGATTAGGCAACCGTGGCCACGACCACTTTTCTACCGCGAAACCACCGGTTGCCTTTCGTCATACAATTTACCACTGAACGAGTATCGAACGACCTTTGTGCTAGTGGACACTCGGTTGTTTTCGGTTGCTGCAGTCGTAAGTGTAAAAAGCTGCGTTGGCATAAACGCGGTTGCTTTGAAGTTGAAATGGTGAAATCGCGGTAGAAACCCTGTACCAAGCGGGTAAACGGGATTAATTCCACGGCGTTTTGTTACCGACGTTTTATCGGTTGCTTTGGAGTTGTGGTAACCCGATAGGATATTGGTTGATTTACGATTTTGGAACTGCATATTTGCCTGCCAGGTTTCATTTTTGTATTGATGGAATGTTCTACGTGTCCCATCTCAACCCTAATATACCGCGAAATGATGATGGACGCTGACGTTGTGCAGAAAGAGTGTCCTGTGTACCTTCCGGTACTTTTTCGGCTTTGCACCAAAGCCTCCAATAACCTGCGGAGTGCATTTTCCATTCGGAACTCACAAAAAGAATCTGTCGACGGTAATATCCTTGGCACGCAGAGCTCCATACTTTTTGATGAGCTCCCAGAATTCTCCATCAAACGTGAACTTACGAGGAACATCATTCTTGGTGTTGGGGATCTAGATGATGTCTTCATGATGTTCAATGTCCGGCACGAATCACTGTTTATACAGACGTGCTGATTTATCCGACAACAAATTGTCGACAACATTTGTTGCTCTTGCGCATCGTCTTCATTCTTCAACGATTTAATATGAATCATAAATAACAGTTGTCGTGTCATATATCTAGTAGAGTTTGGCCAAAACTATAGTTTATGTTGCCCAGTGCAAGAAGTGTCCACTTCTCACACGCTTGGTTCGCGTGCGAAAGGTCGCACTTCTCGCACTCGTGAAGTAAAATTTTATACGACACTCGTGCGAGAAACTTCAGCTCCGCTGTTGGCAATTCTCGTCGAAAAGTTTGATCGTACTCGTAAAGTAAAGTTTTATACGAAACTCGAACGAGAAACTTCAACTCCTCCGATGACAACACTCGTCGAAAAGTTTCATCGCACTTGTATCGGTAATATACCATTTCGGATCACGACCGCTGGTTTCGCGTCAATGCGTACGAAACACCCGAGCCGAACATGCGTGAAATGCGTGCGAGAAGAAAGCAGAAGTGTGGAAAGTACATGCGAGAAGTAAGATCCGACCGATTGGCTCATGCGATCCATTTTTATCGTATCCATGGCTATAAAAAGCCGTTTACCCAACTCACATTAGCCACGAGGAGTAGTACTTCCTATGCGTGTATTACATACAAATTTTTACTTTACAAGGCGAGTGAATGAGGGTTTTATATGGCCATTATCACAGGAAGTGAAGTGATAGTACTTAATCGTCCATACTCAAACATAGTGATACTAGGGCAGTTAAAAACAGTGAATTTCCGATATCGACTTGCTCATTCATATTTGAATACCCAGTTGTTAAAAAGACCTGCTCGTGAAGTCGGGGATCTGTACGTGGACATTTGAGTCACTGTTGAAAAGCGTCATTGTTGAAAGTTATGGAACAATTAAGTTGATCACTTTTGCTTCCTTATAGAGGAAGCTTTGTTTTTATGAATTTTTTTTTTCCGCGATTTTCATTTTTGAATTTTTCTAAAAAATAAAAATTTTGCTTTAAATCACGTAGAATCTCAGCAAATCAACTGAAATGTTCTACAAACAAAAAATACCATGCAGCCTTGCTATGTACCAAATTTGGTGGTGATCGGTAAGGTCGTTCAATATTCACACCATTTTGAATATTTGAAAAAATAGCGATTTTCGGTATAACCTCCGCAAATCTTAATAAAGTAAAACAAAAATTTGTGCCTAATAAAAATGAAATATGCCGTTATTTATTCGAAACTAGGATGCAAAGGAGAACCTTGCACATTGCTTCCCCATTAAATTTTGCTCTTCACAAAGCTTCCTCTATGAGGAAGCCAAAATCAATCACAACGCTTTCTCGTAGAGGTGGCTTTGTAAAGAGCAAAATTTAATGAGAAAGCAATGTGCAAGGTTCTACTTTGCACCCTTTTTTTTTCAAAAATGATTTTGATACGCGCATTCGGCCAGTAGTTCGTCTTAATTAATCATGAATTTGGGCGACACCAGAATGTAAAAGTTTCGTGAAAGCGGAGAGCTACGCCATTTTTTTCGGACTTCAGCCCATTTTATAAATACGATTCTTCTCGCACACTTTTGAAGCATGGGTTTTACAGTCAGCGACGATTCCATAATAACAACGTTAAGTAGCCCAAATTCGGTTGTCGATATCTCGGCAACTAAACCTCGAATTTAATTAAAATTCCGCATACACCGAACAAAAGTGTTGATGAACATGATATTTCACATTTCACGCTGGAATATATGCAATGCTCCAGCGCTCCAACCTCCTCAAGCTTGCGATAGCGTGAATCTTCGTATACATCTTCTTTTTGCACAGAATCCGCCTGCAAAATTCGTTAAGATAAACTAGACGTCGATTGAGCAACTTCAAAGGATAATTTGCCGCCGCTTATCTTTTGCACAGTTTATTGTGTGGTCGGAATCTCGAGTTTCTTGAAGAGTAAGAAAAATGCAGTATTTCAAAAGAACGGAATAATAATCACATGAAAAAACGAATTTAAATAAGATTACGCCTTATCAATGTATTAATAATATTTTTAACTTGATACTTCTTGAGTTAGGTCAGTCTACCTACCGGGGTTAACCCATTAAGTATATTTGAGCTTTCGAACTACCGATTGGCTTATTATTGATTTATTAATTATTAGAAACGCGACTTTTATTTAATTTATCCCTCATACATGACTTCTAATGCTGTCAATTGTGTATTGATCATTATCGATCGTTATCGTTCTGTACATGCAGACTATTTCAGGATTATATAATTTTTTTACAAATATTATGTATCCATACTATTTATGAATATTATTATGGATTCGCTACATTTGTTTTAGAAATCGTAGTAATAAAGTTATTGACTGATTTACAAAATATGAAAATGATATTGAAACTTGTGGAGATGTGACCCTTAAAGGTTTAACTCAAAAAAAAAAAAAAAAATACGTCTACTCGCCTGGTGTACAATGAATGCTTAAAATCAATAACCCATCACTAAGAGCAATCCTACGAACAGTTGTTCTGGAATTTGGAGTACAGGTCAAAATGACTATATCCCATTCTATTCAGTCAGAGTTAATTCACTTCCACACGAAGCTTTTCTACCGAAGTTACAATTAAAAATTGATAGTAACTGTAGAATAAAAAAGTGACTTCAAAAGTGCTTTTTTTCCTCTGTGCATGAGTCAATAATGAAAAATCCTGCTCTAAAGCCGAAAAGAATTTTCCTGCGGCAAGGGCTTTTAGCGTTCATTTCAGATTCATTAGTACAAGCATTGAACCGTAACTTTCACTGCAGCAACGAACATGGCTGTGAAAAAAACTATTTTTATTTTTGCTCTCATAATAACCCTGTACTTTGGTGCTTCTGAAATTTTGTAATTATCGTTTGAGGTTCCATAGGTAATATTGGTGAAGCGATAAGATTGAGCAGCATTGCAATTCGTTTTCCAAAGTCAACTTAGTAGATTACATTGAAACATTAATAGTGGAAACTCATTTTCAACCATTCAGTGCAGTATTGGACATGCCTTTTTGCTACTTAAATGTAATTGCACTCAGTAATTTAAAAAAAATCAGCTGTATATTTTCACACACTTTTTAATTGCTGATATTGCTCTTATGATTCTTAGGCAAAACGAAAAATAGATAAAGATACCATGGAGATAAAATAACCATAAGAATGTAACACAGCGTGTGAAGTTGGGATGACAATTTTATTCTCAGAATCGTATGAAGTTCATCTCATAGTAGACACTCATCAGCTAAGTGATACATCATAACTCTTCCTCGTCCATCATAACGAATCTCATTTTCAACTATTCAGTGCAGTATTGATTATGCCTTTTTGCTATTTAACTGGCATTGCACTCAGTAATTAAAAAAAAAATCAGCTGTGTATTTTCACACACTTTTTAATTGCTGATATTGCTCTTATGATTCTTAGGCAGAACGAAAAATAGATAAAGATACCATGGAGATAAAATAACCATAAGAATGCAGCACAGCGTGTGAAGTTGGGATGACAATTTTATTCTCAGAATCGCATGAAGTTCATCTCATAGTAGACACTCATCAGCTAAGTGATACATCATAACTCTTCCTCTTCCATCATAACGAATCTCATTTTCGAATATTCAGTGCAGTATTGATTATGCCTTTTTGCTATTTAACTGGCATTGCACTCGGTAATTTCAAAAAAGTCAGCTGTATATTTTCACACACTTTTTGATTGTTGATATTGCTCTTATGATTCTTAGGCAAAACGAAAAATAGATAAAGATACCATGGAGATAAAATAACCATAAGAATGCAGCACAGCATGTGAAGTTGGGATGACAATTTTATTCTCAGAATCGTATGAAGTTCATCTCATAGTAGACACTCATCAGCTAAGTGATACATCATAACTCTTCCTCTTCCATCATAACGAATCTCATTTTCGACTATTCAGTGCAGTATTGATTATGCCTTTTTGCTATTTAACTGGCATTGCACTCAGTAATTTAAAAAAAATCAGCTGTATATCTTCACACACTTTTTAATTGCTGATATTGCTCTTATGATTCTTAGGCAATACGAAAAATAGATAAAGATACCATGGAGATAAAATAACCATAAGAATGTGGCAGAGCATGTGAAGTTGGGATGACAATTTTTTTCTCAGAATCGTATGAAGTTCATCTCATAGTAGACACTCATCAGCTAAGTGATACATCATAACTCTTCCTCTTCCATCATAACGAATCTCATTTTCAACTATTCAGTGCAGTATTGATTATGCCTTTTTGCTATTTAACTGGCATTGCACTCGATAATTTCAAAAAAGTCAGCTGTACATCTTCACACACTTTTTAATTGCTGATATTGCTCTTATAATTCTTAGGCAAAACGAAAAATAGATAAAGGTACCATGGAGATAAAATAATCATAAGAATATATCACAGCATGTGACGTTGGGATGACAATTTTATTCTCAGAATCGTATGAAGTTCATCTCATAGTAGACACTCATCAGCTAAGCGATACATCATAACTCATCCTCCTCCATCATAACGAACTCCTACAAATTGATCTGCATTTATGCGAAGCCGAAAAGTGTCATTAATATTTTCGCCACTCCTTCCAATTAACGTCATGCGAAATACAAAGAACTACGTACGTAACCCATTGAAAATGTTGTTTGCTTCCCATGAGAGCAAAGTGAACCTATCGCAAAACGTTTCAAGCCAACATTGTTATAACACGTGTATTACTTCAACTAAATAATACTGCTTCGTTTAATATAACTTGTCCATGAAGCAATAGCGACTGCACTTCATTGGAAGTCGTTAAACTCTAAGTACTGAATGTATCGAATCTGATAGCAGTTGTGTTTGAAATGGCTTCGAGTTTCCAATTGAAGTAGTCAATTTAATTCATTTAAATTCATATCTCCTGGGAACAAACTTCTTCTGCTCTGATAGATGAATGAGCGATTGCTGCAATTGTCTTTTCCAATCATACCAGAAAATCAATGATAGCTCCGTGGTCTTTGAGGCAAGTGAAATAAGAAAAATTAATATCACGTACACATCAGTGCCATTGAAACAATGATATTTCTTTTTCGTGTGTCCTTTCACGGTCAATTATTTTTCCACAAGTGTCACCAGGAAGGCGGAAGCTATCGAAGAAACACGGCCCTGATTTCCGGTGTGAGATTTTTATGATTTTATCTTACAAAAGAAACTTAAGGGCGGATTTGGTATAGATAGATCCAAATAATTTTCCTTGTTCGCTTATGTCCGTATGTTGTGTTTGAAATGGCTTCGAGTTTCCAATTGAAGTAGTTAATTTATTTCATTTAAATTCATATCTCCTGGGAACAAACTTCTTCTGCTCTGATAGATGAATGAGCGATTGCTGCAGTTGTCTTTTCCAATCATACCAGAAAATCAATGATAGCTTTGTGGTCTTTGAGGCAAATGCAATAAGAAAAATTAATATCACGTACACATCAGTGCCATTGAAACAATGATATTTCTTTTTCGTGTGTCCTTTCACGGTCAATTATTTTTCCACAAGTGTCACCAGGAAGGCGGAAGCTATCGAAGAAACACGGCCTTGATTTCCGGTGTAAGATTTTTATGATTCTATCTTACAAAAGAAACTTAAGGGCGGATGTGGTATAGATCCAAATAATTTTCCTTGTTCGCTTATGTCCGTATGAGTAAATTGGCCGATGGATCGTAGGAAAACAAAATGGGGGAAATATACAACATGGACGTCATGGCACTTGATGACCTTTTGTAATGTACCTCTGTTATCTTTACTGTCATTTACTGCCGTTCAAATTTCATGAATTTAAACCACATAATGACTCGTATATATTATGATTTTATTATGGAAAAGAAACTTAAGGGCGGATTTGGTGAAGATAGATCCAAATAATTTTCCTTGTTCGCTTATGTCCGTATGAGTAAATTGGCCAATGGATCGTAGGAAAACAAAATGGGGGAAATATACAACATGGACGTCATGGTATTTGATGACCTTTTTTAATGTACCTCTGTTATCTTTACAGTCATTTACTGCCGTTCAAATTTCATGAATTTAAACCACACAATGACATATATATTATGATTTTATTATGGAAAAGAAACTTAAGGGCGGATCTGGTAAATATAGCTCCAAATAATTTTAGTTTTTTGAAACAAAACTAAAGGAATATACTTCAGCATGAACGCCATGGTATTTAATGATTTTTTTTTAATGCACCTCTGTTATTTTTACAGTTATTTACTGACGTTCAAATTTTATGTGCTTGAATCGCATAATGACTCGTATATAAACTGATAATTGGATGAAGAATATGGGCGACAATAAAAATCTTTACGCTTACAACTCCATACAACACAATCGTCTCATGTAAATTTTATCATCCAAACTTTAATTTGCTTCGTCTCGTGTCATGTGACCTCTCAATCATAACTTTCTTCTTGTTTTCTCTGTTTTCAGATAGGCAACGTGACTGCAAAAGCCGTAAAAAGGATACAACGAGTGCGTTTTGTCGAAACCGTAGCCGCGATGCTACTCGAGCAGGGAGAAAAAACGGCGAAGGAAGAAACCATGATCATGTGCAGTGTAGAAAGTTCATTCGGGTCATACATAGTGATAAGCCAAACGTGAATTTCGATATAAATTTCCGCGGAAAATCGCAGAATTGAGAAATGATAAATTAGCGAAAATGAAATATTAATAACGCCCATCTTTTTATCTACCGGGTGGTCCAAAGTGAATAGATACAGATAAGATACACCTAAACGGAAACGAAATGATAAAACAAATGCAAACGTAAGAAGTGCATTTAGCGTACGGTATCAAATAATTTTTCTTCTGACGGAATCTCACGTGGAAACATCAAGTTGAGCATAACGGCCTAACGAAGTTATTGACTTTGGGAGGATAGCTTTCCGAAATAAAAATAGCAGAAGGATAGCCAAACAAAGAACACGTTCCAAAAGTACGTAATTCATGGCTCGAAATACATAACGCGTCATGGTGGCCTTGTATATTCGCACGTTCGAGAACAGGGATGAGCACGAGCCAGCAAAAGTATCACGGTCGATCTGAAAAAGGGATCGATACCACTTCGAACTCTTACATTTTCGTAAGCCCGACCATCGAGAAACTTTGTCCTGCCGAGAAGCGCAAGGGAAAAAGATCAGCTTCAGAGTTGTAACGTCTAACGCATCGTGATATAACAGAGTAAAGGGACAGCCGAGATAGAGTAGGACAAAGAAATTGATTTGGGCAATCCATAAAGATAGATATGATAAAAGCAACAACAAAAAATATGAAAAACAAAGAAAAATACGCGATAAATTGTGCACCTGGTAAATTTCGTGGATTAATAGGAAAATGGGAAGCGAGTAAACTATTAGAAACAGCTAGAGCAAAGTAGACAATTGGGGGCGGAGTGAAGGAGGAGAGACCACTGCGAAATAGTAAGAAGAAAGTAAGAAGACACATCGGGCATTTGAACACAAAGAAGGAACACCGAAAAAAGGAGTATGCTAAGACTTCTTACTGACATGGCGCTGCTGATGTTACTGGCTGTAACGGCCTCCTTCTTGGGTCACTGCCAAACGGATGAAAAAGGTAATGTATGGGTATATCATCATGTTGCGAGCCCCATATTCTGATCGCGACTGCCTGGGTTATTCTGTGCCAACGTTATACATAACATAAGTTATGTATCTTGTACATCACAGGTACCAGCAGAGAATTCATGACTGTAAAATTTTCCATTTCTCTCCAACACTTATCAACATGCGACTCATCATGTTCTTTCTTTTTCGCATCGTTCCTTCTACTCCTGTAAGGCACGTTGAAACGGTGATGCGCCGCGATAACTTAAAGCCAATATTAACTTTTATAGGATCCGCACCCTTCGTGAACTCCCACATGCACAAGCACGCAAGAAAGAGAGCGAGAGAAACGTTTCTTTACTTTTCATGTCGCCCTATAAGTTTTTCTTTACTGTCTCACTTGTCTACACGACCAAGCTCCACCAACCCATTCTCGTACTCCTTCTTTGTATTATACCCTCGTATTCTCCTCTTCTCATACTTTCCTTTTCCTTCCCCTGCCTTTCATTGGTGCTTTCAAGCCCTGTTTCGGAACCTTTCCTGCTCTTCTATGTATATACTTGTAAATTGGTATGGCGCCCCACCGGTAAATGCCCTTGGTACACCAAGCACGGTGATAGGATGGCCATGGCATGTTCCTGGGCAACGAGATAGCTACAAGCACGTGCGAGTGAAAGGGAAGTGAGTAGCGACTTAAGACTGCAGACTACAGAAGTACATGCCACACCCACTTTCCACAGTTTCATCATATTCTCATGCACCCTTACTTCATATTATATATTTATATTTTTTATTTTGCATTTCCTTCCATGTTAAGGCCATCCATCAATTTCAGGGCTGGCTTGAGTCAGTAACCATTCCTTCCTGACGCTCTGGCTCGGGTCAGTAACCAGACCTTCATGCAGCGGACTTCCCCTTGTATACCGCTTTTGCTATAGCATTTAAGAGGCAGTGATACACCGCTGGGAATTTCCTCGCCCAATGTTAAACGTCTCGCACGCAGCTAACTTTTACTCCCTCGTATCTTTTCGTTTTTCGATTCCCTTTAAAAGTGGCTTTTACTATGGAGGAGCCAAAAGCTTAGACCAATTCTGCAATATTTTCGGACGTATCATCAAAATTCGAGCTCTATCTCCCGAGTATTTTGAGGGAAAATAGGCTTTCGAATTTTGAGCGGTGGTGGAGGAAGTACACGGAAAGAAGAAATGAGTGGTTGGTAAAACTGAAAAATGGTCCTTGACAACCAACCGGAATAGTTGATATATCGCCAATTAATCAGTTAGTTGACTAGTCTACTTGGTTGGTTGAAGGAACTAAAATGTCGTTGGTAGAATACTCGTAGTAACAGGAACCAACTGAAATCGTAAACCCAACTATGCGCCAAGTTAGTGGACGCAATTTATTTCAGTGCAGTTCTAGGTTACAATTCAGAGCTCACAACTCACCTCTGAGATAAATAATTAAAACAATGAGGTTAAAAGCGGGTTTCCTATACATTCACAATGGATCAATGGATCATTGCTAAGTTTCAATTCTGTAAAAATTAAGAGAATCTACTTCTAACAGTACACAATTTACTTGCCGTATATTTAGTACGGTCCACTGTAAATACACAATTCTTCGGATTCTCCGGTTGCGCACTTTGGAAAACTCAAGTTCTTCACACAACACAATGGCGACTTTGGGACACATTTGTCTTTCGCGTACACATTATTGGTTGCAAGAACCAACCGATTGGTAGTGAAAACCAACTCGGAAGGTACCAGCACCATTCCAATCGTGTTGACACCCATGGCGGATGTCAAAGAAGCTGGGACATCCACATTCGATTTTTTAAATAAAAACTATACTCAAATTATCGGCTAATTATCGGCTATTTATCGGCGCAAAAAGATATTTTCCAGCTCCATCCCTTATACCGGAAACGTGTGGATGTCCTAGCTTCGCTGTAAGCTAGGACATCCACAACTCAAAAAAAAAGAACCAATAGGCGCACCGACAAAAACTTTATACGAGAATTATCGGCCATTTATCGGCTCTCGAAAAAACTTAGGTTCGAACAAATCGCACGAGCCTTTCAGGAGAAACCACCCCCTTAGCTTCTATACAATCATTGCCGAATATCTCGCCTAAAAAGAAAGCTAGGACATCCTAAATCATCTTAAAATGCATCTTGATTTATCGGCTCGACGTTTTCATAACGACCGATTTTCCAGCTTGACCCCTTACTATGATAGAAACCACCCCCTTAAGCTATAGGCTTATAACTTCGCGTACAATGTCATCCACATGACATTTTGTCGATAAAAACTATACCAAAATTATCGGCGAATTACAAGCTATTTATAGGTGCAAAAAGATATTTTCCAGCTCCACCCCTTATACTGGAAACATCCCTTATACCGGCGTCAACAACTGAACAAAAAAAAAATGATAGGCGCGCCGGAAAAAAAGTACATGTGATTTATCGGCTCGAATGAAATTAATTTCGATAAAATCGTACGATTCCGACAGCAGAAACCACCCCCTGCTTGAAATAACAGATTTCACTGAACTCAGCGGGTGGTTTTCTGCGAAGGGGTTGTTCGATTCGATCGAAACTAGGTTCATTTGAGAGCCGATAAATAGCCGAAAAATAACGCATAATTTTTAATTCCGTCTGCCTTGTATTTATTTTGTTACAAGTTGTGGATGTCGTCCGTGACGTGGAAGCTGGGACATCCACAATTGACTAATAATGGAACAAAAAGGAGCACTGGAAAAAAAATGTATATGTGATTTATCGGCTATTTATCGGCTCTCGAATGAAATTAATTTCGATAAAATCGTACGATTCTGACAGCAGAAACCACCCCCTGCTTGAAATAACAGATTTCACTGAACCCAGCGGGTGGTTTTCTGCGAAGGGGTTGTTCGATTCGATCGAAACTAGGTTCATTTGAGAGCCTTGAGAGTACTTGATGGGTACCAAGTACTTGATGGGCACCAAGTACTTGATGGGCACCAAGTACTTGATGGGCACCAAGTACTTGATGGGCACCAAGTACTTGATGGGCACCAAGTACTTGATGGGCACCAAGTACTTGATGGGCACCAAGTACTTGATGGGCACCAAGTACTTGATGGGCACCAAGTACTTGATGGGCACCAAGTACTTGATGGGCCCCAAGTACTTGATGGGCACCAAGTACTTGATGGGCCCCAAGTACTTGATGGGCACCAAGTACTTGATGGGCACCAAGTACTTGATGGGCACCAAGTACTTGATGGGCACCAAGTACTTGATGGGCACCAAGTACTTGATGGGCACCAAGTACTTGATGGGCACCAAGTACTTGATGGGCACCAAGTACTTGATGGGCACCAAGTACTTGATGGGCACCAAGTACTTGATGGGCACCAAGTACTTGATGGGCACCAAGTACTTGATGGGCACCAAGTACTTGATGGGCACCAAGTACTTGATGGGCACCAAGTACTTGATGGGCATCAAGTACTTGATGGGCACCAAGTACTTGATGGGCACCAAGTACTTGATGGGCACCAAGTACTTGATGGGCACCAAGTACTTGATGGGCACCAAGTACTTGATGGGCACCAAGTACTTGATGGGCACCAAGTACTTGATGGGCACCAAGTACTTGATGGGCACCAAGTACTTGATGGGCACCAAGTACTTGATGGGCACCAAGTACTTGATGGGCACCAAGTACTTGATGGGCACCAAGTACTTGATGGGCACCAAGTACTTGATGGGCACCAAGTACTTGATGGGCACCAAGTACTTGATGGGCACCAAGTACTTGATGGGCACCAAGTACTTGATGGGCACCAAGTACTTGATGGGCACCAAGTACTTGATGGGTACCAAGTACTTGATGGGTACCAAGTACTTGATGGGTACCAAGTACTTGATGGGTACCAAGTACTTGATGGGTACCAAGTACTTGATGGGTACCAAGTACTTGATGGGTACCAAGTACTTGATGGGTACCAAGTACTTGATGGGTACCAAGTACTTGATGGGTACCAAGTACTTGATGGGTACCAAGTACTTGATGGGTACCAAGTACTTGATGGGTACCAAGTACTTGATGGGTACCAAGTACTTGATGGGTACCAAGTACTTGATGGGTACCAAGTACTTGATGGGTACCAAGTACTTGATGGGTACCAAGTACTTGATGGGTACCAAGTACTTGATGGGTACCAAGTACTTGATGGGTACCAAGTACTTGATGGGTACCAAGTACTTGATGGGTACCAAGTACTTGATGGGTACCAAGTACTTGATGGGTACCAAGTACTTGATGGGTACCAAGTACTTGATGGGTACCAAGTACTTGATGGGTACCAAGTACTTGATGGGTACCAAGTACTTGATGGGTACCAAGTACTTGATGGGTAAGCTGGAAAATATCTTTTTCCGCCGATAAATAGCCGATAATTAGCCGATAATTTGAGTATAGTTTTTGTTTAAAAAATCGAATGTGGATGTCCCAGCTTCTTTGACGTCCATGGCGGCGATAGTTGCGCCACCTCACGGCCGTTGATAAAGGCAGAATTGTTGTTGGTTGTCGGAACCAACGCGTCGGTCTTACTCACTATTTTTCGATAACTAATCACGTAGTAGTTGCCTCGACTAATCTGTGGCGCAGCATATGCTGGAAATTTTAAACGCCCCACTTTTTGGTTTATCGATTCTTCTAAACAAACAGCTTTTAGTATCGAGTTAGTGGACGCAATTTAGTTCAGTGCAGTTCTAGGTTACAATTCAGAGCGCACAACTCACCTCTAAGATAAATAATTAAAACAATGAGGTTAAAAGCGGGTTTCCTATACATTCACAATGGATCAATGGATCATTGCTAAGTTTCAATTCTGTAAAAATTAAGAGAATTTACTTCTAACAGTACACATTCACAGTACAATTCTGTAAAAATTAAGAGAATCTACTTCTAACAGTACACAATTTACTTGCCGTATATTTAGTACGGTCCACTGTAAATACACAATGCTTCGGATTCTCCGGTTGCGCACTTGGGAAAACTCATGTTCTTCACACAACACAATGGCGACTTTGGGTCACATTTGTCTTTCGCGTACACATTATTGGTTGCAAGAACCAACCGATTGGTAGTGAAAACCAACTCGGAGAGTACCAGCACCATTCGAATCGTGATGACACCAATGTCGGCGATAGTTGCGCCACCTCACGGCCGTTGATAAAGGCAGAATTGTTGTTGGTTGTCGGTACCAACGCGTCGGTCTTACTCACTATTTTTCGATAACTAATCACGTAGTAGTTGCCTCGACTAATCTGCGGCGCAGCATATGCTGGAAATTTTAAACGCCCCACTTTTTGGTTTATCGATTCTCCTAAATAAACAGCTTTTAGTATCGAGGAGCCAGAAGCTTAGCCCAATTTGGCAATATTTGTGCACATTCTTTTAAAATTTGAGGTCTTTCTGCCGAGGATTTCGAGAAAAAAGGTTTCAAAATTTCGAAAAGTGGTGGGGGAAGTACCACCGGCTCTTGAAGCTGGTTAACATCAAGACATACTAATATTGTTATTATAATGGAGAAGAGTTGATAAATTAACTCTCCTGGCGTGTCCGGTTAACACTTCCTCCCTATTGTATATAATTCTTCTAGACAATTAACAGGAAAACTAGGGGTATATACCTCGTTTTCCTGTTAACTTACGGGACTCAGATACATTTTGATGATTTTGTAACCTCTTCAACGTGGTCTTTGTGTATTCGGGTAGGTCTAAAGTTCAAGGTGGGTTTCAAAACACGACGTTCTAAAAAAATACATTGAAAAGCAATCCATTGGTGGTGGACGGCAATCGAACACGATGAAAAATACATCTACAAACAGTAATAACCTGTGCACCAATTCAGTTGGATCACCATGAAAGAGGCCTTGTTATCAGGGATTCCATACTACGGCCACGTTACAACCTGTAAAGACTTCCCCAGTATTATTTCCAACTTGACTCGGGCCATTCAGATCGAGACCCACTAAGAAAACCTCGATACGCCCCTTAATAATAACGATGGCAAACCAAAGAATTACTGTAACCTATAACTATAACCTTTAACCCGTAAGTTCTCTGGAAAGCAGTAAATTCATTCGAGTATTGATGTGCATAAATCCCCATTTTTACACCCTGCGGAATAAAGTTTGTACCGTACTCGTGCGATAAACGTTTTCTTAACTCGTGTGATTGCAACATTCGCCTTCGGCTCGTGCTGTAAATTCTTCATAAAAAGTTTTATCGCACTATTATCGTAAAATACTATTTTTATTATGAGCTCGAATATACATTATACATTTTTCAAGAAATACTCACAAAACTTTGTTCTTTCTTTTCAACTAAATTTGTTGCTTTTTAGGAGCCATACAATTTTTTTTTCAAAATTTTCTGCAGAAAAGTGGCAACAGCGTGCAGGAATATACACTGCAGTACATTCTTGTCCGATACAGCCCCATTGCTGCCCGCTGCAGCACACTCCTGCCCATTACAGCACATTCCTCCCTGCTATGTTACTTTTCGTGCTGCCGGTCAAGTATCGACACCTTTCGACCCACTTACAGGCATGAAATGTGGTCTTTTTAGCGTATGCAGGAAAATAAAAAGTTTTTCAGTTGTTTATCATTCCCATCGTATATATTTATAGAAGGGGGCCATGTTGCATTGTACCCTTTTCGGTAAATCCGTTTGCCTTGAAAAATAACTGAATCTGCTTATACACCTTTCACGTAAAATGCATCACTAATCTTATTTCATGTTCGATATAACGGTTATCCAGATAACCAAAAAAAATTGCATGAAGATATGATCTGAATGGCCGAGTGGGTTAAGACGCAGGGCAGCGACACCTTCCGGTGACCTAGTCCAAATCTCGTGATGACGAGACGTTACCATTTCTCTTAATAACAGCGTTCTTATGTTTATATCGAAACGGTATCAATTTTTTCTGAATTCTTCCAGTGAAATGTGGTCTTTTTAGCGTAGACAGGAAAATGAAACGTTTTTCAGTTGTTTATCATTCCCATCGAATATATTTATAGAAGGGGGCCATGTTGCATTGTACCCTTTTCGGTACATCCGTTTGCCGTGAAAAATAACTGAATCTGCTTATACACCTTTCATCTAAAATGCATCACTAATCTTATTTTATGTTCAATATAACAGTTATCCAGATAACCAAAAAAAATTGCATGAAGATATGATCTGAATGGCCGAGTGGGTTAAGACGCAGGGCAGCGACACCTTCCGGTGTCCTAGTCCAAATCTCGTGATGACGAGACGTTACCATTTCTCTTAATAACAGAGATCTTACGTTTATATCGAAACGGTATCAATTTTTTCGGAATATTTCCAGTTTATTATAGATAAAAACAACTGGTGTATTATAGAAGGATATTTTTCTGTTGTATTCCTTTGGTTCAATCAATGGCAAATGCAATTATTTGGTAAAACTGGTTTGCACGTTAAAACGCCCCATTTTGTTTTGACATTTCGGAAACTCCCTCGGTACCCGGATAAACTAATATACCGACTGTAGGTTCAATTTTTCAATTTTTTGCATTGTTTGCTACAGAAGAAGACATTTCCGGAAGTGCTTCGTGGATATTGACTGTAACTTCGTTATAATTATATATTTTTCGCAAACAAATAAGAATAAATTATAGATTGTTCTCCAAATGACACTCCTTGAAATAAAATGTTCTGTGGAAATTAATGTTTACATTTCCCGGGGGAAAAAAAATGCAAGGACAAGCTTCTTTTGACCGCCTGACTAGAACTAGCACATCGCCTTAAGAGGTCCTGCGCTAGTTCCACTGGTCGGTTGGTAACCGAATCTGTAAAGCATTGTTCTTGGCCACAATTGATCATTTAGACAAAAGAAAAGAGGCGTTCACTGCATCTAACAATTCTGCAGTGAGAGCGTTTCTCAACTTTTATCCGAGAAATCAGCTGCGGCGAAGAACGACACTGCAGTAAGATTGAACTGCTGTGTTCGTACCAATAACAATTAAGTGGATATAAGTATCTTTATGTTAATTTTTTTTAAAGGTACACATGCGTATCGCCAATTTTTTTATATTCAATTTTAGAATTAGAACTGGTTTTTCAATTTTGAATTTTAAATGTTAACTTTTGGATCTCCATTTTTGAGTTTTGAATTTTGTGAGTTTCTGAAGTCGTGAAGTGAGAAGGATTTTTCATGCTGTAGGTTCTCAGATAATCTGTTTTTTCTAATGATGGGCATTCGAATTCCGGATTTTTGAAAATCCCTTAAGCCCTTTCTCCGCCAAGCATAATAGCGAAGAGGGGAAGGGGAAGGTGCGAGGGCACGTCTCGTAAGTCGGATTAACAAGAGTGCGAGTGCGCGTAGCTCCCGAAAGTGCGAAACCCTAGTAAATATATCTCTCCACTTGGGGATATAGTGGCTCCATTGCAGTAACTGGTCCAGAGATTCACATTACAGTTGCTTGCACGCCTGACCGTGATATCAAACGTGCACATATTCTAAAAGTAAAGGCCCCTATAAACGCTCTGTCCACCTCTTTTTCATGGAGCACTATCTCGGTACGCGCCCTCACAGTCACTACGGTAAAAGTTTTCTTCGGGATCGTTGCCATGGCAACGGTTGCTTTAGCAATCCATTTTTTCCTGTATTTCTAGGCGCCGGATATGAACCTGGCCATGGAATTCCGGTGAATGGTATCAAGTCACAATTCGTACCTTCCGTTAGCCCTCCGTGACACCAAAATCCTTTTTACGTGCGAATGTCGTCGAGTACATGCGAGTGCAGACCCTCTTATCCAATTCGTCGACAAAACCTCCGTTGATCCTGTATAAGTTACCCAAATCCAGGCGTCCATCAAAGGACACACCGAGAAAAGAAGTTTCGTTGAATCACGGAAATCTTCAACAATGAAATGTTTCGTTGGGCCGCCGGATTTACGCCGGTCTATAACTAATCGCAAGAACTCGTATCGGTAATTCTCATCTGTTGGGCTGTCCATTTCGTTGAGGTCTCTTCCTCGCGACAGATTTGAATGCACCTATCTCCCGTACTCTCTCAAAACAATCCAAATTACCAACAAACTCAAAACGTTAAATTCGAGAATAGGAACCTTGAAATCGCTAAAAACACAACTAATCGGTAACGTAAATCCTTGTGATCGTAATTTTTCTAAAAATCACTTGACAGATGATACACTTGAGTTTGAATACTCTATTTTCTTTGAACAATCTCAAACTCGATGAAAAGCAGTGACACTGAATCAAGGAAATATTCCTCTGTACCGATAAACTGTTTTTCGTTGATTCAAGAAAACCCAGTTAGCTAAAGAACGTCATGAGAAGAACAATTCTGTAGAGAATTCCCTTCTTTCAAAAACCCTCACATTTATTATGCCTCATTAAGTAAACAGCAGGAATTAGAATTCCACAATTTTAGAAATATACACAGGGCGCCAGAATAATGTGAGATGTAAAAATTAGAATTTTTCACTTATCGCATTTTTCCGATTAAACCAGTGAACAAATTTCAGTATTCGATGTCTTATTTTATCTATCGAAGGGCGCATTCTGGTCTGAGCAGAAGAATTTTAGGGTGTCCTTAAACAAAAATCGTTTTCCAGGCCCTAAAGTTTAACTGACCTTTTAACCGAATCCCTTCTTTTGTAAGCAATTTTAAGTGGTCAATTAACCGATGGTAACCGACAATTTAACCGAACTTAAAAAAATACATTTTGTTTGGTAAAATTAACCGATTTTAACTGATTATTTAACCAAACAAAACGCATTCTTTGGTACTCAGACAATTCTTCCGATTGGCAATACCATTTTAGGTTCAATCGAGGGTCTAAATTGCGACTCGAAAAGTGGGCTATGGAATTGTGGAAAATAGTATCAGATTGACGACGCACTGTAAAAAAAAAAAAAAAACCGTAATTCCAAAAAATGAATATACTAATTCTCATGTAATCAGTATTTGTAATTACAGTATCTGTCAGTTACAAAGGCTATTCGTCGAGCGGTAAATTAACATTAATATACAAGTTCGCAAACTTAGTGGCTGTTTAAATATTTAACAGTCAATTTCATATCAGAAGTAGTTGGTAATAGTTTAAATGTTTTAAACATGATTTAAAAATTAAAGGGCCAGAAACTTTGAAATCTCGTCCAAGTATCCCTTAAAATTAACATATATTGCAGGTATCTGAAGACTTGTTTGAACATTAATATATGATCATTAGAAATTAAAAAGTACGCGATGCGATTTTCATTGCTAGTGTTGTAATTCCAAGAAAGATATTAATTTTTTAATACGCGTGTTTCAAAGCAACTATTTATAGACCATTGTCTTGAGTCCAATGGAGAGGTTTGTAAAATTCAGTACCGGAATATAAAATTACTATAGCTCTTTGTATAAAAGGAAGCGGTCAACTGTTCTTTCACTTCAATAACTTGGCCAAAGTACTGAAGTGTTTGAATACTTTAAACTTTGTTGGCACAAGTACATTACAGTGAACATCAATGTGAATATCCAAAGCAGCGTTTGGATGTGCATGTACCGTTATTGAAAATTAATAACCGTATTTAAAGTGCTTTTTTATCACATCTAACGCAATCACATAAATTACAAAAGTTTTCGCTTTACTGAATTAATTTTATTTTTTACTTCATTTCGCCGACATTCAAATAGACACGAAAATCGTATAATTATATGATTCGAATGGCCAAGTGAGTTAAATCGCAGCACAATAACACTACCCAGAGATGCCTCGGTTCAATTTCCTTCAATGTGAAAAAAAAATGTTAATATGTTTTTTCAGCAATTAATATAAACCTTCATGTAGAGAAAGACGTAATATTCTAATTAAAAGCGCAGCATGACTCAGTTGAATAAGCGCAAATGAATATTTTTTAAATTAAATTTCTTTGCAACAGCAGCAAAAAAAATTTTTTAAATGCACTTTTTGAATAATATGCAGTGCGAGAGGAAAACTCTTCACACGTATAGCACGACTTTTGGTGTACTTTGACTTCAATAATAGAAAAGCGTATTACGTAAACAAAATATACGGGTTTATTATTGTTAAAGATATTAATCCGTTTTTAGTACACTACCATCCTGAATTTTATAGTAGAATGCATATTTAAATTAGTATATAGTACATGAAAAAAACTATTTACCCGGATTTGATTTATAATGGATTTATAATGATTGATAAAAATAATGTAGACGTCTAACACATTTTTCTATTACGCCAAAGGTTTCTACTCAATTATCGTATAGCCATTTTTCAAATATGACATATACATATGTACGCAATGAATATACGGTACATGCATCCGAGCTTCATATATCGGTATATTATATTTTATTCAAACACTTTTGGCAGTGTGGAATCTTGAGCAACTGATATTAAGCCGGCTATTACTGATATTAAGTGAGCTACATACAGAAAATCGAAGCCTGAAGGGTCCTTCTTACATGAAATGTCCTATATATTCTACTCGGCCGTGACGGCAGTGAGATCTTTTTATAATATAGTGGGACATAAAAATACATAAATATATATTGAATACATAAAAAGGTATGTATGTGTTTTTGTTGTATATTGATCCCCTTGGCCTTACGGGCATCTCAAAACACCCGCGTTTCTCCCTTCCTCATGCTATATGATCTTGAGCTCTTACACTCGGTGCCGGAACGAGTTCAAGTGTTGGTCCGACTGTAAAAAACGGGGCACTCAGTCCTAGATCGTACGTCCTGCATCTGGTGTTTCCCCGGTATACCCGTCAGCCACGCCATTCAGCACCGAGAACCAAATCCGACAAACTTAATCATAATTGGACCATGCCAATTTTTGGACCCACTTTTTTTATCGTCGATTTTTAGCGACAAGAGAGAGCGCAATAATGTGCATAGAAAAATTGCATTGGTGTTAACGGGAACGAGCCTGAACCCACTATTTGTGAGTCGAGTCCTCGACGATTATGCAACTGACCTTCTTTTCATGAAAATATATAATTCCGCATACATTTTTACTCTCTCATTACGTACTGAGTATGTAAAAATATAAAGTATTCCAATTTCACCAAACTCACTTACTGGATTCGTATGGAAATGCATGCTTTAAACGACCTAAATTTTAAAAACAAAATACATTAACCCTTTTCTGTTATCTGGCTGTTTGTATGCACCGTCCGAAAAAATAATGATTTTTTGAAAAATCTTTGGGCCGCAATGAAACTCGGCGGGTACCATCTGCATTCAAATTTTTGTTTTCGAATGGAAATCCAATAAAAAATGCTCGCTGATACTTTACGGAAAATATGAAAACAATAAAATAACATTTTTTTATACATTCTGGAGCCGTAAGCGAATATAAAAGTTATTATCCGTCGATATGATGCATAAAGATAGAATTATGAGCAAATGAGCAGTGAACAACAAGTGATTTAGTATATGCGTCATTCTGCCGAAGCCTCGTCACATTTGTGGACCTCGTGTTCTCCGATCGCTTTTTTTAAGCCATTTGCGACAGTTCTTCAGATATATCAAATGGATTATTTAAATTTAAGTGTTTTTTTCTTCAGATTTTTAAATTGCCGATTGTGTTCTGATCTATTTATTGATGTTTGTATATTTTCCGAGGTTTGATTGATAAATGACTTTTTTAAGCATGTAAACGTTGGTGAAAAAATTCCAGGCACAAGAATTTTTCGTTAAAAAATCGTATTTTTTCAACGAAACTCTTGCCCATTTAATTGGTCTCAAGAAAAGCACAGAAAAACGCGAAAATTGATTTAAAACGCGCTTTCGTGGTGAGCCGCTAAGTAAAAAGTTGAGAGAATTTTTTTTTTCGCATACCTTCCCATTTTTTATCCACTGGATGAAGTTTTTAGAGTGGGAGGAACTAGAAGTCTTGTAAAAAAATCATCACGTTTTATGGATTTTTTTCCATGAAGTTTAGACCACGAAACCTCATACACGCATCGAGTCATAGTTTTTATAACTCGCATAGTATTTCACATGAATATTAAATCCCGCAGAGACCCCACATTCACCATAAGTTTGGAAACTCGTGATACATAATCGAAATATAAACTTGACTTGTCGAATTATCTCACTGTTGACAGTAATCCCATAGAAACAAAAGCCACGAGTGCCGCTCGTAGCATCGAGTACACGCATTCAACTCAAATTTTAAATCGCAGCCTTACCAAATCACAGCCGGAAACGCAAATCACAATTAATGTACGAAGTGCTCAAATTTTATTCGTGAATTTCGTCACTGTAACCCATTAAAATCTACAATTAAACCTCACGCCAGAAACAAATACGATGAGAACGTCACGTGCTGTGAATACGCGAGAAGTTACTTTTCTTCGCTTCTTTTTATTTTGATTTCGGATGATAGACAGGATTAAAAACGCAGTCTTGTCAACTTATGGTCCGAATTTTATTCTTGAATTTCGTCACTGTGACCCATTAAAATCTACAATTAAACCTGACGCCAGAAACAAATACGATGAGAATGTCACATGCTGTGAATACGCGAGAAGTTACTTTTCTTCGCTTCTTTTTATTTTGTTTTCGGATAATAGACAGGATTAAGAACGCAGCCTTGCCAACTTATGGTCCGAATTTTATTCTTGAATTTCGTCACTGTAATCCATTAAAATCTACAATTAAACCTCACCCCAGAAACAAATATGATGAGAAAGTCACGTGGTGATGTGAATACGCTAGAAGTAACTTTTCTTCGCTTCTTTTTATTTTGATTTCGGATAATAGACAGGATTAAAAACGCAGCCTTGCCAACTTATGGTCCGAATTTTATTCTTGAATTTCGTCACTGTAACCCATTAAAATCTACAATTAAACCTCACGCCAGAAACAAATACGATGAGAATGTCACGTGCTGTGAATACGCGAGAAGTTACTTTTCTTCGCTTCTTTTTATTTTGATTTCGGATAATAGACAGGATTAAAAACGCAGCCTTGCCAACTTATGATCCGAATTTTATTCTTGAATTTCGTCACTGTAACCCATTAAAATCTACAATTAAACCTAACGCCAGAAACAAATACGATGAGAACGTCACGTGCTGTGAATACGCGAGAAGTTACTTTTCTTCGCTTCTTTTTATTTTGATTTCGAATGATAGACAGGATTAACTGAGCAGGATCGAGAATGAAAAAGAAAAAAAAAAAAAAACTGGGCAGATATGGGTACGAGAAGGAAATATGGGAAATCCCACGGTATCGGCAATACTGGGTTTCAGCTTACTTAGGTTGATGTACTTTCTCTCCTTGGTTACTCGTAGTAACCGCCGGATTCCGTGATATAGTAATAGCCTCTGGCATCGAAGAAAGATGCATAAAGGCAGTATATTTATTTTTGAGTATCCAATTTCTACAACAAATTTTGCGTAGGTGCATTGATCGGGTCCGTGGGGAAACGGGAATGTTTTAGAGGGTGAAGGAAGTGTGCAGACACGCGTACTCGAGCACATGGCTTATACGCGTATAACGTGTTCTGAGGCTGGATCGGATATGGATGGGCGCTGTGGCTTGATGGAAACTCGTAAAATAAACATTCCTGCATGCTGTGTCCATAATGGAATCGACCAATACCCTGAAATACCCCGCTAACCACCTCTCCGTTGGTTACCGAATAGCCTGCCCGTTATAAATTGTATATACATCCTACATACGACTAGTAAAGCACGGCAATATACGCAGGCCCGGTAAAAACTCATCCCGCGAAAGATCGATAATCCCGCATCGAAACGCTATTATTTTACGACTGAAATTCGAATTCAATGAAGATATATACAAGTGGGACACTCAGAATCGTAGCTATCTCTCAAACCTTGCGTTTGTTCGACCCGATATACTTGAGTATTCATCGTGATGAGTTAGATTCACATTGTCCAGGATATTCCAGCGATATTCAAATTAAAATGTTCGATTGATATTTCTAATTGAATCATCCTATTTTGTAATAATTAATTCACTTAAATCTTGTTGATGCTCTTCGTTAAAAAATAAGGGTCTATTTCGTTTCGGATAGAATTTTATTCTAATATGTGCATACCTGTTAAGCGCGCAGAAAATTTCAGTCGATAACTGGTAGAGGCACAGTCTTTTCAACTAGAAGCTGGCGAGAGTCGGTTAAAAAAATTAATATTTGTGGAAATAAAGAGAGGTAAAATATACGGGAAAAATGTTTTTCGGAAGACTATAAAATTTGGAATTGCATATATTGTGGATACATGCCACATGAAGCATTCTCTAGCAACTCAGCTACCTTTTTTTACAATCGTATCAGATTTGCCCCATGATTGATCATATCAAAGTATTACGAAAAGGCACACCGTGTGATTTTTTTCACGTGACTATATCTCGAAAACTTGAATTAACTGAAAAAAATGTCTATACATAAAAGTCATTTTCACGTCCTGGTTACACTGATTTACTGTCAAACAAATGCGGGAATTTTTTGCTGAGGAAATTACAGGGTATGCCTGCATGAATATCTCAGAAAAATCGACACCCTGGCACGGTTCAAGGTCCTAGGGTAGAAAAATGCAATAACTAAATTTGTTGGCTTTTTACGGTGTATTTTATTTTTTTACCCTTTACCTTTTCGAAGATCACGTTTCATAAAGATGGCTGAGCATCAGCTTACAACCGACTGGCTACTGCCTCGAAATTCTTGATTTTTCGTTTTCATAAAGGTATATTGAAAAAATGGAAACGAAGGATGGCCCATTTTACTTGGAAATTGAGGAATAGGGCAACGGATTTAAAAACAAAATTTAATTACAGCCAACACTATTTTTAAAAAATGATATATTTAAGAATAAAAAAAATCTTACAAAATATCTGTTTTTCTTTTTAAGTTTTGGCTACATTTATATTTTTTACATATATATATGTTTCCATATTTGGCATTTCTCTTGTTGAGCTGCTCGGGATACAAATATATACATATATATACTTTTGGCTCATAAAACAATAAAAAAAAAAATTAATTACTCAAAAGCCTCTATTTATTGCAGCTCGAACGGATGGGTCTTAATAGTCTTTAGTATTTTGGTGCCAACGAGGCCATTTTTTAATTAAAATTTGTAAAAAAGCGCATGGGTATTTTCGATTGAGCCCTGATGACCCACCTTCGGTTATCACGGCTCAATTTATTCATCAGCGGTCAAAAACAACTTTTTTTATCGTCAAAACAGCCGTCGACGAAAATATTGATGTTTCAAAAAAAAATACGCGGGCATGTTTGTTCGAAGCAACAAATATGGTTATAGCATGAGCATTTTTCGAATTTACGATTCGGAAAATTTGCATATTCCTAGATATTCCGAAAGACTCTCATTTCAATAAAAAAAACTATGGCATGTCCGAAGCAGAAATATCGTGAAATCTACAAAACCATCTACATTTTTATTATGCCTTGGGAAGAGTTTGTTCGTTGCAACAGAAATGGCTAGAGCGTGAGAAAAATTCATTTTCATATTTCATAAAAATATCATTCTCCTAAACTCTCCGGCACGGTATTGATAGTATGGAAGAAATATTTCGCACCAATTTAGCTACTTGATTTTTCGGTATGCTCGTAAAATGTTGTAATTTTACGGTTAAAAAAAAAGTATTAAACTTAAAGAGCCTACAACGTTCCGTCGACAAGATAAGCCCCATAAGGCTCATATTTCGTTTGGCTTGATAATATCTCGATAACCACAAAGCGTATTGTAAATTAAAAAAGCCTGTAAAGCAGAGCCTTGCAAATAGCTTCCTCATTATTTTCGACTTTTGTTGAAGCTACCTCTGTGAAAAAAGTATGTTGATCGATTTTGGCTTCCTCGTACCTCAACATAATTCAGTACAGACTAAGATTTTTCGTTTGGCTCGATATTATCTCGATAACCACAAAGCGTATTGTAAATTAAAAAAGCCCGTAAAGCAGAGCCTTGCAAATAGCTTCCTCATTATTTTTGACTTTTGTTCAAGCTACCTCTGTGAAAAAAGGATGTTGATCGATTTTGGCTTCCTCGTACCTCAACATAATTCAGTACAGATTAAGATTTTTCGTTTGGCTTGATAATATCTTGATAACCACAAAGCGTATTGTAAATTAAAAAAGCCTGTAAAGCAGATCCTTGCAAATAGCTTCCTCATTATTTTTGACTTTTGTTCAAGCTACCTCTGTGAAAAAAGTATGTTGATCGATTTTGGCTTCCTCATACCTCAACATAATTCAGTACAGATTAAGATTTTTCGTTTGGCTTGATAATATCTCTATAACCACAAAGCGTATTGTAAATTAAAAAAGCCCGTAAAGCAGAGCCTTGCAAATAGCTTCCTCATTATTTTTGACTTTTGTTCAAGCTACCTCTGTGAAAAAAGTATGTTGATCGATTTTGGCTTCCTCGTACCTCAACATAATTCAGTACAGATTAAGATTTTTCGTTTGGCTTGATATTATCTCGATAACCACAAAGCGTATTGTAAATTAAAAAAGCCCGTAAAGCAGAGCCTTGCAAATAGCTTCCTCATTATTTTTGACTTTTGTTCAAGCTACCTCTGTGAAAAAAGTATGTTGATCGATTTTGGCTTCCTCATACCTCAACATAATTCAGTACAGATTAGGATTTTTCGTTTGGCTTGATAATATCTCGATAACCACAAAGCGTATTGTAAATTAAAAAAACCCGTAAAGCAGAGCCTTGCAAATAGCTTCCTCATTATTTTTGACTTTTGTTCAAGCTACCACTGTGAAAAAAGTATGTTGATCGATTTTGGCTTCCTCGTACCACAACATAATTCAGTACAGATTAAGATTTTTCGTTTGGCTTGATAATATCTCGATAACCACAAAGCGTATTGTAAATTAAAAAAGCCCGTAAAGCAGAGCCTTGCAAATAGCTTCCTCATTATTTTTGACTTTTGTTCAAGATACCACTGTGAAAAAAGTATGTTGATTGATTTTCGCTTCCTCGTACCTCAACATAATTCAGTACAGATTAAGATTTTTCGTTTGGCTTGATATTATCTCGATAACCACAAAGCGTATTGTAAATTAAAAAAGCCCGTAACGCAGAGCCTTGCAAATAGCTTCCTCATTATTTTTGACTTTTGTTCAAGCTACCTCTGTGAAAAAAGTATGTTGATCGATTTTGGCTTCCTCGTACCTCAACATAATTCAGTACAGATTAAGATTTTTCGTTTGGCTTGATAATATCTCGATAACCACAAAGCGTATTGTAAATTAAAAAAGCCCGTAAAGCAGAGCCTTGCAAATAGCTTCCTCATTATTTTTGACTTTTGTTCAAGCTACCACTGTGAAAAAAGTATGTTGATCGATTTTGGCTTCCTCGTACCTCAACATAATTCAGTACAGATTAAGATTTTGTAGGCTTTAGTACCCACGAAGCATGAGTGTAGCTTTTGCGATACCATCAAGAAGACCAGCGAAGCTCTCGAGGACGCAATGAGGCGGCCTAGACGGAGTGATGTGGTGAGAGTGTGTACCCAGAATGAGAGAGCATCGACAACGCCAGCCCGTTGATGAGTCCACTCCGCGCCACCCGAGTAGCCTCCACGCTCGTGTGAGCACATGTTGGAATTGGCCGCCAAGCTGCGTGAATGTAGTGGCGAGAATGTATACCCGAGAACATCGCCCACGGCGAAGTCGATAATTTAGTGACAGTGCAGTGTTTTCCATGGTATGAGCTATTATAGTGGTTATTGCGACTATCTCGAGTATATTCAGTATTGCGTATTCGATATTACTCCAATTTCGTTCATACTAGTGAATAATACGCGTTTTCTCCACCCCCCCCCCCCCTTTTGAGGTACTGCGGTAAAGAGTAGCCCTCGAGTTCGAGAATTCACCGCTAGAGACCCCTCTACTCTTCCAACTACAAGTGCGCCGTTTTCCCTTTGACTTTTGATTTGATTCGAAATTTCGGATTCATAAATTGTTCTAGTATATATAGTTTTAGGCAATAATTTTGAGTGAATCACCGGTGTGCTCTCCCCTCTATTTTCGCATACCCGTTAAGAGGCAAATAAGTGTATCGATTGGGCTTGCACTTTGACAGAACACGCGGCAGGTTCGTGTATCTGGGCTAAGCTTTTGGTTACCCAAAAGTCAAGGCCGTCTATTCGGGAGTAGCAGAAAACGGAAAGTGATGAATGTGCGAGAAAGACAGCCCTACAAGCATTTAACATTGAGCAGACATTTTCACTGGTGTGTCACTGGGCGTTATGACGCAGTAGTACTTCCGCCACACCTCAAAATTTTGAAACCTGGTTTTTCTTAAACTACTCGACAGATAGAGCTGCCATTTTGAGAGAATGTGGAGAAGTATGGCAGAAATGGGCTAAGCTTCCGGCTTCTCGAAAGGCAAAGTCGTTTTATCGGGAGAGCCGAATAACCAAAAAGTGAGGTTAGATGCGAGAGAGACGGCTCAACAGGCGTTTAACATTGAGCGAAGAAATTTCCAGCAGTGCACCACTGCCTCTTAATCTTATATCGGCCATTTTGAGCCAGAAATAACCCGCCCAACATAAAATACGTTGTTTCAAAGCGCGTCCCTACTATAGATTGTACTCTTTCTCCTTTCTGTTAAGCTTTGTTTGTCATTGTATTCGAGTGTATTATCAGAGCCAACACCGACAACTCCCCCTCCTCTGTTATCACAAGGTCTGGTCTACATGTGGCGTGTCCATATGCGCAAACACTACGAACAGATTTCCAGTCAGAACAGGACAGTTTCAAATGGTTTTTGCGAGTTATTTATGTTTATGCTACCAAACAATAATGACATTGATTATTATATCCTGTGGGGTCTACAGCATGACCTTGGATTCATTCCACCTAAAAAGTGAAGCTAATTGTATTTAATCATGTATACGATGCCAAAAATATTGATCACTTAGCATTCTGTTCAGTAAGGTTTAAACGTTTAACAAGATGGTTTGAAGGAAAGTGTTTCTAAAGTCAAGTTTTTTTGCATTTACCTTCACCAAAGCGTGCAAGGTCGAACGTTGCACATAGAACTATAGAGATGTTTATCTGAATTACAAAAAAAAACAGGGACATTGATCTGGACTCTAAAAAATCATAGACAGTGCGATCCGGATAATACGACCGATAGAGAGAGCGACGGGAGCCGTAAAAACTATATGCATTTTCTTCTCGATCCTATCTCCTCTTTTTTCGCCATCCGGTATATTGAACTGCAAAGTGAAATCCCCGGTCGTGGGGGCGACGTTGCCATCCTGGATATTCAGTAGACCTCGACCATGCAGACATGGCACTTTTCAGGGATCGTATGCTATAGAACGAGCTTACAGCTCCATCTACCATTTATTCGCATCTTCATTTGTTCATTCGCATGTCTTCGACTATTCCTCGCGCTCATTGAACACGATCAGGACCAATAACACCGATTTTTTACAGTTGCCGATATAAGTTTTGCGTAAATGCTACCCCACCGCAAAATCCATTGTCATCGGCTTATTCTGTCTCTGATTGGTCACCGGTGTCGTTCGTCACACGTTCGGAATCGAAAGCAACTTCATGCATTGAAATTTTTTGATTATGTCAAATGCCAAAACTGATGCCCTAGTGTACTGAACTGAAGAGCAGCGACCGAGTGGTTTAGGTTCGGGCTCATCCACAGTGGAATTTGCAGAAATAGTTAAGATAACAATGCGGTAGTTGTCTCAACTACACGAAATGTTTGAATCGAGGAAACCGCAGCAACCTATTGATGAGGTTGAATCAACCTCCATATCCGGTGCGGGTTCCTGGATATTCAGTAGATTTCGACCTTGCAAACATGGCACTTTTCAAGAAACGTATAGTATAGAACGAGCTTTCAGCTCCATCTAGCATTTATTCGCATCTTCATTTGTTCATTCGCAAGTCTTCAACTATTCCTCGCGCTCATTGGACACGATCAGGACCAATAACACCGATTTTTTACAGTCGCCTATATAAGTTTTGCGTAAATGCTACCCCACCGCAAAATCCATTGTCATCGGCTTATTCTGTCTCTGATTGGTCACCGGTGTCGTTCGTCACACGTTCGGAATCGAAAGCAACTTCATGCATTGAAATTTTCTGTTTATATCGAATCCCAGAACCGGTAACCCTGGTCCTTCTGATTATGTCAAATGCCAAAACTGATGCCCTAGTGTACTGAACTGGAGAGTAGCGGCCGAGTAGTTCGGGTTCGGGCTCATCCACAGTGGAATTTGCAGAAATAGTTAAGATAACAATGCGGTAGTTGTCTCAACTACACGAAATGTTTGAATCGAGGAAACCGCAGCAATCTATTGATGAGGTTGAATAAACCTCCTTATCCGGTGCGGGATCCTGGATATTCAGTAGATCTCGACCTTGCAGACATGGCACTTTTCAAGGAACGTATAGTATAGAAGGAGCTTACAGCTCCATGTAGCATTTATTCACATGTCTTCGACTATTCCTCGCGCTCATTGGACACGATCAGGACCAATAACACCGATTTTTTACAGTTGCCGATATAAGTTTCGCGTAAATGCTACCCCACCGCAAAATCCATTGTCATCGGCTTATTCTGTCTCTGATTGGTCACCGGTGTCGTTCGTCACACGTTCGGAATCGAAAGCAACTTCATGCATTGAAATTTTCTGTTTATATCGAATCTCAGAACCGGTAACCCTGGTCCTTCTGCAGAAAGATCATGAGTAACAAATGCGAAATTCGTTGTTAGCGATTTACCCGTGCTCTGATTGGTGGTCGAGGTCGTCAAGCACACTAGGATTGGGACCAAGTTCATGCATTGAAATTTTTTCATTATGTTAAATGCCAAAACTGATGCCCTAGTGTACTGAGCTGGAGAGCAGCGACCGAGTGGTTCGGGTTCGGGTATATACGCAGTGGGTCAAGTGTTCGATTCCCGGCCAAGCACCAATGGATTTTTTCTATGTGATTTCTGTGATCCCGATCGTAAACTTGCTTTGGGGTGGGGTACTCGAGTCGTCGTGCCAACAAAGCGAATAGGTTAAATTACAATGCAGTTGGTTACCGCGACTAATGGGTTATCTATCAACGAATCTTGGTCAGTGCAACCGATTCTTCTTGCTCTCATAGCCAAGCTAACTTGTACGGGAATTGGAATAATCGTGTTGTTGTCCCAACCAATATCTCCATTCTGGCAATTAAGTCTTTTTTTTTTTCGTGCATCACCTTCAATTGACATTTCGAGCGCGCAAATCGAATCACAAGCTTTTTAAAGACCGATCATATCGGAACGCGAAAAGATAACTTTTACAGCTTGCGATATAATTTACGAATAGGAAGTTCCAAGGCAAAAGGAGCGAGGAAATTTTTTACGACCAAGTTGACACTGTTTGGTCCGTGATAAAAACGCAGCAACCCTTTATGGGCGCTATTCCAGACGGTATTATTCTCAGTGAATGAGCGTCGCTAGAAACAAAGTGTCCGCACAGCTGCAAGGTCATTAAGATATTAAATCGCAAACAAAAGCCGTCGAACGTAGGGTATCTTCAATATAGCGGAAGTGGTAATATTGCACTAAAGCACTCCGATAAATATTATACTCAAGTGCAGGTGGAAATGTATGTGACCGGACTCTAAAAGTGCTTTTTTTTTGTGACCGACGATGAGGATGACAGGCTCGTTGAAAAAGTTGAACATTTTCTTAGCTCGATAATACGAAATGTTGAATAGTCTTATTTTTTTATTTTTCTCAAAATTTCACAGCGGAAACATTGTAAGATTTTATCGTTTCATTATAATTCGGATACGGGTATAGTTCACACTATTATTGTTAGATAAAATATTAATATATTCGTCACGTCCGTGAATATCTTAAGTCTTTATCGAACACTCGTAATATAAATTATCAAAAATTATTCTAGGCTCTATGTTGTAGTTTCTCGGATCAATAGAAAGCGACTATTGGCTGTGACGCAACACATGTACATTGTCGCGTCTGCGTAAGACAATTGTTTCACAGGAAAATGATCAACGATTCGCCATATCTTTGATCTTTGAATAGCATACGCGATATGAATTGTCACTGAAGCTATTTTATAAGTATCATCAACGTCATCCGCGGTGAACTGCGGATTAACGATACAAGGAGGCCATACCAGTACAGCATCAAATTTCGACAATTCAGACAAGACATCGGAAAAAATACGGAGGAGAGTGGCTAGGTAATTACAACAAAAGTTCGTTTACTGCACTGAGAAAAAAGACAAAATGCTGACAACCTCGCGGAAAGGTTGGCAAATTGGGCACGACTCCAAAGAATTCAGGTATCTACTGACGTTGTTGCGCTTTGACCGAAAATTTACTTCACTGAGTCCCAAAACTGCTAATCGAACAATGCCGTGCTGATAAAATATAAGATTGAAACAAGACACAGCCAATACTCAATTGGACTGCCGCGAATAGTGGAGTAAGTTACATATACTTCAATGATCGAAATGATTTTCATGAAGAAACCTCATAGAAATCATGGAAAAAAATATGCAATAATATATGCCGTAGGTAATAACGGCCATATTTTTGATCTTTGAATAGCATACGCGATATGAATTGTCACTGAAGCTATTTAATAAGTATGATCGAGGTCATCCGCGGTGAACTGTGGATTAACGGTACAAGGGGGCCATACCAGTACAGCATCAAATTTCGACAATTCAGACAAGACATCGGAAAAAATACGGAGGAGAGTGGTTAGGTAATTACAACGAAAGTTCGTTTACTGTACTGAGAAAAAAGACAAAATGGTGAGAACCTCGCGGAAAGGTTGGCAAATTGGGCACGGACTCCAAAGAATTCAGGTATCTACTGACGTTGTTGCGCTTGGGCCGAAAATTTACTTCACTGAGTCCCAAAACTGCTAATCGAACAATGCCGTGCTGATAAAATATAAGATTGAAACAAGACACAGCCAATACTCAATTGGACTACCGCGAATAGTGGAGTGAGTTACATATACTTCAATGATCGAAATGATTTTCATGAAGAAACCTCATAGAAATCATGGAAAAAAAATGCAATAATATATGCCGTAGGTAATAACGGATTTTTACAGTTAAGGAAACTTTGGTGTAGTTTAATGTAATTAAAGAAAAGCCGCTAATTAAATATGTACCTTTATAGGTAACCGATACTTTCGACAGCATCGATAAAAAAAAGAACACGACCATGCGTCGTAATTATTACTAAAATAACTATCAAGGTTCACCTATAATCCCTGATGTAGCTTATAGGAAATTTGGACACGAGAGATTCACAAGTTAGTAATAGCATTGTCAGTAGACTGTTAGGTTCATTGGCATAAGTAGGTAGACGGCTCAAATCTCATCCCCGTCAGGTAATCATCAAAATAGGCTAAAGTGGTCGTATATATTTCTGTAATGCATATTCTTCTCTTCTTATTCTTATGTAGTCATAATATATAATTTGCAATGTCGAGCTTTAATTTTCTTTCTAATTTATAATTATTAAAAAATCATACTACGAAACATGTTCGGCGAAATAGAACGAAATTTGTGTGGAACAATTGGTGCCTGTTGCAACGCTATAGATAAACTGAACGAAACTACATAAATAGTTAAGATAACAATGCGGTAGTTGTCTCAACTGCACAAGATGTTTGAATCGAGAAAACCGCGGCAACCTATTGATGAGGTTGAGTCAACCTCCTTATCCGGTTTGCCGTATCTGACCTCCTGAAGAGCTTGAACCTAAATTCCGTTGACTCAATTTTTTTCTTTTTTCTCAGCGCCGCTATTTGCCTGATGCAATAGCAGTCCGAACAGGAAATGTAGCAAATAAATGGCCGTACCAGCGAATAAATATTTGTTACAGAAACATATAAATGTACGTTGTGGATGATTTATTGCCGTAACAAATCAGCAGTCGACGTGACTATATTCATTTGCTACTATAATAAATCAGCTATTAAGGGTATTTTATTACAAACTAACCATATATTTTCTGACCTAAGTAATAAATCGAAATATTAAACAAACTTCAGTTTCGTAAAACTTCTCGAAAAAAAAACCCAGCCATTCGGCATACGGACCCAAAAAATTCGTAATTTTGAACACAACTTTTGTGTGAGTATCTATACAAAAAGTATTAGAAATGGCGTTTCTTTCCAAAGCGATATTTTGTTTTTTAATGCCACATAACAGAAAATAAAATCAATTTAATTGTTTACATCTTTCGATGGGATTGTTCATTTTTGTAAACATTTCAATACATTTATGAAAAAATCTTTTAAAATCTCTTCGAAATCTGAGGCACATAGAAATATTCAAGCGATAACCTGCGGTGAACGGGTTCTTATAGGCATCGAAATTTTTTCAATTTTTGTTTTGTAAAAAATTGGTAAAAAATAGAAACGAGGGCCAGCCCACTTTGGGCCTAAGCTTAAAAATATTGATATTTCATACAAAACTTATAAGAATTTATTCTGAATTTTACAAAAATGGCCTTCAGTATTTCCTTAAAAAATAATCATAAACATATAAATTGTTTTTTAAAAAACGTAATGAAAATTGTAAAAAATTTCGAACCCAGGTCGAGTTGGCATGGAATGCCCCATATGTATAATGCTTTAGTACTGCAATATCTAAAAAATTTGCTACGTAGTTACGACATAGCTACTGCTACATAGTATATTGCGATAGCAAGAACTAGTGAACGTTTTTCTCTAACTCCTAATCTTCTCATATACCTCGTTTTTGGAATGACAGCAGCGGACTCGCGGTCGGTATGTAACTCCGTCTGTCCCAGACGTGAGCAGCATTTCTTGCGGCCGTAACTTGGATGGGTGACCACTAAGCTTCGCACTGGTGTTCGTGCCAACGACTGAACGGGACCTTAGCAAATTAGTGCACTGAAAAAAGCACAGAAATAACAAAGTACAGTTGCCGAAAAGGCATCGATGATCACTGAGTACTTTTTGAACATTCAAAACCCCCAAATGTCGGTCAAATGCACTGGAAAAAAAAAAAACTACGAGAATTCGTTTGTTTGCGTCATAAAAGTGCCGTGTTTCCGAATTTTTTAAATGCGAGCGGCAGCGAAAAAGCGCGGCTCTTTGATGGTTCAGATAAACTATTTTTTCCGAGTTTTTTTCGGTGCCTTCGATGAAAATCTTGGTGTTTTGGACGATCGCAAAGCGCTCAATGCACTTTTGGTGATTTCGGCGGTGTTCGGATTAACTAGGAGAGGCACTTATTCTGTTTTTCTTATGTATCCTCATAAGAAAGGACCTAGGTACCAAAAACTAATGGGCTGTCAACCTGGACACCAAAAACGATGGACACATCGATCTGGAGAACGAAGACTATAAACTGTTCGACGTGAACACTGAAAACTGGAAGTCACTTCTTCGAGCAGTGCTTCCTGGATCATGTGCAAAGTGTAAAATCCTTAAATCTGGTTTAGATGTAACCGGTTGATCCAATTGGCTTGTCTAGTGACCAAAAAGTCCTTCGCTGTCATGCTAAAAGGATAGAGTGATACTAGGGCGAGAAAGCCGTCTTTTCGACGGAGGTTGAGAAATTGGCTGCACAAGCCGGATTCATAACTACAACGGTACGACGCGAAGCCGAGTAACAATTGCATCTTGGGAGGAGGAAAAAGAACCTCTTTTGGAATTTTAAAAAAATCTGATGGCTGAATTAGTGTGGAGTGTGTCTCTTATATATTTTTATAGAATATAATCAACTCACGCTGCTGCAGCTAAAAAATTTGCCTCAATGCAGAAGACTATTTCTGAAGTTCCTTTGATCTCACGATGTTCATGCTCCAGGAATAGTACAGTTTTTCATTAAAAAGTAAATTTTCCAGATCATCTAGAAAAATGAATATTATTTAAATCGAAGATTGAAAAATTCTCATGCTATAACCATTTTTGTTGCACCGAACAATCCTGTCAGTGAGGTTTTTTTTTTAATTCGTTAAACTCTAGTAGCAAGCAGAATCCTCTTCGGAAATGCTATAGTTTTTTGCTGAAACGACATCCATCTGGAGAGTTTAGGAGGCCGATATTTTTATGAAATATAAAATACATTTTTTTATCATGCTATAACCGTCGAACAAACCTCTCCGTACAGTTAAAAAAATCATAATGCCGCACTAGGCAATAACCATAACCGTCCCTAGGGATAGCTTCAGTTTTCAGCTGAAACAAACGTCTTCCGGGCTTCCCATGGACGTGGAATTTTTTTAAACTTTGAATAAAACCTCAGTCTTTCCCGACACAATGTTATTGCATCAAACAGGGTCTCATTATGTAGAAAATCAATGTGATAATGTATAAATCTACTCTATGATGCGTTACCACGTTGCACGTGAAAATCGGCTCTGGCAGACCGTGTCACCGAAGTGTTAACCGAAAATAACTGAGTCTTACCGACTTTTCAACCGACAAAAGATAAATCTCGATTAGCCCTCTGCGTGACTGGGTTTAACCGACATTGCAACCGATAACAGTGGTTTTCTTCGGTTAAATAGTCAGTTAAAATCTGTTCATTTCACCAAAGTGTATTTTTTTAAATTCGGTTAAAAGGTTGGTTACTATCGGTTAATTCGCCACTAAAAATGGCTCAAAAAACAACGGATTCAGTTAGAAAGCCAGTTAAACTAGGTGAAATAGGGGTCCAATCGCAACCGGTCAAAACATCGGTTTAAAAGTCGTTGGCACATCATTTCAGGGTTTGTTTATCACGTGGTCGGAAAAGCCTTTCAATTTTGAAATGCTTCAAACTTCTCCTCTATTCTCGGACATATAGGAAATTCGTGACTCGTGTGAAGTATTGCATGAGCCAAAGTTGTGTACAGAATTGGACACTCGTCAAGAATTTGCTTTTGACACCCTTGCGAATATACATATCTCCTAACTTTGGTAAAATAACGACATAACTTGCGTTTAGCACTTGACGAGCGCCGAACCGACCATTATTAACCGATAACTCAGGCGGAAACCGGTCTCTTTACTCCCACCCAATATACGTTTTGCATATACCTGAGAAATATTAAATTTCGTATACGTAAGGCCTTCGCTTAATCCTCTTTATCATATTAATAAGAAAAATATTTGTGTGCTTTTTCAGTTTCATTCTATGGTGCAAGCTACATCCACTTCCCGGTGCAGGAGGCCAAAGGCGGCACGGACATAAGTTTCCGTTTTCGAACACACTTACCGGATGCGATTTTGCTTCTCGCCGCGGGCAAGACGGATTATTGTTTGATCAAACTCGAAGCCGGCAGATTAAAGGTTTGTATCACGCACAGCTGTTAGCCCTTGAGCAACGATATTTTTCAGTGCCCTCATCAGAAGTAGCGAAAAATGAAAATTCAGAAGCCCTCCAAAGAACCCATAGTCTTTTAATTTATTTTTTATTTTTTGGATTTCCAGAGCATGCCCTCAGGCTTTTACTATCCCCTTTCGCTTTCTTGCCCCTAAATTTCTCGGGTTCCTCACCAGAGTGTTGTCGCAGCAACTTTTAACAGATCCACCAGCCTAACAATCATTCCTTGTGCCCGCGTGCGAATGCAATACAGTAAGTAAGGTAAACGTACCAATGGCGGGACGTTTAAGGCAATGTCTGTTTTGTATACCAATTTTCGCATCCATATATTTATTATTTTAGCAAATGGTGGTAAAAAATCGTAAGCTTAGAGTTTCTAGTTTCCGAAAAGCATACAATAAAAATATTTTTGATTTTGTGAAAAACAGTTATTAATTAAAACGCTGAAAAATGTAGAATGTACCAATGCTGGGACGGGTATTTTTCTACATGTCCCGATCTCGGGACGTGAAATGTGCGTATCGGTGGACACATAAGAGTATTACTAAGAGTTATTTTTTATATTTTCTTAATTGAATTCTTGATATATACAAATATTCATATAGAGTCCCTCAATTGGGACCTGTCCCGCCATTGGTACGTTTACCTTAGTGCATTAGGAAGAGGGGTTTGCGAAAAACTCTCTAAGGAGGTCTGAATGAAGGAATGGGTAAAGGGGAGAAGGTCAATGTAAAAGCATGAATATGGCATACGGCAGAAAAGCCCAATAAAAAAATGAGCAAAAGCAATGCTCACTTTCCACATGAATGAGGTTCATTCATTAGCGTTAGTGATACGTGCAGAGAAATGTTGCGTTCTCGTTTACATCCGAGCGTACTCCCCGATGCCTTAAAAAGTGTGAACTCTCAAAAATCGAGAAGCTTCTGCGTAATCGCAAACAAACGTCTAATAGCGAGTTGATTATATCGAGTTGAGTAGTGTGCTTTTTTTCCCAGCAAAACTACAGCTTGCACTGATTTTCAAGGACTTCATGACCGGCGCGTGGGCAGTAACAAGGTCCTTTAATGCCCCGTTCATGTGAAGTAACAAAGTCCACGAAAAATCCATGAATGCTGGAAACACAGATTCACATTACTGTGTAATCAATAATCACCGTATCTGATAATTGTGAAAATTATACCTTTCCCGCCCCTGCAGCTTTTGAAGGCAATAATTTCTTGCTACATAAAACACATTGAACGTGATCTGTTTATATAATTAATGGCTTGAGGAATAGATAGTTTCAACATTAAGAAATTTTCGTGGCCTTAAAAAGGGACTTTTCCTTTTCTGGAGCTTAAATCCAGCGCATGATCTGCACTTTCGAGCTCATCTCTTTTGCACCCTCGACATTTTCTAGGACTGTCAATCGATGTTCAAATTATTATGATTCACTAAATAATATGATAAGGAAGTGCTGGTATGTGAGGAAAGCATAATACAATTTAGAAAATGATGTACTCGTCATTTATTGCGAGCTCAGTTTTCGAGAACTCTGCAACGGTGATCATGCGAATCAATCGAGAGATTTTGAGAGTTAAACAGTCTTTTACGGATTTTCTAGGCAGACCCCATTAAAATGATTAGAGATATTCTTATACACATATTGGTAGACGATCTTGTTGCATATGTGGGTCCAACTGTACTTTCACAGTATTTGTACAGTTGGACCACTTATAATAATTAATAGGGTCGGTAGCAGTGTCCGCCCTTAACTTATAGTTTCCCTCATATACCTACCACACTTCCAGTCAGGCATTGCAGACCATCAAGGTACAATGAAAAGCGGCCGTGCAAGATGCATGTACGTACGAATACCGGAAGTAGTAGCGGTGGTGAAAATATCAATTTCGAGAGGTCCGTTTCATAAATTAGGAGAGATCAATCAATAATAGGAGTATAAATTTAGTAAGTCTCCACTATGTGCCCTGATTAAAGATATAGTGAAATAAAGATCAATCCTTTTTACGTTACAGGTGCACATCAATCTCGGAGCTGGCGAGAGTGAAATGGCCAGTGCCCGCGGATTAACTCTGAATGACCTCACGTGGCACAAGGTGAATCTGACGCGACGAGAAGCCAATATGACACTACAGATCGACGTTATCCACACAACTGAGTCCATTCTACCCGGAAGATTTTTCGAGCTTAACATACACTATGGAATCTACATCGGAGGACAAGGAGACTTCCATGAACTTTTCCTAGGTAAGATTCATGTTCATGCATTGTAGCATGATTAATTAATATAATTGAAAAAATTAATTCATTCATAACATTAATCCTTAATTAATATCATTATTTTTAATTAAATGAATTATTCGGGAAAAATACCTCGGAGAATCGCTCGACATCAGACATCAACGACTTCTGCGAAAATTACGGGATTTACGTAATTTGCAAGCCGAAATTACCCGATTTGCCCAAAAAGAACTATATTTTTGTTAATGACTAATGTTCTCAATAGTACAACATTAAGTTGCATTGATCGATATTCGCTCCATGCGTGAACCCACAACTTCGAAAGTTGAGTATGTATTGCTGTGAACGTGCAATTAATCAGCGCCACCTTTTTAGTAGGATCGGACTTATGGCAGTACCTTTCGCTTGTACGTGTACGAAAAATACACGTTCAACCGTTTTGGTTGTGTTTGCGGCTCGAAGCGAATTGACGTCAAAGAAGCTGGGACATCCACATTCGATTTTTTAAATAAAAACTATACTCAAATTATCGGCTAATTATCGGCTATTTATCGGCGCAAAAAGATATTTTTCAGCTCCATCCCTTATACCGGAAACGTGTGGATGTCCTAGCTTCGCTGGAAGCTAGGACATCCACAACTCAAAAAAAAAGAACCAAAATGTTCACCGACAAAAACTTTATACGAGAATTATCGGCTATTTATCGGCTCTCGAAAAAACTTAGGTTCGAACAAATCGCACGAGCCGTTCAGGAGAAACCACCCCCTGAGCTTCTATACAGTCATTGCCGAATATCTCGGCTAAAAACAAAGCTAGGACATCCTAAATCATCTTAAAATTCATCTTGATTTATCGGCTCGACATATTCATAAAGACCGATTTTCCAGCTCAACCCCTTGTTATTATAGAAACCACCCCCTTAAGCTATATGCTTATAACTTCGCGTACAATGTCATCCACATGAAACTTTTTCGATAAAAACTATACCAAAATTATCGGCGAATTACAAGCTATTTAAGGGTGCAAAAATATATTTTCCAGCTCCATCCCTTATACTGGAAACATCCCTTATACCGGAGTCAACAGTTGGACAAAAAATAAAATAATAGGCGCACCAGAAAAAACTTTATGCGAGAATTATCATCTATTTATCGGATCTCGAGAAAATGCATGTTCGATTAAATCGCACGACCCGTTCAGGAGAAACCACCCCCTGAGCTTCTATACAGTCATTGCCGAATATGTCGCCTAAAAAGAAAGCTAGGACATCCTAAATCATCTTAAAATTCATCTTGATTTATCGGCTCGACATATTCATAAAGACCGATTTTCCAGCTCCACCCCTTATACTGGAAACATCCCTTATACCGGTGTCAACAACTGAACAAAAAAAATGATAGGCACGCCGGAAAAAAAAGTACACGTGATTTATCGCCTATTACCGGCTCTCGATTAAAATTAATTTCGATAAAATCGTACGATTCCGACAGCAGAAACCACCCCCTGCTTGAAATAACGGATTTCACTGAACCCAGCAGGTGGTTTTCTGCGAAGGGGTTGATCGATTCGATCGAAACTAGGTTCATTTGAGAGCCGATAAATCACATGTACTTTTTTTTCCAGTGCTCCTTTTTGTTCCATTTTTAGTCACTTGTGGATGTACGTAGCAAGTACTTGGTACGTAGCAAGTACTTGGTACCCATCAAGTACTTGATAGGTACCAAGTACTTGGTACCTTGTACCCATTTGTACATTGATTTGTACCTTGTACACATTGTATAGTCACATTTGAGAGCCGATGGCTCTCAAATGAACCTAGTTTCGATCGAATCGAACAACCCCTTCGCAGAAAACCACCCGCTGAGTTCAGTGAAATCTGTTATTTCAAGCAGGGGGTGGTTTCTGCTGTCGGAATCGTACGATTTTATCGAAATTAATTTCATACGAGCCGATAAATAGCCGATAAATCACATGTACTTTTTTTCCGGCGCGCCTATCATTTTTTTTTTGTTCAGTTGTTGACGCCGGTATAAGGGATGTTTCCAGTCTAAGGGGTGGAGCTGGAAAATATCTTTTTCACCTATAAATAGCTTGTAATTCGCCGATAATTTTGGTATAGTTTTTATCGAAAAAATTTCATGTGGATGACATTGTACGCGAAGTTATAAGCCTATAGCTTAAGGGGGTGGTTTCTATCATAGTAAGGGGTCAAGCTGGAAAATCGGTCGTTATGAAAACGTCGAGCTGATAAATCAAGATGCATTTTAAGATGATTTAGGATGTCCTAGCTTTCTTTTTAGGCGAGATATTCGGCAATGATTGTATAGAAGCTAAGGGGGTGGTTTCTCCTGAAAGGCTCGTGCGATTTGTTCGAACTTAAGTTTTTTCGAGAGCCGATAAATGGCCGATAATTCTCGTATAAAGTTTTTGTCGGTGCGCCTATTGGTTCTTTTTTTTTGAGTTATGGATGTCCTAGCTTCCAGCGAAGCTAGGACATCCACACGTTTCCGGTATAAGGGATGGAGCTGGAAAATATCTTTTTGCGCCGATAAATAGCCGATAATTAGCCGATAATTTAAGTATAGTTTTTATTTAAAAAATCGAATGTGGATGTCCCAGCTTCTTTGACATAGCGAATTGCCGTTGCTTCGGTATTCCGGAAAACCGAGCTTCCGGCCTTCCTTCTTCAGCGAAATATAATATCCACAAATTCTCGACTCACTACAACTTCCAGATGTTAATTAGTGATGGAATTTTAATTATTTACGGAATACCGATGGAATTTTAGCGAGGCAACGCCTGGCTATGAGACAGTGCTCGCTCTATTCTGAGCGCGCGAAATTTGAATTACGCTTCGGTTTCGCGCGCTTAGAATCGGACGAGCAGTGTCTCTCATGCCCAAGTGTTGCTTCGATCAAATTCCATCAAGTTAAAAACATAGACCGCATATAGTCAACAAACCATCGATGATAAGAACATGCGGTCACAGTCTAAATACATATACTTCCAGACACGGTCTTACATACAGGTCTCGAAACTCCATCCAATTTTGCGTGGTGGGGGAGATCGCTTACGCTAAATTTTTTGTTTCACGCTGCCGATACTCGGCGCCGGGTGAGAGTAAGACTGCGAACACAACCTCTAAATTAGCGTGATTTGCTAGGACTGCTAAAATCTTTCCTTCTCAGGAATTTACCTCCACTAGTTTATCACTCTAGCTTCTGAGTTCAGTTTCAAGTGACTTCTCATGACCATCGGCGCATTTCCCTTTTACAATTCTAGAGCGCAATGGTAGCGTCGGAACTTTATGCTCGGTCTAGCTCACGGACTCCAACTGTGACAGCTCATGTTCCGTTACGTCACACTTCTTCGCTACCATTGTTTTTAACGCCGTCCCTACAGTGAATGCACTTGAGGGGTTCACGTCCACTTACCGTGAATGAAGGGTGAGTGCTCTGCAGGTTTTGCAGTGACGGTATTCCCTCTCAAGAAGGGACGTCAAGCCGAAGATATTTGTAGCTGCGTATACACCGTTCCGGAGCTGCAGGACATCGTGCAGCAGATAAAGGGTTTCTACATGACGGGTGGTTTACCCTTGCAAAATACCGAAGCAATCATGTGCATCTTTCTCCCGTCGTCTCGGCATACGGTAGAACTTGGGACATTCATTCGAAGGCAGCAGTTCTAAAATCCCAGGGCTTATTTTGCACCTTCGTTCTTCTCGTTGAAAGACTCAGGGGATTGACGCATTTCGAAACGGACCCAGCCTGGAATCATCCAACCGTTTGACTCACTCGGTTTCTTATGATCGGTAGCCGTCAGAGCAAAGATGCTACTTCAGGAGCTCTGGCTAACGAAGTTGGCTGAGACGAAGGCCTTTTGAATCAGCTTAACCGATGAGGATATCGCAATAGTTGTCAATAAAATCACCCTCGCAGCCCCGATGTTCCTGGAAGTGACTTCACCAGGAGACCGTTGGTGGTTTGACCGCGCAAATTCTGGGTCTTGCGATCTTCACCCCGAACCAGCTCGGCAGTGTTCTCTGATGGTCGAAACCTTGATTTCTCGCTCAGGCTTAGGGGCGGTAGCCAACGAACACCGGCGTTAGCCAGTTTATCGACCACTCTCAGCGATTATTCGGGTCTTGTTCACGTAGCCTCCTAGGTCTCGGAGTCAGCTTTCAGAAAAGCATTCAGTCAGTATTCAAGGCTCACCAGGCTCATTAAGCTGTCGCGGGTTGCGGTACTGAGTTTTAGAGGGCGTTCGGGTCTTGTTCTCGTAGCCTCCTAGGTCCCCGAGTCAGCTTTCAGAAATGTATTCAGTCAGTATTCAAGGCTCACCAGGCTCACTAAGCTGTCGCTGGTTGCGGTACTGAGTTTTAGAGGGCGCTCAGTTCTCCGGAATGCACGGGTCTCTACTATGGTTCAGTCTCTCTCATTTAGGTGCAACGTTTTTCAAGAAGCTCATTAGCATCAAGCGCTGAAAGGGTTCCCGAATAGACTTCCTTTTCCAGGGAATCACACCTTGTTCAAGCTGACGGCTTCCATTGACCGTAATGAAACTCGTCAAGTTAGGGGACGACTCAAGCACTCACATCTCGACCCGGACACTCCATTATCTCAGATGTGTCTCAGCACTCCTTGCACGGCGATCCTCAGCTATCACCCTTGCAATGGTCCATCGGTCATACTGAATCGTTGGGAGCAAAGCACTAGATCTTTCACACATTCTCAACTATCTGCTGTTCACTTACCAATGGGCCGTACAGGTGAGCGGCTCATGGACCAACTCCTTACGACGCAATTAACATCTTTCTGCTCAATTACCAGCACCGGGTCACGGTCACGTCACTGTAAACGACTCTCGTTGAAGAGGAGCTAAGCACGGCAAAACATGAATCCCGACATTCTTAGGCTTTTCAACTTCAGCTGTTTATCTGAAAGTCATCACGAACTACTGACTTGATGGATTCATCACTGCTTTTCGGTGGCCTTCTGGGAGATGAGACATCGTCCAGGCTCGTGTTAGTAACTGTGACACTAATTCTGTTATGGCAAATGCTCTGAGGCCACCCACACTTTTAATGCTCGGCCGACGGGACCAATCGGGTACGATCATCTTGGGGCTAATGGCGGGACCATTTGAATCTTGAACCGTCCGGCGGTCCCACATTTCTTCCGAACATGCTATGCACTTTCTGAATTCTTCCAACACTCCTCAATTAAATTGGGACTGTGCTTAACCCTAGTCCGTTAACCACGTAGTCGGACGACCCAGATGATTCAATAGCTGTCGCTGCCGGTAATTTTCTCTCCATACAATCTACAAAATTTAGTTCTTGCGACTGTTTTTAGGTGACCGGGTCCCATGCCTTCATAAGTTTTGTTTATTTGACTAAACGAATCTTGTTCAATACGTATGAGAAATGCGTATCTTTACAAACGTTTTCGGATTATTCAAAATATGGCTTTAAACAGTGTCTAAAACGATGTGATCGTAAATCTATATTTTAATCTCATTAATTAAAAGTAATAATTTTTTTGTTTTATGGAATAATGAATGAATATCATGAGCTCTAGTATATAATGCTCGAAATATTAGTAAGGAATGGAAAAATATTACATTTTTCCTTGTGCATTTTTTAGGTCATTCAGAGTATCTGAGAGGATGTATGGCAGCTATAATGTACAACGGAGCCAATGTTATCGAATATGCAAAGTCAAGAAGAAGCAAATCCGAGGCTACTGCGGTTTCATGGACCTGTTCTGCTGAATTCGATGCAACAAGAGAGAGTGAAATGAGTTTCGTGGATGACGGAGCCTTCATTTCGATGCCACGTCCAATTCCCAGATCCGGATCTAGGTAAATAAATTTCTAAAGTATAATAGAAAAATTGAAACTCGAACAGTTCATTATTGTCTTGTCAGTCCTTGTCATCATCTCTACGTTACCGATCCGAGTAATTCACCAATAATCACCTCAGATTCAGTTATAATTAATTCATTGTCTTAGTTCAATTAATATCTGTGAAAAGAAACTGCGATAACCCATGCCCCGTCCAACTTGTAACCAATATATACGCACTATCGTATTTTCTTTATTAACGTGTAATCTCAATATCTAGAATCCTTCAGTGACCCCTAATCCCACTTATTAATTACAGAATAGACTCGCAGAATCGAAAATACTATAATTCCTCTTGCAGTTTTCCTGCATTGAATCCAACAACGTATAGAACCTATAGATCCATTACATTGATATAAATCCATAACGCAGCATTTCAACATTGTACATTACCGATTACTTTTATTGCTGACACCACATAAGTGCCAATCTTCCACTTTCTTTCGAATTTGATGATGCATAACTTCATTTTCAGCTGCATGACATCACTTTCTAGCATCTCTTTGAACTATGTTCTAACTTTTTGAATTGCAGCTGGGAATTCGAACTGAAAACGGCATCGGACAGTGGCATGTTGCTGTATAATGCGGGCCATACCTCTTACGCTGATTACTTGGGAATTGAACTTTACGACGGTAAAGTGCGCGTTGTTATGAACAAAGGAAATGGTCCTACGGAACTGATACATCCAACGATTGTCGGAGACGGCAAATGGCATCACGTCAATATAAATTTCAATCCAAACGCCATCGGAATAATCGTGGATGAGCATGCCAAGAGAATGAATCTGCCATCGGGTGGAAACCGATTCCTCGATCTCGCTGAGTTACTCTACATTGGTGGAACGGAGCTCAACAAAAGGGCTAGAGCGATCGGCAAGGGTCTCAAATCTGGTGACAAAAGCTTCAAGGGCTGCCTGCGTAGCATGTTTCTCAACCAAAAGCCACTTGGTCTGCCCGATGTCAAAGTTAGCCAAGGTATTCTTGTTGGATGTGTGTGGAAGTATCCGTGCTTGATGCAAAAAAAACCATGCGCCCAGGAAGCAACCTGCCATCCTGTTGGCGTTACGGCCTTCGACTGTAAATGTGGTGAAACATCAACGACTCAATGCACCAAAACTGACGAGTACACGGATGACGATGAGGTAAGATTTCAGAGGTATTTTTATTAACTTTGAGGCAGTTTTGGCGCCATTTAAAGCCGATACATTAAAGATGCAGGAACATTTCTGCAACTCAACCGGTTAATCGAAGTGCATTTATCTAGTTTATCCAGTTTTCATATCTCGTTACTCGAAAGAATGTATTTTTTAAATATTTGAACGGAAATTCATATCGGCTTTGTGTCAAATGGAGTAACAATGTTGTATTCATAAAATCTATTCTGAACCTGCATGGGGTGATCTTTCTGGTTTTGGGTTGAGCTATATTTCCAAAAAACCCCGCAGTAGAAGGAAGGCCTAGATTTCTTTTTTTATGAATTGTACAATAAAAAAAAACCTTTTGCCACTTTTTCGAGTCACTTTGAACTTCCGTCCGCTTTTACACATTCGTTGTTCAATCGATACTACAACGGCTGCCAGTAATATGTGAAAAATCGATACTTATTAGGAGATACGATATTTCTAGGCAAACACAAGCGTTTGAAGTAGGGTAAAAACGGTGAAAAATATTTATTCTACTCCAGTGAACGCTTCTTAACAGGTTTCATCATTTTTGTGATCAGGGTATCAAGGTTACTGCCATCATTTGTTGTTACCATTTGTATATATTTTATAGTACCACTCCTCTTAGTGAAGATATGGTATTCGCCAATAACTCTCCGATAAGGGACTGTCGGGAATATTTGGTATAATGTCAAATCAAAGCAGCCAAATCAGCTACGGAACGCGGTGATTCAAAGAAAATACTCGGTTAACACTCGTCTGAATCTTGGGCGATTGGTTGGTCCGGCAACGTTTCAGTATCGTATTGACCCTCGGCCTATATCGACAATTAGTCTCGTCCGTCAATACTGACCCAAGGCTCTAACGATGGCCCAAGAATGGCGTTCTTATAGGGACGCAATATATTTAACACTCCATATTCGTTATAGTATACCGGAATGTCTTTTGTTAATTGTAGGTGAACACCAGAGCAATATTGCCAGTTGACCTGGAAGTTCTCTCGCTGACCCATCTCTTAGTTCCCGAGGGTGGAAAAGGCCACATAAGGTCTAGGAATATTGCAATGGTGCTGGATATCGCCAAGTTTGGGATTAACGATAACGGTGTTACCTTCACAATGGTTTCACTGCCGCAACATGGCACACTCCAACAAGAAATAACTCCAATCGGAAGGAATAGCTCATTCACGTTACGGGACATCAATCAGGAGAAGGTAAAAGTCTAGCAATTGTCATACCCCTTCCAAGACTACCGGGAATTATATTTTTCTGAATAAAGATATCGGCTTTCACCACTACTGAACTTTTCTGTAGCTTCCTCCATAGATTCGCAATCAATAGTCAATCTCGGCCCACCGGAAGGCGTTTCCGCCTAAATAGACATGTGATTAAAAAAATGATAAACCTTATAATTGCGGTTCAGCTTTGTTATTTAAATCAAGGTGAAACATACGAGCCTCACTCATCACTTCCACATTTTCCATTTTTGTGCAAAGCTTCATCGATAAAGAAGCAAGAAACTCATTGAAATAATTATGTGCAAGGTGGAAAGCGAGTAAGCAATGTGTAAGGCCCGATTGTGCGCCTTTCCTAGAATGGAAAAAAAAAATTAACGATATGACTAATCGGAAATTTATTATTCGCAGATCCAATACATACACGATGGCAGCGAGACCACCGAAGATGTCATGCACCTGGCGTTAAATCTGAGAGCAGATGCAGGCTTCAAGCTTCCTAATTATCTCCAGGGCAGCCTGAAATTTCCAGTTTATGTAAACATCACGCCAGTGAACGACCCACCGGTTCTGGAAATACCCACTACGAAGATCCTTAGGCTGGCCCAAGTAAGCGCAAACATCAACAAGAAAAAAAACCCAAAGCTGAGCATAAGTTCATTAAGAAGGTTCTAATGAAGATTATTCTTAATTCACTTGAACGTGGATTAGCGTCACATTTACTACACTGAGCTCTCTCTAATGAAGCGCTCCGTTATATCACGTTTCTCCTCGAGTATCGTCTCTAACATATCTCGCTATTTATACGCGAGTGAGTGCAACACGATATATAGGAATCGTCCGAAAACGAAAAACAAAAAAATTAGTATGAATATTATAAAAAACCATAAATACTTACCTTCGATTCGAGAAAACTCAATCACAAAAAATTGCGTCACAGGATCAAAAAGATCCAACGCAACCGGACTCCAAGAAGACACCTGAAACGTAAAATATTAATTATTAAATAACAAGGATAAAGACAAAATACATTAACATGAAACTTAAATTACCAAAAAAGAAGCATAGCTATCTCGACGAAAAGAAACCGCTGCAACAGTCCTGAACTTGAAACAAACAATGAAATACACAAAACATTAATCAATATTGATCTCAATAATATTTCCACCCAAAAACTTAACCGAAACGGAGAAAAAAGAAATTTACGCGACAGCCTGGGCCCCTTGAGTCGAAGAGCCGCAGTTGATGCTCTCGTGCAACCAGTCATGCGCGACTAGTTTACCTCGCTTCCGACAGATGGCGAGCAGGCCAATTGCTCTCTCGCAAGCGCCATAGCCGTGTATATTAAGCACTCTCGATTCAGGTTTTATACAATTCCTGTTGCGACCACTCTTAAATGATCAAGGTCTATTTCTGTTGGGAAAAACATTACCAAAGGGTGATAAACCAAAACTGAAGCAATTCTGAAAAGAATAGCTTCAACAAAAGAAATTCTAAGATGAACCTTTGAATTCTTTCTACTGTTTTTATTAATGAGTTTGTTTATCTCTCTTCTCTCTCTCTCGACTCCCCAAATTATTAAAATCACATCCAAACCATTCAATTAATAAATCTAATAATTTCGAGCCGCAACAGCGACATACAACTTTTTTTATAAATTCTCGCGGTCAATATATCAAACCAACGAATAGGTTAAAATATAGAACTAAAAAATAAAAAAAGGAAGCCGTATATTTAAATGGAACACAACGACAAAATGTTTTGTAAAATAAAGTACAATCCCTTCCTGATTTTTGCAACCAGAAAGAGACCTCAAGCCTTAATGGACATGAACAGGCCATTTTTGCTGCTGTTTACGCCCGTTTATTTCCCCAACTTACGCATACGCATACGCAGAACTTGCTAGGACATAATTTAAATATTTACAAGAAAAATTATTATTAAATTACATTAGACTGTATCTCATAAAGTTTACACAGACAAGCAAACCCATATGAACATTGAATGAAGTTAAATATCGATACTTCTAAAAAATCATTACTCCACAGGGTACGAAAAAAACATTGAGCAAAGAACTCGTCTGGACGTCGGATGTGGATACCCCATCGGAAATGCTAACATATACAATTCTCAGAGCAGATACAGACGCTGGACATGTCGAAAGATTAAGCGAACCAGGTCGGCGGATAGAGACCTTCACTCAGGCTGAATTACTAAATGGAACAATTGCATATGTGCATCATGGACATGGTAATGATTATCAACTTTCTATCTAACTTTCATACTTCAACCGTATGCTCATAGCCCTGTAAAAAAAAACAACACAAGACATATTAAGTCGATAGTTTTTTTAAACCTTTAATGGCATTTTAATTGCAACTTGACGGACTCTATACGCTAATATTATACACGTCACGAACGCGACATTACCGAACTGTAGACATGTGTCCAAACATGACATGGGCCAGAGAGTCCGGTGACCACCACTCACTTTTTTTTAGTGGAGGAAAAATAAGGTAATATTACATTATTGTAAACAATCTTTCAATTTTTGTTTCAGCAAAAGCTAACGCCTTGCTGGGATTGCAAGTGAGCGATGGCGTCGTGAGCAGTCAGTCAGGATTTCTATCAATTTCGGCATATCCACTTCAAATCAAATTACTGCATAACACCGGCCTGATAGTAGTACACCGTTCGTTTAGTTATCTTCGGTCTGCGAACATGTCATTCGCCACAAACTCGGACGATCCTACTATCGAGATACGTTATGACATTGTAACTTCACCCGAGTACGGCGTTATCCAGAAGTTGAAGGACGCGGATGGCACATGGGTGACGGTTCATCACTTCACAAGTAAAGACGTTGAATCAGAAGGCATTCGTTATTTACACACCATCGGTAGTCCGAACGAAGACATGTTTGAGTTCCAAGCGAGCGTGCAGGAAGTGAAAACCCAACAAAACTTTCATTTCAGAATCACATTCATAGATCTTGAATTGAAAGAAGTTAAGAGAGTGCCGGTTGATTTCACCAACTCCATCGAAATTGTTCTGACGCCTCAGAACTTGAAGTTCAACACAAATCCTCTCGTGACTCATCCGAGTAAGATTAAATTTTCCATCACATCAATCACCAAATACGGTTACACGATGCTCGGCGGCGAGGTCATGCATACCGGCGATACGTTTACTCAGGAAGATGTCGACGCTGGCAGATTAAAGTATCGTCTTTTCAAGAGGAGTTACTCTGCAGTCGACGACCAACTGACTTTTGAAGTTGGTGCACCGCAGTGTCAACTAATCACGTCGAGTCTCCCGATAAAATATCGTACAGGTCGACACGAAACTACTTCAGAATTTACCGAGAGCCTGAAAGTGATCGAGGGTTCTAAAGTACCTTTAAGGATTATTCTCATGGATCCTAAAAGTGTCGGTGTAACTCAGCTGATGTACAATCTTACCGTTGGACCATCTCACGGCTGGCTAACGGTGCAGTGTCGCGCGGACGAGCGATCTCGTATGAATGCAACATACTTCGTGACGGATGAGCTTGTCAACGAAAACGTCTATTATCATCATGACGATTCGGAAACACGCCATGATACGTTTATGTTCGTTGCAACGTCGATCGACGACACAGACTTCATGTACGTCGGTCAATTCAACATCGAAATTGCTCTTCAAAATGACAATCCACCAGAGCGATCAGTGAATAATGTTTTCCAGGTTGTTTCAAACGGCGAACGCCCGATAACCGAAGAAGATTTGACTTATGGCGACAAGGACACTGGCACAAAACCACGTGATATAGTTTACACCAAGAAGATTATTACAAACGGAGAAATCTATACTTTCGAAGATACACACATTGATCTCAAAACATTTACTCAAGAGGATATAAACAATCGAAGAATATTCTTCAGACATCGTGGAGAAGATATTGGGGTCTTCGAATTTACGGTCAGCGATGGCCGCTGGAGCACGCCGGGTACGCTCAACATAAAAGCTAGTCCACCTTACGTACGGTTCAAGGAAAGCAACACAACGATCGTGCGTTTCAATGGATCGGTTACTTTGGGCTTGAAGGAAATAGACGTTAAAACCAACTTCAATGCTAATGATGTCGACATTAGATTCAGTATAATCGGTAAACCAAAACATGGAACGATAGTAATGCATAACAAGGAAACGGGCAGCTTTACACGCGAAGATCTCACACGCGGCAATGTCGTTTATCGGCATTCCGGTGGCACGTTAAGGAAGGATGAGTTCAAGGTAAGAGCTGCACTGAGGGGCGTATCTTCGGAGACCCGCGTCACGGTAAAGGTATACTCGAAGAGTTATTGGGAACCACTCATCATTCAGAACAATCGAAGCATCCTGGTTGAAGAAACGACGAGCGTCAGCGTAACAAGAAAGAGCCTTGAAATCACGCACTCCAATATATCCGCTTCCGAAATAACTTATCTGATTCGCGAATGGCCTCAGCATGGCTACCTTGAAGTGCAAAGCAATGATGAAGGACACAGCGACGAAACAACCAAAGAAGACGATGAGCCCAGTCTCGTAAGACACTTTGACCAAAGCATGATAAATGAGGGACGCGTTTATTACGTGCAATCGGCATCTAATCAGACAAAGGACAGCTTCGTCGTAGACGTGACAAACGGCGTCACGTGGTCTCTCGGTCTGACGGTTCATTTTGTCATTGTTCCCGACAAGATTTACGTGAGAACCAGCAATTTAACAGTCGTCGAAGGTAAATCCATCGTCCTCGCGGCCTCCAATTTCCATGTCGTCACGAGTTACTTCGCTGGCAAGATCACCGATTATAAAATCATCACGAAACCAAAGCATGGCACTGTTATTGACTCGACGAAGAACACGCAGATCAAAAAATTTTCGCAGAAACATTTAAACGCCGGTGTCATTATTTATAAGCACAACGGGGACGAATCGGCAAACGATGATTTACGACTTGTTTTGAGTGCTGGTGACAAAACTAGTCAACCGGTCGATTTGTGGATAAATGTCGAGCCAGTGAACGACGAAGTACCCGTACTCGTCAATAGATCGATTATCAGTGTCTGGCAAGGTGGTAGTGCCGTTCTCAATTCCGAGGAACTCGGAAGTGTCGACAATGACAACAATGCCGATGAAATAAAATACAATCTTACGAGCGTGAAAAATGGATACTTGTGGCACACGGACTCGCCTCATGTTCACATTTACAATTTCACGCAGTCACAAATCGATAACTCCTCAATCATATTCACCCATACAAGTGAGTATTTTATGAATACGGCATGATTGTATTTCATTTTATAACAACTTCAAGGTCAACTTCACTGTTTTAAATGGAACCATGTATTTTTTGATGACGGTATTGCCGATTTTTATAAATAAATAATAATGAAGTAGACCTTGACGTAGCTTCAGCGCCTCGGCCGATGAAAAAATAGCTCCAGTATGACGGCCTTCTTCTCGAATAATGAAACTTTTGTCTGAAAGATTTTTGGATATGATCAACAGTTTAGGTGCTATTGCCCTGTAACACTTTATGTGTCTCACCCTGAAGATGCGATTGGTTTTTTGTTGTAAACATTCATGCTTAAATGGTTGTTATGCCTCCTGTCCATTCATCTTCAAGGTTGTTGCCATACATAAAGACCATCTCTAATATGGATATATTATTTTCAGATGGAAGTGAGGCAGCTTTTTCTTTCACCTTGTTTGACGGGGTACATGCCACGAAGAGCTACGAGATACCAGTGGTCACATTGCCGGTTCATCTACACATAAAGCGTAACAATGCATTGAATGTCTTCCCACTTACGAGAAAATCAATCTCAACCATGCTACTCTTAGCCACCTGCTCAGACGAGGCACGCGATGTTAAGTATATCGTGCGCAGAGCACCGTATTTAGGAAAGATCATTATGGAAACCAGCGAAGGAACTTGGCAGGAGGTCGATCAATTTACTCAGAAGGATGTCAACTCCAGCAAAGTGACCTACGAGCACACGAAACAATTCATGGATCTTTCCACTAACGATTCTTTCGTATTCGATGTAGAAACGCAGTTCGCGGAAACCATATCAAATCAGGTGCGTTACATACATAGAATTCAAGGTTATCGCAGCCTATGCGCACACACAGTTTGTTTTTTCTGTAGTTGGGATTAGATTTTAATTAAATTTTGACAGGACTTAAATGAGGCCCACAATCTTAATATTGATTTTGAAAAAGCTGGGTGAATGTCTCTTGACAGGTCTCTTAACTGTATTTTTGTTAAGCTTCTATTCTATTAAAATACATTAGAACCTCAGAAAAGATCATGGGCCAGTGGTTGGCACGTGAACACGAGCGGAGTGATTAACCACTAACTCAAGTGCCGGCCAACCGCAGTCACTAGGAGTCAAATATTATCATCATATCAAGATCATGAATGTTATTTGTATTAGAAAAACGGCGTAAAAATATTGATGAAGATATTGAAAACCACAAATTTTGCAGGTGTTTCAAATAGATGTTTCTGTGTCGAGTGGAGGCTTGGATCGATACATATCGGCAAGAACGGTTCGCGTGGAGGAAGGTGGTTCCGCTCATGTGGTAATGAACCTGACAGGCATCGTGAGGTATCTTCAGATGAAAGCTGGCATCAAGAATCCGACAGTGCTTTCAACGTTAGTGAAACAACCAGCTCACGGCCACGTGATGTTATTACCCGACCTAAATATAACAACGTTCACACAGCTACAGATTGAAAGTGAGAAAGTCGGATATTACCACGATCATTCGGACACAGTCGGGGATCAAATCGCATTCTCGATCTACTTGTCACCCGGTCACGTGATGCTTTGCAACGCTAGTGTACCGGTTATAATTAGTCCGATCAACGACGAACCCTTCAAGCTCATAACAAACGAACCTTTCATCACGGTCGTGCAAAATCAGACGCAAACGATAACACGCGAGAATCTATTGACCACGGATCCTGACACAGGACCGGAAGAACTCATATATGATCTAATATCGGGACCAACAAACGGCAGACTGTTGCTACCCTCGTTGGATCAAAACACGTCCGAAGTGCAACAGGTGACGCAATGGACGCAGCAGGACATCAACGCGAACCGGTTGATTTACGAGCACAACGGTACAACTCAGACGGCGTCATTCTACTTCCGCGTATCCGATCATAGCTTCAACCCGGTTTACAAAATGTTCAATGTTCACGTTTTACCAATAAGATTGAACGTATCGTTAGCCAAGCCTATAAGCCTTCCGCAAGGATCTTACAAGGCCGATGTCTCCGAGGAGAGTATAAAATTGGACACCAACGCGCGTCACGAGCAGGTCATTTACGAGATAACGAAACCACCCATGCACGGGACCCTTTACGTGAGAGGCGTGGAGGCTAAGATCTTTAAACACGGCGATTTGCTATCGAAAAGCGTCGCGTACATGCAAAGAGATATGAGTGTTTCGAACGATAGCTTCAAACTATCCGCCCGAGTGAGTAATTTCAAAGTTAACAATATAAGGGTCGATATCAAGGTTGCACCGTTGATAATCATCGAGCCTATGATAGTTTTTGCCGGTGAAAAGAATCTGATCACCAGAAAATACATGGACGCTACACCTCTGTACGAATGGACCCACAGCAATCCGGTGTACCACGTGACGCGAAAGCCAAAGTACTGCAAACTCAAGCGTATCATAAGAAGTTCCGGTGAGAAAAGAGGTTCCCGGGAGCGAGAAGTGTCAAGGTTCACGCATCTGGAAATCGTTTCGAATGTCATGTTCCTGGTGTGCAAGAGATTGCCACCAACGGAAGCCGACGGTGCCGCTGATAGCTTCGATTTCAAACTCTCAGCCTCGGCTTACCAGCCGGCAACGGGGACTTTTGAAATAATGGTGAGAAACGGCGCGAGTGAAGCTAACAGTACGTTGAGTGGACCTATGGATCCGGTTGGCCACGAGGGTGAAATGGCTGTAGCGCCCAACACGAACAACGACTATATCCTGATTTACGGCATGGTCGCCGGATTTGTTCTCCTTACCATAATCGTTATAATAACGATCAAATGCAGGCAGAACAGATACAAACACAGCGAAGAAGACAAGCCAGGTGATGGAACTCCAGCGATTGGTGTCATTCCCCTGCCAAGACCACCGGACCACTTGATGCCAGCAACGCCGCTGCTCAAGCGCTTCGGGGGTGATCATTCAGGGGTGATGGCGAGTACCCCGCTACCAGTGCAACCGACAACCACGTCAACGCTTCCTCAGTGCAAAGTAATACCGCTCAGTGCTCTCGACAGCGTGACCGCCTCCGACGCTGATATTTCAGCGAGATATCCGTACGGTGTCGCGGATGGTGAAGAGTGGAGCAGCTTCGACACCAGTGATCTACCCTGTCAAACGGCAACGACACGGAGGCCAAATCCTCTACTGCGAAGAAACCAATACTGGGTCTAGCAGGAGGCTGGCATCCACGTGTCCAATCGATACGAACTGTAAACGGTGCTGTGACACACCTTACACGTAACACAACTAGAACATTGTATACAGTAGTGCGTAGTACGAACGAGGTCCCTAGTTATCGTGATGAACTTACAACGGGGCCCCTTAGCTAACCACAGGAATATGCAGCGACGATTGTATTAAGTTCCTCAGCTGTGCTGTAATACCCGAACTATAATGGATGATATGCACGCGGGGCAAGACTGACGAATCGTTGAGGTGGTCGAACCTCAGCGTATCTGGTATTACTTTAACGTTTAACCCGGTTTCATCATCCGCATCCCCTCACGAGTTATTCTAGGACTACATTTGCCCTTGTCATTCTTTTGATTACTCATTGTTTCACGAACTCTCAGTCATTTTTCACAAACGCTTTCTTAATTTGGCCGTCAGTGATGAATCGTCATCGTCGTTCACGTTAAACAGAGATTATTCAATAATAATTAGTGTCTGATAATATGAAAGAATCACTTTTCTAGTCGAACCCTAGCGGATTCACTACTCGATGAGTCAACCATGGTTTCCACCATGGGGAAATCTGCTGTCTTGCCCACCATCATTTTCGTTACTTTCACGATGATTCCCACGGCCGTGGGGACACGGTGGTTCCAAAGTGGTTTCATGGTGTATACAATCCACTAGAGAAACTATTGTTTGTTTTGTTTTTTAATGGACGTACTTTCTTTACCTTTTTTCGTACTTTAATACACGTCAATTTTTGCCATTGCAACCTTGCGGCTGTATGAGGATTTCTTTTTTATATACCTTCTGCACTTGGCCATTTCGTCCAAGAGTTTGTAATTACGTAGTGTAATAATCACTCTTCGATGAAAATTTTCACCGCGATTATTTTCGTTCAAGTGAAAGGCTATTGTTACAATTAGATCTGTTAAGTTGAAGATGCTTCCACAGATTGCACTCCTAAAAACCTGCCGTACCTGACACAAAACCCGATCTCGGACGTTTTTCTCTTGGATTACCGGATGACTGCAGTCTAGACCCGTAGACTTGTGTGTTTTCCGATGATGCATGCATCGCACAACGTAGATATTTGTATTAGTTCGTAGATCTGGCGAACACAGTTTGTAAGTCATTGCATTTTTTTACATTTGAAATTCTCGTACACATTATGTGAGCTGTTATGTACATTATATGGCTATCAAAGGCCTCGACCTTATTCGTCGAGGCCTTTCATGAATTTTTAAGCTGGGTTTTTTATCTTCGTTTTACATTTCAGCTTCCGTTGTAGGTTTTTTTCCTTTCTCGTTGCGAAAGCACGCTCAAAACTTCATAAGATCGAAGGACTACATCGCAAAATTTTTTAATATTTTTCAACTGTTATATACATTATGTGGCTATGAAAGGCCTCGACCTTATTCGACGAGGCCTTTCATGAATTTTTAAGATGGGTTTTTATCTTCATTTTACATTGCAGCTTCCGTTGTAGGTTTTTTTCCTTTCTCGTTGCGAAAGCACGCCTAAAACTTCACAAGATCGAAGGACTACATCGCAAAATTTTTGAATATTTTTGAAGTGTTATATACATTATATGGCTATGAAAGGCCTCGACCTTATTCGTCGAGGCCTTTCATGAATTTTTAAGCTGGGTTTTTTATCTTCGTTTTACATTGCAGCTTCCGTTGTAGGTTTTTTTCCTTTCTCGTTGCGAAAGCACGCCTAAAACTTCACAAGATCGAAGGACTACATCGCAAAATTTTTGAATATTTTTCAACTGTTATATACATTATGTGGCTATGAAAGGCCTCGACCTTATTCGTCGAGGCCTTTTATGAATTTTTAAGCTGGGTTTTTTATCTTCATTTTACATTGCAGCTTCCGTTATAGGTTTTTACTTTTCTCGATGTGAAATTACGCCTGAAACTTCACAAGATCGAAGGACTACATCGCAATGTTTTTTTTTTATCACGGTTACACCATTTTGAATTGCTCTTTTGATCTTCGTTGGTTTTCCGGACCTGATTTTTTTAAGAACGTTGATCCTTTCTTTGGTGTCTCATTGGGTTTCATTGGGAATTGCTTTTTTATTAGTGGTTTTTTTCTATCACAATTTTATTGCAATTACATCACCGTCGAATGCCGTGACGTAATGTTTAAAATAGCGGCGATCCTGTAGTCAATGATGATGTTCGAATCCACGTACGTCTTAAATTACCTTCTGGGCAACAGCCGTTTGCCCAATTGATTCTCTCACGCATATGCGTTACATATTATATGGCTCGTAAAATTTAGTGCTTGTAACGTCAACCGAAGGGTCTAGTAGACGATGATAGACGGCAAACTAAATGCACTCACATAGGCATGAGATAGCACCGCTAAAAACAGGTATAACGGTCTAAAGTCAACCCCAACTATGTCAGTATTTATCGTCGAGGTATTAACGTCGTAAATCTATTTTTTTTTCGAAAAATCAATCACGTTGATACTTCGCTACCTTCATTTTTTCAATCAATCAGCAAAAGACGATATAGAAAAAAAAAAAAAATTTCACCCATGTACACATTCCTCCCTGCAAAATACACTGAAACAGGACAGTCATTGTCAGGGTAATACATTACTGAAAATTCTTCAGAGTTAAAAAAAAAATCATGACAAAACTCATTATATTTTCAAGACAATTTCGTTTGCCTAACGTAAGAACAAACCCCGCGATTTTTAAATCTGTATCCGGTACTGACAAGAAAAATTGTAAAATGAAGTATTGATTAGAAAAAACTGAAAAGTGAGTAATTCGTGTACACTCACGGTTAATCCGTACCGATCTAGCACTACACAAATACTCACCTTCTGTTTTAACTGTACAAAACATGATCAATTACATCCATTGATAAATTTATACACTCACTGATATATTCACATTTTAATAAACGCAAACGCTAAACTTATTGAATTAATTAACCACTTGACATTACCATAAAATCAGGCAATATGTGAAAAATCTTTGCACAACTGAGCGGTTCCAAGTAACTGGCGTTTATTGGTTGCTGTAGTACTGTCGTTACGACGTTTATTTTCCTAAATTGTAATGCATAATTTCTTAGTTCGCTTTATTTTTTTTCATACGAAAGGTCGTTGTTCAGTGTTTGGGAGGTTATTTGGATTCACTAGGACGGCATAGCAGTGCCTAAAGACATGCGCTCCATCTGTACTTTTTAGAAAATACTAAAAGAGCTACACTGATTAGAAGTCATCTTTCCCGTCCGGCTTTTCACCCCCAACGAACCTATGTAAGCCTGAAAAGCCTTATGCGTATATTTAATGTAACAGTACCTAAAATGTAGCGAATGCCAAAAAGTTTTGTCCATGTTTTGTGTCTAGTATGCGCGTCAGTTTGAATGATCAATAGTTGCAAGGGCTTGTTGTCTTCGGGACTATAAGCTGTCAAATCTACCATTTCACGAGTGGGGGTCAAAATAGCGAATGACCAAAATAGCAAATTCCACATTTAAAAACGTCTGAATCTACAGTAGCCTTCATTATGAAATTCGCTATTTTGGCCATTCGCTATCTTGGTCATTCGCTATTTTGACCCCCACCCCATTTCACTCGGCCTGCTTTCACTCGTCTGCAAAAATTAAGGGGCGTGAGACAAATGCAAATTGCTGATATCTTCCTTCTTTATTTTCTGATAAAAATATATATTCGTTTGAAACCTGAAGAAGAATTTTTTTTTGCCATATGACAAAAGCATCAACTACTGAAAATGAGTTATAGAAAGCTTATGCGTTTTGGAACTTCTTTATACATTTAAAAATTTTCTTGCAACTGCTCAATTGTACCTAAGCAGAGATCGCCCAGCATTAATGTAGCTATTTAAGATGAAGTTACAAAAGGTGAATTTCACAAAAATATATTTTCATTAAGAAATTATAACTAGAATAATTTCAAAAAGAAGAATACTACCCATAATGGAAGAATTCTTCTTATGTACAATTAAGCAGTTTTTCGACATTTTTAGCCTTCCGGTTATCTTAGGAAAGCGCGAAAATGTTTCGAAACATCAAGTACATGAAATTTGACGTTGTGGAATAGGATATTATCTCTGAGATAGTAAGAATATTAATATTTTGTCAAAACACAATTTAAATTATTTAAAAACGTAGCATTATAAAGGTTCTCTGTTTGGCAAATTTGTCAGACTTTTCGTTCCTTTAATTAAGTAGTTGAGGATCTAAATAGCGAAAGACTAAAACAGCGAATTTCAAAATAATGAACGTCGGAATCTAGTATCGTCACTATTTTGATCGTTTGATCATGAAATTCACTATTTTGATCACTCGCTATCTTGAACTTCGCCCGCAAATTGCACCAAATGAAAACGAAGTTCCGAAGGATATGAAATTTCTAATAACTTCAGCAAATAAACAAGTGAGATATCTGTCAATGAAAATCAACAATTTGGATCTGCCTTTCTTTATTACATGTATCGGTTAACGTCGTTAATAAGTGTACGAATATGCACGTTCCGCAACCCCGAACAAAAAACTTTTTCATGCATGCGTTATAACAAAAATCATAAAAGGAACACCAAACCTCCTATAATGAAATTGATGGTATAATTTTTTTGTAATGTGATCTAAAAGGCAAGTTTTTTCAAGTAGAAAGATACGAGGAAGAGTTCGATATCAATCAAATATTGCAGTTTTTTGTCACTAGTTAATTTTAATCTGAGTATAAAAAACAATTGGCAAAATATGCTTTCAGACCGTTTAATAATAAACAAGTTAAAAACAAGTTATAGAATAAATAAGCAAAAAGTGTGTAAATACACAAGTAACGAAAAGCTAACATTTATAATTTTGTCACATTATTAATTAAGTGAATATTTCGAATATTTATGTCTACAATATTCTTTAGATCAGAGATTGTTAACTATTCAAAAATTTGACGAGACCGCATTTATTGACATTGAAACTCCGGCTAAAGTTTTAAAATATGATAAGACACTGTTGACAAGCACGTTATCTGTTGTCAATTGTTGTAATAATTGTTGTAAGTGGTATGCACAGGTAAATTTCAAAAGGAAAGAGAAGTAGAGTCATGTTTTAAAAACTGTAAACAAATATGTATCCAAGATTGGTTCCAAAATTCTTGTAAAAACCCCTCAAAACCACTTTACAGAGTAAAGATAAAGGATTAAAGGTTCTGGACAACTTGAGAAGATCTTCAATTAAGACAACAGAACATATTTTTCACATTAATCCCATGACTCTTGCTAAAGCAATTAAATTGTGGAAAGAGATCTGTAAAATCTCAGGGAAGTGCTGGGGTCTCATAATTGACTCTAATTTCTCGCTCAGATTATCAGCAAGATTCTCACAAAAATCTCACTGAGAACAAAGAAGCCTTACCCGCGTAAAAAAAATATTTCAAAAGTGTTAAAAAGTATTAAAATTCAAATATTTGGAGTATGGCGTATTGGACGGTTCGATATTCGGTTAATACTCTGATCTGAGTATTAGGTATTAAAAAAGCATTAAATAAAGTATTAAAAAAAACTTTTGAATATCAAGTATTAAAAAAGTATTAAATTTTTTTAAATACTTAAAATTTGAAAACTTTATATAGTACATTTTCCAATACTTAATACTTGAAAACTGTATTTATTGAATTTTTAGCCATACGTCAGATACTTGAATTTTAATACTTTTCACCACTTTTTTAATACTTTTTTTGTGCGTAAACGCCACCGATGATACTCAATTTCTCTTAACCCTTTAACCCATTACTTTGCAAACACTTGATTATACAATTACCCAGTTGTAAAAATGTTCAATTAACAATTTCGTAAAATTCGCACATACAAATCATAATTTACTTTCTATTCAAAAACTCAAAAGTAATTTATTTATATTTTTTAGCACAATCCTCACATACACATTTTTGAGAAGAAGAGATTGGCAAATAATGCGAGTATATAAATACTGAGGTGAACGGGTTAGACCATCTCCGTCCTGAACGATAATACCATATAGCACCCGTGAGTACTTTTTTTTTTTGTAACTTGAGTGGGAATTCAGTGGACTTAAAAAGTGCTCGTAAATTTAAAAGAAGTTATCCACTCCATCGAGAATATTGGGAAATTATCATGCAGTTTAAATCCGAACAGAGCTGACCCGGCAATAGTTCGTTTCCTCCGATTTCCATTTAACTCTCAATTCGACCTTTTCTCTATTATCTCATTAGCGATAGAAATCGGTTTTTGTAAAAACCCTTATCCCATTGAATTTTGAGGTAACGCAAAACGGTCGAGAATATTGGGAAATTATCATGCACTTTAAACCCGAATAGAGCTGACCCGGCAATAGTTCGCTTCCTCCGATTTCCATTTAACTCTCAATTCGACCTTTCCTCTATTATCTCATTAGCGATAGAAATCGGTTTTTGTAAAAACCCTTATCCCATTGAATTTTGAGGTAACGCAAAACGGTCGAGAATATTGGGAAATTATCATGCAGTTTAAACCCGAACAGAACTGACCCTGCAATAGTTCGCTTCCTCCGATTTCCATTCAACTCTCGATTCACCCTTTTCTCTATTATCTCATTGGCAATAGAAATCGGTTTTTGTAAAAACCCTTATCCCATTGAATTTTGAGGTAACGCAAAACGGTGGAGAATATTGGGAAATTATCATGCAGTTTAAATCCGAACAGGGCTGACCCCGCAATAGTTCACTCCCTCCGATTTCCATTTAACTCTCAATTCGCCCTTTTCTCTATTATCTCATTGGCAATAGAAATCGGTTTTTGTAAAAACACTTATCCCATTGAATTTCGAGCTAACGCAAAACGGTTTAAAATGGGCCTTTGCAGATCATCCATGACAATGAGATCTCAATTTTCACCAAAATCGTCTTTACAAAAATTGGGCTGACCATTTATAAACCCGCAGATAACACACGCGTATATGATGATAATAAGTATCATTGCATCAATGTGCGTACAAATGAAATCCGAGTGTCCTCAGTCGCATGAATTCCTATTTCAATTCATAGTCAGAGTCATAAAAAGGGGCATCGATTTTTAAGAAGGATAAAAGTAACAAATATAATATTTTCATAAAAACCGAATCGATAGAATGGTTCTTCGAAAAAATGCATCCTATTTCAGCTCCTACTAAAACCGCGCAAATATTTGCGCATTGCAACAAAAAATTGAATGAGTACCCGGGTATTTAATGCGTATGCGGATGGTTGAGATATTTTTCTCAATTTCGTAAATTCTTACTCTGAATTTTTTCAGGCGTTTTCGAGAAATCACATTATCTTAAATTCGATCTCGATTTTTATTTACAATTTTTTTACAGCGTCAGCTCGCGGTAGACTGTCTTCAGCTACGAATTACACTTTTTTAAAGTACTGTTATTAAAAAATAGTAGAAACGGCCTAACACTCTAAGCTGAACAACAATAATATTCTGCAAATGAAGTCAAATTTTGAAAATAAAAAATGGCGGCGCCAATATGACGGACCGAAATAGACAATTTCAATCGATCAGGATCAAAATTCGTACCTTGATATTTTTGAGGTCGCTGATTACGATCATGAACTCGAAATTCAGAAATTCAAAATGGCGACAACATGGCGGCCAAAAATCAAAAGTTTCATTCAATTTTGATGAAAACTGGTATTCGAGAGATTTTGAGGTTGTTGATCACGAATATGGACTCAGAAATTGCAAATTCAAAATGGCAGTGCCAATATGGCGGACCAAAATAAGAAATTTTAATTGGCTTCAATGAAATTTGGTAATTTAACATTTTTCATGTCGCTGATCCTAGTCCAATAATTTTTTGAATTTCGGTCCGCCATTTTGAATTCCTCAATTTTGCGTTTCGATTCAGGATCGGCGACCCTTAAAACCCATGAGTACAATTTGGCATCAAAATCAAGGATAAAAAAATGTCCTGCCAATTTGGGCATATTTTGTTGAATTCTCTCTGCCAACGAAGGGGTTAACACATACTATAGCGTCAGGACGTACTGAATCTAGTATTGTGCCTATACGGATCGAATAGTTCCACATCGTACAACTTCAGCGTACATACACATTACAGAATTTGTACGATGTGTTAGAACTGTGTAGCTGCGGTAGTAGATTTAGTACATCGCGACGTCACATTTCTTGTTAACCCTCCGTGGTCACAAGTTCTGGCAGTAACCCATAAATGTGGGGTCATCCTGACCCCGTGTGATCATGAACAATTACGTCCCCACGTACTCGGCATATTTCTGACAGCACCTTGCGCATAGCCCGGGCAGAAGTGACACTGTACCCTCCCCCAATATTCCCAAATGTCTGTCTGGAATATTTTTTTTGTCACTATTATTTTAACTAGCTGTGTAGGAAGTTTGGTTTTCGAATTTTATTTAACCTTAATTTTCAATACTTCTTTCGTGTATCATTAAACTGAGCAAGTCAAGTGAACCTCTGTATATCGGCACAATAATAACATGGTCAATGCTCGAACGGCACAACGTGCGGGCAGAACTGCAGTATGTACATCACAGCTGCGGCGCAACATGCTAAGTCCAGCACTGTGCCCACACGGTGCCAGCACATTCAGACACTCTACAGCGTGTCGGAGTTCCGCGGGCACAATGTACATTTGCCGCCCGCTGTCCAGCTACAGACGTCGCACGTTTTGCATTTTTGCCGATCCGCCGGGCAGCATGTTTCACTGGATTGAATTCAGTGAATCTGACGCATGCACACATGCACCATCGATATTCAAACCAGATAGGTAAACGCGTGTGTCCCCGGTGTGCCGGCAAAAATGCGGAAAGCGCGATGTTTCCAGGCAGATATGTGACGGCACAGTGGGCTGAAATCCTATATTACGTTTACTAAATTCCGATACGCTGTGTCGCCCGCGCAATCCTAACCACCGCGTCGGTACAGTGCTGGATACCAGTACACCGTGCCGGCACAGCACTGCCTAAAGACGTTGTACATACTGCCGCTCTGCCGGCACGCTGAGCCTTACAAATACGCACCATGGCTACGTCCTATCTGGCAAACTTCTAGTACCATGCGGTACGACGTGCCGTCAAAAGTACGTCATGTACGGCTGTAGTTGACTGTTACAGTGGTGGCGCGAATTCTGATTCCAGCACGGTGTCTGCACGGTTCCAGCAGCCCCTGCACTTAGGCAAGGCTGCACGATGTGCTGGAACGGTGCAGGCACTGTGCTGGGTCAGTATGACCCATGTCAGTGCATCTGTCAAGTGTGGACGTACACGATGTACTTCTGACGGCACGCTGTGCAGTCACCGTGCTCCCAAATGTCTGTCTGAAACACTTCGAGCTAAACTTCTTAGGCTAAATGTGATATCACGACGGTAGAGATTATTTAAGAATGCACTGACATCGTATGTCTGTTTATTTATGATGATGAAGCTATCCAGATGGAAATGTTACGGCGGGGTAACGAGCATAAAACGATACACATGTCATCAAACGTGCGTCGTATAATAACGGCACGGTGTGCCTGCATAGTTCCGGCACGCTGTGTAGTACCAGTGCATGTCGCAACTGTGCAGGCACAGTGCTGGCATTTGTGCCAGTGAATGCCGCAACTGTGCGGACACAGTGCTGGCATTTGTGCCAGTGAATGCCGCAACTGTGCGGACACAGTGCTGGCATTTGTGCCAGTGAATGCCGCAACTGTGCGGACACAGTGCTGGCATTTGTGCCAGTGAATGCCGCAACTGTGCGAACACAGTGCTGGCATTTGTGCCAGTGAATGCCGCAACTGTGCGAACACAGTGCTGGCATTTGTGCCAGTGAATGCCGCAACTGTGCGGATACAGTGCTGGCATTTGTGCCAGTGAATGCCGCAACTGTGCGAACACAGTGCTGGCATTTGTGCCAGTGAATGCCGCAACTGTGCGAACACAGTGCTGGCATTTGTGCCAGTGAATGCCGCAACTGTGCGAACACAGTGCTGGCATTTGTGCCAGTGAATGCCGCAACTGTGCGAACACAGTGCTGGCATTTGTGCCAGTGAATGCCGCAACTGTGCGAACACAGTGCTGGCATTTGTGCCAGTGAATGCCGCAACTGTGCGAACACAGTGCTGGCATTTGTGCCAGTGAATGCCGCAACTGTGCGAACACAGTGCTGGCATTTGTGCCAGTGAATGCCGCAACTGTGCGAACACAGTGCTGGCATTTGTGCCAGTGAATGCCGCAACTGTGCGAACACAGTGCTGGCATTTGTGCCAGTGAATGCCGCAACTGTGCGAACACAGTGCTGGCATTTGTGCCAGTGAATGCCGCAACTGTGCGAACACAGTGCTGGCATTTGTGCCAGTGAATGCCGCAACTGTGCGAACACAGTGCTGGCATTTGTGCCAGTGAATGCCGCAACTGTGCGAACACAGTGCTGGCATTTGTGCCAGTGAATGCCGCAACTGTGCGAACACAGTGCTGGCATTTGTGCCAGTGAATGCCGCAACTGTACGGACACAGTGCTGGCATTTGCATGCCGCATTTTTGACGACACGCCATGCAGTATGTTTTTCTATCTGGATACCTATGAGAAAGCGAGCACACTTGAGTCATTCACCAATATTCTTCACGGTAGAAAATTTGCCATCCGTAGCACACATACTATCTTAAAAGTCAATTCTGCATTACTGTGAGTATGTGATTAATCAAGACTACAAATTGCGGTGAACAAAACTTCTACTGCATTTCGCTTGCAAGAACCTACCCACGCACTACCACAGCTTAGACCGTATGTGTGCTACTGATAGCGAGTACATCCTAAAATTGCATGCATAGAGCGTATCGGTGAAGTTAAATTTCAGTTTGAAACGAATGTCGTATACTCAGACTATCATGTAAGTTGAGAAATGTCGAGCTAAATTTTGAAAAAAATATATATAGATGTATAACAGTAAGAAATCGAAGTCATATTATGTGATGGCCTATACGTAATCGCCCCGACCAAGGCTTTAAACGAGAGTATAAAAAATTATACATCATCATATAGTCTTGGATACGATACATGAAAAAAAAAAAAAAAAACAAAAAAACACTTATACTGCTGCGGTTTATTCGGCCTAATTATATAACGAACATTGCCATCACGAGACCACAAAGTTTTAAAAAAATACGTACACATTCATTTTCTACAGGATAAACAAGCTTATTTGTTGCAGAATGCATGAGAACCCTCGTACCAACTCGCACCTACTTACCATGGCACCTGGTGCGAGAGTTCTGATAGATATGCATATTTCATTTTACCACATCCATTTATTTGTATATCATCCTGAGATTAAAACCCCACTTTCCAGAAATGATAATGGAAGCTGCGTGTAAGAGAAACACAGACAAACTGAAAAATAAGTTATCGATATTCATCATGGTGGAAATACGTCCTAAAATCTATGAGCACTATTTACCACGCATCGAAATTGGGGTAGTCCACTTAATGACGTGTATACATGATAAGATATACGTATCGGTGAGGATACAGTTGAAACTTAAGATTAAAAACGATGTCGTACACTAAGATTGTCGTTGAAGTTCAACAATATCGCGCGAACTTTTGAGAGATATATAGATATATATAAGAACAAGGAGTCGAAGTCATATTATATGATGGCCTATGCGTGACGGCCTCGACCAAGGCTGTACACGATAATAGAAAAGCTAAAAAATAATAGCACAGCCTTGGAGACGATATATGAAAGAAAGTTACGTATACTTGCTCCGGTTTATTCGGCCTAATTATATAACAAACCTTACTGTCCGTGTATCACGAGAACATGAATATAATTTTTTTACTTTTACACTCTCATTATTGATCATAGAAATAGATAGATATGTTGTGCACTGATAGTTGGGCACAAATAAGCGTAAAAACAAGATCTAATGCTATTTTAATGTTGAAGATTTTATGAAAAGTTACTCGATTCTGGTTTGATTACTTAATCGTGGCGCACGTTATATTCGTATGTATATATAATAAATGTACAGCGTCGGAACAACCATTAAAAACATCCACTTACGACCGCTCGATGTTATGTGTCTTATATGATAATAACGATGTCTTAATGTTAGTTATATAATGCGGAACATGATGGATAGAATTCATAGTATACAATATATAGAATAAAAACTATTAGACGTATTGTAGCTAAGTAACTCCGGCCTATAGTACATAATAAATCTACAGATGATAAATTGCCCCTTTGACGAGCATTAGATATTCAATGATATTCGAATAGCTATTTACATGTATCTGAAGTCCAGCGTACATGATTTTCTAGATATGTCGTTTCGTAAGGTGACCTACCTCATTCGAACCCACATTAAAACGATATTGACAAAGTTGCTAGCGACGTTATTGAAACCGAGACATTCTCATTCCGCCTGTGACGGCCATGATGTTACTAACGTATAATTGTGAGCTCTGTAAATACGGAACGAGAAATACATTTAAGCATACACCGTTTCACCGATCCCCAAAATGAAATGAAATAAAAAATAATCAATCAGAGTTTGATATTTAACAAACGTTTGGCCTACATTAAAATGTACTTTTCGTGCTACGTTCCTCATTACCGAGTTATTATACCATTCGCCATTCGAAATGCGTTACGACATATTTTCCTAATTAAAATCTCACACGATGTTATCGATAACGGGTATCGGTAGATGTGCTTCCAATACCGACCCGATGATTTTCGTCTATATAAATGATTACCTTAGTTATATCAATAAGTTGTGCTCTGTATTTTAAACGGTAGAATTTTCTTATTACGCGCAGAGTCAAGAAATATAATACCCTTAATTATAATACGGCGATGAAATGTGGTTATAAAATGCAATCCTAATGGTAAACATTTGAAAATACATATTGATGATTATTATCTGTCTAAGGTCTAAGTTCATTAACAGTACGTACGTCGGCCCTTCTGCAGATATAAGGCAATGGCGAGTATACAGGGTGTAACGCGACCTATCGATAATATTATATGGGCATGTAGATCTCGACGCAACGAAAATTTTGGTACCACGGACAATGAGCTGCGTCGAAAATTGGCGACGGCATTGATGTTTGAAGTTGACCAATCGCAGCGCAGCTATAGCGGAAGGCGATGCAGACTTCCTTTACCATCCAGACTCTGCAATCCGACCAAATTGAAGACGTAATGCTCACGAGTAGGTAGCATACAATAAAGAAATGAATTGATTAATATATAAATAAACTAGGATGTTATTGGGGTTCGCGCGCTCCCCTCGGAGGCTTTTATAATATAGAGAGATATAACAACCGTTGCCATGGCGAGTATTAGCCTAGCAATCGTTGCCATGACGCAACGATTGCCAGGCTCCATTCTTGTGCACGGCGGCACCGGAGGCTGCAGCGACAACGAGATCTTTTTATAATATAAAAGGATATCACTTACCGGAAATTGAAGAAATACGTTTCTTTCACACTCGGTAGTAGTCCGAACGACGAATGCTCTCTAAAAGATATTCTTCTCTCGCACTCCCGATACCGAAAGGTCCTCTAAACCCAAAGTTCCCCAAGTCCAATCTCCAGAAACCGAACTCAACCATTCCCGACTCCAGAGACTTGAAATCTCCGAACTCGGGAACCAACTTTTCCAGCACTATTATTTAATAATTAACTATTGCAAAACATAAAAACATGAAAATTCGCGCGTTGTAATTATTCCGCGCATAGATCGATACGCGTGAGCCGGTCCGATACTTTTACGCGTATGTGTATTCTTTTCTCGTTATTATTAGTTAACTGAAAAAGGAATGCAAGCGCAGGAGAGAATAGACCGAGGACCTCAAATATCATTATATCAAAGAAATGTTCTTTTCTTTCTGCACAAAATACGAAAACTCTTGCAATTTTTCGAAGAAATATTTTCACGAGAAATACTAAAAATTGCGGTATTCCATTTTTTAAATTACGTCTAAAATTGGGTTTAGCATTAAGAGTTTATTAACACAAGTAACCACCTTTTTAATTGTAATTTTCCTTAATACAAGAATTGGCTGTACATCGTAAATAATCTAATCATATTTAAACATATTTTAGCTTAAAGTTAATTAGCTTTGACAGTTTTTGTGCTCGAATCCGGATTTAGATTTATAAGTCGATTCGAATTTTCCGCAAGTTCGGTGATACTAACTCGTCCCCGTTGTCGAACAAACTTCGCAACGGCCTCAAGCTCCTCCTGCGATATGTAAATGAACTTTCCCCGATCGTCGATGACTCCGGTCAAAGTTCCACTTGCTTGCAATTCGTGAATACGTTCAATGACATTGGCTGTTTTTATGCCGAAATGGGCGGCAAGATCTTCCAAGATTACAACTTTATTATTTTTTATATACCGAAGGAAATCCTGCAGTAGATTTTCCTGTTCGGCTTCATCTTTTTCATTGTACCCTTCTTCCTCAACGCTGAAAGCTTCTTTCATCTTCATATATTCTTCATGCTCGCGCTTTTCCTTTTCTTCCCTAGCTTTCTTCAGTGCTTCTTCCCTCAGCTGCTCCTCAATCCTTTCCTTCTCTCTCTGCTTGTCACTTTCCTCTTGAAGCAGTTGCTCCCTTTTCTTGCGCTCTTCTCTGTCACGTTCAGCGGCTTCCCGTTGAAGTTTCCTGTCCGCTTTGGCTTCTAACTTCGCTCGCTTCTTTGCACCGAGTTTACTGTCTGCCAATTCTGCCTTTTCCTCCGCATCTACGTCTTCTTCTTCGTCGGAGCCTTCGTTACCAGCATTTTCAGGTGGTGGAGCGACACCACCTCGCATACGACGCCTCACATTTCTCACTCCTGCAGCACGCCTCACCGGTTGTCCTCTCGGTGCCGCATTCTCGGGAACGTTACCTGTCTTCTTGCCTAAAATAATTCATCATATTCATATGAGTCAAAAATCATCAAAAGTTGAAGAAAAAACAAATTATTTCCAAGTGTCCAGAATATCTAGGAATTTTTTCCCGTTTTCTTCAAACTTATGACTCCCTTTACTTTTTCCTTGTTATTGCTTTATTTCGTGTCCCTGTATAACTAAAATGTGATATTGCACGAAATGTTACCCAGACAGGAAATTTAAATCGTCAAATGTACTTTGCGGAACAAATTTTTTCGTAATTTCGCGAAATAATTTTCATATATTTCCAGACAAAACAGAGTTAGACCAGGGATGAGCAGGGAGATTGCCAGTGGAGCGATATTTCTGAGGGAACTTTTTTTCGGCGTCGGACGCGCCACCACACGATGACTGTGGCGATCCATCTTTTTGGTTGCTCGAGTATATATAAATGTACTGCACGTGGAAAATTGTGAGCATCCGAAGTTGCCAATCGCGCCCGCCGCGAGGATACCGGGTATGTATGTATTTAAATTTCAGCTATCGCACGAACCTTGGCATACTGTCTTCGAGCCTTCTTTGACGATATTTCAACTAGTAATAATTTTTAATATTCAAGCAAGCCCAGTAAACGCACGTCGGTTCAAGGGTAATTTATTCAATGTATCTTCGGAGTAACTTATTTGTTCGCAGCAACAAATAATTTTATGCAATGTCATATTTTACTTAAACAGGGAACCTAAAACAAAAAAATCAAAAATAGAGTAAGCCATAGATTTGAAAGAATCTGAAACAATTTGTAGGTGTTAAGTGTCCAGCACTTAAAACTGTACTTTTTTTTCAATTTCAATCATGTTTGAGTAGTAAAGAAATTGAGGTGTCCACTTGGCATGAAATGATCCATATATTTAAATGGTATATGAGCGATCAACATGAGGAATAACTATTGCGTTCCACATGTTCTATTATAACTGACCAGGATTTTAGTAGAGCTTAAACAGACTTCAATAAGTCATCAATAATTCACTAATTCAAGAATTAATAATAATAACTCACGTAATTCAGGAATTATTAACATGTAAACAATATGAGAAAAGAGCTAAGTCAGGGACTGAACTAGAAAACTAAGACAACAGAAATGAAAGTAATTAATAGATAATTTCAGAAGGAAAAGAGAGGGGAAAAATACAACTATTACAGAAAGTTTCAGTTTTTCTATGTTAATTCTAAGAAAAATGTAGGAATGGCTATGTACAGAAGACTGAAAAAATAGTTTACAGTAAATAAACTATTCTTTATTTGTAGGTGTATGAGGTGTAAAAAATTTACCAATTTGATCGGCTTCTGACCTTGGCAATAAGGTTTATTTCTCTTATTAATTATTCATTAGAGTGAATGTATAGTCCCCAATTTAAACAAATATTTTTCATCAGAATTTTCATAGTTTTATGTTTGATAATAAAGAAAAGATAACAAAAAAAAAATCACCTGTTCATATTTTTGGCATTATGGAAATTATTGAAAAACATTTTATATGTATGATTTTTATCCGAAGTAAATCTAAAAATTAAGCTTTCAAAAGGAAAAACTGGTAGTTACATCTGCTTTATTACTCTTATCTATTTATTATCCACTCCAATCATTTTATCAATAGCATAGAGAATAACTATCACACCAAAAAATTAACCATAACAAAATTGTTATTCCTTTAGGGTAATATGTTTATTAAGGTGGTTGTTATTCACGGTTCACACGAATTGTGTGATTAAACCTCAAATAATTTGCAAATAAATAAAAATCTTCCTACAATACAAAATGTATTTAAAATAATCTACCTTCTCACTAAAGACTTCAATTCTGCTATTTAAAATATGTGGAATTTCACTAAGCGTCCATTCAATTTTTTGTCAGACCCTTGAATATTTGCCAAAAAATCAGTAACTTCATGATATATGTAACATAAGCATGATTAAGTGGAGAAAAAATATAGAATCGTCTATAAAATAATTAATCCATTACGTATTTAATTTTTATTTCGTTAATGTTTATAATAGCGTGAACCTTGCATTATTTTCAGTTAGAATTTTAATTTCACTCAAATATTGCATACTTATCAGTAATATTATGTGTCAGTTAAAAAATATATGTCCCAGTAAACAGCTGGTAATGAGAGTTAGGTTATATTGCAAAAAATGGTGAAATTTTGATGAAAAAATATGTTAATGAAGTTGGACTGAGATTGCAGTTTTAATTATACTGACCTGACGATCGTCGAGACAGTATTGTCACTATAATAATTAAAATAGCGAGACCCACAGCTAACGCAGTCAACACAATGACATCCATTTTTGTTGATTCTATTTCCGCATGTTCGGTGACGTACAGATTCCGAATTACCACTAGGTTCTATGGTCAGCATCGTTGCACGATAAGTTTCCGGCAGTAGGTAATTTTTTGTTCAAGTCACGTGTTACTGCTCGGTCGGTAAAAAAAACTGTAAAACGAGATTTAATAATTAAAATGGCGGGAATGACAGCTAACGCAGTCAACACAGGGACATCCATTTTTGTTGATTCTATTTCCGCATGTTCGGTGACGTATAGATTCCGAATTACCACTAGGTTCCATCGTCAGCATCGTTGCACGATAAGTTTCCGGCAGTGGGTAAATTTTTGTTTATTGTTTATTTTTATATAGGTGCTATACGGCAGTGGGCAAATTTTTGTTTACGGTAACAAAAACTGTAAAACGTTGTTCTTGGGTACAATTCATGTTTTGGGCGAAAGATGAGGAATCCGACTGTTGGTATTACCATCTCTAGCAATCTTGACCAGCGGATTCACCGTAAGAAACACCGTCAAACAACCAGGGTGTTTTTCGCAGTAAATAAGCCGGAAACCGGTCGTAACGACCGCGAAAAAATGGTAAGTCCATTATTTAGGGCAGTCGTTTTTTTGTTGTTGCAAAAAACCATCCGGTCGTTTTTACGGTAAAACGGCGGTTGCTGAGAATGCTAGAGATTGGTCGGTAATGCAGAGATCTACATGTTCCGAATGTAGTTATTAGCTTACCATATTAGTAAGCCATTTTGGTATATTTGCATCATTCGTTAAGCTACAATTCACTCGAGAACATTTCTGAACCTCCAAAAAACCGATACAGCATTACATACGTAATGTAAAATTACGTCACTGACGCAACGAAAGAAAATAACGGTCATTTTACATAACTGATTTCAATTAGTTATATTCTCTAGACGCCAACCAATGGTGTGTGTGGCTGGCGATTAGGGAAGTATTGCCATTAGTTCAGACTGTTTCAGTTACAGTAGAAATTCCCTCGTTGCTACTTGAGTTTTGTAACGTAATAGATTCCGGTAATTTAAGATATTATTGGTAATCTATTCACGTACATAATATTACGATACTATTGTTATCGTCAGAGTAAACGTTATACTAGTCATTATTTCGTCCCTCAACTTTGTAAATTTCATATCATTTTTCACCGTGAATTCACAATATTTTTTTACAGTGTGCACTGAGAAAATAATGTACTGGAAGTTTTACTTCACAAATTATCATACTAAATTTACCGTACACGTGTGATATCAAATAACAATTTCAATATATCGTTTTAATTTTACCGTAAAAGCAGAGATGAGTAGAGAGATTGTCAGTGGGATCATTTTTCCTGTTTGCACTTTTGATCTTCAGCACACGACGCGCCATCCGCGGAGAGTCTCCGAAGCCAGTCCACCTTTTTAATTGGTCGAGATATTTCGAGGCATATCTGCGGGTAATTTGAACGCTCGAGAGAGAGCTCAGTTTACGTTTGCATCCACCGCGCGGCTATTAGAACCACGTTTTTTTGTTTTTTTCGTTTTAGTCATCGTACGGTCTTCGGCGTACATCTTTGAGCCTTGCTCGAGCTGTAAAAATTTAATTTGAAACGCTCAAGTTGCTCGAAAATACGTACGCCTCTCCGTTTTTTTAAAAATGATTTATTTGTTTTATATGAATGCCATGCAAAAATGTGTCTTCGCACCATTCGTTGGTGGGATGATACATTTTTATTTTCAGTAAATTCGGTGGATAAGTAAAGTATATTCAGGTTTGGAACATATCACTCCAAAGCGCACGGTGGTCGTGTCGATACCGTCGTAACTTTTCAAGCGGACGACTCGGGTTCACGTCCTCATATTTACTTATTTCGTTTAAACATTTTTTTTTTTAGACCCGACATTGCACTGTTTACCGCCAATGGGAACCTAAACTCGGTCCTAAAGAACCTAAATGTCAAACCCAAAGAACCCAAAGAACCCAAAGAACCTAAAGAACCCAAAGAACCTAAAGAACCTAAAGAACCTAAAGAACCCAAAGAACCTACAGAACCTAAAGAACCTAAAGAACCCAAAGAACCTAAAGAACCTAAAGAACCCAAAGAACCTAAAGAACCTAAAGAACCTAAATGTGAGAGCGCGAACCCAAGTCCTCCGCTTGAGAAGCCACGACGGTATCCATACGACCACCGTGCGCTTCTGGAATGATAAGCATATCCCATCGAGCACGAAACCTGAATATACTTTACCTATTCACCGAATTTACTAAAAAAAAAAATGTATCATCCCACCAACGAATGGTGAGAAGACACATTTTTGCATGGCATAAATATAAACCAAATAAAAAATAAAAAAAAACGGAAAGGCGTACGTATTTTCGAGCAGCTTGAGCGTTTCAAATTAAGTTTTACAGCTCGAACAAGGCTCAAAAATGGTACGCCAAAGACCGTACGATGACTGAAACGAAAAAACGAGAAAGTGTGGTTCTAATAGCCGCGCGGTGGGTGCAAACGTAAACTGAGCTCTCTCTCGAGCGTTCAAATTACCCGCAGATATGCCTCGAAATATCTCGACCAATTAAAAAGGTGGACTGGCTTCGGAGACTCTCCGATGGTGGCGCGTCGGGCGCTGAAAAAAAGTGCAAACAGGAATAATCGCCCCACTGGCAATCTCTCTACTCATCTCTGGTAAAAGTACGTTATTTAATATATGCACATTAAATATAATCAACCAATTAAAAAATAAAACCATCCAATCCCCTTTCGACTCCGTTAAATGTTGCCAAAGCATACAAATTAAACACCGATTCGCTCCGCAATTCAAAATTCCCCCCAATGTGCACGGTTCATGCCTAACGACGAGTGGACCAATGGGATCGCAGTGAGGCGCGTCAGCCAATGACCGTGCGAATAACCAGAAGTTCCCAGGGCCCGCCTCCGCAGCAGCCAGTGAACAGTGGCGCCCGATACGCGTGCATCGGTGCCAGCGCCACGTACTAAGACCGCGCGTGCGCGCTCCCCCCACCGCTGTCCCCGCCGACCAATAGCGTTGCTGCTACCACCGCGGCACTTCTCCCCGTTGCGTTGCGTTAAGTGCCACCACACGTACACACACACACACAATGCTCAGTAGCGCCGCGACTCCGTGACTCTAGCGTTTCGTTCGTCGCGTACTCTTCCGTTTGAGTAGCTTGTGACATTTTTTTCTGTTGCTACAAGATGTTTACTCGTATCGACTGTGAATTATTGGCCGGACCGGAACACGATATATCAGGATACAATAGTGCGATGGGATCCTTTACGCAATCCCATTGATAAACGAGGTACGTCCAATCCAAGATTAAACGCGTCTCTCTCGCCCGTGTGTTTATAGCCTACAAACCCCTGACATAGCAATGGCGTTTCTCTCCTCATCAGAGCCCTCCCATTACCAACAAAACCCAACTGACCACTTATTTACCGCCACTTTTTCCTCACCCCGACCCATACACATTACCCAACCGATAATCCGACGTTTTTTTTTTCGTTGTTTTTTTTCGGTTTTTCTGTATCATCGAAAATTCGATATACAGCGGACGAGAGTCGCGAGGCGTTTAAAGCGCGGCCAAGGAGTGGCGGGTGGTTTTACGTGCGCGTAGTGTGTCGTGCTTTTGCATCTGTACCAGTGGGTCGAGCGCGGTTCGTGCCTAGCGGCACGCCATCCTGCCGCGACCGATATCCCAGCCCAACGAGCCCTTCTGTGCATATGTATATGTGTCTCTCTGTGTGTGTGTGTATATTTTTGTCATTAATTGTAAGGTTTTTTTGACGGTTAATTGGCATTTCAACGCGAACCGGTAAGCTCAATTCACCCGCGGAAAAGCTTTGATTTTGATTGTGGGGACGGACTCCTGGGTACACGACGTGGGGGACGAGACCCCGGTGCCGAGGGCCGGGTGAAAACTAGTGCTGTTTTGGTGGATTCCGGGTTCATACACGGAAATTCGGGTTTTTGGGGGGCTTTTTTTGGAGGTGTTTTTGAGGTATTAGATTTTTTTTGAGATTTTCGGTGAGGCTTGAGGGAAATTGTAGGGAAGAGTATAAAGGGTTGGAAATGTAAAGGGTATCTTTGGGTTTTCGGAGTTCATTTAGGGATGCGATTGCGTGGGTGTGTATGTGTACGTATATTTTTTTGTCATTAATTGTAAGGTTTTTTTGTCGGTTCATTGGCATTTCAACGCTAACCCGTAAGCTCAATTCACATGTGGAAAAGGCTTGATTTTTGACTATGGGCTTATCGGTTGTGATTGTGGGGACAGACTCCTGGGTACACGATGTGGGGGACGAGGCCCCGGTGCCGAGGGGCGGGTGAAAACAATTTAGTGCTGTTTTCGTGGATTCCGGGTTCATACATGGAAATTCAGGCTTTTGGGGGGCTTTTTTTGGAGGTGTTTTGGAGGTATTGGATTTTTTTTTTGAGATTTTCGGTGAGGCTTGAGGGAAATTGTAGGGAAGAGTGTAAAGAGTTGGAAATGTAAAGGGTATCTTTGGATTTTCGGAGTTCATTTGGGGATGCGATTGCGTGGGTGTGTACGTATATTTTTTTGTCATTAATTGTAAGGTTTTTTTGTCAGTTCATTGGCATTTCAATGCTAACCGGTAAGCTCAATTCACATGTGGAAAAGGCTTGATTTTTGACTATGGGCTTATCGTTTGTGATTGTGGGGACGGACTCCTGGGTACATGATGTGCGGGACGAGGCCCCGGTGCCGAGGGGCGGGTGAAAACAATTTAGTGCTGTTTTCGTGGGTTCCGGGTTCATACACAGAAATTCGGGTTTTTGGGGGGCTTTTTTTGGAGGTATTTTTGAGGTATTGGATTTTTTTTGGAGATTTTCGGTGAGGCTTGAGGGAAATTGTAGGGAAGAGTGTAAAGGGTTGGAAATGTAAAGGGTATTTTTGGGTTTTCGGAGTTCATTTGGGGATGCAATTGCGTAGGTGTGTACGTATATTTTTTTGTCATTAATTGTAAGGTTTTTTTGTTGGTTAATTGGCATTTCAACGCTAACCGGTAAGCTCAATTCACGTGCAGAAAAACCTTGATTTTGATTGTGGGGACGGACTTCTGGGTACACGACGTGGGGGACGAGGCTCCATTGCAGAGGGGCGGGTGAAAACTAGTGCTGTTTTGGTGGATTCTGGGTTTATACACAGAAATTCTGGCTTTTGGGGAGCTTTTTTGGAGAGAGAACTTTTTTTGGAGCTGCTTTTGAGATTTTCATTGAGGGATGAGGAAAATTACAGGGTGGAGTGTAAGGGGTATCTTTGGATTTTTGGGGCAAATTTGAGGAGGCAATTGTGTATTTGTATGTGTGTGTGTGTGTGTGTGTGTGTGTGTGGGGATAGGGTAATAAAAGGGAAATATCTGTTTTTTTTTTGGTTTGTGCGGATTGAGATTCGGAAAATTTTGAGGCGGACAAAAGGTTTTGATGAAAGCGATATCTGAAAACAGGGTTTAGTTTGTAACTGAGGTTGGTTGAAATTGGGAAATCGGTTGAAGGTACCCGGGAGTCCAATTTCTATGAAGGTTTGGCAAAGCACAGGCGGTGGATGTTGTTCGGTTGAAAATTTAGGGTTTTTTGGAGCGTGAAGACGATGCGATTTATTATTTACAGTTTTATCAAAATTCGTGGATTTGCAGATTTGATTCTGAGAATATAGAAAGCTTGATTCGATGCACTTGTTTACAATCTTTATTTGAATAGTAACAAATAAGTTATGCGAGACTTGCGGTCTGTACTAGTGAACCAAAGTTCAGTTGTGCTTGATATTAAATTTCGTGAAGATTAATAAGTTTTTCACATTGTAGAAATTTGAATAATGGTACTTTAAATACTTTTTGCTTTTCACTCAACCGTCAAAACAAGCTGAAACTTTAGACATGTATATAATAATCTTCATAGAAAAATGATACTGTTGTCGGTAAAAAAAAAAAAACATTTACATGGAACGTTTTTTGAGTCGATTCACTCACTTCTTTTTACCCTGTCTAATCTGCTGCATAATTCGTTATATCAAAGTACCACTGAAAAGCATTCAATGTAAATTTCATCAGGTGTTCAAAAACAATATTTGGAAAATAATGATTTTTTTTAATTTCATTTTTATCGGCACATTTATTTCGTACGCCTTATTCAGGTTTTTACATTGCCCTTTTTTCCATTTTTATATAGGGACACCCTTAAAATGTTGTCCTCAACCACTCATCCTGATGCACAATTGTATCACATTTTTAGGAGGGCGCACGGAAACTGGGAATGCTGTTAAAGTTTGGATCATGGGAATGCAGTAATTAAAAAAAAAATAACGAAGGAAAAAACTAGTGTCGTAATATAGTTTGTCATGTTTTTCAATGCTAGTAATCGCTGTGTCATGTAATTTGTACCTTCTATAACAATTCGGACTCACCAGAATTTGTCAAAATTTATCTCGTTGCATTTCAACGATCCAAACTTCGGCATCATGACTGCGAAAAACCTGGCGGTTTTATTTTTACAGAGTTTCTACTGTATGAGATTTCATTAGAAAATTTAAAAAACCTGCCTCACGTTCACCAGTTGGCACGCAAATCAGTGCGCTGCTAAGCGGTCACCTATCCAAGTTATGGCCGCAAATAATGCTGCTTAACTCGAATAACTAAAAAAAAATACACCGACAGTGGGTCTATTGCTGTCTTTTCCTCAGTTTATTATAATTGTTTTTAAAAAAAATGTAACGAAACCAGCAAATGCAACATAACTTTGAAATAGCAGTAATCGCATTTTACTGCCATATTGTCAGTAATGTATGTAATTGGCAGTATATGCCCATAATCATAATTTTGTCTGCGCATTGAAAATTGTAATTCCTAATGTCTTACATATTACATTGTCAATTAACCATAGACTGCTTCCCTTCTTTGAAATATTGTTGCAATTTATGTATTTAAATTATTCTCTTAAAAACTAGAGAATTGAATATTCCAATGCATAACAGTTAGATTATTTGGCGACCGCAACAAAAAAAGTAACATTCAATTAAGATGTGAAGAGCATTGATTCTGAATAAATAATAAAAATAGATAAACAGACTTTACAGAAAGGTAACATTTTTATTATGAAATGAATATGCCAATTTTTAGGCTCCTTGTGTGTGTATTTTTTTTTTAAATATCTTCTTAAACGTTTTTGAATTTTAAAAAAACGTAATAAATGGAAAATTTCCTGTTTGTTATAAAGAGTTGCAAAGGCACGAGACTAGTACAAAGTATCATGGATGATGAGGAGCGTCTCGAGGGCGAGGAGGAAATGGAGCTCGACGAGGCATCGGACGGGGACGACGACGATGACGAAACTACGGGAATACCAGTTTCGCCGGCTAATTCGGATCAACTGATAGGAGCCACTCCGACTCCAGGAAATGGTTGGTCTAACGAAACATTGATAATGTGATTTAAAAACAAAAAATAGTACCAACATCTTTAATGACATTTATTCGCGCAGTTACCCCGGACGAGGCTTTTCACGATCCTCTGCCGTATCAGAAGTTTCCACTTCCGGGAGGGAAGCCTTTAAACATTAGGCGAGGACCTGGCAGGCCGCGAAAAGAACGTCCTTTGGGCTACACTCGCGGAACCGGTACTCGCCGACCTTTTGGCAGGGGATCCAACAGGGGAAAAGGGTAACGAAAATTCCCATTTTCATTTTTTGTACAATAATTATTCTCTTTGTTTTTCTTTCTTAAATCATATCGGTATCGCCGAGCATGTTTTTGTAGCATGTTTTCCGGCGATTATCAATTCGTCGATGAAAAATGCGCTGTGCATTATCATTTGGTTATAATTTTGACCTTCGGTGATCAAAAACCGTAAGCACTTTTATATGAGGCATTCTACACCAACTCCGCTACGTTTTGTTTTTCTAGATCCTCTCGGATCTGTTTCATATGTGGCCTTATGAATTTGTTCAGATTTTTTCATCCACTCGTTTCGGAAATAAGTTGGGGGTTTTTTTTTTTCTTCTCAAGTCCGTGTATCATGGAAGATTACAGCTTGGCAAAAAAAATGTAAAGACGAGGAAGTTATGTCTTTTCATGGAGAGTTTAATAAAAAATATTTTATATTTTTTTGGCACAGAAAAAAATGGAGATATGTTTTCTCTCTTAATGCGACACTCTTTATTTCTCTGTAAATTTTACACAATATTTGGCAGCATATTCACAGCGTAAAGAACATTTTCATGTTCACATTTTCAAACAGAAATTCAAATAATTCTATCGTAACATCGATGTCGAAAATAAAAATCGATCGACTTCTCTACAGATTGTTAAAGCGCTTATTTAAATGTTCAGGTTGGGGTATTCAAGGGGTATGCCACGTCGGACTAAAAGCAAAGATGATGATACGCATTCGGAGTCGCAGAGTCCTCTGCGACTCGCGGACGATCAAAGCGGCGATGGTGAATCGTCTGGCGTGGATAGGTCAATGCCGGCGCCGGAAGAACCACCGTATTTTCCAGAGCAATGGTACGTCCTTTCGAAATCCATATAACTCTTGATTGTTGTCCCTAGAAATCATTTATCGGGGGACATACATCTTTAGTTCGTATTTTAATGAGTGTATTTGCTAGAGCGATTGGAAGTCACAATTAATTTGAAAATTTCTCTGATTTTTGCGACTACCTTCACGATTAAAATGAGCTAAGATTTAAGTCTGTATATATAGCCGTTACAGAGTTACATCCGGCCTACGTAACTTTTGCATTTTTCCTTAAATTCGCCCATGTATTTCTTGTTTGATTCAAGTAAAATTCTTTTATCGCTTCAGACTACCGCAAAAATTGAGTATTCACTATTTTATTTTCTAATCCACGAGAACAAACCGTAAAAATCCCAACACTCTACTGTTTTTTTTTACGGCTGCGGTTATTGGAGTAAATTAGCTTTGCATTTTTCCATCGCGAATTTCCTGGCACCCAAAGTAAAACAAAAATTTTCGCTCGTGGTGTTCAGCGTTTGGGGAACGACACTGCGAAATCTGGCGATTTTGTTGCAGAGCTGATAAAACCCGAATGAAATTAGCGACTTTGAATAAATTTTCTTTAACGATCTATTTAAATTGGAACGATTTATGTATCCACTTTTTCGACTCTGTAGTGTGGGTTTTCCAATGATTACAACTTTTTAATTAATCGTTGTAAGTCGTGGCATTGAACCACGATGCAAATAGTCGCTAAATATTAAACGACAACATTTTGACGTCGAAATATCGGCGACAAATTAGCAAAAACAATGATTACAACAAAATAAACAATACCGTCGTGCAATCGCCGTTCTTAAGGTGATAAGGTATACCGCTAAATTTGCTGTGGCTGCGAGGGAAAAAACCTTATTGGCGGTCGCAGCGAAACGAAAAAAATCGACAAAAATGTGTAGCGCGTTACGTTAAAATCGGTATGAAAAATTTCGGATAATTAAAAAAGTGTTATCTTTTTTTTTTCCACTATCGACAGGCCTGGAAAAGTGTGTGCATTTTGTAATTTGGGTGAGCGGAGCCAGCTGGGCCAAGGTGAATTGGTCAGATTGCCGTGTCCGGAAGGTTTTGTTCCCGAGAAAAATATAAATCGGGACGAGACCTCAGAAATTTCACTTGTTGACGTGTCTTCCACCGGTGATAAGAGTCCCCGCGCCGCGGGACCCGGAGCCGTAACATGTCGCCGACAAAAAAGTCTGGCCAAATGCAGGTAAATTTGTTTTTAAATTTTACCTAAGAAAATTTTAAAAAAATCTTCTAATCTAATAGTGTCGATTACATGACTTTCATGACAATTTCTTTGAATATCACGTCCGAATGTATTCATTTTTCACCCGTAAATAAAATTTTATCGTGTTTATAAATATGTCACATAGAATGAAGCTATTCCTTCGAAAAAAAATTATACAATAAAAATCAAGAGTGTCAAAATTATCATTTAAATTTTATGGCTCATTTATCGTTAAATTTATTTAAAAATGCACTTAAAAATGGGAAAATATATAGTGAACAATGTCTTTGGTATTTCTTAAGTCACGCGGTAGGCGAAAAAAATACTTTTCCGGACTTTTTTTTTCTTATATTTGGTCTGTTTGTTGATAAGCGTTCATAAAACTAAAGGGGAACAATAAATATGGATTCAGTGTTGAAATTTGCTTTTCAGGAATCCTAGTCTATCGAATTTCACAGAACCGGTGGAGGAGTTAACCATAGTGGGATATTTGGAAGAGCCCGAAGTAGGAATTCTGTTTGAAACGAGCGGCCACTATTACGTACATCAGTCGTGTGCCGTTTGGACGAGTAGCAATCAAGAACTGGTCACTGAGGCGCTGAGTGCTGCGGTAGTTCAAGCGTCGTCGCGACGATGCGCTTACTGTTTTCATTACGGAGCTGGCATCGCTTGCAAGGTTTGCAATTATTCCTCATTTTTTTACTCTTCATCCCATCATTTTTCTGTTCAACGCCGTTTAAGGAGGCATCTTCGAGAATCGATTTGGGAGATTAAATCACAAAATTAATATATATATTACAGGTGAAAACAATCTGAAAGAGTTTGGTCGTCTATAAACGAAAATATTTCAAAATACAATTGCCTTTTTTTTACTCCGTCTCTGTTTCGGTAAATTTGACATTTTAATGGAGAAGATCCATGAAAAAGAATAATTTTCAATTATATATATTAAACTCTTACAAAAAGTTGAAAAAACAAAAAGAAATTCAAACATTACCGCAGAAATGTAGCGAAAACTGGTGTTAATATGATTAAATTCGTGCGATTTTCAATCGTAATTAAAGAAACGTGATAGCATTTCGGGTTGCAGAACGGATTTACACACGTCCGAAATATCAAAGTCAATTTAGACTAATTCAGCTCGAATTTCCTGCAGGGATGAATTATTATTCATATGGTTTTAATATTCAATTTGGTAAATATTGGTGAAGTCGGTCGGATTGTGTAACAATTTGTATTGTGTTCTTCCTCATTTAACATATTTTTTACAGTTTCCTGTATGAGGAAGCTAAAATTGTTGAATACACTTTTTCATAGAGTTAAATTCCCGCGAAGTGAAATATGAAAAATAGCGTACCGTCCCGACTTTGCAAGCGTTCTGATCTTTTATTTCTAGGTGGGATCGTGCAATCGTTACTTCCATTTACCGTGCGCGGCTGCATCGAGTTGTTTTCAAGATACTAAAACTCTAGCATTGTTCTGCAATCAACATCTCGGTCAGGTTCCTCTACTGTGTAAGTATAAATTATTATTTCCGCCCTCGTCCCTTTGCCTTCATTTTCTGTAACGACCATTCGCTCGTTCACAATCATTTTTATTGGACGCTTTCGAATAATCTGAACGTTACCTTAAGAAGTATCGCTAAAGACTAATTAGCACACTTTCCTCCGAGATTATCGCACATTCTTACATACGTAAAGCTTTCGACTTACGCCGAAAAAGAGATTTCATTGATTCCAAAGAAATCGAAAAATCAAATTTTTTTCAATGATTTTGATGAAATATTTATTTGCTTTCAAAGAGAACATGACATTGAATCGATGAAGCGTTTGGCGCGATCGCGGGTTTAAATGAGTGGTTTAAATTGATTTCTATAACTTTTCTACATCTAGTTCGGATTTTTTTTTTCAAAACCTATTTTTTGTTGTAATAAACCTCTTCCTTTAGCGACATCGTATTTTATAGTTTACATTTTGACTTTCACACCTCTAAGACATTTACTCCGAAATCATTAAAAAACGGTTCGTTATTCCAAAGAAAATTTACCCCGATTCAATGTCACTACATTTCATTGATTACCAGATTACTCGAAGGAAAAAAAAATCAGCTCAAACGATTTCACCGCTGTCAAAAAAATATTTAACAGGCCGAAATTTCACTGAAACCAGAAACCTTTTTCACAAACCTTTCGAAGCTTCACACCAATTCGAATACCCAATATCCGATTAAACGTTTTCCCGTTATTTTGCAGTGAACGGTGACGTTACTTGTATGCACTGTTTCGGTATGGGCGATGTTTCGAACTTAGTGATGTGTTCCCTGTGCGGTCAGCATTACCACGGGAGTTGTGTAGGTCTGGCTCTCTTGCCGGGGGTCCGAGCGGGTTGGCAATGTGCAACGTGTCGTATTTGTCAAGTTTGTCGTCAACCGGAGGAAGTATCGAAGGTGATGCTGTGCGAGCAGTGCGACAAGGCTTATCATCCGAGTTGCTTGCGCCCGATCGTAACTTCGATCCCGAAATACGGCTGGAAATGCAAATGCTGTAGAGTCTGTACCGATTGCGGTTCTCGAACGCCGGGCGCCGGTCTTTCCTCGCGATGGCATTCCCATTACACGGTTTGCGACTCGTGCTACCAGCAAAGAAACAAAGGCTTCTCCTGTCCGCTCTGCAGAAAAGCTTATCGCGCGGCTGCTTATCGAGAAATGGTGCAATGCAGTTCGTGCAAAAAATTCGTTCACGGTACGTGCGATCCCGAGGCGGATCCTCTGACATATCAGCACCGGAAGGAAGCCAAACCGGACTACGAATACGTTTGTCTTCACTGCAAGAGTATGGCGCTCGTCAAGCGGAAGGACAATGTCGATGATTACGGGGGGGATTCGAGCCTGACCGCCTCCCAGGAGAGCCTCTACGGCGACGGAGACTCCTCCGAATTTGATTATCCCGGTGGACCGGAGGACTCGCTGTTTTCCGTGGGCTTGGGAAAGGGCAAACCTTTCTGCGCCTCGAAAGTCGCGAAAAAGAGACTCGGCCTCGGCGGCGGCATCGTCGGGCGGCCCAAGGGCGTCGGGAAGTTGGGATATCAAAAGCGACAGAAGATGAACGAGTTTGGCCGGAAAAGAGGACCCAAAGCGAAAATGAGAGGGATTTTCGGGGTACCCGGAGTTGGCTTACAGGTAAATTAATTTTTTATATTTATTCTGACTGCGGGTCAGCGAATATTCGCAAACGACGTGGAGTATTTGGCTTTGAAGCTCGAATGTTCGGTGAATTCGATTATTGAAATCACAATAGAGTCAGTAATTAAATAATTAATTATGATATACGAAGAAAATTGGCAATTACAAATATGATTACTATGATACATGAATATATTACCGCGCGGAATATTAAAATTTCGTTTTTAAAAATAAGTGATGTTACTTACAATTTGCAAAAAATCGCAAACAAAATACTCGAAATTTTCGAATCAACAGCCAAGCGGTTACAAAAATTTAGCACGACGTTGGTAATACGTATGCTGATAAAATAAAAGCAACGCTTGTACGACCGTTCACCAAAATTTCAGTATTTCAAGGTATTCTTATCTAGTTAAATCAAGTCATTATCTCGTAAATTTGTGCATTAAAAACCACATACTTGGTATCGTTGAATTCGATGTTCGCCGAAATTTACAGAAATTTATAGCTGCACTTCGCTATATTAATACAATTTATGCAAAATCAAGAAAGTAAAATTTTTATCTATACCAGAGTTATTCACAGTTACCTACAAAAAAATTCAAGATGCGTTACGAATTACTGAACCAATCAAGTTAATGTTGGAAGTGGAGCTAAAAACTCCATAGAAAACAAGCGAAGCTCCTATTCAGAAAACTCGAACTGTTCCTTACCTCTTAAAGCATCTGCCGAAAAGAAAAGAAAAAAAGAAACCTGCATTTTTCAGCGTCCAATCTCCGACTCATTCTCGAAGGAAGACGAGCCCGGAGTGGAGAACCGTTTGGTCCTCTGTTCGGCGAAGGACAAATTCGTGTTGACGCAAGACATCTGCGTGATGTGCGGAGCGATTGGGACCGATCAGGAGGGTTGCCTGATCGCTTGCGCCCAATGCGGCCAATGTTACCATCCCTATTGCGCCAACGTAAAAGTCACTAAAGTCATTCTACAAAAAGGTTGGCGTTGTCTCGACTGCACAGTCTGCGAGGGTTGCGGCGAGAGAAACGACGAGGGTCGTTTAATTCTCTGCGACGATTGCGACATTAGTTACCACATTTATTGCATGGATCCGCCTCTCGATTACGTTCCTCATGGGACGTGGAAATGCAAATGGTGCGCACAGTGTCAGACCTGCGGCTCCAACGATCCGGGCTTCAACAGCAGCTGGCAAAAGAATTACACTCAATGCGGTCCTTGCGCCTCTCACACCGCTTGCACCTCTTGTCAGGAAGCCTACAACGAAGGCGATCTGATAATTCAGTGCATACAGTGCGAAAGATGGCTTCATTGCGGCTGCGATCACATAAAAACAGAGGCCGAGGCGGAGAAATGCGCCGAGGAAGGATACAACTGCATCCTCTGCCGTCCACGGGACGTTCCGCCTCCTCATATAGCCTGCAATCTACCAAAACCTCAGCCAACAAAGTACGCAGTAAGATCACCGCCGCCGCCGATTATTCCCAGCCCGGAATTGTACAAACCGACCCCGCAACAGTATTTGGTTGACGGTGTTTATCTCTCCGAGGCTGGAATGAGCCACATCAAATCGTTGACCTTCGAGCAACAGCAAACGAGAAAGAAGAGACGAAAGTTGCTACCGCTCGTTGATAAAGAGGCTGATATCATGGCGACCATCGAGTCCGTCGTCGCTGGCGGAAGCTTGGACAATTCTTTGGAGGAAAATGGAAAATTGGAGCTGCTGGAGGTCAAAGACGAGGCTGGAGGCGAGGTTTGTGGAAATCTTTCATTTCAGTTTTCGGAAATTGATGAGAAATTTTTATTTCATTCGAAATAAGGAGACAGTTCTTATGCATTTTTTTTAGTGCGTTAAAGTACACGAGGAGTATGTATAAAAAAATGTTAATAATTTGGAAACTTTCGATATTTATTTATTTATACTTGCCACTTTAAATTAAACTTACAAGCCAAAAAACTCCCAAATACGTAAATTTTCCACAATTAATTCATTCGACCTCAAGATGCGAATGTGTGAGTATAAATAATGCTGAATCGTTAAGAGCATTTTTGGCCCACGATTGTTTTATGTTATTGCGCCAATAAAAATCACTCAAAATGTTCATAATAATATGAACATTTTCATTGACATGGTAAAAATGTTCAATAAATTAGACTAAAATCGTGACAAAACATCTGCACAAATCCAAAAATGTTGATAAATTCTACAGCGAAATTATTGAATTCCACCGTTTTTAGCACGAATGATAATAAGAGAAACAATTGCTCCCAGGTTCTGAAGGAAGGTATGGTTTGGACGCCGAGAGGAGATCAACCACCGCCCGAAGGTTTTAGCATTTACACGACAGAAAATGGCGTTCCGGTGTTGCGAAGAAAGCGTCAGAGGAACCTTCAGAAGCTGGGAATCGGGGGTTTTTTGGTTCGATTGCGGGGAACGAGAAAGGAAAAGGACGAGGAAGGCGAGGGTGCAACGGAAACGAAGCCCAGCGACGGGACGCTGACGATTAACGAGGAAAAACCGCGACGTAAAGTGCAGAGAAGAAAACCAAAGACTAAGCTGTCCGAGTGCTTTCCGCAGTACATGCAGGAGGCGTTCTTTGGCAAGGATCTTATGGACACGACCAAAGACAAGGATATCAAAAGCAGCAGCGATTCGGAGGACGAGAAAAATGTTTCCGGCAACGCGGACACGATTCAACTGTCGCAGGACGAGTTAAAGGCGATCGAGCAGATAAAGACTAAGAACGATAACGAGAACGAGAACGAGAAGGAAGAGGAAAAGTTACCGAACGAAGCGAATATCAAGAGGGAAGAAATAATGGAAGACGATGGAAGCGACACGGAAAATCTTGGTGATATTTTGCCGATGACCTCGGACCTTTTGGACAATGATCTTGTTAATACTATTATGAACGAACCCGACGAGGATCTCGCCAAAGCCAGCGAAGCCTTGGAGGAATTGGACGAACCGCCTGGTCCGAGCAAAGACGAACTTACGGACATTCTTAGTCCTCATTTTAACCTTGAATCGATGGTCAGGGATACCGGACTCCCGAATATGGACAGCAAGGATGTCGAAGAAATTTTTAAGGGCGTCTTGACCGACGAATCTCAAGAGTCTCAGGAATCTTCGGTCTTCCCCATGCAACCGCAGACACCGCACACGCCCGCAGCTACTACTCCTCTCGTATCGCCTTCGCCGCATCCAGGTACGTTTTAAAGTTAACATTTTAAAGTATATTGTCATACCAGTGTGCGATAACGGCCGCTTTCTCGCACTAGTATAACACACTCGTTTGGATTAAGACTTTTTTTTCCATACTTTCTCTCCCTGCTTCTTGTCAATTTATGCTATGTTCTCGTACTGTTTAGGCCCTTAAGGGGCTCAAAATCCCAGGATCCAATAAAGAATCTATAATCTACTATTTTTTTGTAACGAATGTCAACGTACTGTCGCCCATCTTCGCGCTTGCAAAGCTTTGCGTAAAATCGTCTTGTAGATAATTTCACGCACCAGATGGCGTACGTGAAATCATATACGTTTGTGGGTGAGCATAATACGCGATTTCACGCACATTTTGCAGGCAAAATGTGCGACATTACGTGCATGAGTGACGAAAAAAAAATATTAATGATAAATCTATTTCTCGATCTCCTAGCTGAAAGCCGAGTTACAAATCTCCTTTAATTCATGAGATATAGTTTACTCTCAGTCAGCTCAGTCAGTGTAACACATCACCTTAAGAATAGATACCTGTCCCATGTTATGTATTGTCAATGAACTAATTTATATTACCACTAATTAATGCATTAGGAAAGTAATGAATAATAAAATAGTAAAACACATCCAGAAATTACGAAGGTCAACAAACAACAAATTCCAAACTATCCGATTTGTCAGGGAATGCGCATTATGCAACGAAAATATTTATAAGCATTTTATTGCGTATGTAGCGTATATGGAAAAAGAAATGCAAAGAAAATATTTTTCGTCTGTAGTGAATTTTGGTAGACAATATTTCCCATCAAATTACATTACCAATTACAAGAGACAATTGGTCGTTGTGTGATTAAAGGAATGCAAGGTGCGCTACCATTGGGAAGGCCACAAATACCTGGTTCACTACCGTCGGTCGGCCAATCGAATCTAAACTCACCGATGAGCTTTCCTCCGCCGTCACCATATCAATCCGAATATAGCAAGTACGTTACAACGCCCGAATATTGTCGCCTCTCGTTTTCCATTTTTGGAACGGCACTAAATTCTCGTTTAAAACTCCAGCAGTCCACCAGCATTTTCGGAACCACCGAGTCCATGGGTGAATTTAGATGACGAAGGCTCTGTCGCTTCCGGCGGAACTACTATATCATACAATCAGAGGAGTAATTTGAAAATGGAAGCTGACGAAGCGCTCGGCACGAACGCTACCATATCTTCGGTTCTTTACGCAAATATTAACCATCCGGAATGGAAAGCTGAGTATCCAGGTAACACGAAAAACTCATTTACAGTTTATGATGCGGGAGTGATGAATTTTAGTCACGAGCATCCCGAAATAGCTTTTTTTTACGACTTCGGTCCAAACAGTTTTTGTAGTACGTTAAAATATTTGTTACACGAGAATAAAAAATAGTAGAGAAACGAAATATATGCGTAGACATAGGAAGAAATGAAAAAAAAAAAAAATGCATAAAATGTGATTATTGTTTTTTCAAATGAAATCTACTGGTGAAACTGCTGAAAAAATATAAAATCGGACATTTGCACATATCAGTTGATTTTTCTACTCAAATCACAGCTATAAATGTATTTATATATTACAAAATTAATTCTGCTACCTGAGTAATTCCTCGGAAACTGTTAAATAAACCACGAAGAATAGTAGACATTTTTTTTTGTTTACCACTGATTTGTCTAATTTAAACCGCAAAAACGACTATAAAAAATTATTGATTGTTAGAAAAATACCACAAAACCTGCAAATGTGAAAAAATCCTTATTCTAATCAGTAAATTGAATTGATTCTTTTAGCGTGGTCCGAACGGTGTAAACAAATACTGAAAAAGTGGCGTGCCTTGCCAACGGAGAAGCGATCACCGTATTTGGCTCAAGCCCGGGACAACAGAGCGGCAATCCGTATAAAGAAGACACAACCGGTAAGAAAGCTCAAATTAAACTCGTAATTTCTTTTCGACAAATAAAAATTAAGGTGGTCGTCTTTTATTATTATTGAGTATTCAGCCGCGAACCTGGAATTTTCTTCTTTAAGCGGTGTATTTAACGCTAATAAAAAGAAAATTCATCTGAAAATTTTTTCATGTATATTTCAATTACGTAGCGTCCAAAATTATCAACGCTAAGGATAAGAAAAGTCCGAAAGTAAAATTCGTTGAAGTTTTGCTTAGGTAGACTGTAACCCGTAAATTTCGGCAAAAAGTTAGCCATTTCAACGCCATATAAAAATTAAATGGAATCGTCGGTTCACTTCGGTTTGATACCTAAAAAAAATTTGTTTATTTTTTTCGTAGAAAGGTATTTCAAAAATTTTCGGTTTGAAAAGTGTGTTTTTGAAAAATTATTTCTTGAAACAAATCGTAGATAATTCAATTTTTTTTTCAAATAATGAACAAAAAATTAAGTTTTACTTTTTGGAATGATGTCAATCGTATAAAAAATTGTGGGCCCAATCGAAGGATTCAAATCAGTTGGAATGCCTCTTATCTATCAAGAAATAGAATCAGCAATCACATGGGAATATCGCACTAAAATTACAAACGTGGCCTTTCCAGAAACTGCGAAAAATATATCCTATTGATTATTATTGTGAACTAAATTACTTTCTATAAATTATTTCACTTAAGTTTTCATTAGTTTCCCTTTGAAAACGTGTTCAAAAAATGTATAAACTGAATCGTTGATGTCTTCTTAAAGCAGTTAATCAATGGAAGAAAAAATGCCTAATTCAACCAAAAAATACGGAAAACCCTTTTTTTAAAATAGTATATAAAACATAAAAAATCCTAAAAGTATAATAGATAAACGTAAACTAATTTCGTCCCTTCAGTCAATTGAAATATACAATTTCATGAGTAAATATGATTCATGACATAGTAAAACCATTTTTTAAGACGACTACCTTCGTAACCGCCATTTAATTTTTTTTTCAAATTCGTCTACGACCGCAATATATTTAGTACATCTCTATACGAAGGTTTTCTTGTGCTAACACATAAGTCGAACTAACAGCTCGCCCTTTGTGTCTCATTGTGCTACGTCTAGCGATTAGTCAATGTATAAATAAGGTATAAATGGTTGTTGTTTTTTTGCCGATCCTCGACTGAATTTTTAAGAACCGACTAATTAACGTTATCGACCCTTGAATGATACAGTGAATTAATCAATTTTCGCGCGCGATTTTCCATCTAATTGACGTATCGACAAATAATCTCGTTTAAGTGACGTCAACTTTTGTTTTACTCAACTTACAACCGAAATACCATCCAATAATGGAATGTTTGTGTAATATCAATTAAACGATATTTATATTAAATACATATAAGCGATATTTTAAATCAGTAATCGGGCAAACGACAACCATTTTTGCGATAAATGTTCCCTAGTCCGCCCCCTCAACCTCATCAATAGGGGAGGTTTTCCTCAGCAATAGAGTCTCGATCAGACAATTTACAAAGCTGATTTTTCGTTGCCCATTTTCCCGGGTTTTTGTTAAAAAATTACAGCAACGTACGGAACTGTTTTCCTTTTTGGTAAAGTTCAATTACGCATACATTTCCAATCGTATATTTGTGATACAATCATAATTTTAGTATTTCGCGACATAAAAGATATCTGAAAAATATGAACTCTCGAGAAGTGTTGCGAATTCGTGAAGCATCTGTCGAACCACACTACGAGCTTATCACTCACAAATTGCGAAAAAAATACAATTATTTTATAAGATCATGTACATTTCTCTATATTTCAAAATCAAATCGGCCTTAACTCTCACGATTTCTGCTGTGAAAACGTTTTAAAATCTTTTTCAAAAAATTATTGCCCTGGTATTCCAGCCACTCCATCAAAGACCAGTAACCCGAGCAATAAAAAAAATAAAAATCATGTCTCTCGGCCAAAAGAATCAGCTTTCGAAAATGCCGAGGCCCTCTACAGCCGAAAAGCCTCCCCTCTTCGATCTTCAATCACTAGAAACATATGTCCTTATAAATAAATCTCTCTAGCAAAAAAAAAAAAAATAAGTATCTGCATTATTAATCGTACGCCCCGTTGGTAGTCCGATATCCTTGGTTTCTTCCCCCTGAAATATAAAGCCTGTATAGCATCATAAATCCAAGCAAACCCCCTCTCTCTCACTCGAAAAAAAAGCAAAAAAGCAAACAAAACAAAACAAAAAATCCAAAAAATGTGATTGTAAAACTGTGTGAACGTGGGACCCGTTGAAACCGACAGATACCCAAGGATATACCAAGCACAACCCAAGTCACTGCAACAAGCGCACCCACCATCACCACCAAACCCATCACAACAATGACATCAGCTCAGGTATCTCCGGTAGTAGCTATGTCCGTGGGTCAAAAGCAAATTGGACTTTTGGCCTCTGTGCAGGGACCAGATAAGTCCCAACAGGAGAAGACGGGAATGACTGGCGCGTGCGCTACGGGAGCAGCGGCTCAAGTTGCAACGACGATTCACGGTGGTCATCTAGCGGAGGTGTGTGCGGTGCAGGGACCGCCGAGGCAGCTAACATCTAATTCCCCAAGCCCCTCGCCATCCTCGACAGCCTCTTCCTCTTCGCCCCGACCCGCCTCTGTTAATTCCACAAATAATATCATTAACAATAATAACAACAACAACAACAACAACAACAGCCTTACGCACCAAGAAAATCTAGGTGCTGGCTATTCTAGACTAACACAGTCGCCAGCAAATTGCACTGCAGCAAACGCTTCCTCTTACTGCAACACGGTCGCCGGTGATGGTCAGCAACAAGCGTCACCACCCCAGCAACGTCCCTCACAATCACCCGCTCATGTAACCCTCACAACAACGACCACGACAACCGTCGCTAATAGCTCAAACGCTAACAGCAGCGTCTCCCAAACCTCTCCGAATTCAGTTGGCACAATCGTTCTTACCACCAACAATTTACGACAATTATCCTCCGTAGATCATCAAATTAGAGTGCTCACCCCATCCGAAATAATGCGCACCCTCCCCTCCCTCAGCCAGGAGCACTACGATCCGCCACCCACTGCAATTATTCACACTGTACCTGTACAGTCCCCGGCTATGGTGAGCCATCTATCTCTGTGCCTCTAGTGTCTTGCCTTGTGACCACGTATCCAATCTACTTTTTTATACTTTTTTATCTTCATATCTTTTTTTTTACGTGTATATATATTTTTTTTATATAATTTTTTCGTTTGACCATTTCGCTGAGGTTTTGTTCGTAGTACGTGACTGTTTTTTTTTTGTTGTGTATGTTAGGTTTTTTTACGTAACTCAGGATTGGGAGATCTATCAGGGATCGAAGTTTTAAAAAAATTTGTTTTACACTTGAATTTGCTTTTTTATGAAGCAGTTACGGTTTTTTCTGAGTGTCTATGACGTCGCTCGTAATCGAACGGTTTTTTTAATACTTGAGAGTAACTTAAGTAAGAGGGTAAATTTAATCGTTTTCTTCGATGGAATTCTGATTTTTTTATTCATCGTTTTGTTTGACGGGGGTATTTAAAAAAATTGACATTTTCAATGAATTGATTTAAAAGAAAAACGTGATGAGGTTGCAATGCCAGAAAATTAACAGAGACGTTTATGTAATGAGCAGGAAAATCGGAAATGTAGATATTGAATATATGAGAAGAAAAAAATTATATTAATCATGGGAGCAAAATTGAACTGTGATTGAGAAATTTATGAACATTTTTTATTTTCAACTTTGTGGGGGTTTTCAAGCAACTTTTTACCCCTCAGATATGAAAAGACAGAAGATTTTGAATTCCTACATTTTTTCAAAGAAATTTTATAAAAATTTGTGGAGAAAATAATCAAGCAGTCGTAAACTCTAATTTATCATGGGAAATATCTGAAATATTTTTTTTAATTTATATTTTTAAATTGAAGTTATACTTAATCTTCTAAAAATCAAACAGCCCATATGATTAATATGTAGTGAAAAAAATACCTTAGAAATTATCGCGTTATTATGTTCTAATCGAATATTTTCACGAGTTAACTCTTCAAAGACGACGATTCAAAATGTTATTGCCACTTGAAAATCGAAAAATGATTGCATAGTTTTCCTTGTAATTTTATGTTTGTCGATTTTTCTCTGACCAATTATGGGGATTTACATCATTTTTTATGTGTAGATTTGAAAATTGAAAATTATGTATTACGTTCACAACTCAAAAAAGCACAAAATATTTTTTGAGTCTTTTTACAAGAAAGTTTACAAATTTGTTGTAAACTTTTTGAGAAACAAAATTGGTTTCTCTCAATTTTCCTATATGATAATAAATAGAATACATTCACATAAAAATTCAAAATTAATAATATTACCAACCAGGAGATAAAATCGAGAATACACTTTACATAGAAACTGCAATTCATTTCTATATCGACGATAAAATATCGCGAATATTAATCCCTTCAATGCGAAATGGTCAACTAATTATTTTATTTTATTTTATTTTATTTTTCTTTTAAATTTGCCCGAAAGTATTCAGCGAATTCTTGCGCCGTATTTCGGTTTATATTCGTACCTCATCGTCTATGATTTGGAATGTTCGGATTCTGTTTTTTATTTTTTTCTTCAGCATTCCATTGTTTTTTTAAATGCATTTTTAATGGGTGGTTGTTACGATATTCGATATTTTAATGCGACGTTGTTCAGTATTTCGTCTTTTTCTTTTTTCTCTTATAAATATATTAATATGCGTTATTTATTTAGTTATCTATATAGCCCATGACATCTTGTTGTTGGCATGTTACAGACGTCTCGTTATTAGAGATGTGAGCCGAAAATATTACCGATTTTGTAAATCACCGCATTACCGTATTTTTATCAAAAGTTAAAAAATAACGATCTTCGTGCGTGAAGAAAATTAGTGTCTGCGTTCACTTGATCAATTTATTGAAACATTAATCGCCTCTTTATCAAAATTGATCAAAATGATCAATTTCCATGTAAGTTTTTTAATCAATTTATCATAATTTAAAACATACATCAATATTTCGGTAACCGTTTCACACATGTTATCCACATTTTATTATCATAACTAAGAACACTACACTTTTATGATAGATTTGCTAAAACGTTTACTATTTTTGAAAAATGTGAAAAAGAATCCAAAAAGTTAACTCAAATGATTTTTAAAAAATCTGTTCAAAATTCCTGAAAGTAAAAAATAGAAAAGAGTAGCTTAAAAAATGTGAACGTCAATAAAGACAATACAATTTTGAAGTAATACATAAAAATACGGTAATTATATTAGCTGCAGATTTCACGGTATTTTCACATCTCTACGTTGTATCTCGAAATCCGATTTCTTTACAAGCCCACAAAAAGTCCCTCAAGATTTTTTCAGCCATCTTCGAATCAACATCCGTCCTCATACTCGCCGAAAAAAAATCCCTTCCTCTCCATTACTAACATCAGTGTTTTCTCTTTGATTCTGTTGTTTTTTTCTGTTGTTCTGGGTGGTTGTAGATTCGTATTTTACTGTTGCTAGTACATCTATTTACCGTTGTGTCGATAATTAGTGAAATGCGATCATCTGTGTTTATTTCGTTTTTTTTTTCTCTCTGTTCTAGACGCTTTTTTGTGATTCAAACTACTGCTCATAAATCAGTGTTTCAAATTCCGATTTAATTTGTATCATATCAGTCCAAATTCAACAGGTGAAATAGAAATTACAATCGGGACATTTTTGTAGAAAGAAAAAAAAAGGAAAATTCGCACGTTTGACTTTTTTATTTATTTATTTATTTATTTATAAATCTAATTTAGAGGCTGCTGTATAAGTTCGGTGTTAAAACGATCGCTATGTGACTGCGTGAATGTTGAATTATCATTTTCTTTGACATTTCAAAAGGTGGCTGGTTTTGAAAAATCTCTGGTTGCACAAATGGAAAATCTTGAAAGTCACGGTTGTGAATCTGTAATTAAGCAATACTTCTCTGTTTTTTCTTTGTATTTTTTTAACTTCTTTTTTTTTTTTGTGTGAATGTTAACATTGGTGTATCATTTTTGGCTGGTTGTCTACGACGCCTTGTCCGACTATTTAAAATTGTTTTTGAAAAAAAAAGGTCATTACGTCCCGCACTTATGAATCGCCATAAATTCTGTGCATTTTTTTAAACGGGATATAATGACTCGAGCGTGGTGTCGAATATCCAGATGTAATTTAGCGATCTTTCATAGGAACAAGATCGGCTTTCGAACCGCGATCGATCCTCGAGGGAAGCGGAACAGGAACGTCAGTGGAAACAACTTCAGGCTCACAGACAGCAACAGGCTCAACATCAGCAGCAATCCATTCAAGAGCAACGAGTCCATGGTATGTCTGCTCTAAAAAATGCACAAATTTCAACAAATTTCAGCCATTTTTGCCTCCTTACAGTAAAAACTTTGATTCTTCCAAATCTTTTTTCTTTTCCTTTCGAATTTCAATGTCAGGGTATTAAAATCGTCTCTAATGTCAAGAAGAACGTTTTCGTGATAATAGATTGTATTAGTAGCAAAATATGAAAATTTTTGAATACCCACAAAATGAGCACAATTTTTTATCGAATGTCGACAGAAATTGTGAATAACAATTGAAGAGCACAGCTCTCCAAAACTTTTATAATGCATTAACAGTTTAAAAAAAATACTTACATGGGAATTTCAGTCCATTTTTTAGGCTGATCTTAATCGCAAACAAGAAAACGGTGCACAAATAAATTTTGCAGCGTTTTTTAAAAATTATTTTTTGTTCAATAGTAGGGAAGAAATGAGCAACTGAGCAGCGCAATATTTGAATATATAAAAATCATAAATAGTAACCGAGAAATTTTCAAGTAGCAGGAAAAACGCAAGCATCGGACTCGGCAGAACGATTTTGTCGGAAAACGGCAAGGTTTTCAAATTTAGCCTGATTTTTGCATTTTTTAACCCACGAAAATGAGTTTTTTTTCGGATTTTCCAGGTGTACAAAACTTTTTTTTCGGGTCGTCTCTGGCGGCTACTTTTGATTTTAGTAAAAAAAAACATGATACTCGATGAGCATACAGATTTTCGAAAGTGCATTTTTTTAAACAAATTTACTGTTCACTGTCCGATATGCAAATTACCAGCAATTCATGCACCCGTTAAAAAATATCTTGTGTAACGAGCACCGAAAATGATGATTGTGACTCGTGCAATTGCAGCCCTCGCTTCGGTCGGGCATCAAACCTTTCGCTCATAGCAATCGCTAACTTTCGGTTGTTGTTACACAATATACTATTTCACTTCAGATATTTTGAGATTCTATTCAATTATGTAAATTCGTGACTTTGAATTTTCGATATTTGTGTTTTTCTGCTGAAAGCTGTAACTTCTTATCTCGTTACATTAATCATTAATCGATATTTTTTATTCACCTCTGGGTGTTTACTTATATTGTTGATGACTTATCATTGAATTATAAGTTATTACCGTACACAATATTTGATTATTTTGTGGGCAGAGTAGGTAAATTTTAGAATGACGTATACATATTTCTAGTCTTCGATTTTCCAGCCATGGCGAGGGTTCACCGGCAAATAAGCGACGACGGAACCCCCCAATTAAATCCAGAAAATACAGCTGGTCTGACAAGCCAATTACAAGTATCAACTTCGCAGGTGAGTTGGAAAGAAATTGTGATTTACCCAAAAAGACAACATTTTAGTGAATTTTTTCAAGCGAAATTCTATTCCTTTGAAATACATTTTCGTTTGGAGTTCAAGAGTTTTATCAGCAATTCAATGAAAGATAATATTTGCTTCAAATTATAATTCAATTTCCGACACTGACAATTCAATTAACTCTCTTTAACCGAAATTCCTGATAAATTTTCATTTATTTTTTTAACGTTAGTTAACAATTAATTTTTCAAAACCCACAAAAATTCTATACTGATGGTATCGATTGATGTGTTCACTTTTTTTTTGGCAATTCGTGACTTCGTTTGGAAAAATTGTTTCTGATAAAATTCCTACAAATTTTCGTGACACAAAACAAAAAAATTTATAAACAATTTACTAAAGAACAAATTTTGTTAAGGTATTCCGAGCATGACTTCTAAAAATGCAGGTAACATTCTAAAATGCGGCACTCATGGTGCCTAATTTGAAATCAATTATTTTGAACTTGAATCCTAAAATCGTGACAGTCTAGACAATCCGAGTCAAGTGAGTTTCCTTCATAAATATACACACACTATCATCACACACACTTCTAAATTCTCTCTTTGCATTGCGATTTTCAACATAGAGAAATGTGCGATTCTTCGCTATTTCTCCACAATAAAAAATGTGGACTTTCTATTGCCTGGTTACGCCGCTCATACTACCTTAAGTTTGCTAAACAGTGCATCACAAACAGGCAGGTAATCAGGCCAGGTATTTTCTTAATCCACGTGATAAAAATCCATTGTAAAAACAGATGATGAATCGGCGAAGCTTAAGCTTTTGTGCTCGGAATACCTCAAAAAAAAAACATGTTAGACATAGATTCTCGATTTGCGCATACAATTAACGATAAAATATGTTCCAAAGGACGGGAATCTCATGGGCCCGCTGGCGTCTCCATCGCCCGGTTCACGTGGCACGTTTGCGGCACCTCCAATGAAAGTAACGCGAGGGGTTGCGCCGCAAAGTCCTCTGCAAGGTATTCCACGGTTGCCGAATCAGCAGCAACCCGGCGGCATATTAACGCGTCCGGTTGGGGCTGTTGTCCGGGCGGGAATGCCGAACACCTTCGCCCAACCACCTTCGCCTTTTTCGCCGCAAGCTCCTCAATCACCTCACGATTTTCCCCAATCGCCGGCGTCCTCGCAACCCCAACAAGCCCAGGAACATTTCCAACGTTTCGAGCAGAGTAACGAGCCGGGTTACGTACCGTCGCCGGGCTCTCAGACCCCGAGATCTATGATACCAGGTACGCCGACGTACTCGACGTCACCGCGTAACGACGTCTTTTCCCAACCACCCGGCACACCTCGGGCCGTCTTCAATCCTCCCACTCCGCGTCCTTCCACTCATGTTTACGCCCCGTCTCGCACACCTGACCCTTATAGCAATCAGCCCCCGACACCCTCCCCGGCCCCGAGTTACACGTCCCCCCGGCCCGAATCCCGACAGGATGTCCCGCCGCCCGAGATTTTCAATCAACAACCCGAGGTCAATCGGCAACTCCGCGATCTTCTTCAGAGGCAACAGCTCACCAAGAAAATGGAACCTCTCGCTGCCTCTTGGAGTCAAGGTATTTCTTCGTTATTCATTGACTTATTCTTGTGATTTGAGCTTGATTTTTGATAGATGTGGAAATGATGATGTGATGTAGCGGCAATGGCTGGGGTTGATAAATGACAATTCTCCTTTCACTTTTCGACTTTTGCCCCATTTACCTTTTCAAAAAGCTTTTATTTTTTATTTTTTGGAATCAAGTCAGCATCAACATTAGTGCAGTTTAACATTTGACGTTTTTTTTTTTGGAAGAAATAAGAATTTAGAATGTGATGTTGAGTTCTTTTGGATAAGTTGAACAAACTCCAAATTAATGTTATAACATTTATTTCACTCGGTACGAGAAACGCAATTTTACGCACTCTTCGCGTGGATAAATTCTTCATCTTCTCTCCTGCAATAATCTACAATGGACATGTATAAAAATAACATTTTTAACACATAAAAATGCAGTCGTAAACGACGAATTATAAAGCACAACCAAAGGCACATTATTTATCAAGTACAAAACTTCGTTTACAAGCCCTAACAAAAATAAATGAGTTGTCATACTTAAAAAATAATCCAGGAAGCCTTAATCAGGATTTCACGTTTTCGGTTTATCGCCCATCATTGACATTGTATAATGCCTTGTTCTGATTTTTTTTTTAATACTTTTTTGAGTCAGTATATGAAAATCAGTTTGTCTTGGCAACTAAAGACAAATTTTACCTTCCTGGTATTAAATCAACAGCCCATTGTTAAAGTGTAACAATTTTAAATCAATTGCACTTTCAATGTCAAGTATTCATTGAAAAAATGATCGGAATTCTCAAAGTAATAATACAAACTTCAGATGTACAAAGTCCCGTGGAGTCGAGTCAACAGCAATTTGAGGGGGGCCACATTCAGCTTCCCCAGCACGTTCAGCCAGCCGGAAATCCCGTTGAGGGTACATTCCGTCATCCACTTCCGCCGGGAATCGGCAGGCCGCGAATGCCGATACCGGGAGCTCAGCCAAACGTCTTAATAAGAAATACACTCGGTGAGCTTTTCCCCGATTATCTACAAAATTCGAATGCGAATTATCTCGTCGTCGAGTTGTTAATTAATGCGGCTCATTTACCCAGGACTAAATTCGAGACATACCGCAGGAGGAAATATCGATGCGAGACTTCCGGGTATCGATCCCAGGACTCGAATGCTCTATCAGCGACCACCAGTGTCTGTTGGTATTCCCCAACAACAACAACAACAACAACCGCAACAACAGCAGCAGCAACAACAGCAACAGCAGCAGCAACAACAACAGCAGCAGCAGCAGCAGCAGCAACAACAACAGCAGCAGCAGCAGCAGCAGCAACAACAACAACACTTCCAAAATCAACAACAGATGCAACAACGCATGGCAAATCCTAGAAACTCGTTGACGGAACAATACGATATTTTACAACAGCAACGATTTCCAGGTATGTATTTTTTTTAATCATATAAAAAAATTCTACTTTTTGATAGCATTTTATTTTTGTGAGAAGAATTGTGAAAAATTACATTCAGCTCCGCTACGCGTCAAATGTGGAGATGGTCGGTAAAACGTTTCGGATTTTACGGGATTTTGAATTTTGGACATGGTGTAGAAGTTTGCACATTGCTTCGTCGATAATTTTCATTTTTCGCAAAGCTCTCTTTACGAGGAAGCCAAAAAATAAAATAGGAGAATTTCCTCGTAGAGGCGGCTTTGCGAAAGATGAAAGCCAATGAGTAAGTAATGTGCCAAGTTCCTTTTTTTTTACCATCCTCTGGCTTTCCTTTTCATTTTGCAATTAAATATTTTTGAACTCTCTCGCCCGGGTCCCTGCAAATATTGTATACACACTTTCAGATCCAAATCAAGGAACGAATATCGGTCAGCGAATAGTACGACCGGGTCCGGAAATGACGAATCAAAATGTGAGAATGATGGGAGCACAGGGCATGGTTCGTCCGCCGCCAATTCCACCAGCTGTGACAGACAGTCCTGCAGCCGCGTCCGAGCCGTCGGAAATACCTGACAATGTGACTGCCGAGCTTGAAAAGCTGGAACAGGAAGGCGCGCCTATGGTGGAGGTCGAGGGCGTCAGTGCAATACTAGGAGATTTAGGCGACGACGACGACGAGTTGCTCGGTAAGTTTGTCTTAATAAAATACGCAAATTTTACTCATTTAGTTTCTAAAAAAAAAAAAGACAAAAACATAATATAATGCCATTGTTTAAACTGAAAGTTTTTTTTCTGCAAGTCTATAAATTATTATTAACGATTTTATGATCGTGAAAATAAAGAATTTCTTAAACATTGCGCGATTTGCTTGGAGAGTCTGAAACTGAAGAATATAAATTATAATACAGCGGAGTTCGATTTCGAACGATTAAAACAATTGCAAATTATTCATATATTTGTCATTTTACAAAATTTTAAAAATTCAACTTTTTTGTGGACAATTACTTTCAAATTTCGACATTTTGATGTGTGAACAAATTTTTCAGAACCGAATTCACGTAATTAGCAGAAAATAGAAATGTATGTGATGTTCGGGTTTCTCCTTGAAGATGATCGTTTCAATGCTTCAGAAGTACGTTTCGGCAAGGCATAGTTACAATTTATATAATCGATTCACTGTGAATAACAGTTCATTAACCAATTAAATGATCACGAAATTAAATTCCATCGTGAAATTTTATCACGATTTGTTTGAAGAGCCTGTAGTGAGCGAAAGTGCAGAAGTTCTCTGCATCCCAAAATCCTTCACTACAATCTACCGTAAAAACGATCCGAAAATGACTCGTTTTCATGAGAACAAAAATGGTTCAATAACTTTATTGTTTTTGAAACCAACAAATAAATACTGAATAATGCATAAGCACCATAAATCAATTTTTTTTGTATGATAACAAATAGAAAAAACGGCGGCCAAGAAAAAAATAAATAAAAAATAAAAATCTCCATTGCATTTACGATTTGTGGAAAACTTAACCAATACATTCAATTGCGCAGCCGAAATGGGCGCAGACTTCAACATTCTCGAGTACGCCGATCCCGAATTGGACAACATAACGGGTGGCGAAAAGACGAATATTCTCGATCTCGATTTGGAGCAAGTCGAGGTTGAAACGAAGGACGACAAGCAGAAGAAGGAGGTGAAGGAGGAGGAAGTTAAAACGGAGGATCTCAGCGGATCGACGGCGACGCATGCGGAAATGAGTGAAACTAGTGCTCCGAGCACGGTACCGGCTCCACCGGAAACGCCCAACATCCCTCCGGCTCAGCCGCAGCAAATGGTCCCCGTTCAGGTCCCACCGCCAACTTCCCAACCCCAGCAACAACAGCAGCCGCCAATTTTGCCGCAAAATCATCCGCAAGCCGTCGCGGTTCAACAACAAATGCACCAGTACGTTCAACAAGCGGCTGCGATGGGAAGGCCAATGCCATCAGGAACTCGTCTTATGTCGCCCGATGGCGCAATCGGCGTCGTCACCTCAACCAACTCCGTCACCGTCAGTTATCCTACTACTTTTCCGGGGCATGGACAGCGCATTCAGCAACCGCATATGCAAGGTAAATACTTCACTTCAAACAATGTAAAAGGCCGTATTTTTAAGAGGCAGTGGTAATTTTGGAACCGATTTTCTCCCAAAATATTCGTCAAATAAAGCTCAAATTTGGATAGAATGTGCGGAAGTATTGCCGAATTGGGCTAAGCTTCAGGCTCCTCGATATTAAAAATCGTTTGTTTAGGAGAATCGATAAATCGAAAAGTAAGGCTCAGTGCGAGAGAGACAGCCCTATAGATTAGATTAGATTAGATCATGGATTTTTATTGGGCCCTGGGATTAAAACCCCCTAAGGACCTGAGCAGTACAAAAAGAAAGCAACATAGAATCGGTTAACAGAAGCAGGAAAAAAGTAAGTACAGTAACAGGTGTTAATCTAAATGAGGCGATAAAAAGAAAAGAAAAGGGCAGATGAGATGTTATAGGTGTTTAACATTGAACGAAGAAATTTCCATCAGTGAATCACTGAGCGTTAAGAGGCAGTGGTAATTCCCCCATTACTTAAAAAATTTTTGAAATTTGACAAGTGCGAGTTTGCAGCACGAGCCGAAGGCGGATGCGCGAAGCGTGCATAAATGAAAAAGTCACCATTTATTAACATTGTTATGCATCGGACAGAAAATCACCGTTTATTAATATTGTTAGGTTTCGAAGAAAAATTAAACACCGTTTATTAATATTGCTACGTTTTAGAGAAAAAACCACTATTTATTAACATCGTTACGCCTCGGAAAAAAATCGTCATTTATTAACATTGTTACTTTTCGGACAAAAAACCAGAATTTATTAACATCGTTACGCCTCGGAGAAGGAATCATCATTTATTAACGTTGTTACATTTCGGAGAAAAAAAAACCAAAATTTATTAACATCGTTCTATTTCGGACAAAAAACTACCATTTATTAACATTATTACATTTCGGACAAAAAAACCACCATTTATTAACATTCTTACGTTTCGGAGATAAAAAAAACACCATTTATTAACATAGTTTCGCTTTCAAGAACCGTGTTAATAAATGTTCGTGAAATCCGAATAATAATTAGGAAGTAATGACCAACTTTATCCTCTGCAGCGATTTTGTTTTACAATGTTAGTCCAAAATCTATAATGTATTTCGCGCTGATCGAATTTTACGATTCAATTCTACTAACAAATCGATTAATCGATCAACAGCTCCTCAACAGCAGAGACTGGGCATGCGAGTGGCCGGTATTCAAGGAGTAGCCGGCAGAGTAGTCTCGGTGAATCACATGATTGGACCGAGAATGCCTCTGGCACCTCCGCCACCGCCGCCGCCTTATCCCGGACCTCCACCGCCGTATCCAGGACCTATACAGGTTCGTAAACTTTATCCACGTAAATCACCGTCTCTTCGAGATTTATGCATCGCTTTCGATTCCGTATTCCTTAACATTCGTTTATATCTAATATACCGGATATTCAATCACTTTTGTGATGACAAACGATTCGGAATTTGTTGGCTCGGTGTTGGTGTTGACTAACGAAATTATTTTACCGTGAGAAAGGCATGTGTGATTATTTTTTCAACGATCTAACGATTTAACTTGATTCAAGGGGGTTGAAGCGCTTCGCACTGGTCGCATAAGTGCCGAATTTTTGCATTGGTTTCTGCAAAATTTTATACATTGAATAACAGTAGTGGAGATTTGTTTGTATTCTATCCAAAGAAAAATTAAAAATACGAAAGGGTTTCCAAAAATCATTGAGCGGTTCGCGTTAATTTCGGAGGAAATACGTTTTCGGTACATTTGTTTTTTCAAAGAATTTCTCGTTAGAAAAATTATTTATCGATTTGATGCGGAAAGGGTTATTTTGTTCCTCGAAAGATGCTCCTTCACCTCAACGGATAAGAAATTTGTTAGTGTTGGAGGTTTAAAAATTACGAAAAAATCGATTATGAAAAATCGGCTCAATGTTCATCGATAATTTGAACACAATTTTTTTTTCAAGTATCGCTGTCATTACTTTTAATTATTAGCGAAACTTTGCCAATTATGAGAAATATCTGCCGCTTTCCACGCCTAAAAATACGTCATTACTTCGAATAGGCACCAAAAATAATAAATAGTTTTCATCAATCTTAAAAAAAAATGGATTATCTTTGAGGTTTCGCGAATCAATCGGCCAATCATGGGAAATATCTGCGATTTTTCAATCAAATAAAATCTTACAATCTCACTTCAAATAGGCAGCAAAAATAATAAAGAACTTATCGAACCTGTTGGAAAAACAAACCGTTGCAAAGCATTTAGAATGAATCGCAATGCGCACATATTTTCATCGATAAATAAAGCAAATATATATACATATAACAATAGGCGCAGACGAGTGACTGAATTTTATTAAGACGTAATGGCTGCGTAAAATGGTGTTTTTTGGCCTGGGTGTTTGCAATGCATTGGTGTTGGTGCATGTCTAGATGGGGATGTGCCCAGGTGGGCGAGGTATGGTGCGACCCCCGGTCCATATAGGGCACCCCGTGCCGGTGGCGGTTCCACCGATGGCCCCTGTCGTTCATAGCGGTCCTTCTACGATCGGACCGCATCCTCACCGGAGACCCTTGCTTCTGCAGGTGAGCAAGTCTTGGGGCATTTACAGCACATAGTTCAAAAGGCTTTCGGCGGTACCCGCGAGTTCGCGAAAAAAAAAAAACAGCCAAATACTATTTTGTAGCCTATTTTTTACAGAAAAAAAAAACAACAACAATATTATTCCAATGAACGGTATAAACATGGATCTCGATGTTTGCTACAGCAATTATTTTATTTGAGCATTTCAGTTTTGCAAATAGCCAAGTCCAATAAAAAAAAAAAAAAGGGAGCCAGTTACATTGCCGTATTGCTTTCTTTCATCCTTTCGTCGCGTACAGTTTACTCTGTTTGTAGGAAAGACCTTTATCACTTTTGGCTTCTTCGAGAAGATCTGTTTTGTGATTTGTTACTTTAATTGTCAGTTTGTTATTTTTTTTTCTTTTCAGTCAGATCGGAGATTATTAACATTCTGAACACGTTTGCATGAAAATCAGGAGAAAAAATTCCGTTCACGTGCAAGTCATTGCAGTTCGCTACTTGGCGGTGGCAAGTTATAATAGAAATAATATTTATATATGAAACATTTTTTAAAAAACAGGATATTCGCCTTTCATCCAACCTTAAATAACACCGAAATTTCAAGAAATATTTGAGTCGTCCGAATTCGAACCACTCAAACGAATTGAAACGTGTGAAATAAATTCGAATTCCCTTCTCTTTAACGAAAGCAAGACAACAACTTCATTTATCGCGATGAAAAAAAGCATTGTTGAAGGATTAAAAATGAAACTCTCATAAAAATGTTAGGCTTTACTCTAAACACGATTAAATATAAATAGAAACCAGGTCGATAGGTTTACATGATACTTTTAAAACCGAAACTCACCTTCTAAAAGGCAAATTTATTTTACCATGACCCATAAACGTAAGTTCAGGAAAAAAAAACAAGAAAAAAAAAAACAGTTTCGAAAAAACGTTAACTTGGACTTGGCGGCTTTTTAAAACTACGATGCTCATTCGCATGATTTCTGGTTTCTTTGTTTTTCGTGTATCAGAAGCTTACAAGCGCTGAAAAGAGAATTGATTTGATTTGTTAAAAGTCACTCGTCGGTAACAAATTCATTTGACAGCAATCCCCCCCGCGAATAGTGCTGGATTCAGTTGAAAATGACCTTAACTGTCAGCAGTCGTGTTCACAGGAGCAACCACTGCTGCTCGAGGATCTGTTGGAGCAGGAGAAACGAGAACAGGAGAAACAGCAACAACAACAGCAACAACAGGTGGACACGAGTGCCCCAAGCGGAGCGTTGCTGAGCGATAGCGAATTCGAGAGGCTAAGAGCCGACGTTCTCGGATCAGCGCCACTTGGCTCGCCACCTCAAGTCCTTCCTGGCGGGGTTCCAGTGATAAGACCGCCCTGCACACCGAGGCCACCTTCGGCTCCGGGCTCTAATTGGACTCAAGGTGTTTCCGATGCGGCTAAACTCGCGGGACAATCACCGAGGCAGCCCATCGCCACTCAAACACCTCCTGAACGTAAGTAACTGTAAAAAGTTCATTGGAGATGAAGTATTCTCTTATTATTTGGTAATTTTTGGCACCGTTTCGGCCACTTTTTTTATTTACTTATTTTTGGCAACATTTTAGCCACTCGTCCATAAACTAAAAGAGAATGTCGCTATTTGCGAGAATCGTTTAGTAATTCTCATTGATAGTTCAAATTGTTTATCAATTCTCATTGATAGTTCCAATCGTTTATCAATTCTCATTGATAATTCAAAACGTTTATCAATTCTCATTCATAATTCAAATCGTTTATCAATTCTCATTGATAATTTAAATCGTTTATCAATTCTAATTGATAATTCGAAAAATACAGATGTGAGGATTGCGAAAGGAGAAACCCCATAAAAATGAACTTTTCTTTACACCAAAATAATCACTCGAAACTTTGAAACTCACAAAACAAAATCTTTTAAATTTCAGCAAGAATCGCGACTTTCAACGTTCCGCAGTTGCCAGCGCCGCCGGCGCCTCCAGAAGTAATCGTGACGGAGCAGGACCGTCAAATACAGTTGCAATACGAGCAGTGGTTGAATCACCAGCATCAGATTCTTCAGCAGCAGCTGAAGTACTACGAAACTGAAGTGCAGAAGCTACGCAAAGTCCGAAAGGTAATAAAAACGACTTCTCTAATCACAAAATGACATTAAAAACTCTTGCGTCTTTGCCCGAATAACAGCCAATACGTTTTTAAAAATCCCCTTTAACTTTCCTCGCAGTCTCTGAACAGCAAGCAACGCCAGCTAAGAAAATCCGGCAACGAATTGACGGACAATGACGCGGCTGAGCTTCAACGAATCTCAACGGAGCAAGCGATTCTCCAGAAACAATTAGACGCTAGCAGAAAACAGACTCGACAACACGGAATGCTTATACAAGAATATCGCAACAAGCAGAGGCCGCCACAGCCACAATCGAACGAACCTTGTTCGCCTTTGATGTCACCATCGCAGCATTCCTCTCCGATGCACAGTCCTGCAGGCCTGGTATGTCTAAACATCAGTAGTTTTCCTTTAATCCCTTTTTTCACAGCCAGGTCAATCGATTGCAATTTTTCACAAAATTTCCACAAAAAAAAACTACTAAAAATGAAAGAAAATATGAATGAAAAAGTCCTGAAGAATGCAGAAAAAAATTACAGAAAAGTAACGTAATTTGCATAAATTACCACTAGGTCATATTACACACAGTTTTTCGGAAGTCAAATTAGTAATTATCATTCGATGTTGACGAGCAGTAGCTCCTTTTGCTTGTTGAAAGATATTCCATCGATTCACCGTGTCATTCATATCGTTGTACTTCGCAATTTCCAACGATCTAACCATCTAACTTGATTAAGAGGGTTGAAAATGTTATACGCAGTTTTTCAGAAGTGAAATTAGTAATTATCATTCGATCTTGACGAGCAGTAGTTCCTTTTGTATGTTGAAAGATATTCCATCGATTCACCGTGTAATTCGTATCGTTTTACTTCGCAATTCGGAGAAAAATGGAAAAAACTTCAAAAATCCCTTCACCTTTGATTGAACGATTCGAGGGAAAATTTCCTAAGCCAAAACGTAAATTGCAGGTTTCTCACAGTCCGGGACCGGGCAGCGTTCCCTCAAACATGATCCAACACAGTCCAGCAACGTCGATAATCCAACACAGCCCAAATCCCCCTCTTCTGCAGCACAGCCCCGGGAATCCGCAATCTACGAATCCCGGAACAATGTCGCCTCACAGTATGCAACCTTCGCCGAGAATCGGGACTCCTCACTCCCAAGGCGAGGACAACCCGTTCAGTCCAGGCGCGATGCCTTCGCCGGGAATTTGCGGTCCGACAGCCACGCGAATGGCTTCTCCGCAGCACCGCGCGGTTATTTCCGGTCGTTTGGCGACGAGTCCCGGAGGTTTTATACCCGAAGGACGTCCCCAACAGATAATCGGCGATCAGGCGGTCAGACTTCACAATCTTCAGCAGAGATTCGTGCGTCCGCCTGCCGTGGGCGAGCCAGGACAGCGTCCGAGGATGCAGCTGCAAGGTGGAATTGTTTACGGGCAAAGATCGCCGCTGGGAAGTCCTCAGGGCGGCCAGCAGCCGATCCTCACTCAGCAGCAACATCAACAGATGTTGCAGCGCCAGCAGATCATCCAGCAGCAGCACGAGGTCGGCGGAATTGCTGCCGACAATCAGAACGTCATAAATCAGAGAACTTTGCAGATGGTCCAGCAGAGACAGCAACTTCTCGTGCAGCAGCAGCAGCTTGCTCAACAACAACAGCAGCAGCAACAACTCGCTCAACAACAGCAACAACAACTCGCGCACACGGTAATCACTGATTATTAATAATCTTGAAATCGTGGCGAAAATTGCAGCCGGATATCTCAGAATTTAGAGGGGTTGAAGTATTTGCGGGCATAAAAAAAGAAATTGAAATTGGAATAAAATTAGAACCTTTCTATTGATTATCGCGACATTTGGTACACATAATGGTTTGGAAGTAGTTCATTTATATACAGAATTTCAGCCGGATATCTCAGAATTTACAGGAGTTGAAGTAATTGCGGGCATTAAAGAAAAAAATTCTTTAAAATAATCTTTTCCTGTACAGCAACAGCAAAGACAGCAATATCTGCAGATGCAGCAACAGCAACAGCAGCAACAACAGCAACAACAGCAGCAACAACAACAACAGCAGCAGCAACAACAACAGCAGCAACAGCAGCAGCAACTTATGATGCAAAAACCACCAAATTCTCCGATGGTTTCGCAGCCAGCGAGTTCCCCGAGCCCTCAACTTCATCAACAATCGCAGCAGCAAAATTACGGGCAACCTCCGAGTTCTCCGATGCCTAGAAGCCCGATGGTCCAACAAACGATGGGCTCCCCGATGTTACAGCAACAGTTGAGCCAAAATTCGCAGCCTCCGAGTCCAATGGGCAGCAGAATTCATCACCCGCCAAGTTCACCGATGGTTTGTAATAAAAATTCAAATTAACCTCTTTCCGGCGAAAAACTTATTGCAGATTGTTTTTAGAATATCGATTCTACTCGTTATTCTCGCTATTTATTTTTACGTGACGTTTTTTAAGCCGATTCGCAAATCGGCAAATAAATCCAATTTGTCAATACCGATCGTCACAACTCATCGATCACATTTTCGTAGTTCGAATTATTGAATGAAAATTCAAAAAGTCAAAATTCGCAGTCTCCGAGTCCAATGCGCGGCAGAATTCATCATCCGCCAAGTTCACCGATGGTTTGTAATTAAAATTCAACTTATCCTCTTTCGGCGGCGAACAACTTATTACAGATTGTTTTTAGAATATCGATTCTACTCGTTATTCTCGCTATTTATTTTTACGGTACTTTTTAAAGCCGATTCGCAAATCGGCAAATAAATCCAATTTGTCAATACCGATCGTCACAAATCATCGATCACATTTTCGTACTTCGAATTATGAATGAAAATCGGCAAAATCAACAGGTTTCGCAGTACCAGCCGCCGAGCCCGATGTCTAGGAGTCATCCATCGACGTCCCCGATGCTTCAGCACCAGCTCAACAGCATGAATCATCCGCCCCAGTCACAAACTCCAAATTCGCCAATGCCGCGAAGTCCGATGGTCGCCGGTTCGCCGATGCAGATGCAGAGGCGCCAATCGAGCGGAAACAGTCCGGCGATGCCCGACAGACCGCAGAGCGTCGAAAATCCCCCGACACCGAGAACCCCGCACACGCCTCACACTCCGCACTCTTATAACACCCAAAATTCGGGAAATCATACCGATCAGCAGCACCAGGAACAAAATTCGTCATCTAACCTCGAGCTGGGAAGCAGAGGAGGCGGAAATCCTCACAATCCCCTGAACACGCTACCGATGATACCAAATTTCGGTAGATTTGGCTTCATTAAATTGGGCTTAAGGGGCGGATCGCCGATGTGGTCGACGAAACCCGAATCGAGCAAGGGAAAAACCGCGGAATCGCACATCGCGAACGCCGAACAAGAAAAACCGAACACCTCCGCTGTGGTTCATCGAAAAACCGGTATCTCACAATCCAAGATAAATTCCCTCGTCTGCGCGGATTACAACGATTTTGACGATGATTCTCACACGCCCCCGCAAACTCCGCCCACAAGCGCGGAACCCAAAGCCGCAACCGCGACTTCCTCGCTCGCCGAACCTCCGAGCTTACCGATCGGCAGTCCGAGCGATAAATTGGAAAATATTCCCGATACTACCGATTACGACGACGACAAAACGATCGTCAACGAGGAGGTGACGCTCAGCTCAACCGCCCAAAGAGACACAGACGATATACCGGTTATCGAGGATTTTGCCGATTCCGAACTCACCGACGGAATCTCCGGGACCCTCGAAGCCGATATGCAGGAACAATACGTGCTTTTTGATCCCGATATGGTCGTCGATCTTTCGGCCGATAGCAACGATTCTCTCGGTCACGCGCTTGTCAATAACAGCATGGATGCTCACGATTTGGTGCCGATTTTGGAGATCGCCGAGTCACAGGTCGCCGATGGTATTCTTAGCGATGACGAAATGGCCCAGGGAAGAAACAAGAAGGGACTGAGGTTTGTCATTCACTTATTATTCAAAAATTCAACTACTTTATGGCATTATTTCAAAATTTTGAAATCGATTTTTTTTACTACGTTTCTATCGTTAATTTTCTTCAGTTTTTTTTTCCTCATTACAAAACAATGACCAATCGCATCAAGATTTCGTTGTGTCATGAATAAACCATTTATAAATTGAAGTCAATAAATTCCACAGGCTGGACATAATGAGGAGCTTGCAAAGCAGCGGTAAAAGAATCGTCGCTGTTACCGATACGCCAGAATCGCCAGATCAGGAAGAGCTTTTGGCCGACACTTCGCCGGGGCCTTTTATGCATCATTCACCCGATCACGAACTCATGGTTTCTCTCGTTAACGAATCGGAAGTCGTTATTATCGATCCAACGACAAAATCGCCCGACGATTGCCTTCCCAAAGAGTCCTGCGCCGAGGACGAGATCGACAAGCCTGAGGTCAACGAAACACCTGAAATATCCAAGACCGAAAAAGCCAAATCACCGGAAAATTTACAAGAAGCGAAGGAGACTAAAGAGACTTTTGTTTTTCCGGAAAAACTCCGGCAAAGCGAAGCTCCTCCTTCCAGCGTTCATCAGGCGAATATCGGCGTTTCCGGTTTAACGAAACCGGTAGTTTCTTATCCGACAATCGTAAAAACCGCGCCAGTCACGACGAGCGAAGTCACGACCGTTTTTGCCGCCTCTGAAAAAGCCACGAAGCCAATTTCCTCGTCTGTGACTCTGAGCAGCAAAGAAATCGTTTCGGCGCTTTCAGAAACGAAAAAATCGGCAATCGCGGCATCGAGCATGGCCAGCATCGTGACCGACGCAAAAATCGCGGCCACGCTCAGCCAAACTTCCCTGGAAACTTCGATAAAAGCCAAAATCATGACAAACTCGATCGACACTCTGATGAAACCGAAAAACGCTTCGCCGATCGCGAAAGAATCTTCGCTCGCCGATAAATCGGCAGTCGTTAGCGCCGTCACGAACGACTACGCAAAATTTGGTAAAACCGAACCGGAAACCCCGAATTTTCAGGCGAAATTGGCGCTGAGCGTACAGCCCACATCGGTAACGCTGCTCAAGCCGAAAATGTCGATTTCCGAGTTTTCCAGAAAGGAGGGCAAGCTCATTTCTGACAAACCCACGGAAAACGAAAGCGCGAAAAATCCCGAGAAGGAAAATCACGAGGAGAAGATCAAAGAAGTCGAGGAATCGAAGCCTTTGACCAATCACTTTTCCGGTCCAACGACTCCGGAAGACGCTTCATCTGCGACTGACGAGAGGAAAACAGATCCTTTGAACACGACCGACGAGCTGGAAAGTATGCTCGAGGCCATCCACAATCCAGCGGAAGCAGCGATAAACGGTGAGAAGAGCAGCAGCGACAGTAAACCGGAAGTTCCGACGCTCAAGCGAATGTCGCCAGTTTCCGACGATCTTTCCTTGGTAAATATCCTGGAAAACGACTCCGAGCCTGTAATGATGAGCGAGGGAAAGGAGAAGATTGAGAAGCAGCCTCCCGCCGCGGAAAACCTCGAGAAACCCAAAGAAAATCGTTCACCGGAAGCGCCGAGCGCCTCGAAGTCATCGTCGCCCGTCGCTAAATCTGGAATTACCACCGAAACCGAGAAAAACTTCGACGAGGAAGACTCCAGCGGTGAAAAAAATCTCATCGAGGAATCGTCCGACGATATACTCGACATGTTGCACAACATCATCTCCGCAAAACCGGAAATGGCCAACACAGACATATTGCAGGAAGACAGATCGCGAAAATCGAGCTTGATTTACGATCTGGCGACGCCTTTGGATACTCTGCCACTGAATATACTCCAGGACTCGCTCATGGACCTGGAGCAGGGCACCGCGGAGGCCGAGCAGCAGCAGACCGAAAAAAAATCTCCCAAAAGCCAAAAATCCAATTCTTTCAACGAAACACCAAATCAGAATAAAACCACGACTCTGGCCCAGCAAATTTCCACTGTAGCTTCAACTACGGTTGCACATTTGCAGAAAAACAGCACCACGACTGTTCCGCAACTTTCCCCGTTATCGAAACCCACGGAGTTGACGTCAAACGTCGCTAACGTCTCCCACCAACTGAGAACACTCTTGTCCTCGTTACAAACGAATCACACGCAAAATTACACGACTTCCTCGCAGAGCTCACTCGTCACTATCGTACCTTCCTCATTCTCCGGGTCAAAAGCCGCTAGTGTTTCCACAGTCTCGTCCACAACCGCGCCAAATTCTCTCGGCAATTCCCAGAGCACCGCGGGATTTCGTCAACAAACATCACCGCCGGCCACGACCTCGAATACCCTCGCGAAAACATCGATCGACTCGACGTCCACCGGCACCTACAATCTCCAGCTCAAAGAAACTCCGGTGAACATTTCGGCGCTCACTAAAGCAACGACGTCCGAACAATATCAGACTACGAGTCTTCAAACTTCCGCGGTTTCACGATCTTCGGGTACGTAAAAATGTCTATTTATTTTTTCTGTCTGTGATTTTCTGTGAAGAACTTTAGTGTGAGATATCGAAGTTTCTTTCAATTGTATTTGAAAATGGCACTATTGTTTTTTTTGGCATTTATTCATAATTTTCGAAGTCTTTTGGGGGAGAAAATTTAGGGATGTTTTTATTTGACGCGGATAATTTTTGTTTTTTCCTTTTTTTTACATCGTAAATGGAAATAAGGGCTAAAGTAATAGGCTATTCATTTTTTTAGACGTTTTCGTGTTTTATTTTGTATTGATTTTCTCTGTTGTTTCGTTTCTGAATTTATAAAATCATTTTTAGATTACTTTGTTTTTCGAACATTCCTTCAATGGACCATTCTTTCGATCATTACCCATTATTGGTTCGGTCTTTGGATGGTATTTGAGAAATGAAATAGTTTTTTGTGTGCCTCACGAAATGTTTGTACGGTTTCCCATAAATATGGTCGAGAATTATTATATAAATTGAATTATTAAAAACTGCCACGAAAAAGCGAAATATAATTGTTTCTTAGTGCCTATTATTTATTTTCTTGTTTTTGTGATATTGCACTAAAAAAATGAGAAAATAGATTCGCGATATTATCTCAAATGTTTGTTTGCAAAAAAAAATCGTTCATACAATGAACTCTGTGTTCATTCAAAATTACAAATTTTCTTTCCCAAAAACGAGGCACAAAATATCCCACAAATTATTAGTCTAATCCGCGTTTCATATCTCTAAATTCCTGGATATAAATATATACATCTTTTCAATTCAGACTAAACTTCGATTACACAATTTTCCGGTTTAAACCTTTTAAAACAGAAGCAATTAATTTTTAACCTGACTCTACCGACGATGTGAAAACCAGTGAAAAATCACTAAGAATAGCATCGGAATCGATTAACAAATGCCTCGTCAATGCCTCTTCAACTTATACGATCAATGTGACAAACAAAAAAAAAATTCCAATCTAAAAAAAACAACGATCCAATTGTTTCCAGGTAATTCAGGAATTTCGATAACGTCGAACGCAATGCTGAACGCGATGTTGGCCGGCACAAACTCGGCAACACCATCGATAGCCGGTCATCGGGCAAACACCGTTCTAACACAAACGAGCAACCTCCTAAGCTCGGTGTTGCCATCCTCTTCGGTTCAGCGTACACAGAGCTTGCAAGCGATTCTGGCGGTAAGCACAAGTGGCACATCCGTGCCTTCGCGAGTGATGAGTAGTTCGGTTGCATCTCCGTCTTCGGCATCAGCGGTGCGAGCTTCGGTATCAACAACAGCGAGTTCCTCGACAACGATAAACGTAACGACGAGTATTTTGCAGTCGACTCTCTCGCAGGCTCCAACTTTGTTGCATTCTCAGTTGACTTCCGGTCAAACGCAGTACAAATCCACAGGCCTTCTGCCAATCGACAACAAGACAAGCGACGAGAATCTCCCGCAAACCGGAAGCGTCAAAGATGCCGAAGAGTCGCCGAACAAAGTGTCCGCGTCGAGCGACGCTAAATTGGCGATTTCGAGACCGGAAGTCGAGGCTCCCTCGACAAAAACTACTGTGAATTCGCACAGAATGGAGGAATCGCAAAACGTGCTCTTAAAACAACTTTTGCAGAACACAGCGTGCGCCACGACGGCGGTGGCTTCGAGCACGAGTCAAGGACCGAGTTTGCCGCTCGTTCCTTCGCTGCAGGAGCAATTAGCGAGGCCAGTGCCGCCCACGCCGACCTCTTTGCTTCCTCCTTTGCTGAACGAGGCCCCGAGCAACAAGCCCCAGCAATCCAAGCAAAGTTTAAACCGAGAAACGTCGTTTCTCTCGCATACGGGGACTTCAGCGAAGACGAAAAGTCCGCCGATGAAGGAAGAGGCGCCGAAGCCAAAGGAGACGACGCAGACGTCATCCGCGTTGAGTCTGCAAACGACTCAGCATCAGAGACTCTCCGATTCGTCGGCGAAGCCGCAAATCGTTGCGCAGTCCGTTAAAACGGTCATGACAACTCAGCAAGCGACACTCACGACGCATACGAAGCAAACGACACCCCCGTTACCTATTAAAGTCGCGGAAATGCCGACGCCGCCTCTCCAAGAAATTGGAACGTCACAGCCGCAAAATACGACGAAAAACATCACGGAAACAACGATTATCGGGGGAAACAGTCAGGCCCAACAGCAGCAACGAGTTCCCACGCCGACAACCCCTTTCCCGAGACTCAGCGTTCAGACCCACGGAAAACCTACGATTCCTTCGATTTCCACGGCCAAATCTACGATTCAAGCGAGTAATCAAATTTCGGGTAATTCGCAAATTCCGCAACCGCGAACTCCGACAACGACGCCACCGCAAACTCCACAGCCGCAAATATTGCAACAGCAACAACAACAACAACCGCAGAATGCTCAGAAACAGAGCGGAACGCAGCCGCAACAACAACAACAACAGCCGCAACAGCAACAACAACAGCATCATCAACAGCAGCAGCAGCAACAGCAGCAACACCAACAGCAACAACAGATAAATGTTAATACAATACAACCGACAGTGCCTCATACGATGGTCCATTCTGTGGGCCATCAAGCTCACCTACCACAGGGTGCAATTTCGCAACACACAGTGCCTTTAGTGGAAGTTAAAAAGGAAATTCTCGATGAAGTTCTCGCCGGTAACACTCCTCCTACCCAGCTATCCGATACCAAAGACTTTCTTACTGCCAAAGAAGAGCTTATCGACGGGTCCATCGACGATAAAACTGGTAAGCCTATTTTCTTTAAAGATTCTTTGGTTAATGCGGTTATTGCGCTAGTTATGAGTCATCTATTATCAGCTTCGTTACGACCAAATGGATGTTAAGTGAGTGTACCGGGGAACGGACACTTTACGAACCGGAGTACAAATTTCGAGCGTTACTTTGAGCGCAAATGTGGCCCTGGTCGGGCCCTGTCAGGCCACTCTAGGAACTGGCCAGGGCCTGATTTGTACCTGATATAACGCAAAAACATTCTACTCGGTCCCAATGGTCAGACATATCAAGCCTTCGCTGTCAATTCATCTTAGATCTGCCATTTGATGACAAAGTATCACTGAAAAGCACTTCATGATCATTTTTTTAGGTTCTTTTTATTGAATATTTTTTGAAACGCTGGTTTTTCATGTGAATACATCTCGGAGACTTGAAGTTACTGAAAAAAAAAGTCTTTGCATGAGAGATGTAGTTTTGTATTCGATTTTGAATGCACTATTTAATATAATTTTCACGTTCTGAATCATTTGTAAATTCGAGAAAGGATATTTGCTTTGGCTGAGAACATTGCAGAGCATTCGTCCTTCGCCGTCGATATCGCAAAAAAATTATCAGAGTGGTATGATTCGAAGTTCTAGGGTTAAAAAAATTAAACAACATTACACCATAGAAAATCGAGCTTACTTTAGTTGAAAAAAAAAACCCGCGCAGAAGTTATATCCTTAGTCTCTTATGTCACTTTGATTTCGAAGCTCGTCGCAAAAACTAGAAAAAAATTTTAATTGTTTAATTGAACGGTATCAACGCCCACAGCTCCCAAAAAATACAAATTAAAATACGACCTCGAAATTTAAGTCCACCCCCACTCGAATAATGCCTGTGAAATAATCTCTAATTAAATAGGACATTTATTGAGAATACGGCAACTAAGAACATGGCTTTTTTTCTTCTTTTTGTAAAATGCAGATCTCAAAAAATTGAAAAGGCGCCAATACCAACAAAAGCGCAGGCAAAGCCAGGGAAAGGATGCGACCGCACCGCCTCAAAAGAAACGCTCGAGAAAGGTGTCGCGTTTGGACGAAGATTACGACACGTTTATTGACAATCTCATGACACAGCTTCGACAGCTTCAACCGATGGCAGTATTAGAACCTCTATTGGGCAGGAATTATGGGGTGTGCCCGATTTTCGGTTCCGGCGATCTCGCCAAAATCGGCACCCAAAAAGACTACAACACGAGGACCGGCGATTTGACCGGCGCTTATGGAGCCGCCACACTGCTCGGCGTTTCTGATCACTACAACACGCAGCCTTTCGGCGAATTGGAACCCACGCCACCGCAACAACCCGCTTCAACTCAGAGAGGCTTCTACGATCAGGAATTTCCACTTTTGAAACTGGACGATTGTAAGTATTCCTCAGTACCAGAAAAATATTTTTTGCACGACAAAAATTTGTCTCTGCTTGAGGATTGAAAGCAATTTTATCCATAAATGTTTAAGGAAGTAGAAAGTATTCGGTAAAAAGGGAATCGATCATTGGATCCAAAAATTTTAATGTTTTACTTTTTTTTTGTTGCGATTTCGCTTTTTTTCGCGGTAAGAATATTTCTCTGCCGATCAATTTTTTTTAATTGCTGAGAATTTTCGTGAATATCACCTTCTTTTGGTTGATAATCAAAAACTGTTTGTGCTTTTGCCAGAAAATTATTCGAAGAATATTTTGGAGAAAATACATAAATCACGGAGTGAATTTGTTTATTATAGGAGTTGAGGGAAAATTGTATGATTATACTAATTTTTCATATTATAACTTGGATTAATAACAAATTGATCCGATCTGAATATTTGTTGGGTACCTTTTTGGTTAATCATTTAAAAAATACTTGAAAATTCCTTCGAAAACTGAATAAAAGATTTCATTAAGTGTTTCATTAAATATTTATTTGAAGATATTTTGAGAATATCTCTTGGAAACCACTTGAAATATTTAATTTGAAAATTACTTTGGAAAAACCTTCCAAATTTCCCGGACATTTTGTGATATTACCTCAATATTGACTGTGATATATCGTTTTCAGTAGACGATAAAAAAGAAAATTCATTGTCGATGAGTCGTGACGTCGACACTCCGGACACCATTGTAAGTTCGTCATCGCCGGAATGTGTGATTCCCGAATATATTCATCGATTCCCGGGACTAAGATTGATCGACGAAGAGTCAGATGAGGAGTCCGATTGGTTGAAGCGAGTTTCACCTGTGATACCGCTTATCTCGCCGATACCGATCAGAGTGAAACCGGGATATTTGAAAGATTCAGCGAAGCAGGACAAAGAGAATCTCGGGTCGTCGAGGTTGGTATCAAAATTTGCTAAAACTAATTAATATTTCTATAAAAATGTCGACACTTGAAATAAAAAAAAATACCAATCTTCGCCAAATTGGATATCTACTACAATTGGATATTAATTCGATCTTGTGGAATATTTGAGCAAGTTTGATCAAAGTTAACTTGAATTAGAATAAAAATAGGATTATTTGGAAAATCCAAAATTCTTTAAAATTTAAACCGCTTTTTGAATTCTGCTCAAATTCATTACCGAATGTAATTTTTCATTGCTTTATTTGCCGAGAACTATGTAACTTATTAGCTAAAAAATTACGGAAGCATACAGACATTTTTCGAAAAATCACAAAAGTCTTATAAAATCGAAAAAAATGTTTCAATTTTTTTCGGAAATGCGTACATAGGAAGAGGAATCGTTCCTCTACCGGTGTACGAAATTTCAGCTTGATTGTTAGAGGCATTTTCGAGAAACCACTTTTATCGACATTTTACATCATTTTTTACTGTCAAGGTATAAAAAAGTCCACATTTTTTTGCTTGAAGACAAAACTTCCTCCAAGAGGAAGTAAAAAAGTAAAAGTAGGTGATCAAGTTTTGAATTTTTGTTTACGTAAATATACTTATGTTGAATTCGTAGGGAAACTCTCAAAATTGTAAAAAAAAACATCACTTTCCGTTAACTGGAGAAATGACGAAATTTACAAAAAATCTAATTATCTTGAGGTTTCGTAGATTGGGAAAATCACCGCCGTTGCCGTTGCGCGATACCGGAAATGTGACCGTCACGCTGACCTTAAACAGCCAGGCTGCAGACGACATAATGGGAGTACTTAAAGACTTGGCCAATATTCTAAACATAGCTCCACCTCCTGGATACCAGATTGTCGAGCGCACCACTACCCCACCTAGTCAGAAATTAGGTCTTTATAGGACCAAGGGGAAAGATGGAAAGGAAGGAGGTTCGTATCCTTTACCATATTCTTTATTTTTCGGTCCATAACTTTTTAATCACATTTCTCAGTGCACGAACGTTCAGGAAAATAGAAAATAGATTAAAACGAACAAAAATTTTCGGGTATTTATAAAAAATTCGATTATACATTTTTTTCTATTCCTAAATTTTTAATGTGTCATTTGTTATTTTCTGTGAGGTATAGATTTCGTAATTTAGATCGAAACTTTATCGTATCCTTCTTTTTTTACTCCATAAATGTAAGAATTTATAGTTCAGGAAAATGAATAATTTGCAAAAATAGAATTTTCGCAGATTTATAAAAAATTCGATAATACTTTTTTTTTCTATTCATAGATTTTCAATATATCATTTTTTATCTTTTGTGAGGTATAAATTTCGTTATTTAGATCGAAACGCTGTCATATGCTTTATTTTTTAATTGCTTTCTTCGGTGTATAAATGTTAGAGGTTCCGCAGTTTAGGGAAGTGAATAATTTTCAACAAGCAAAAGACTTTTATTGTAGAATACAAAATTCTATAATACGCTTAATTGTAATAATCGTTTTTAATTTGTAGCGCCAATCGATATCCAGAGTATCTTAAATGGTGCAGCGAAATTCTGTCGTCACTGCGATGTCGTGATATTGAGCAGTCTCATCAGGAAGAAAGTATCGGACCTACCGTTTCTCAGCAAAGAGGAGGCAGAACCGGGCGATGAACTCTGCTTTTGTTCCGCAGCGTGTTACATGCAATTTGCCCTCATGCACAGAACACCTACTAATACCCAAGGAATGGTGAGTATTAACGCATTCATTTTTCTTTTTCAAAAATTTTTCTCTAAAAAAAACCTAAAAGTTTTCTTTGATTTCCAAAAAAGAAAAAAAATGTTCACAGTTTACAGAATAATCGAAATACTTATGCAAGACAATTGGACATAAACCTTGTTTGTATTCTTGAATTTCCACAATCTTTTTTTTATTTCCTTCAAATAAATGAAATTTCAAAAAATGATAATATTGCAAAACAATCGAATTTTAAAACGAAATTCGGCAATTTTTTTAATCTTTTGCAAGAACACATTTGTACATAAAAATCACACAAATGTTGCATTATTTTTCTTCAAAGTCTTTTTCAACGGTTTTCATTCTTGTATTTTAAAAAGTCAAAATTTCTTTCCATAAAAGAATCATTTAATGGAAATGCTCTTTTTTATTTCTTGTTTAGTGATAATATCTGAACGTTCCTAAAATTCGTTGATTAATCTTTTGTTTTTTTTTTTCGCGTCAGGCTGCAACAATCGTGGACCACTTATGTCAAAAAGCGGAAATAAAATTGCTGGACGAAACGCTGAAGAAGAAAGTAGTAGAGCCGAAGATTCCAGAAAAAACGGAACCCGAGGACATTGTGGACAATGTCGAGGAAATGGATTTGGATATAAATACGGAGATGAAAATTAAGACTGAAACGGAAGATTCGGACGTGAACGAGATCGCGGAGGAGCTGCAGCTCGACGAGAAGAGGCCCAAGAAACATCCAGCATCGGAAGAAAACGACAGCGAAGGCACTGAACCACCGCCACCCGCCAAAGTTTGGCGAGGCCTTCGATACAAATCCTGGTCGTTGGGTGTCATACAGCCGCCTACCAAATATAAAAAGCCAACTGATCGAGAAGTCACCGAGGTAACAACATTTTTCGAGTACTTCCTCGTGGAGAAAACTTTGTTTTTTGCCTACAAAATAAAATCTTGCTAATTGTTTCCTCTACTTTTTTTTGCAAAATATTTTTTGCTCAGTATGTTGATTGCAAAGCTCAATTGTTGAGTAAAGAGTCAATACGTCGATCAACTTTGGCTTCCTCATTAAAAAAAAAAGCTTTGTAAAAAGCACACAAAAAATGGGGAAGAAATTCGCAAGGTTTTACTTTGCAGTCTTTTTATTCTTGGAGGACATTTTTCTGAAAATTCAAAGTCTCATAAACTTTTTACCGCTCGACCGATTCGTGTCAAGTTTTTACTCAAACATTCTTCAATGATAGATGGTCCGTATATAAACCAATTTTAAACTCGATATCTCGTAATTTGCACCGGCAAACGTACGAACATTTTTCGAGAAATTCTAAATTTCTTAAAGTTTGAATAACTTAATCGACTGGCGTTAAAATTGCACTCGAATCTCAAATCAAAGACTTAAGATAAATGTGTAAAAAATTTCATAATTTTTTTTTCCTGACTGCATTTTTTCTTTGTTACTCGTCAAAATTAAAATATACCAATATATCAACAGTTTATTCGACTCTATTCATGATCCTTATTAAAATATTTTCAAATATATTTAAATAATTTCTATTGAAAATAAAATGTATTGTTAATAAAAATTAAATGGTGCGGACTATTTTTTTTTATCCTTATGAATACCGGGGAAAAAATGACATTGGAAACATTTTTCAATGACGAAAAAGTGGAAGTTTTCACTAAGGTGCAAAATAAAATGCTGGTCTTTCAGATGCTGTTTCGTATGGGAGTTACGGTGGTACCAGCGAAAACGGAAGACAGTCGACGCTGCATGTTTTGCCAGAGCCAAGGCGACGGTGCAGCTGATGGTCCCGCGAGACTTCTAAATTTCGACGTGGACAAATGGGTTCACCTGAACTGCGCTCTCTGGTCCGAAGACGTGTACGAAACCGTGAACGGTGCCCTCATGAATTTGGACACCGCTCTTCAGCACAGCCTCGTGTTAAACTGCATCGTTTGTGAAAAGCCCGGAGCTACTGTTAAGTGCTTCAAGATGCGGTGCACGAACGTCTATCATCTCGGATGTGCTGTAAAAGACGGCTGTGTTTTCTACAAGAACAAGGTAAATTTACTTCTTACTAAATAATTTATTTCATACCGACAAAAAAGGCACAAGACTTAATTTTTTTTTTGCGAACTTGTTGATAAATAATTCCAGAATAAAATAAGTTTTATTGGGTCGTAAAGAGTCAAAATAACGCATAAGTTCTTTGAAAAGTTCATGGCATTTTTTTTAAAATTTGTTACGGCGTCTACTACTATGGTCATTAGCCGAAAAGTTTCCTTGATTTTTGTCGAATTTTTCCGCTGAGTTGTTGCAGAGTTATAACAGTTCGAAATTTGCAAGTTTTACGGTTTCTGACTTTTAACGTTTAATTAGATATCGAGGGCCTAATGAAGTTTTTTATAATACATAAAATATTGGTTTTTATGTGAAAAATTCTCAGTCAAATCTAATTTCAAAGGACTATAAATTTTAATATATCAATAGTAAAAACATAGTAATAGTAGTACGAATTAAAGCCTTGATATCGAACTTCAAACAGGATTTCAAACAAAAAAATTCCCAAAATCGTATAGCTGTAGCGATTGTAAATCTGACAAAAAGAAAAGGCAGTGTTGGATGATGCTGTTGAATTTTGCATCGTTGAAATTCAACGATTTAAAAAAATAAATTTGTAAAACGAAAGATTAGCGCCTCATTCGGAAAGCTATAATATAGAGTAACATTTTTACAGAACTTATCGTAATCGCCATGTCATTGAATTTGTGCCTTCTATGATAATTTGGGGTCATCAGAATTTTTCAAAATTTATTTTGTTGCGTCCCAACGATGCAAACTATAAAACTATGTTGGACTCACTCAGCGCGTCTTAATATTCTTCTATTTCTCTCGATATTTCCCTACAAAAATCAAGGCCCTAATTCGGGAATCTCCACTTTCCAGAGTACCTACTGTTCACAGCAGTTAAACTAAAACAACACGTTAAACTATGTTAAAACTATGTTAGACTCACTCAGCGCGTTTTAATATTCTTCTATGTCTTTGTAAATTTCCCTACAAGAACCAAGTCCCTAATTCGGAAATCTCCACTTTCCAGAGTACCTACTGCTCGCAGCACGTGCAGAAGCACGAAAAAGACAACGAGTTAACGACCCTCTCGGTGTATCGTCGCGTGTACGTAAACCGTGACGAGAATCGTCAAGTAGCAGCCGTGATGCACCATTCAGACCACAATCATTTGCTGCGCGTGGGTAGCCTAATCTTCCTGAGCGTAGGTCAGTTGTTGCCTCACCAATTGGTGAACTTTCACACCCCCCATTACATTTACCCGGTGGGCTACAAGATCGTAAGGTTTTACTGGAGCATGAGGCGTCCGAACAAGCGTTGCCGTTACGTTTGCTCGATTCACGACGTTTCCGGTCGTCCGGAGTTTCGCGTTCTCGTTCAAGAACCTTCGCAAGAGGACGTCGAGCTTCGGGACGCGACACCGCGCGCCGTTTGGAGCCGAATTCTCGAGCCCCTCGCCGAATTGCGTCGAACCACTCACAGCGTTCAGCTATTTCCTCGTTACGTTTCCGGCGAAGATCTTTTTGGGCTGACGGAGCCTGCGGTTGTTCGAGTTTTGGAAAGCCTCCCGGGAATCGAAACCCTCACCGACTACAGATTTAAATACGGACGAAATCCGCTGCTCGAGCTGCCGCTCGCGATAAATCCAACCGGAAGTGCGAGGACGGAAGCTCGGCTTAGAAATCAGCTGCCTTGGAAAAGACCTCACACTCAAAGAACCGCTTCTTCGGCTCGTGCAACTTTTGTACCGACTGCCACCGTTGCCGGAGAAGTCGCATGCCCCTATTCCAAACAATTTGTACACTCGAAGAGCTCGCAGTACAAGAAAATGAAGCAGGAATGGAGGAACAACGTCTACTTGGCGAGGTCCAAGATTCAGGGATTGGGACTCTACGCTGCCAGGGATTTGGAGAAACACACCATGGTTATCGAGTATATCGGAGAAATAATTCGCACTGAACTTGCGGAGACTAGGGAGAAGCAATACGAAGCTAGGGTACGTATTTTTTTTATTTAATCTCTTGTGTGACTCTACATTGCGTGTAATAAAGTATTCGAAACGCTAAAATTGCATGGGTGACGACATTTACTCAGTGGTTATTTATTTATTACATTGCACAGGACAAGATTTTGAAAACAACGCGGAAGAGTAAAAATGGATCATATTTTAACAGAAATATTTACACAGGTTCACGAGGTGATACATAATTGGCGTTTTTACTCAGTACCTCGATAATTCGCGTTTGAATCTCGTGATCGCCGTATATTTTCTTATCGATAATTTTCAGAGCATCCGCACTAGGGATCATTGAGCACTGAGTGGATTTTTTTCAGATATTTTTTTAGATTTCTTTATTTTGAATTTTTTTTTTTTTTTTTTTTTTTTTTTTTCATGATCCTGTATAAGTAAAATTTGACGTCGGAAAAATAAGTTGTCCAGACAAAAAATTTAGATCTTCAGGTGTACTTAATTTGTCCAGTACGAATTTATACGAATAGTTGCGAAATAATTATCATGTATTTCTGGGCGAAACAAAGTTTGCAATATTTTTTATTCCACGTAATCAGGAAAAGTTTCTCGCACGAATTTCATATACAACTTTACGCATACCATTTCACGAATGTTTCGCTTCGCTTCTCGCACAGAGTGGCATAAAAATAATGATCTATATCCCGAAGGCTTATTTAATCGCGCTAATATTCGATTTTCAGAATCGTGGTATCTACATGTTTCGTCTGGACGAGGAAAGGGTGGTAGATGCGACGCTAAGTGGCGGACTCGCTCGTTACATCAATCACTCGTGTAACCCGAACTGTGTCGCTGAGATCGTCGAAGTTGAACGAGATCTTAGAATTATTATCTTTGCGAAGCGAAGAATCTCACGCGGTGAAGAGGTAAGACGAAAGACTCTCTTATCATTTATAAAAATAGATTTCTCTCATTTTTTTCCTCATACTTCTCACAGGAAATTAACGATATCCTAAAAAAACAACATAAAATAATTTTTCTCCTTCCCCTTAACCCAACAAAAAATTCTGCGATTGGAGCTTAAAGATCGCAGAAAGATAAAAAATATCGAAGACGTTATCGTGAATCTCGCGATGAAGTTAACTAAAAAACGTCGTCGATGCAGTGCTAACAAGCATTATTTTTTTATATTATCACTATTTATGGAAATTATCTTCAAGTTTGACGAATGGCATCACTTAGATTGTTTCTTTTCTAGATTTTGACATTTTCGCAAAAACTTATTCGCGAGTATCGAAAATTCTGCTCAACTTTCATTGTTTACGGAGCCTCAACTGCGATTGGAATCAATGCGAAAAATGTGTGATATTTGACTTATTCGATGAAGATCTCCGCTTTGTTATACGCTATTGTTATACGAGCAGTTATGAAAAATAAGAGCATAGCGATCGGCTTTGATTGGGCCTGTAGTTTATTTTCCCGCAATTAAAAATTCTGAACGATGTATCGAAGACACTGACGTCTTTGATCTTCCTCAAATTTTGCGTCGTTTAATCGACTGTTTAAGTAAAGACTGAAAATTCGCTGCGTAAGGTCGCGCGTTTCGCGTGCTCTTCATTTTTGCTAACACTAATGGTTATTTATTAATTTTTTTTTTTTTTCAGCTGGCATACGATTACAAGTTTGATATAGAAGATGACCAGCACAAGATAGCATGCGCATGTGGCGCGCCTAACTGCCGCAAGTGGATGAACTAAAGAGCTCAATCCACTGTTGTTATTGTTGCTACGTTATTGGGTAGGTTTTACATGACGATGAAGGGGAGGAAGAAGAAAACAAAAAATATATTATATATATATACATATATATATATTAAAAAAATGATAGACATATTATTTAATTTGTAAAGTGCCATTGCAGTTTGACTAATCGATTTATAGTAAAGTTGGTGCTACGCCATCACAACATTCCTCCAAAGTTGTACAATATTAGTTTTACTTTACGAACCAGACAAAAGGAAAACTTGATCACGTGTATATTATTATGACAGTCGTAGGAAAAAATCGACGACGTAAAAAAAAAGAAACAAAAAGATTAAGGGAGAGGAGAAAGATGAGAATAACGCAAACAAATTAGTGTGGGACGTGTATGTATACAAGAAGTTTGTATCTTTGTATGTTGAGAGTGGAGAGCCAGTTAAAAGGGGTGAACCACGTTGTATTATAAAAACGTTTATTAATTATTATTATTATTATTGCATATACATTGCACTGTGTCTGTACATAGGTAGAAAGTCCAATATTATTTTGAACCACCAGAAAGTTATGTAAAATAACAGTACCTAATGTAGAATTGTATACAATTGTAACTATTTGATTATACAATAATAAATCGATATAAAAATCTTACAGATTCGGGGCGCATTTCGATGGTCTCTTTCCGCAATAGCGAATCCCCGGAAATACATTTTTTTTTCCCCGAATACGCTGAAAGGCGGGTGAAAAGTTGTCGATTCTTGACCGGCGAAATGAAAAGTAAGAGAAAAGTGGGTAAACAAGTACTTTTCCGTGTAGCAATAAGCAATCGTTTCGCTCTTGTTGCGAGCACTGAATGCCGTTTTTTGTAAGCAACATGAGAAACAAATAGCATATCAGGATTTTTATCTCTGGTGATTTGTGCTCTCGCTTCTTCGCTCGGGCATCAAACTTCACCTCGGGAAAAATCACGCACCTTCCTCCCTTGTAGCATAATGCAGCAATTTCTTCTGATTACGCTACAATTTTTTTTCTTACCAATTTATTCAAAACAACAACTTTTAGCTGCTATACATTTTTTTTTAATTCCATATTTTCCAACATATAGCCGATTAAAAAAAGAGTTGGACCTTTTTTTAATCGTACCTCGAGCACGATTGCAGATAAAAATTTGAAAAAAATCCCATATTCGCCTTTCATCCAACTCTAAATGATAGCAAACTTCGCAAAATTCGAATTCGCGTGGAACGCTTCATATACTATCATACGTAGATATATATTCTCGAATGATGTTTGATGGAGCGAAACGTTGCATGAAATGTGCTCAAAGGCAGAACGTGAAGAAGTAAAGTTCCTCAGCCATTGTCTCGAGCTCTTGAGATTGTGCGCCAGCGATAAGGCGGCCGCTGCGAGCATAATTACCGTGCAACGATCGTCTCCAAGCGTGAAATCGTTGCCGCAGCTTGGAACAGTAAAAAGTTCTTAACGAGGTATTATGGGAACGTTGCACAGGATTCAAAAGAAAAGCTCGTTTCCGAAAGAGTGAATTTAAAAATCTGAACAAAATCTCTGAGTATCTTCAAGAAGGCCAATTATGGAACAAATCCAAGGGGGTAAAAAAAGTGGCCACTTTTTTATAACCGTACAATATTTAGGCTTGTTAATCGATTTTTTGCAATAATTAATGCAATACTGTACACTTTTGAAAAATTTCAAATCTCCATAAAATCCGAATCACGCTTGCTAATTATTATTCAAAATCAATTAATTTTAAGTGCAGCTGCACTTTTAAAAAAATTATGAAAATTGGAACGATCACGCTCTTTTTCAAAACAGTACGTGTCTTATATTTTGTACGGAATTTGTATATCTAAATTCTTTGCATTATGTATCTAAAATAATTAAATGTGATGTCTTTTTTAATTTTTTCGAAAAACACAGTGATCGTTTCAATCATCTTTGAATTTTGGCAAATTTAGCTACACACAAGATTTATTATTATTAAAGTTCTGTATAAATTTCGGTAAAAAAAATACAACATTCGAAGAGGGCTTTGCTAGTGCTAAAAAAAAATTGAAAAGGCTTCCTTCACGAATTAGCAGTTTATGATAATTGGATAAAATAAATTATGGGAATAGGCGGAACAACAAATATTCAGTCATGTCGAAGTTTTTATTCAATTAAATATAAGATGATATTTACAAAAGGTATTGATCGATGTAGAATAATAAACGATAACATTTTCAGTTTGGTGATGCATAATGCACATTGCCTGATAATAATACAGTCATTACCGTTATATTCAATGTTTATCAATAACAATCTCGATACTTTGACGATTATATACAACCAGTATAATTTCCATATTTCACGAACGTCAAACGCGCTTTATTAAAAAATATATTCAATTGAAGAAACGAAAGATAAACAGCAGACGAGCTGATGACTCACCCGATAATAATATAATTAAATGTTGATGAAAACCTGAAATGAAGGGGCATTTCGCACAATTAAAATCAGAGCTTAATGCTATAATCGATTCTGTAGAGCTGCGTTAATTAAATAACTGGGGTGAAGCTTCATTTGCATTAAAGTGAGTTCGTTTAATGCGGAGAAATATTAATAGTGAAGAAGAATAACGAAACTTTGTCGATGCTTTTTTTCCAAAATACTTTACCGATTTTAATAGGAAATAATAATTTGTTTCCTTGAAATATGCTCTACAAATTAACAATCCTGATATATAATAGCGTTGATCGTTAAAAAATGGTATTACAAATAATTGATTATAATAATTGAATAGTCAACACTGTTGAATATCTAGGTGAAGATTTCGTAGAGCACTCAGAAACATAATTAAATTAGCTGAGTCCCATTAATATTGGGAGAAAAGTACGGATTATTTTTTTTTTTTTTTTTTTTTTCCATAAAGTGGAAAAGTATTTTGGACCAGTCTCTCCAGTTTTTGCATGAATAATCCGTAATTATTCTAACAATTTTAATGCAGAACCACTTGTTCAGTTCCTAAAAACATGCTCTACAAATAAATTAATCAACGCACTGAATGAAGTTGACTGTCGATAAATTACAGCCTTTCTCTTGCAAGCGAAAAATTAACTAGATAAACGAACGGCTATGCTAATTAAATGGTTCACATTATCGAATATCCCGTTAGTGAATTCGTGAAACATGTTTTAAGGTGACCCAGTCACCTAAAAGAAAGTCAGAAGAAAAAAAATTCTGTAGATCATTGCACTCTTTTTAAAAAATTTTACATTTTAACCTCATTAAGTACATATTACGCATTACACTTCTACAATTTTGTGTGAAGTAAAAAAAAACATTTTTTACTTGTCGTAGCTTTTAGACCAAAGCGGTGAATAAATTTTAATATTTGATGTTTTCTTTTATCTATCATTGTACCTATAATAATTTTTTTTCGCCCAATTCTCTTTTTCGTTAAGTAGTTTTTTCACAAAATTCTTTTTTTTTTGCAAAGTTCTTTTTACGTCCCATTTTGATACACTGTATCTCTCTATAAATTTGCAAAATTACAATGTTGGGTATGTACTTATTAAGGTACTAATAAACGATTTTTTTGAAGAAGGTGTTACCTACTGATTTTTTTTTCTTATGCCTTTTTTTGAGGCGAAGTAATGTAGGGTGATGCACGTATCTGCTACAAATAAACCTCTTGTTTCCCCCGCGATAACTCGCCGCTATACCGTGAAACTCCTAGTTTAATTAGTCATCATTAATTAGAAACGATAAAAAGTATTTAGCAGTGACTCAATCAGTGAGTAACGTTCGAAACTCCTTAAAGTCATAGATATTTGTCGATACGTCGTCGTATATCGTTTTATTGACGAATCAGATCTACAACTCTTAACAAAGGTAAAAAAATACATAATAGTACTAATAATTACAATAATATTAATAAAACACATTTAAATGCAAGTCTTTGGCATTTCTACGCTATACACTTAAAAATATATCGAAAATGAAAATAATTTTTGTACAATAAGAGAAAACAAACTTATCGAGAAACGATTAACGCGTTAAGTACTTGAACGTGGTACGTCAGACGTATTCTCTTTTAATAGGAAACCGTTCTTCACTAATTCGTTAGAAATTAGGTTCATTCTAAAAACAAACGTCTTTAGGCTCAATTTTTTATTTCAACGGCTAGAAATAAATTGGATTACAAGAATCGACTGACTTAAGAGTCATTTTTGCTTGCGATTATTAGGATCTTCGTAAATAATAAGTCTACAGGATCGTTTATGGTTTTTGATCGCTTGATTTTTATTTTCAATTGCTAATGATTACATAAACTCTGAAAAAAAATCTGTGATCTTAATTTTTGTTTTTAACAGCTAGCAAATGAATTTCAAAAAAGTCTTCAGATTCACTTTTCATTTTTATTCACTAGGAATTAAATAAATTCCAGAAAGCTTCATTTCCATCCACTAGGAATTAAATCCAATTTTAGACACAATTTTTGTTTAATATCACTGAGAATCGAATTACAAAAAGGCCTTTAGCTCTAATTTACTAGTTTCAATTCCTAGAAATCCCAGAAATTAATTTTTCTCAAAGTTACCTTTCATTTTTAGCTCCTAAGAATTAAATGACCTCCAGAACAACGTTTAGGCTTCATTTCTTCTTCTTTTATTTTTTGTAATTGATCCAACTAGTCATAATTAACTTACGACTTTTTTAATGCACAACATTTTTAGTCGAATAAGAATGTAGGTTTGATTACATCCAAGTTATAAACTTTGTGTGTGAATAGCATTTTTAATCTGCTTAGTGGCAGTTGTCTCACGATTTATAATATTTTTATTTGCTAAATAATCCGATAGAGACGTTTGGTTTTAGATTCGTAATGTTTTTTTTTTTCTTCTTCTACATTTAACCCTTGTCTTTTTCATTATCTCAACATCTAAACATTAATATCTCTTGTCATGACGAGCTATAATATCTTGAATCGCGGAATAACTTTCTTTTTCGTTCTGCTTATTTTTTTGTTGGATTTTTTATTATTTTCTTCTTTACTTTACTGACAGTGTAGTAATAGTTGTACGATGTTTGAATAACGAAGCTCGGCTGGGATTTTTACACGGCCACGCCGGATCCTGCACACCTCTTCTGCAGCTCTAAGTAGAACACGGGGTTAAATCGGCAGCTCATTTTCACAGGCGCTCAAGATGTGTCCAGTTCGTCCCTGTGTGCATGCAACAAAATTCATTTTATCTATTATTTTTACCACGAGCCAGGTACAAAAAAACGACCAATGAACGAACACTTTTGAGTCACGCACGATATGTAAGTATTTCGAAATATATTAAATATTCGCTTTAGTGAGTTTCAATAATTGTTGAACCTTTACACAAATCAGAAAGTGCTGAAGGGTTGAATTATTGGAGTAAGAAAATAACGAAATAATAAATTATTATGTAGAATGTGTGAAATATTCTCCATTAGTTTAAGCATTTCTTTTTTTAATCTTTCAAATATTTGTCTCAATTAGCCAGTTTTATATATTACTTAAAAGGATATATTATCAATGCTTTTCTTGGATTTGTACTGCAGAAATTCAGGTACTGAATTTTTTTACAATTTTTTTACAATTTTTGACATCTTGGAATTTTTGTATGCGGTTTTTCATGCTGCAGTATAGTTTAATTTGAACGCTGTTATTTGGATGATCAAAATGGATTTTTTAAGAAAAGTAATAGAAATCACGTAGTTTTTTTATTAATATAATACACTCAATTTGATCTAAAATTGTACAATTTTTTTATTTTACTCTACAGGCATTTTTGACAATTGACAAAAAATTGCATAGCCCGGGCATTAAAAAAAATATTAAACTCCTGTTTGTATAAGAAACTGCACTTTATTGCAATGAAGCCCATTACTCCATTGATTTAACAGTGGTTTCTTCTGTTCTTGTAAATTCTCTAATATTTTTCTAAAAATAAAAAAATTGTAATTGGGCGTAAACTAAACTTCAACTTCAATTAGAAAGAGCAACTTAGATACTATTGCTTTCGAAGATTATTTAAAAATAAATGTTTTTCTCATCATGTTTTATTCTTCCAAGATAGAATGTTTGGAAAAATGGAGCAAAAAATGAATCTAAAATTCGTCTATGAAAAATTTTCCTAAAATTTCAAATATTTTATTTTGGTTGGCCGAACTGATATTAAATGCCTCTTATATTCAATTATAGGTATATTCCTTTTTTTTTCTTTTGCTACTTTTATTCAGTAGCAAAAACAAGAGAAAAAATCGACGAGTGTTCATTCATTGGCGCCTTTACCTTGGGTTTATCATGCTTTAAAGAAGACAATTGTTTCTGGAAACACAGCAGATTGCGTTCTGCCTTCTTACGTAAAAAAAGGCGTTATGTCTCTTAAGCTTCGTTAGCGAAAGTATAAAGCGTATACTATACTTAAGAAGAATGTGTGGTGTTAGTCTATTCACGAATTTGGACTTAAAAAATTGTCTACCATGCTCATGCTGTGTGAAAGAAGTGAAAGGTGCATAATCGAAAAAGGAGAAAGTGTTTAAAAACAATAATAATAATAATTGAATTCAGTGCTACTAAGTGTTGAATAATTAGAGGCCTCAGTACCTACTCAATAAATAATCCAACTCTATGGGAAGCCAATAAAAAAACCTTTTCACACGATATTTTTTATTATTCGGAGACATTTTATTTCTCTTTTATTGCCATTAGCGTAATACGTTTTATAATCATTAATGTTATCCACATATATTACAGTTTTATTTATTTCTTTTATATACAAGGACCCTATACACTATAATTACTCGGTAAATAGTTGAAAACCTTTTTTTTTCTTCTTCTCTTTCGAATGTGTACAAAGACAGTAATAAAATGGGAGACGGGATTGAAGACCTAACTACAATAAAAAATACGAAAAAATTAACGAAATAATTTATATTTTGTTGTTTACCTTTTATGTAAAAAATTTGGGCAGCGGTAATGACTTACAGGAACCATGTCTAAGACACTATTTGGACTAGTCAATCATAGATATTAATCAATACATTCCCTAAGAAAAAAAACAACATCCCTGATGCTAGTTTTCTTTTTTCTTTTTTTTTTTTTTTACTTTTCTGGAATGACACATAACTACGCAATTTTTTTAATATGTAACTAATAGCTGAAAGCTGAGCTTTTTGATTATTTTTTCTTTTTTTTTTTATCGAAGCGAAAATGAAATAAATGCTTACTTATAACTGTAATTTTTCTTTTCTCTCACTTCTAACGATCGATGTGTAACTTTATGAGGAGCTCGAATCCTCGTCAGGTGAACATTTTATCCCCTTAACAATCTCAAACGTCCACTCGTTGCAGCTAAGAACTTTCGAGCAATTTCAAGAGCGATTACAGTCGTTGAATTACTTTGTTTTTTTTTTTTTAATACTATATTTATATAAATTTTAATTTGGATATTTTTTTTTCGATTACTATCGCTATGTAATACTGCAACAAAGTTTGTAAATGATTATTATAAAATGCTACCTGACTATCTAAATCTCAGTTCGAATATTTTTTTTAAAAATATTAATGAAGAACGCTGGTCCTACTAGTCCAAAATCGCTTGGAAGGACAGATTTCGGGGAGAACTAAACAACCCGTGTATCAACCATCTTTTATTGCTTTAAATTAAATAAAAAAATATATCTCGTTATGATAAATTGGCAAGGAAGAACTTTGGCGCGATGGAATCGCGCGTAATCGTATTATACGTACACTGTCAATATTATTCTTCATGAAAATTAATATACTGGCATAGAATTTATTTATGCTTATCTTTTTAACAGTCAAGACACGCTCCGGTTAATAAAAAAAAATTTCTTAATTTTAAACACTTTACTCAATGAAAATAGTAGAAAAATAGTATATTTAAAAAGTCACTTTTTGCATTTTTCCCGTTGCTTTTAAATTAAATTGAATTCCACTGTATAACTAATTTTTTGAGAATTTTCAAATTAAAAGGAAAAATTTAAATAGTTTGAAGTGTTTTTTTCTGGGGTCAATTCGGTAAGTGTATTTTCTTCGTTGATGTAAAAAAATCCCCTTGTAAATTCCATGCAAGTGATTATTTACGACGGTGTTTCGATTAAGTAACAAATGCCTATGGTTATACTTTTGTTTTAGTAAACTTTGATTTTTATTAAATAGAAGAGATGAAAAAATTTATTTAAAAAAGAGGAATATCTTCCACAGGTTCTTATATTTCGAACGGACAATATAGGTTAATATTGGGAAGCATCATATGGCTTTTTGTAAAAAAAATTGACTTGCAAAAATTGACAAGCTGATAAATTTAATTAATTATTCAATTATGACGTCAAATTAATGAAGAAGAAAAAAACACTCAACGTGGAAAAAAACAAAGTTCCTAAAATCTTTTAATAATGACTTATAGATGTAATTTAATATACCGGTTTATGCATAAGTCATTTCTATGTAGTTGTATCGATTTTCTGAATATTGTTAAGGATGCTTCACTTGCAAATACTCAACCAAAAAATGGGTTCGGCCAGAATTTTAATATTATGGAGAAGAGATTTAAAATTCAATCATCTTCAATAAATATATATTTTATCAATAATAATGACAAATCGTTATTCATGGAATTAATTTGGTATTTTAGTTGAGTACATATGATTTTTCAAATAATCTTCTCATAACTTAGATGTTTTATAAACAATTTGTGTGATTGTTGAAATTTTGCGTATTTACGGCATTTTGCCGTAAATAAATTCTGTTCCAAAGTTCCACATAATTTCCAGTCATTAATGCTGATTAAAAAATTAAAAGTTGTCGAGTGAATATTTTAGAAAATGTTTTGTTTGTTTTATGGAATTAATTGACTAGTTTGTCCGTGTACTTATAACTTTTGATAAAAAACGCATTTAAAGGATTGTGAATTAATTTTTCAAAATCACGAGAACAGGCATTTAAAAATCGTTGAAACATTTCATCTAAAATTAAGTGTATCCAACAAAAATTACAGAATTAAATCCATAAGACAAAAAGGGTTTCTCTTAATTTGTCGAACAATTTTTGTAGACTAATTGATCCATAACTTCTCAGCATAATTATTAATAAACTTAAATCTCAGTGTCTTTTATTTTTCAGATCCTTCTCCGATCACAAATTACTTAAAATTCTTATCGAATCCGATTTTTCAGTCTGAATATCTTCAAGAAATATTCTTCACAGTGTAGATAATAGATTTTAAGGAAAACAATAAATGCCAAATTAACGTATACATGGTTTTAAAAAAGTGGTTGATACATCGATTTAACAGCCTAAGTAAGAAATATAATTAAGACTTAACACAATTTGACGATCTTTTTCCAGTCTTGGCTCGCAGAACATTTTTTTTTCCAATGCTTACCTCGTAATCAATCTCTCTTTTCTCTTTTGCTACTTCACTTCTATCGTGGAGTCTACGCGATACAAACTACGAAAAAATCATCCTTAACTCAACAAACGAATTAAAAAGGTATTCCATTTTCTTTGGCCATGGGATTAGAAGATCGCTCCTTCGCTTTCTCATTTTTTTAACGCATCGGGCATCAAATTATGGAATTGTTTTTTCCGATTGCCAAATCAGAACGATTTTTGGTTAAGGAAATAAGGAATTCCAAGTATATCGCTTCGCTGATGCGAAAATATGTTTTAATGACTAACGCTAATGTATCCAAAAATCAGCAGCCGATAAATAAATGAAAGTAAACGATTACCCTTTGAAAATAAATAATATGCTTCTTTAGAGTTTATTCCGAATTAATAATCTGCTTTTGGATAATTATTCGTATGCAATTGAATAGAAAAGAATTAAAATAAATGCATTATTTATTTAATGCTGCTGTGAACAATAAAATTCTCAAAATACTTCGTTTGATAAACTTAATAATAGTAATAAACTTTTGTTTAATTATTAGCGTGGATTCGTAAGGTATTTTCAACCACATTTCAAATCGAATTCTGCTTATTCGGCGACATAATTCGTATTTTGAATTCTTTAAGCGCAGAAACGGAAGCAAAATGTAGCAAATGCGGCGTTGCAACGACATAAACATTTATCCAAATAATTATTTTTGTTTATAACTTTTTTATGCATTTCTATATAAATTGTCTATTCATCCAGACACTGAATATTTCACTTGGCCACAAATACTTGTTCCAATATGAAACTTTCACTTTCGTTAATTAATCAACAAAACTTTGTAAAAACGATGACTGATTTTCCTCAAGAATTTTATCAACGTTATGCGCTTATAATTTCTTAGAGAGAGAAAAATCGAAAATCTCGATGCCATTTACCCTGAAAACTTACGAAACACTTGGAAGAAATGCATAAAAAAATATTCTGCGCTTGTGTTTTCGATTAAAGAAAAACCGAATAAAATAGAACTCAGATCTTCGCGTCGGCGATGCGATATAAAAATGCAACGTATATCGTTGCACAATCTATATAATACTAATTGACGCATATCCTATTTCTAATAGGTCGCAGAACTCGTACAGTGAATGAATATCGAGAGAACGAAAAATATATATCGATAATTAAAAATGCGGTATTGAGCATAACGACAAAGCAAGAAAATTCTAAAACGATATTCTAGCTTGACAAATATAATGTAGCGATTCTGTGGTACTGTTAGGATGTACAGAAGCACGAGTCACCATTATTACCGTTATTAATGTAAGATGATACAAGAGTTAGATGAGATTTGTTAAATAAACGGTTAACGATTGTAACGCAAAGCATGAGCCAGAAGGTTATAAAATATACATAATACGCATGTAACATGTAAAAAGACCAGCACCACGTCGTATAGCATTTTCTTTCTCTAATTTAACCCAAGGAAATTCACATGATGTCGCTTTTATTTTATTTTTTTTTAAATTTATAAACCTACGTGATCGACCCGAGTTTGTGCTTTTTTTCCTTTCTCAACAGAGACTCAACGTTGTATCATTATATATTTATTTTTCTTTGTGTTCTAAAACTCAACCTCGTCTCCTTAAGAGACTAAATCGAGATAATGAAAGCGATCGCGCTTTTCAGACTCAGCACAAGTTGATAAGCAATATTCAGTACAAAAAAATCATTTAAAAATACTTTGTCCCTCGAATAATGGTGAACAATTCTTAGCGAGTAATTATGAGATTTGTGAATATCAATAATCTCCAATTTATCATTTTTCCACGTATGTATTTGTGGATTTCGATGAAAAAGCGTGCTTTACTGAGTTTTTCAGGTAGAGAACATCGTATCGAAAATTCTACGCCAATTATTGTTTAGAATAGTGTTCTGAATATGTAGAAAAATTCACAAGTCTGGATTTCGATAAATCTTGCAATTTCGTTTTTGAAAAATGGAGAATAATATTTCTTTCTAATTTATTCGTTTTACGAATTAATGTATTTGGTCTTGAGTAATTTTAGATATTATTTAAGCACCCGCAAAAATAATTAAGTAAAATAGTTTTTTTTAATACCATTTTTTCGCTAACACTATCAATAAATTGGGTTTTTTGCCGGGAATTAGTGAAACACTTGTCAAATTATTGTAAAATATTCGTTATCACTTCTGCAAACAAATAAAGCATTTACATAACTCGGGAAAATAGATCGTAACGACAAATTTACGAAAATATTCACTAATTTATGATAACTTCCAGAGATAATTTTTTTTTTCAGTTTCTCCCAAAAACGATATATTTTTTTTTTACAATTTCAATGCACCATCATTTATTTTCTTTCTTGAATCATGTTCTCCCAATTAAGAAATGAGACATTTTATGGTTTTAACCGCTCGATAATTATATTTGGTTGTTGAAGACGTTAATTTTATTCATGGGGTAAATGAACGTCTGTCATTTTTAAACGACTGACGTTAGCATTTGCATAGTCATGGAGACAATTAATTTATGAGCGTCTTCCGAGAAACGGAATAAGTGAATCTGCATTAAAGTCAGTACAGAATTACTTGGTAATAGTCTGAGGAAGCTCCACAAAATTGTGCGAGACGCAGATTTTATTTATTTTCGTCCAAGAAAAATCTGTACTTTTCTACCTATTTTAATGCATTTTTAATTGTAATGTCTGATTTTGAATCATAAAATAAGCTCTGAATGGCCATCTACAAATTTTATAGTCTTAAGTGTTTGTTAATTATGGCTATTTGTTTGTAGAAATTTTTTTCGTTAGATTGCAGAGCTTTCGATAAACGATAAACGTCATCCCGCACTAAACTGTTGAAACATTACTGATTATTTACATAAAAAAAATGAAACCGGATTTTCTTAGAAATCAGCGTTATTTTAACAATATTTACGCACATTACGGCTTTTCTGGTTAAGTATCACATGCCGTGACACAAATAACTGTCTATTTTCCCGAGTTAATCCACTACGTTAATCTACAACATTTAGCAGAAGCGATTTGAAAATTTTCCCACCAATTGCACTGAAATTAAGCGCTTTTCACATCGTCACGACAAAAAAAAGCATCACTTTCTCGAAGAATTATTCAGTTATTCTGAAAAAAAAGTATTTTTCGATATTTTCCCGAATATCAGTCATCCCTTGTGCAGCTCGTATTTTACACTCACGCAATCAGTGAAAGTCGATCAAATGATCAAAGGATTTCGATCACGAATGGACTAGAAATCTGAATATGCAGGCGAATGCAACAGTAGCTTGCTCGATATTTGCTCGATCAAAGCAAAGAAATAAATTCGTGTGGAGAATTATTCAACAATTCTCGGATGCATCGAGACACTGTAAATTATTGAAGACAAAAAAAAGTTGGAAATTAACGAAAATTCCGTTGGATTGTGTGACGGTATTCTCGAAAGAAGAGAATTGAAATATTATTAAATGAACAATTAATTGTACTGGTAGGAGGTGATATTTTTAGTTTGTCTTTTGGTTTTTCTTATGTTTTATGCTCTAACTGATGCTTCTGCCTACGTATGCAGGTCAGACTAGACCACCCATGCTGAAAAAACACCCATTACACGTCAACCAATATCCCCGCTGTAGTCCTGATCATTGAGAAGATTACGGTTGTAAATGGCAGCCCTGTAACTATACCTATTTGTGGCTGGTCGATCGGGAACCGGCGGCGGTACCAGGGCGACCTCCGCGTTTAACAACGCGCCGCTGCCACCCTCGTCAACCTCGCCGATGCAACTGTCCACCAGCGAAGGCTCCACTTCCGAGAACGCCAGTCTTGAGCGCAATAGGTACGCGTAAGTTTTGTATCTTTTTAACTGTAACAAAATGAAAAAACAAAAAAGATGTGTAATTCAATTTTTCGTGAAAATGAATCTATTTTATATTTATTATTTACTGTCGATTAACATGATTTAGCTATTTTCACGAGTTTAAATTCGCATGAGCATTTTCATACATCGTCGATTTACAAGTGATTTGTTTCAGTAAAAATTAATAAAGATTTGTTTTATGAGAATGATCCCAAATTTGCAATAGCAAGAGCGATTCTCTGTGTATATTTTGTCTTTGAACTCAAATTTTTTACTCGTCGTATTAATTATCAAATATTCGATATTTAAAGTCGTACTAGACTGGAAATATTCATTTATCAGAAAAACCAAAAAATTTGGAAGCCCATAATATTTTATATGGTCCAATCGATTTTCACAAAATCTGCTCGCAATTATCAGTCTATAATAGCCCATTTAATCTTTGATGGTATATAGACTGGAAAAAAAACGCCCACATATCCTGTATAATTTGCAGCAAAATATAAGGTACTACATAAAAAAAAATTATTGTCCATTATCTTCAGAATAAACAGCTTTTTTAGTGATACAAAAAAAAATTTCGAATTAAATATTCCACTGCAAAACATAAATTTTTTAAGCTTCGATAATATACGAAAGAAAAAAAACTCATTTTCGAAACGCGTGGATTGAAAAATCTGAAAAATTCACGTCTTTGAGCAGTACTAATATCAAACAATTATCAAATAAATCCCAGAGTCATGTATGTGTCCATTTTCGAGAATAAATGAAACTGGCAATTTTTTTCATTGCGTTGGTGAAATAACAGAGATACGAACCTCATAATGTAGGTATACATCTTTTTCCTTGTAATTTTGAACGGTAAGAGCCTTGGCACCCCGTTCGGCAGGATGCCGCCTGTGCTCGTCGAGTTCTGCCTCCAGTCTATTAACCCTCTCTTCATGGTCCCGCAATTGCTCCCGCTAAAAAAGACAAGCACAAAAAACAATTATGTACAGTCTCGTGTTGAGAAGGCTGCCAATTAACGACACACAGACGCGGTCGTTTGATGAGGCGCGGGCGTACAGTGGCGGCGATCTTCTACACATTTGTCACTGCTATTTGCGGTAACACGTGCTATTTGACGCATGATTCACGACTAATAAGCGCTATCAATTTCCGGACTGATCATTCGTGTATTCTTTGCTTTTGTGTGCACTTTCTTTCGTGAAATTGCGATTAAACGAGCGCTCGGCGTGCTAACTATGAATAATATTAATTAGCATGTCACCAATTTTTGAAGAATTATAGAAAAATCGAATATCGTCCCCTACCTTTGACTATAATAAACACGACGATGCTCCGGTGATTTAAAAAAAATATTGATACCTCCAGATATGAGGATAATTTACTTCGTAACATTCCCAAGTAAAATTTTGGTTTACGGAAGCATCGATTGATACAATCGCGTACTTAGACTAAGCACACGTTTTTCAGGGAAAATTTGTAAAGTTGTACATGAGTCTGATTTATAGGGACACTTGTTAATGTAGAAAAAAATGTATGGCGATGAATTAACAGAAAACTAATTAATTTTAGCCCAATGACCAATGGGACATATGATTTGTAGTTTTTCCGAGGTTAAATTTGTAGTTTTGGTTTAATAGAGTCTAAAATATAGTTTTATAATGCGAGAGTCGAATTTTAAAAAATTGACCTAGACCAAGTCATTCTTTTTTTGTGAATCAATTTACCTCGTTTTTTTAGCTGTCAAAAATTGATGAAATACCATAAATTATATTAATACATTTTTTTTTACTAACGACTGCTTATTAGGCAATATGCTTACAGGCGCCAATTTGGTGTGACTGCAGGGAAGCAAAGGCCGTTGAAACTTTCGTTGGGAACCTACCGCTCCTGCGAGAGGTTGACAAGAGAAGCTGGCACAAACGAAATTTATCGTGTCGATCCAAGATTGAAGTTCTTTGGAATCACTGAAAAAAGTAAAGCGATCAATAGGATTTCCACGTTTTCTGGATTGGTATAAATTATGGTTAACACGTTGAATAGTTTTATGTCAAAAATGTTGAAAGTCTCATGTGTGTACATTTTTCTTTGTTCGTTGCTCTCATCTTCTCTTATTTATCGCCTCATTTAGGTTAAGATTAATTTCCGTACTACTTCTCTGCTGCTTTTTGTCTACGTATTCTCTGTTTTTTTTTTTCGTTTGGCTCAGGTCTTCAGGGGGTTTAAAATTCCAGGTGCCAATAAAAAATCTTAATCTAAATCTAAATGGAAAATATGCTATGCATTTAATGCGAAAAAAATATCGCATGTTGCGCGTGATTTTCATCGCGCGAAATTTATGCTCTCGTTTCATTTCGATCGCAAACTTCACCCTCGGCAAAAATCACCCACTTTCCTCCCGTTTATCGTAATAGGCTATTGCCAAATTGATCGGCAGCTTATAATTATAGTTACCTTGTTTGGAAGAGATATTCAGCTTGATCGGCAGTCTGCAACCTAAATACGTGTTGCTTTTTCGTGTAATCCGACGCTTTGGTCGCTAGTGCGTGATGAATGCGTATAGCATTATGCAAACTGTCGTTCCGGAAGCCATGTTCATCTTTGTGCAAGTATAATACAAGTTCTCTCAATGTACAATAATACATCTTCCATCCCCTTTTTCCAAACGGAGCTAAAAAAACGACACATATGTTTACAACCGTTTGAACTGTAGAATTCATCGACAACAAAAAAAGGAGATTTGGGAAAAAATTTGTACTTTTCTTTCCGTTTGCATCGTAACAGGATTTTCGCATAACGTAGCCCTTTTTGAATTCCGTAGCACCAGTTAAGTTTGGCACGTCCAAAAATGGATTCCCGGCGCCAGACAACGCTGGTCCATCACCTTGCTGCACAACCTGCGACGCTGTGTCGTCACCTTCCTCGTCCCTACGATTTGAAATCAACGATTGGTCAGTAATTAATTATGCAATTTTACGGGGGTTGATTAGGAGGGTTTTCGCCTGGTGTCGACTGTAATTAATTATCCAATTTTACGGGGATTGATTACGAGGGTTTTCGCCTGAAGCCGACACTTCGCCTCTTGGATTTCCTACATCATTCTTTGGATTATTGTCACAAGTTTACAAAAAAGTTCGAACTTTTTGTGTTATTGTCCTCACTTTTAAAAAAGCTCGAATTTTTTATGTTATTTCTAAATTTCCATTTTCAATTTTTACCCTTGCATTAAAAGTTTATTTGAAAATTTGTAGAATAAATGATGAACTTCGAATCTTTAACTTGTAACTTTGAATTTAGTGAATTTTTAAATCGCACAATTATGCATTGTTAACTCTCTAATTTTGTCTTTAAAATTTATGTAACGATTTCCTGATCATGAAATTTGAATGTATTTTTTCTGCATCAATTATAAATAATTCTATAAATTATGTGATTTTTAAAAAAAGGAGAACATACAAAGCCCATTCGAGTGGACACGACTTTATAGCTGTGTAGAGTTGCTTGAGCACTTCCCTGGGGAAGTTGTCGCCGTCGTTGAGTTCCGAGAGATTTTCGATGAATTCAGAACAGGACATTTTTCTACCGATGTTCTGACCATGAAGATCGTTATTGAGCAGCATTATAGCACACGTTAATGTATGCACGGCGTCTGAAATGAAACAGAAACGTTGATATCGTTCTCCTCTTTCCGCCGGTGCCATAACAAAACAGGTGTGAATACGGAGTGTTGCGTAAGATTGTCGTGCCGAGAGGAGAGACGTACCTTGGGAGTTGAAAGAGCCGGGATTACAATCGAGATATCTCTTAGAGAAATGTACAAGAACTCGCTCCCTTTCCTGGGTTTCCCCAGTCAAAGAAAACTGAGCAAGGAACTTTCTAAGAGCCACGTCCAGCGTGTCCCGTTCAAAGCTGAAATACCTCAAGTATTCTTCAGCGACAGCTCTGCTAAAGTCGTTGCTGTAAACAAAACATTAACATATAATAACGAAAAATTGTTAACAGCGATCGTTACAAAATTTTATTGGACAACAGATTTTTCCTTAGTTTCATATTCGTAAGAATGATTGTTAATTTGAATTCAATTATCGAGGGTAATTTTTAAAAAATTCTCCCTTGTTTAAACTTTTTATTTTTAATGGAAATCCATTCATTATTCAAAGTCAAAATAATGCTGAGTGGAAAACCTCTTGTTATTTATACCAGAATAAATAATTAATGAAAAACCATTGACGATTTGAACTCGGAAAGATAATGAGTGAAAAACCAATTGTTATTTTAAGCGAAAATAGATTACAAGTGAAAAATCATTCAGTATTTAAATGCGTTTCCGCTCGAAGCTGCCCATTTTTGGGTACGAATTTTATTTTATTTTTTTAAATCTTAGCACTTGATTGATTTGATTATACAATCTGAAAGATCTTTTCACATTTAATAAAGTGTATGGAATGACGGAGAATTCCTTACGTGTGATTTAGAAATAAAAAAGCGAAAAAATCAGTTATTTCCTGGTGGAAATATCAGCTTTAAAAAATTGTAGTGTTTGGTGCAACGATGCGAGTCGACAGAGCTGAACCGCAATTTAACACGTACTTTTTACTCAGATGTCTGGATACGTCGGACTTCTTGAAGCCGTCGAGTGAGTAAAGTCTCTTGGCGAGCCTAACGGCGGAGGGTAGATCAACAGCTTTCGGACTGTAGTGGAAGCTGTGCAAACTCTCGATATCGCTTTCCTCGTCCGCTGACTGTGGTGGCGATGCACCGCTTTGCTTCTGTTCATCGCATGTACCAACATGTACAAATTCATCCTCGCTTTCCTTCAACTCCTAGCGTGAGATTTTACGTTAATTTCAGTAATTTCATTAATTAATTTCTACTTTTTTCTTTAGTTATAAAATATGGAAATTATAGTCTACGAGATGGCAGGCGTAAAAGAAATGATTATTTCTTTTGCAAGTCATTAAAGTAGTTTTTCTGTCACCAGTGAATAAGCACACAATACATTATACTATTATATATATATATATATTAATATATATTAAGCATGTAATTGTTTGGAATCGCGACGAGAGAACATTCTGAATGAAATGATGTATTGATTTTTAATGACAATAGTCATTTAAGTAAATAGTAACTAAAGTTAATTAATTTATTTGTTTAAAAAAATATAGATCAGCATTCTTGTGTAAATTTTATTTTTTATGGAGTGAATCGGTTACTAGTGTTTAATGCTTTTGATTTTTTTTTACAAGATCTTGTACTTTCTTTCTGGTATTTTCAATAAAGTTAATTTTTTAACAAATTTTCTCTTGTCGCGAAGTACTAACAATTTTTAATTGCCCAATCAGGATATTGAATTTTTACAATATTTTGATTAGGAACGATGTGTTTTTGTGTAACGGAAAAACGAATAACTTAAAAATGGATTATTACGGTGGGACAAAGAAAATCGAATGTATTTTTGTTCAGTGTCTCGGAAATTGAGTTTTCTAAGCTTGTAACGAAAACTGTGAAGATTCTTCTTTATTGTAGATGCGTTTGAAGCTCAAATATTAATGAAACGCTCTAATTTTAGGAGCCAAATGCTTTTTCAATATTTCAAACGAGTCATCAATATTTTTTTCAATAACATTTTTAAGATCTTTATTTTAGGCCTAGATGAAATTAATTCCCGAGGGGAGCAAAAATATATATGACTGATTTTTTTGCACCGGATTGATTTAAAACTTATTTGTTTTTTAATTTTTTTATTTACTAATCGCTTAATTTTGCATCTGTATAAATTCCCAATATTTGCTAAAAAAGAAGCAAGATTATTATTGGGAAGTGAAATCCTCCTCTTCGCGTTTTAGTGGCAGGTGTCAAAAATGTAAGATTGATAAGGATATTCAAAATATCGTACGCAAAAAATCTTGCCGTCTAACATTTCTCAGTTCCAAAATTTGTGAGACAATTTCCGCAAAGGATTTCACTTCTCGTTACGAAAAGCGCAAAGAAACATAAGGAAAACAAAACAAAAGTCTTTCTAAATACCTGATAAGGACAAAATTCTGGCTGGTTGCCTGAACTCACGCTGGAATTGCGTTGATTATTCTGATTGGCCTGGGTGATAAGTTCAGGAGCAGCGGGACTAGGAGGATTTCCACGTCTCCGGGGTTGTCTGGGGCTGTTGCTGTTCCTGGCGTTGGAATCTTTGTCCGGGCCTTTGACCTGTATAACTATCCTATGTTCACTGGTTTCCTGATTAGTCGAATAGGCATGGCTCTTTTTGAGCCTCCTCTGCGGCGGTTCACTGGCCAAAATAGTCGAATCACTGTCACTCGGATCACTGACCATCATAATGTCACGAGCACTCAAAATATCCATTGTCTCTTCGTCATTGTAGTCCGGACTGGACATATTGCTGATGGCTTCGGACTGGCTGAGATCGCCGTTTGTCGGGTGATAATTGTTGGCTCCGCCAGGATTGTTGGCGAGATTATTGGCCCCATCGCCCGATGCTCCGAGTGTCGCGTTCGTAGCGGATGGCAGAGGAAACCTGCGGGATCCAGAATTGGAGGACATGACGGAAGAAGAAACCGAGGTCGGGGAAGCGGGCGAGAGGGATCGTTGCGGACTCGTGCCCTCTGTCGAGGAGCTACTCGATGATTGTGACGAGCTGCCGTTTTGACAGCAAGAAGTGCGTTCCGAAGCCGATGGCGAGCTGACCGGTGCGTTGTAAGTCCAAACGATACGCTCGCTTGAAACGCCCTGTCCGCTGTCGGGTCTCGTGTCCAAAAGTGTATTTAAACTGGATGTGACATCGTCGTCGATGTCAATGTCCACAGCGCTCATCGAGGGATCCTTTTGAAATTGCAAATGATCCTCGGATCTCGATGTTCTGACGAAACCGCTCGAGTAACCGAAGTTTGCGTTTGATTTGTTATCGCCGGTTAAATTGCACTGACCGGTGATGATACCCTCGCGCTTGCTTATCCCAACCGGCGATGTGCTAGCCGAGTTTGAGCCACCGGTGGCACTTTTGTAAGAACGGTGATGTGACAACATTTCGTTGGGACTCGTTGGTACTGAGTTGTGATGATGGTGGTGATTGTTATGGTGATTATGGTGATGGTGTATGTGATGATTGTTGTACCTCAATGAGTCGACCTTCTTCTGGTACTTTGGGAGGAGGCCCGTGCTTTGCTGCGTTCGCGACAGGTTCAACATCAGGTCACCGGTCATCATGTAAGCCTCGAATCTAAGATTAAACGATGGATTTTATTTTTACGCAAAGATTTTTTAACTACAGTAGAGATTTTAACCCTTTGAGACATACATTTTTACTTGTGGAAATTGGAAGAGTTATTTTGATTATTGCCAGAAGTTAGTTGAGAATATATAAATTTTGGGCGGAAATAGTGACGCAAAGGGTTAATATGATGGATATTAAAAAATTAGCCATTTATGAAATACTCTCTGTCAAATGAGGAACTTTTTTTTTCGACCGTGTCAACTTCGGAGCTTTTCCAAATACCATTGAACAGTCTCAAATTAATATGTGGCAACGTGTACCCAAATTTTAAAATGTTTCGGATCTACAAACAACATTATTCCATGTCGCTACCAAGTAAATATTTCACTTATGAAAAAACAAAAATATTTCTGCACTTTTGTAAAACATAACTAGACACAATATTTTTATACTGGGTCAAAAATTTAAAGTTCCTTTTAATCAACTATACGATTAAAGATAATAATAACGTATTATACACAGTCAAAGCTTCACGTGAAAAAAAAAAAAAAGTGAAAAAATATCAATTCGTATGAACCAGGAATACTTTGGAGCAAAAAAATGTAGCCTTCTTTTCATTTTCCAATTAAGTTTGATAGATTGTAAGGGAATTTCGAAAAAATTAAGCGATAATATTTTCAAAAATTCCCTACTTTCCTATTCTCCCCTTAAATAATAACCCAACTCAGAACCCACAATAAATAAATTTAAAAAAATCGAAGCCGTGAATATGCTCTTATTTAAAGGACGACAAAATAATTTTTTAAAACCTTAACCCGTGAATATGCACTCATAAAAAAAAAAAATTTATCTACCTAGGTGTATTCTTTTGTCGATTAAACTTATCGCCGGAAAGGGGTTCCCACTGGGCACGTTCCTCCTCCTTAAAGCTGTCGATCTGAGGGAGCAACGCTTCGAACTCGGATGAACCTGAGGCATCGCTGTAAGATCCGTTGCTTCTGGTGGCATACTGCGAGGCACCGATAGGTGCTTGTGGCGAACCAACGGGCAATTCCGGTGAGTCTGGCTTCCTGTTGACGCTCTTCTTATCCTCGTAATTCCCCGTCTGTCTGCTACTCGAATTATTCTCAGGGCCTCCCTGTTGCCGCGCACCTCGGCTCGATGGATCCGCGGACTCCCGGGTCGTCTGTCCCGGTGACAACAGCCTTCTCACGTGTGCTTTTACGGCCGGATCTGTAATAAATCCGCAATGTCAGCGTGTCGTCCAACTTGGAAATTTAAACAACCATTCTACTTTCACGATATACTCTTACGTTTATAAATATCATTATTCTACAAACCCTACAAAGGATCCCAAAAACAACCTGGAATATCGTTAAGGCTTTTGTTTTTTTTTTTTGGCTTTTTATAAAGGTACCTTATGAGGAAGAGCCTTTGGCGATTTCGGCTTCTGAATCACCGTGGAATGAATAAAGTGCGAAAAAAATTAAAAAATGAGAAACCTGCGAACGAAAATTGAAGAATAAGACAGTTGCGAATGAAAATTAAAGCTCGCAAAAAGTGTGAAAAAAAATTGAAGAATAAGAAAAGTGCGAAAAAAATTTTAAAAAATGAGAAACCTGCGAACGAAAATTGAAGAACACGAAAAGTGAGAAAAAATTGAAGAATAAAACAGTTGCGAATGAAAATTAAAGCACGCAAAAAGTGTGAAAAGAAAAAATTGAAGAATAAAAAAAGTGCGAAAAAAATAAAAAAATGAGAAACCTGCGAGCGAAAATTGAAGAACACGAAAAGTGAGAAAAAATTGAAGAATAAGACAGTTACGAATGAAAATTAAAGCACGCAGAAAGTGTGAAAAAAAAAAATTGAAGAATGAGAAAAGTGGGAATTGTGAAATTAGACGGTGTAAATTCAACATTTCATTGCAACATTTATCAGACATTATCAGATTGAAAAAAATTGGCATGAAAAGAAGAAAAAAAATTCATTGCCGTTGCATTTCCAAGATGTGAGAATATTAAACAATCGGACTGATACTGAAACTGGCAGATAGGAAGTAGCCGATTGTTACACTGGCGTCAACCGGCGTCGCTTGAAGTCTGGCACCCATTTTCAATGTCATACACGATTCGACGGCATTTAATATGAAATTTTCATTATTTCATAGATAAAACAGAGATGCAAATAAATTTTTCTATTTCACTGACCCATTATGAAAAATATGGAAAAGGGCTAAGTCGCAAGGCAATAATCTACGAGATATAATTTAATTACAGTTTGTTTCCCTTAATTTAAGTTTTTTAATTAAGGGCCATCGTCTATCGAATTGATTTTATTCCCATTTTCAGTAATCCACTATGAAGAAGATAATAATCTACGAGATGTAATTTAATTACATTTTGTTCCCCTTAATTTGAATTTTTTAATTAAGGGCCATCGTTTATCGAATTGATTTTATTCCTATTTTCAGTGATCCACTGTGAAGAAGATAATAATCTACGAAATGTAATTTAATTACATTTTGTTGCCCTTAGTTTAATTTTTTAAATTAAGGGCCATCGTTTATCGAATGGATTTTATTTCTATTTTCAGTGATCCACTATAAAAAATATAATAATCTACAAGATATAATTTGATAATAGTTTTTTCAGCATGCGCCTTCATAAGGAGCCAGTGAAATAGAAAAGAAAAACCAGATTTATGATAAAAGGCCCTCACTCGAAAAACTTAGATTGGAATTACGTTAAGTAATTCCCAGATAAACCCAGAAACCAAATATATAAAGAGTACATTTTTAAAAAACAAGAAACTTCGTATTTATTAAGTTACAATACTTTTCGGGTTATCGAGACGTCACTAAACCAAACAAAATTTAAGCAAACGGTTTATCTCAAAAACGGAACACCGTAGGTTCTTGAACTTTGGTACTTTTTCTGAGGGTATATAGTATCAGAAAACCTTCATATTCCAAAATTTTCAATTTACAAAAGGTCTTTTATGTAATTTGCAAAATTTGCAAAATAGTGAGAAAGCAAAACAAACAAGACATTATTTTTCAAAAATGCCTTATGTCATTTTGATTATCAGGGTGCTCTTAATTTTTGATTTCATTACGTTGAGCCAATATGAGCTGAGAGGCACGAGCTTTCGGTGGGCCAAAGGAGGACAAGCAGAATTTAAGTATTTAGGCCAACTTCACATGACTAGGGAACCATTCGTATTTGCGAATGAAAATTTGAGAGCGTGTGCGGGGCATGATTAACGATTCCGTTTTATGAGAACCGAGAGTGCTTGCAAGTTGACCCTTAAAACTTTAGCACAGTATGCATAGCCAAGTTCCCGCCCAACTTTATCTCATCTCATAGCTTATTTCATCAATTGACTCATTCAACGCTCAGCCACAGCCGATGACTCAACTCGAGGCTATGGAAAATTGCTATCACACCGCACACGTGTGAGATTATTCTCCGGAGTTCGCAAGCTCTCGGATCAATCTCGTTGCCGGTCCAGCGTGTCATATTAAATATTCATATCGACGTTGTAATTGGTTATTTTGGTGATTGGTCCGTTCACTGGTCAGCCACAAAATATGCAAAAAAAAATATATAAAGAAGGCGAAACATGTAATATATGGGGTTTTCCATACCCAATCGATCTAGGTCTGACCCTTGACGTCTTCAATTTCATCCCCGATTTTTTATGGTATTCTTCTATCTTCAAACAACATCCACGAATTTTATAAAAATTTTTTTTTAACAATTTGTATACTTATGATTATTTATAACGAAAATACTGAAGGCCATTTTTTTAATTCCGGGAAAATTCTTACTTCACTTCACTTTCCGGCTTTCAATTTTCACTTATTTTTCACGTCGCTACTGCAGCCGAGTTAATGGCTCAAACCGGAACCGGAAGTCCAGATATATATTTGTGTTAAAATGCAATGAAAATAGGGAACGATTTTTTTTTAATTCCAGGATTTGTGCATTAAATTTCAATCACATTTTCTTTACAGTATACACTTTCAGTCGAAAATTGGCTTGTGCGATAAAATAATCGCAGTAAATGACTAAAGAAAATAGTAAAATTGAAAATCGAATGTTTCGATGATGAAATTTCTCATAAATTCTCAAAAAGCTGTCGTCCATTCACTGGTGACTGTTCAATTATTGGTTCATTCCCCTTAAAACAATTTTTTTCTTCCTCCCGCGCGTCTCCCTTAAAGGTAAAGGTGTGAAGAAGGCCAACGCTCGGTTAATTAGATGATAGTAATTAAATGTGGTTGGATCATGAAAATGAACATTTAATCAAGCGGTTGGTCGCCCTACCCAATGTTTTTTATTTCCTGTGTCGTACCGGATACCCGAAAATAACTGGTAGTCATCCGAAATAGGCTGCTATAAAAAATTATGTGTGTACAATATTCCCCAAAAGACTCGTAAACTCTGTTGTCGTTATTACGTTTTTTTTGTAATTGTAATTTTTATTACAAGTATCAAGCGGAGAGCAGGAAGCTATTTTTACAGGGTTCATCTCTGCTGCAATAATTGTATGAAGACTTTTTACTACACATACCTAATTCATAAAAACTGTTTTTTTTTAAATCATGATATAGAACGTATTAAAAAGAAAAAAAAAATCGAGGTTACAATTAAGGCAAACAAAGGAAGTAAATGATATTTTTGTATCGGTTCATATAAATTTTACAAATTTATACGGTATATAGCAAAAGATAAAAGAACGTGATCGATATTTTGGTATTAAGACAAATTAAGAAGGCATAAAACTCAAATGCGGTACTTCTGCGATAATTGCATTGGACTAAAAAAATAACAGTATGAAAAAAGAAATACTCATAATTGAGTGTCATTCTACCTTAAAATTTCTGCCGGGAATATAATTCATTATTTGCACTTGTTGGTTGATCCAACTAAGCCTCCGGTTGACCAAACCAATTGTTCGACGGGTTCCATTATTCAGTTGGATAATCGTACGATTCCATTTGGTGTCTTAACCCATAGCGACTCAGTTGGTCGTTCCAATTGATTAGTTAGAGCCAGTTGAACGACCCAAGTGATTAATTAGATTAATAAACGAACCAGTTGAGTACCCAATCAATTGGTTCGATGGCTCAACGGATCAGGTTAGATAACCTAAATCACAAATTAGACTAAGCACTATATCAGTTGTGTGATCAAATCGAACAGTTGCGTGAATCAATCAATCAATCAGTTGTGTGACCCAATTAATAAGTTGGGAGAATCAATCAATTGGTTGGCTCAATTAATCAGTTGGATCGCCCAACTGATCAGTTTAGTGACGCCTGTAATAACTTGAGTTTCCTTCTAATCAGTTGCGGCTCCCAATTGTGCCATCGATGAATTGAGCAGTTCACGGGATGAACAACTTAATCTTTACGACTATCAGTTAATCGGTTGTCGATTGATGAGCGTGTAAAACAGAACCGAGCAAATGAAAATGGGTGCAGTGAGTAGGTATGCCCAATTGTCCATGTGCATAACTGAATTGTGCAGGAAATAGTGTTTCCCATTGCCGTAATAATTGGTCATTTAAGTGGAATAAATATAGACGAATTAGAAGTAAAGCAAGATTTTGGGGCTTCGGGGGTGGAGGAAAAAAAAAAAAAAGGTTGTTGAAGCCACCACGATTAAGAGATCAATAACGAAACGCGAAGCTGAGAGGACCGGGAATTGGTGCCCCACCCGTGTCGAGAGGAGAAACAGCGGATATAGTTTCGCGAGCAGCTTCCAGCTGAGGCTGGGACACTGCGACTGCTGGTATACTGCTCTCTCTCTCTCTCTCGCACATCGAGCTTGAAATTGGGACGAGAAACACGAGGCTCTCGTACCACCAACCTGACAATTCACGTTTCATTGTACCCAACGACGACACCGATTTATCCGTCAACCCACCATGCACCAATGACATCGTTAAACCAAATCGGATTTCCGTTAAATGCATCAAGCTTCCCGCGGCCCTCAACGCACAGTCAACGACACCCATACTCGTCATAAATTCTCCACTATATATATGTACATTTATATGTGTATATGTATTTATATATACATATATATGTATTAATACTACCGCTCGCCTGCACGTGCGGACATTCATGGTTTCTCATACTGGATATAAATATATCGCCTTCGAGGACGGTGATGCGAACCCGCGAATCTCAAGTACCATGAGCAACGCGGGCCGGTGCACTCTTCAGGATGTGCAATACGAAACCGCCTCTCGAGTCGAGCGACGCCGCCGGAATTTTCCGGTTGAATAACACACGTATATTTCATTTTTTATCCACTTCGCGTGCCCCCCTTTGAATAATATAATCGGAGCTAGATTTTTTATGAATGAAATGTACGTCATGGGGGAAGAAAATAATTTTTTTTTTTTTTTAAGACTGTCTTCAGGATCTTGGAGAAGAGTTTCAGGGCAAATGGTCGTTTTGAGTGTTATTAGGGTTTTTGTGGATTTTTTGTTTTTTTTTTTAATTACTAACATTTTGGAGAATTTGTGGTGCAAAAGGGAAATATAAGTGAGTATTTTTTATTTTAGAGCAGGTCTTGGGAAAATTAATTAAGATCGTTTTGCTTGCTTGAATGTCGAGATTTTAATTTTTGTAAAATGTTTGTGAAGACGATTTGAAGTTTAAATCGAAATTAAATTAGGGGCTTTTGATTTTCAACACGTTTTTGTGCCAGAAATTTAAGAAATGGGTTTGTGGATAAAAACTTCAGGTACCGTCACCTTAATTGTCGAGCAGATTTTTTTTTTACCGTGTATATCTATTCGTTAATGGTTCGGAATATGACGTAAAACGGATACAGATTGGCAATCGACTGGAATAAATTTGTACATTTTAATTAGACGGGTGTATATAAATGAATGAGCGTATACATTTCACATACATGCAGTAATTATTCCACGTAACAGATCAGGAAAGTACTATATACATCTAATATATATTTTGGATGACCGGATTTATGAAACTAAGTGTAATTCATATATACGGGGCATTCCATGACAAATCGGACAGTGAGATTTTTTTTTTTTTTGATTTTCGTAATTCTTGAAAATGAAAACAAAATTGACAAAAAACAAATTCGAAAATACTTGTAAATGTCGACCAGTTTTCAAGTAGTTGTGAGCGAAAAACTGAAATAGAGGGACTTTTGATGTACGCCCCCGCGAATTATTCTTTTTAGTTTAAAAAAATTCCGTGGGAAATAACGAAACTTAAGACCAGAATGACAATGGCAAGATCAAAATTCGCAAAGCTATAGCCAATCGAAGATCCGTTTTGACTTTATTTTTGGCCAGATCACGCATAACTATATGTTCTCGAAAAATTATATACATTTGCAAATTTATTTTATTATACATACGTATGTTATTTCATGCATTCTTATATCAACAATTATGCAGCTATGTCATCATCATCTAGTGAATTGTTAAGGCTTTACATAGGTCGACAATTTTCAAAAAATATTTTACAAAAATTTCTTTACATTTTGCAGATCTGTCAACAATTGAAGAAGAAATCGTGCCGAGCGTGAAGCAAAAAAAAAAGAAATACAGTTTTCTACAAAGTTAACACAGTAATTAACAATGTGTAAGATTTTTTTATCAATTTCTATCCCTCCTAAAAACAGTTTTTCTTTTTCATTTTGCAGATCTGTCAACAATTGAAGAAGAAATCGTGCCGAGCGTGAAGCAAAAAAAAAAAAAATACAGTTTTTTACAAAGCTCACAGTAATTAACAATGTGTAAGAATTTTTCTTATCAATTTCTATCCCTCCTAAAAACAGTTTTTCGTTTTCATTTTGCAGATCTGTCAACATTTGAAGAAGAAATCGTGCAGAGCGTGAAGCAAAAAAAACTGAAATACAGTTTTCTACAAAGTTAACACAGTAATTAACAATGTGTACGAATTTTTCTTATTAATTTCTATCCCTCCGAAAAACAGTTTTTCTTTTTCATTTTGCAGATCTGTCAACAATTGAAGAAGAAATCGTGCCGAGCGTGAAGCAAAAAAAAAAAAAATACAGTTTTTTACAAAGCTAACACAGTAATTAACAATGTGTAAGAATTTTTCTTATCAATTTCTATCCCTCCTAAAAACAGTTTTTCGTTTTCATTTTGCAGATCTGTCAACATTTGAAGAAGAAATCGTGCAGAGCGTGAAGCAAAAAAAACTGAAATACAGTTTTCTACAAAGTTAACACAGTAATTAACAATGTGTACGAATTTTTCTTATCAATTTCTATCCCTCCTAAAAACAGTTTTTCTTTTTCATTTTGCAGATCTGTGAACAATTGAAGAAGAAATCGTGCCGAGCGTGAAGCAAAAAAAAATGAAATACAGTTTTCTACAAAGTTAACACAGTAATTAACAATGTGTACGAATTTTTCTTATCAATTTCTATCCCTCCTAAAAACAGTTTTTCTTTTTCATTTTGCAGATCTGTGAACAATTGAAGAAGAAATCGTGCCGAGCGTGAAGCAAAAAAAAATGAAATACAGTTTTCTACAAAGTTAACACAGTAATTAACAATGTGTAAGAATTTTTCTTATCAATTTCTATCCCTCCTAAAAAGAGTCTTTATTTGGTGCGTTTTCGGTACCGCTGGACGTATGTAAAGCCTTGAAAGGAACTCCTGGTTAAGAGAACGTTGATACTTCACATGGGCACATGAAACTTTCGGCGGGGATTCCCCGTGTGCGATTAATTCATTAACTCACCCCTTCGGAGCTTGAGGGTGACTGGGTCCGAGGATAGCCGTAGACATTTGAGCACTGAAACGAAAAAAGAAGAAAAATGAGCAAGGCCGTTGATGCACTACGATGTATTTATTGGAGGCGGTAGAAAAGCGGAGTGAGTGTAATGCACGCGACGGCGTTGAACGAAGTATGTTCGAGGAGCCACGCGGCGCAACTGCTTCGGACCTAGAAGAGGAGGTTGCGCGTGGGTCGGCTACTCGGCTTTCGCTCGCTCGCTCGGCTGTGCCTTCTGTACATCCAGATGTACATCTCTATCTCACTCTGTCTGTGTGGATGTGGGAATGAAAGTGGAGGTAACGAGTCGCGGGAGTCGTGCGTTAGGTCAGGAAGTTTGCTGCTGCTGCTGCTGCCGTTGCAGCTCGCCGTAACCGTGTGTTCTGGCGCGTTACGAGGTAAAGCCTCTCCGACACTGCTCGCTCTTTCCATAGCTGATTTTCCGGCGAGCCAGGGCAATACGGGTCACTTAAGATTGCGACCATGACAATCTCAACCAAAACTCTCGGCTGCGCCCACATTTCCGAGAGCAATGTGTGGGTGTAATACACATTTTCGGGTAATTACTTAACGGTGTAAGAAACTCATTTATAAATGTATTATTGTCATTGATGCGAATGTAAAATTGTTATTGTTGCAAATTTAACATTGTAATTGATGCAAGGGTAAAATTGCAGTTGTTGCAAATGTAAAATTGTAATTGTTGCAAATGAAAAATTGTAGTCATTGCAAATATAAAATTATAGTCGTTGCAAAGGTAAAATTATAGTTGTTACAAATGTAAAATTGTAGTTGTCGCAAATGTAAAATTGAGGTCGTTGCAAATGCAAATTTGTAATTGGTGCAACTGTAAAATTGTAATTGTTATAAATGTAGAATTGTAATTGTTACAAATGTAGAATTGTAATTGTTACAAATGTAAAATTCCAATTTTTGCAAATTTTAAATTGCTGGACAATTTTAAGAAATTCATTAGTTTTTCATTAAATTGATGCATCGATTAATCGAAGACGTATTCATTAATGCACGGTATACTAAATACGTCATACGAGTCTTGCTTTTAATATAAATTAGCTTCAATTTCCCCACACATACATTGAATTTTTACTCGCTTTCGTAAATTAAATTGGATTCCCTACACAAGGCTAGTGAAAATATATTACACAGTCTTACTGTAAATTACTATACAGAATATGAATTTTCCAAATATTTTATACCATTTGGATTCAATTTACTCCAATGTTATAATTTTTCTATTTTTTAGGAAATGTCTGTGTTCATGAATCTTTTTGTTATCTCGTGGAAAAAGCTTTGCTTCAACAAAGTTAATAATAAAATCTTGCAAATTCGGTCTCATGATTTTTTTCACACGAACCTACGAGGTAGCTTTGTAAAAATAAAACAGCAATGAGGAAGTTGTTTGCAAGGTTCTACTTTCTAGTGAATACAAGGTGTCACTAAAAAAAAAAGGTTTCTATTAACAATAACTTTATATTACTTAGGAATAGGAGTGGCTCGTATTACCCCCTTATTCGCATTGCCTCTATCTCGCAATATTGCTGGAATCCAGTACTACAGCATCAGCGTCTGACGTGTGCCACCTCCCAGTATTATGCTATACAACCATGTGAGGAAAACGAGTTTTCTAGCATCTCGACTTGATCCTTCGACTAGGATGAGTTTTGCGAAATTACGTACAGTCCAGGAGGTAAAACTGACTCGACGTGAAATTAACATTTCCGGTGTAATGTGACGACGTGTGTCTAACGAATTTTAGGTGTAATGCCGACGTGTGTCTAACGAATTTTATGTGTCTCAAAGTAAATAGCTTGTTCTCGGATATTAAAACGCTACCACAAGAGAGAAATAATTCGAGCCTCGACATTTTCTCTCGTTTGGATGCACTATATGCAGGTCAAGGTTCAATCATCCCGAGGTGATCTCGTTATCAAGGCCTCGTGAGATGGGCTCACCGATCTTAAAAAGGTTCTGGAATTTTAAGGTTGCTTTATACAAGCTATTTGTAAAATTCGAATCCAAAAAGATCGATTTCAATACGTTTTTTGAATAAAAAAAAAAATTTTTGGTATCCGTATAAACTATCCTTAGAAACGTGAAAATGCATTATTTATTGTCAATCTGCCATAAGAAGTAATGTTATATGGTATGAATTAGAAAAATGTATTTTTTGGAAACCAAGAAGATAAACTTGCTCAATCTTTGCAATTAATGTACCAATAAACTTTTGAAGACGCCCTGATCAGGGCGAAACGTAAAGTTTTAAAACTAAAAAAACTTGAAAAGCCGTCATTCGCCGAAGCTTCCCAACATATACCATTCTCACAACGGCTAAAACAACATTTCACCTTCTTTGCAATTAAATTCAGGTTATTCGATAACGGGTATTCAAAAAACCAGCATCTATTTCTTCTTACTGTTTTTACGCTCGACCCTCCTTAAGAATTTAATTATAAACTATCCTTAGAAATATGAAAATTCATAATTCATTGTCAATCTGCCATAAGAAGTAATGTTATATGGTATGAATAAGAAAAATGCATTTTTTGGAAACCAAAAAGATAAACTTGCTCAAACTTTGCAATTAAATTCAGGTTCTTCATGTCAACGGGTATTCAAAAAACCAGCATCTATTTCTTCTTACTGTTTTTACGCTCGACCCTCCTTAAGGATTTAATTACATGGTTTATCCGTATGAACTATCCTTAGAAATATGAAAATTCATAATTCATTCTCGATCTGCCATAAGAAGTAATGTTACATGGTATGAATAAGAAAAATGTATTTTTTGGAAACCCAGAAGATAAACTTGCTCAAACTTTACAATTAAATTCAGGTTCTTCATGTCAACGGGTATTCAAAAAACCAGAATCTATTTCTTCTTACTGTTTTTACGCTCGACCCTCCTTAAGAATTTAATTATAAACTATCCTTAGAAATATGAAAATTCATAATTCATTGTCAATCTGCCATAAGAAGTAATGTTATATGGTATGAATTAGAAAAATGTATTTTTTGTAAACCAAGAAGATAAACTTGCTCAAACTTTACAATTAAATTCAGGTTCTTCATGTCAACGGGTATTCAAAAAACCAGCATCTATTTCTTCTTACTGTTTTTACGCTCGACCCTCCTTAAGAATTTAATTATAAACTCTCCTGAGAAATATGAAAATTCATCATTCATTCTCAATCTGCCATAAGAAATAATGTTACATGGTATAAATAAGAAAAATGTATTTTTTGGAAACCCAGAAGATAAACTTGCTCAAACTTTACAATTAAATTCGGGTTCTTCATGTCAACGGGTATTCAAAAAACCAGCATCTATTTCTTCTTACTGTTTTTACGCTCGACCCTCCTTAAGAATTTAATTATAAACTCTCCTGAGAAATATGAAAATTCATTATTCATTCTCAATCTGCCATAAGAAGTAATGTTACATACTATGAATAAGAAAAGTTAATTTTTTGGAAACCAAGAAGACAAACGTGCTCAAACTTTGCAATTAAATTCAGGTTCTTCATCGACCCTCCGTAATATCTAATGCATTACCATCGCTAAGAAACACAGCCTCTCCGAATCGCGTTGCTGAGAAGTAAGAGCATTTTGCTCGAGTAGAGAACTTGGCTCGGTTGTCTCCGATTCTCTGGGTCAACACAATGAGGCTCTGAGATTCTTTGGAGACGTGGTTGTGGCTCGGAAACCACAAGGACAATGCAACAACGGGCTGTGCATTCGTGTATGAGTTAGCGTTGCATTTGCCGCATATCTATAGTGAAGAAATGCGTTGCCACGGTGAGTATAGACTGGCGATCGATGCCACCGTTAAAACTGTGGGCCAAGCACGCAGACTCTCCGACTTTTCATTCAAAGTTGTCGACAATTACCCGAGTGTTCACTAAAAAAAAAAAAAAAGGCAGGGGGATGGAGGACAGAATGGATAGAGAGGCCAAAGCCTCACTGTGTTCACGGCGATTTTTTACGAGAGGGAGGAACGTGAAGAACGTGTTTAAGGAGCTTTTTATCGATAAAGCGATTACATCGAGTTGCACAGTGTCCCAGGGGATGCACAGCCAATAATCGGCAGTTAAGCCAGTAATGTGAAAAGTACTCGGGATTCGGAAAATAATTATTTGTCAGCGAGCTTTCGGTATTTTTAATTTCGGAGTCTAGTTTTATTTTTTGCTTCCTCATGGAGGAAGCTTTGATTTCGAAAAAAAAAAATTTCGTCGTTGAGATGTTTATGTTAGGATACTAAAAATGGTCCAAAACGTCGAAAAAGGGGTTTGGAAAAATTGTCCGGATGTATTTGTGTGTGTGTGTGTTTTTTTTTTGAAAAATTTAATTTTGCAGATAAAATTTCAACGAATCGACTGAAATTTTTTACACAGGAATAATAACAGTCAGCCTCGCTACGTGACAAATTTTGTGTCTGTATTCGAAATACAAACAAGCGTACGTAATGCAGAAAATAATTATTTGAAGGTTCTGAATTTTCAATTGCAAGTTCTTCAGTTCATTTTTCGCTTTTTTATAAAGGAAAGCTTTGTTTTTGTAGAACAAATCGTTTTGGCACTTTTCGTGTCAGAATATGAGTATACGCATTGTGTATATGACTTTTCTTTTTTTTGCTTCGTTATAGAGGAAGCTCTTTTTTTTTTTGTGGAAAATTTGTTTTCGACATTTTCATGACAGGATATGGACATACCCACGCGGTGTGCATTCGTGCATGTGAGCGTTTGTTAACCAAGAATTTTTTTCTGCCTTGATTCCAGTGAATGGGACTATTGCATTTTTCCCCTGAATCCAATCAATATTTATTTTTGTGCACTAAAGGATACGTGCATTGAAAATATTTTATTCCGTTCAAATAAATTTTTAGTTGCCAGACTATATTAAAAAATCGTTTGTTAAATAATTCAGGAACTTGAAACCATCAAGTTGCAAAGACACAATAAAAAAAAAATTCCCTGGATAATATACTTTTTTTAAAATCTTATATTTAAACCTCATTAAGAGAACATAACGAGCATAATTATTCTGTATTTTTTTTGAAGACATACAGTGCACCAAAATAGTGTGAGGCAAAAAGTAAAATTAAAATTACAATTAAAACAAAAAGTAAACCTATTATGTAATAAGACTAGGTGGAAAATGCAACGACGTACGAGATATAATTTAATTATAGCTTTTTTAATTGCTTCCAATGTAAGTTTATTAACTGAACTTAACTTTCTATCCAAAGGATTTTTTTTCTGCATCCTTCGACCCATTACAAAGTACGCAAAAGAGCGAACCTTGTAAACGTTACAATGTGCAAAAGTTAATTTGCTTTCGTGAACTTTTTGTCCGAAATGTTCATGTTAATATATGCAGAACAGTCCAAAACATCGAGAAAAGTGGTTTAGAAAAAATGGCCGTCTAATTTTAGATATTAGAATATTTTTTAAACAATTTTTTCTAAATGAAGGTTGTCCTCTGTTTTTGAAAACCGACTTTTTTTCAATATTGTCCGACCAATTATAAAAAAAGTGTGCAAAGTTGGTAAACGCAATCGAGCACGTGATATAATATTCACAGTCTCAGTTCTGAAAAATGAAAAAACGTCAAAAGCAGACTTTTTAAAAGCAATAATATGATCAATACCGAATATATAATAATTTCCTTCTTTCGGCTCCCTTAAGAGGTCAAGCACGTGATTGTGAGGCCACTTTGTGGAGAACAATCATTCACGTTTTCCGGCACTTGAGGAAAGTTGAGAGAGACACGCAGTGGAGCCTTAATGCAGGTAGTTTGGCTAGCCTCGGATCTATAAACTAGACAAAAATAGTCTAACCGCCAGAAGCGAAAAGCGATAAATCTTCCATAGCCTGCTTACGGATTCTATTCTCCTTCGTATTATCCAGTTGAATTTCGAGAGCCATTTCAAAGTGTTGCACACATGCGGAAGATGCAGCGATAGTTGATGGTCGATGAACAATTTTGTGACTTCAAAATGTAAAATTAGAGAATATGGAACCAGACATAACCGCGCACGTAATCACCTAATCCGTTTGTAAAGTGACGTGTGCAAAAGAGTCGATGGAGTGGATCGAGTAAGGCAGGATCAATAAATAGGCACATCAAAGTGGATATGAAGTCGAAATCCATTGCTCAATGTTTCTCAAGCTTCCAATACGAAATGTGTGAAGCGGAAATTCCGGTGAATCTATTATAGGCTGTTTATTCTTCAATAATTCTGAATTGGGAAAAATAACAGAGATTTTTATGATTATTTTATTTTAGGGTGAATGTTATTATTAATCATTATTTCATACACCAGTTTTGGAAATTTAATATCGCTTGTCACAGTGAATTCACAGTCTATTTTATCAGTCAACACACTAAGAAAAAAAAAAACTACTCCAAATTTAATGTACATGTACTGGAAGTTATTATTCATAAATTTATTTGTGGTACTGTAATTTTAATAATTTACTTTAATTTTCCTGTAAACGTATTTCTTTTTTTTATTTTGTTTAATTCTACTGTAGAGCAACTTCATTTATTTTTTCTTCAATTTCCTTCAATTTCATTGCAAAAGGTACCTCAATTTTACATTACAATTGTACATTAGACTTAATTGACGAGTTTATGAATAAAAACGTTCAGTCATTTAGTTACAGTGCATATGTGACGTAATGGATAAATAAGTCTATCTGAATAGCATCTTTAATTAAGTAAATTTCCTCGGAGTCCCAACCACAACGAGTTTCTTCATGAGCCTCAAGCTGTTGAGGATTGCATTCCGTGATTGGTTATTGGTCGTTATTTATTATCCTGCCTATGGGCAGGACAATAAATAAATCAATGAAAGCGTGGAATCCTATGCATAACATAGAAGCTCTCATAGAGAGATACTTGATGAATCGATGCTTCAATCTAATATGGTAAATGAAGTAAAATCAAATTCATCGATATTGACGTCATCATCGATCACTTCTCGTTTAATTTTTGATCTTGTGGCAATAACCACAGCAGCAGCGGCAAATATTTCTCAAGGTTTGAAGCACAAAGTTATTCGGGCTCATTGTTAAGCAAAACAGAAGGAGAAAAGTACCGGGAAATTGGACGAATTGCCTAGGCAATATTCGCAAGAACGAACTCGAGCTATTTCTCCCACGAGAAGCACGACGAGAAAACGGTTCAAAGTCTCATTAATAAAATTCACAATAATAATAACAGTTGGGTCCGACAGAAAAGTAATTAGCCCACCTTCTTTAGTGGTGAATCGGTTGACGTCGACCTCATTTACCCTGAGAATAACATCGCCAGCTTCGACCTGAAACAATGAGGAGACAAAATTTAATGAAACGAGCGGTGCGATTAAATTTAATTGATATTGCGAACAATATGAAGCACTTATCGGGTAGCGATGTCATTTTGAATAAAATGTCAAGAGTAAGAGGATGTTCACTTCGAGACACGATGAAAATAGAACGTAGAAAACGGACGTAAAGTGGGACTTTGCATATGGCTTCGTCATTGACTCTTATCTTCCGCAAAGCCGCCTCCGTGAGAAAGTCTCTTCATTTTTTTTTTTTTTTTCACTTTCTCATTGAGTTGGCTTTTTAAGAATTCAAGTAAATTATTGACAAAACCGTGTGTAAAGTTGTACTTTACATACGCATTTTAATTGATACATTTTTTTAATTTCAGGTTTATAGCAATTTGAGCCATCGAGACATAAAATTCGATGACAAATTGATGAAAAGATAAGGAAAAAACGAAAAGTCGATACATAATTGTAATCAATCAAACTGCTTCGGCGATCATCACTAATTTTTGTACATTTCAGAGATATGTCCATATGATTTTAAAATAGAGTGTAAACATTTTGATAGCTGCATAAAATACTAGTTTTCATTTAGATATTGGAAGAAATTATGGGGAAAAATTGGAGAGATAATTCATGCATCACTTTCTTATTGTATTACCATGAAATATTATTTAAAAATAATTTTTTCTAATTACGTAGATGCTATTGGATGCTGTAAAATTAATTTCGAGCTGATATAAGTACTTGGGATCTGAAAATTGCCATTTTAGTTATCGATCCCATAAGTTTAGAAATGCCATGAAACGTGGACATCGTTTGGTCCCGGGCTGATTGGGATATTTTTTCACGACGCGAAAAATTTCGAGCTGATCTACGTAATCGTGATCTGAAAATTGCGATTCCAGTTATCAACACCATAAATCTAAAAATGCCATGGAACGTGGACATTCAGTCGTTTCCGGCTGATTAGGCTATCGTTTCACGGCACAAAAAAATTTTGAGTTGATCTATGTAATTGAGATTTGAAAATTGCGATTTCAGTTAACGATCCCATAAGTTTAGAAATGCCATGAAACGTGGAAATCGTTTGGTCCCGGGCTGATTGGGATATTTTTTCACGACACGAAAAATTTCGAGCTCATCTACGTAATGAGATGAATTACGTATAATTGGAATCTGAAAATTGCGATTCCAGTTATCAACACCATAAGACTAAAAATGCCATGGAACGTGGACATTCAGTCGTTTCCGGCTGATTAGGCTATTTTTTCGCGGCACAAAAAAATTTTGAGTTAATATATATAATTGAAATTTGAAAATTGCGATTTCAGTTAACGCTCCAATAAATTTAGAAATGCCATGAAACGTGGACATTCGTTGATCCCGGGCTGATGGGGACATTTGTCGACGCCCTGAAAATTTTCGAGCACATCTGCATAATTTCGAAAGTTTAGTCCTCGGATCACAATCGCTGCACGTCACCATCATAAAATGACACCTTTGATCATGTATCTGATCGTATCACCATCTTCATTCCTTCAAGCCCTAAGCATGTACAATTCTGCCCTAATACATAAAAACCCTTCGCTCCCCCCATCCCTTTCACCAATTTTGAGCGCACTTATCCAAAAATCTCGAAGACATCATACCCCCCCAAAAAATCAGGACCATCAAGATCACGAGAGAAATCGACTTGTGGGAGTGGACATCGAAGGCATTTATGGCAACAAGAACATAGTCACATAAAATGCCAAGTTGTTCGCTCCGCCTTCCGACAGTTCAACGCCATTTCGACTCCGCACTCGTCCATCACCTACTTCCATTCACCTCTGCTATAACGTCTGCTCTTTATCTTTCAGTTTTTTTTTTTTTTTTTTTTTTTCAACCTACTCCTGAAAGAGGAACGTCACAGACGGGAGTGTAACCGGGGATATGTCTCGAGGGAGTTGGGAGGGGGGCGTGTTGGGTGGGGGGGTCGAGTGCAGGGGCATTGTCTGGGTCGGTAAGTGCACGACGTGACAGTCATGTACACGCGGTGTTGCTCCTTCATCTCCACGTGTTCACTTTTACGTACGTGAAAGCTGTGTGCAAAGCTCAATGCTGTGTGGATGGAAGCCGCATCCATTAAAGCCTACCAACGCAACGCCTCGATTCTATAGTTATACTTTATAGTCATGGAATAATAATAATATAGGGAAAGCCTGAGATCAGGCACTCTCGATAATCGAAGCGCTCAGACTCACCTTCCCAATGGGGAAGCGGAATATGCATGAAGACAGAACAGAGGCTTACGGCCATTAGGTGGAAGTAGCAAGAAGGAAGTTCAGGAGGCGCACAGGTGAGATTGTCTCCGAGGCTTGGACACACCTGTGCTGGGCCCAACGAGATTTCTCGGCGGTGCAGTCACGTGAAATGAGGACCTCTGAGAGAAACAGGGTTCATAGTAACGTTGGCTCGAAGGCACTACCCATGGCCATGGTTTTCATATGGTTTTCTATGCAATGACGGTGACCGTGGTGGTTTACCGGAATACCGGACAAAAATGTACTGGGGTAAAGAGAAGTACCAGGGAAAAAAATCCCGAAGAAGCAATTTCTTGGAAAAAAGTACCCAGGAAAAAGAAGTAACAGGGAAAAATGAACCAGCGAAAAAAAAGTCCCGGAGAAGCAATTTGTTAAATAAAAAGCCCTCGGCACAAAAAAATGTACTGTAACTCAAGAACTGGTTAACCGGATGTGCAAAAATTTGCTATACAAGTGCAGTAGCAGTCTCTATTTAGTTACTGCAATTTATAGAAAAATGTATGCTCGATTGTATAGGATTTTATGGGACTTTACAGGATTGTGTAGGATTTACAGAATTTGTAAGGTTTGTAGACATTTATAGGATTTCATAGAATTTTACTGGATTTATAGGATTTTGTAAAATATTTTTGCGGGGTACTTAAAAAAAAATGTTGTACATTTCGAAACACCGGATTGATTCGGTTACTTTAGTTACTTTAGTTACTGCAATTTATTAAAAAATGTATGCTCAATTGTATAGGATTTTATGGGATTTTACAGGATTGTGTAGGATTTACAGGATTTGTAAGGTTTGTAGACTTTTATAGGATTTCATAGAATTTTACTGGATTTATAGGATTTTGTAAAATATTTTTGCGGAGAACTTAAAAAAAATGTTGTACATTTCGAAACACCGGATTGATTCGGTTACTTTAGTTACTTTAGTTACTGCAATTTATTAAAAAATGTATGCTCAATTGTATAGGATTTTATGGGATTTTACAGGATTGTGTAGGATTTACAGAATTTGTAAGGTTTGTAGACTTTTATAGGATTTCATAGAATTTTACTGGATTTATAGGATTTTATAAAATATTTTTGCGGAGTACTTAAAAAAAAAAAGTTGTACATTTCGAAACACCGGATTGATTCGAGTCAAATTTAATACCAATCATGGTTCATCGATGGTCGTGCGTAAAATGATAGCTGAATATATCGATATCCTAGGGAGCGATAAAATGTGTTTTTTAATTTCAAACTTCCATGAAATGTAACCCAAACATTGTTATATGATAGTCAACTTGTGTGCCAAATAAAAGCACGACATCTGGAAAATTACGACGTCAATCGTGCCAACAAGAAATTTGGCACATGCAGACCCACACATACAGAAATTTTCTTCTAAACCACTTTTATCGACGTTTTACATCATTCTGAGTGAACACAATGCGTTGAAGTAGTTGAATTTTTTTTTTCTCCGTTGATATTTTTAAATTTAGTTGCACTTGAGTGTGATAAAAAAAACTGCTTTTACGCATCAGTTAAAAAATTCAAGTTCAGAATCACGAAATGACTTCATTTTGAAATGCGGTTAAATCAGAATTGTGGTATCTATCGATTAAAAAAAAGGGTAATTTTAGAAAAAAAAAAATTCAATGAACACAAAGTTTCCTCTATGAGGGAGCAAGAGAAAACTATTTAATCAACACGTTTACTAAGTACACTTTTTTAAATTCCCTTTAATTGCATTGCAAAAGTACGTTCATTTTATTTAATGAAAATTTAATCAACGAGTTAACGACAACAAAATTTCGCGTCTTTTTGAAAACAGTGCAAGGCCATACCTCTTGTAGCAGAGGTCGATATTCCACATAATCAAACCGGTCACCACCTCCACGAGGATCGTTGTCACAATCTCGAAGTGGCGCAGAACAGCAATGACGAAGCCAGCCGCAACAATAGTCGCGAAAGGGTAGACAACATTTGATCCGAGAGGAAGGAAAGGCCATGTCCTTGCCAGGTGTGAAGACACGACGAGGATGTCGGTCTTCAGGAATGCATTTCGATGAGTCAAGACATTCTGATGATGTGGCCGCACTGTGTCGCCTGGGCAAGACAATACTGACCACTGATGTTTTGCGTCTATCGCATGGCTCCGAAGAAGAAGTCGTTCGGATGTTTTGCGAGGCAGCCTCGGCGACGACGGCTGCCAGTATTATTTTTATCCCCGGTCGACGAGGCTGACGTCGTCGTCGCCTTCGCCGATCTGACATTGACTTTCATCGGTTGGGCGGCTGAGGTGGTGAACCTTCGGGAAAACGTCCTAGACGTTTCTCTTCCTTCTGGGCTGCAGATGTGTCACGATGAATTTTCATTTAAATACGCGAGAGAGGATAGTGATGCTGACTGATCGTAGCGAGGCCTTAAAAGCTGTCGTTAAATACGTTTGCGAGATGAGGACGAGGCATGACTGGGGTAGACGCGCCGGAATAAAGTCTTTAAGTAGCCGCCTCGCGTCATTTTGAAGGCAAAAGAGCGCCCATAACCCTGGGACGGCTTCCCTTTGTGCGGGTAACTGCAAAGGGGTGAGAGTGGACGTGAGGTAAACGAACATCGACGACGAAACTAAGCGATGATGAGATCCCGTCGACTTACTGCCCTCAGCGCCCTCCCCCTTTCTCCGCGCCCTTCGCTTAATCTCCTCTTTCCGTTCACGCCGCTTCTTTCGAGTACCTGAGGAATCCTCTTCTCTCTCTCTGTGTTGAATGATCGATTATCAGTAGGGCTTACGTTACGACTGTGTTGGAAGTTGGTTGGGATGATGGTTACGTCCCTTTCGAATGTAATCTGTTTTCGTGGATCTTGGGGTTTACAGGGAGTTAATGTGCCCATTGAAAGTTTAAGACTTGCGGCTTCAAGTATGTCAACGTGAAGATCGTATTTCGCGGGGTTATTGGATTGTGGTAACTGATGATGGGTTAAGAGACTCGAGTCACCTTAAAAATCGTGAAAAATGGTGTTGGTCGTCAAAGGTAAGATAATACAGGTAACTTAGGCAAAATAACATTAAATGAAGTAATACGTTCATAGATAGTGATCTGTTTGCGTGGAATTGGTAAAAGGGTTTTATTGAACTTTAATGATTCGGTACATCGGTCGTAGCCGTGTCAGGAATCAACCCTTTGGCGGCAATGATCTGAAGTCTTGAAAGGCCCTGTTTTTTGTGAGGGCCCTAGGGATCACCACACGTGGATCATTCCAAGTCCCACAAGGGCCCTTAGGACCAGTTTCTCCAAGTCTCCCAATGACCTCCAAATCCGAATTTTTCTTAGGCCCTAAAAACTTCTGATTGATCTGGATTGTTATTGGTCACCGATGGCCTCGGAACCGGGATTGTTCCGAGTCCCCCAAAAGCCCGCAAGTCTGGATCTTCCAAGTCCCCAAGGGCTTACCAAGCCCAGACTGTTTCAAGTCCTCCAAGGACCTCTAAGTCCGAATTTTTCTTAGGCCCTAAAAACTTCTGATTGATCTGGATTGTTATTGGTCACCGATGGCCCCGGAACCGAGATTGGTCCGAGTCCCTCAAAAGCCCGCAAGTCTGGATCTTCCAAGTCCCCAAGGGCTTACCAAGCTCAGACTGTTCCAAGTCCTCCAAGGACCTCTAAGTCCGAATTTTTCTTAGGCCCTAAAAACTTCTGATTGATCTGGATTGTTATTGGTCACCGATGGCCCGGGAACCGGGATTGTTCCGAGTCCCTCAAAAGCCCGCAAGTCTGGATCTTCCAAGTCCCCAAGGGCTTACCAAGCCCAGACTGTTTCAAGTCCTCCAAGGACCTCTAAGTCCGAATTTTTCTTAGGCCCTAAAAACTTCTGATTGATCTGGATTGTTATTGGTCACCGATGGCCCGGGAACCGGGATTGTTCCGAGTCCCTCAAAAGCCCGCAAGTCTGGATCTTCCAAGTCCCCAAGGGCTTACCAAGCCCAGACTGTTTCAAGTCCTCCAAGGACCTCTAAGTCCGAATTTTTCTTAGGCCCTAAAAACTTCTGATTGATCTGGATTGTCATTGGTCACCGATGGCCCGGGAACCGGGATTGTTCCGAGTCCCTCAAAAGCCCGCAAGTCTGGATCTTCCAAGTCCCCAAGGGCTTACCAAGCCCAGACTGTTTCAAGTCCTCCAAGGACCTCTAAGTCCGAATTTTTCTTAGGCCCTAAAAACTTCTGATTGATCTGGATTGTTATTGGTCACCGATGGCCCGGGAACCGGGATTGTTCCGAGTCCCTCAAAAGCCCGCAAGTCTGGATCTTCCAAGTCCCCAAGGGCTTACCAAGCCCAGACTGTTTCAAGTCCTCCAAGGACCTCTAAGTCCGAATTTTTCTTAGGCCCTAAAAACTTCTGATTGATCTGGATTGTTATTGGTCACCGATAGCCCCGGAACCGGGATTGTTCCGAGTCCCTCAAAAGCCCGCAAGTCTGGATCTTCCAAGTCCCCAAGGACCTCCAAGGTCGGATTCATCTTATTCCCTAAAAACATCTTAGCCCGAATTGTTTTTGGTCTCGATGTTATCCGGGGTTATTTTACCTAGGACAATAGGTGCCTTGGTCTTGTTCAGCAAATATCTTTCAGCATTTTTTGTCCTGGTACGTATCTTGCGTAATATTTAGTAGAAAATGGTGTTAGGGCAAATGCAGGAGGTGAATACGATGTGCCTTAATTCTATCAGTGAAATCGTTTCAGTAGTTGAATATTATTTAGGATTGGCCTTTCGTATAGTTTAGAGGTATTGCGAGATGATATTCTATCAGGAGACGGTAGATGCTTTAGCCTAAGTCGTTTTCTATGGTTGAGGGTTTACGTTGAAAATTTGTCTCGAGATGCAAAACACACGCCGAGGTTTTATTTGACATTATTTGTGTGTCAATTTGCATGTCATAGGAGTCAGAAGCTTTTTTGAAAATTGAACGTAGCGAAATGAAATCCTCTTTCAGCTTACTGTTTTGTTTTCAATTGACTGGGAATGTCTTTTATGAATAAAAACAAAAAACAAAGAGACCGTCGCCATAACCGGAGAAAGTTCCCCAAAAATTAACAAAATATATCGAGCCGAGCAAAGCTTTGGGCTTAATTATTTTCACGGCTTTGAAATAAAAAGGACAACTGATAAAATGGTGTTTCTGCCATCAGTTCCACGTTCCGCTATATTGAAATTTTTCCAACCAGCCCCTCGTCAATTTTCCTGCCGGCGCAAAACGATCCGTGACAATAATTTTGTTACGTCCCGGTAACCGTGGGAGAGTTATAACGACACGATCGCCCGCACGATATTGCGAATTAATTAAATCGACCATGAGAGACCACGTAATATCGAGCTTTTGTGACTGCACCGAGAATCGGAGATCCGGCGAATGGCGATAGAGGAGAGCGAGCCACGCGCAATGTATTCCCTCTCCTCGGCTCTTCCTCTCATCCGGAAATTGAATCTTCCCACGGGCTGCACAGAGAGATGACGAGAGGGCGCAGAGGGCAAGCAAAAGGGCGTATAGACGGAAAGAGGAATGGCCGTCATATCGTGGCGACGAAAACAAGCCTTCCCGAAATGGCTTTTCTCGAGCCAAAGAAAATAACCTCCAGCCTCGAGACTTTATTGCGTCTCTTCTTATTTATCGTTTTCGGATAGATGTATAAATATCGAGACGAAAATCTAGCCTGATATCAGTTTATCTTAAATTACTCGAGAGCGAGTCCGCCGATTATTGACCGTTGCTTATAACTTACATCGTCCATTTCGCTGTGACTTTGCCGATGTCGAATGTACCGTGAAAGATAGTTGCTTAATTTTTTTCCGATTTTTCTACCTCGCGGAGGAAGCTTTCTTTTCGTGACATTTTCCTTTCTTCGAGATTTTCATGTCGGGACACTCAAAATGGTCTAAATCGTCGAGAAAAGTGGTTTAGACAAATGTGTGTGTTCTTTCAATGTTGTGCAATCGGAATGGCACCCCACAGAGACTTTGAAATCTCATCCAGGGTCGAAATGTGGGCCTTTCTCCCTTGGACTCAAAATGTGCCATTTCCTCGGGCTTAATGATGACCGATTCTTGAAAAATGACCGTTACGAGAATATAACTATCTTGTCTACTGATTCTCACGACTGAATTCTTCTTGATAACGATTCAAGGACGGACTTTGCGCAGATGGTAGGCCTTTCTGCTTATGACTCAAAATGTGCAACAATGTGCCATGTCCTGGGGTTTGATGACGGCCGATTTTCGAAAAATGACCGATACGAGAATGTAACAATCTTGTCTGCTGATTCTCATGGCCGAATTCTCCTTGATAACGATTCAAGGACGGACTTTGCGCAGATGGTAGGCCTTTCTGCTTTTGACTCAAAATGTGCAACAATGTGCCATGTCCTGGGGTTTGATGACGGCCGATTTTCGAAAAATGACCGATACGAGAATGTAACAATCTTGTCTGCTGATTCTCATGGCCGAATTCTTCTTGATAACGATTCAAGGACGGACTTTGCGCAGATGGTAGGCCTTTCTGCTTTTGACTCAAAATGTGCAACAATGTGCCATGTCCTGGGGTTTGATGACGGCCGATTTTCGAAAAATGACCGATACGAGAATGTAACAATCTTGTCTGCTGATTCTCATGGCCGAATTCTTCTTGATAACGATTCAAGGACGGACTTTGCGCAGATGGTAGGCCTTTCTGCTTTTGACTCAAAATGTGCAACAATGTGCCATGTCCTGGGGTTTGGTGACGGCCGATTTTCGAAAAATGACCGATACGAGAATGTAACAATCTTGTCTACTGATTCTCATGGCCGAATTCTCCTTGATAACGATTCAAGGACGGACTTTGCGCAGATGGTAGGCCTTTCTGCTTTTGACTCAAAATGTGCAACAATGTGCCATGTCCTGGGGTTTGATGACGGCCGATTTTCGAAAAATGGCCGATACGAGAATGTAACAATCTTGTCTGTTGATTCACATGACTGAATTCTCCTTGATACCGATTCAAGGACGGGCTTTGCGCAAATGGTGGGCCTTTCTGCTTTTGACTCAAAATGTGCAACAATGTGCCATTTCAAGGGGTTCCATGATAGCCGATTTTCGAAAAATGACCGATACAAGAATGTAACAATCTTGTCTGCTGATTCTCATGACTGAATTCTCCTTCATACCGATTCAAGAACGGGCTTTGCGCAAATGGTGGATCTTTCTGTTTTTGACTCAAAATGTGCAACAATGTGCCATTTCTTGGGGTTTGATGACGGCGCCGATTTTCGAAAAATGACCGATACGAGAATATAACTATTTTGTCTGCTGATTCTCATGACTGAATTCTCCTTGATACCGATTCAAGGGCGGGCTCTGCGCAAATGGTGGGTCTTTCTGCTTTTGATTCAAAATGTGCAACAATGTGCCATTTGCTGGGGTTTGATGACGGTCGATTTTCGAAAAATGACCGATACGAGAATATAACAATTCTGTCTGCTGATCCTCATGGCCGAATTCTCCTTGATAACGATTCAAGGACGGGCTCTGCGCAAATGGTCGGACCCCAGCATACTCATGACTAACGGGGGCGCACGTACACACTCACATTGGCATCAATATTATTATGGTCCACAGTACAGCTGGTGCAAGTTTACGGCGTGCGAGAGAACGAGAAGGAGGAGGAGGATAGCGAGTGCAGCCTGCTCGCCACGTAACCAGACACCACCTCAATTTTTTTACGCAACTCAGTGCCCGTTACGTTAACGATGAACTTCCGAGTGCTCGAGACCACGTCAAAGAAGCAGTGGAGAAAAATTTGCGCTTTTTCAGATTGGCCTTGAGATAATGGCAATTAAAAAATTTGCACAGTAAATCACCAATTTTACGTCTCTCGACATCAAGAACCCAACGTACTTTAGCATGCATTTTTTTTTCCGATAATTAATTATTTTTTTAGTTGTTTAAAAAATTATCCGAGCTCGGCTTATGTCGTCACGGGTTCGAAAGGGTCACAGACGCCAGCTAAAAATTTTTCGCTTAATATATGTTATTTTCGGAGTCGGTTATTGATGAGTTATTTGCATAGACATTTTTTTCGTTTTTTTTTTTTTGCGACTGATAATTTAATAAACCCGGTTTCTATCACACAAAAAAATGTGTATCCAAATAGTCTATTGGTGTCTGACTCTGGAAATAACAAACATTAAGCGAAAAATTTTCAGCGTTTTAATAAAAATACACAATAAACAATTGAGCAAGGGGAGCTTTTTATAAACTCGTTTATTAAATCATTAGTCGATTTCTACCACCTTAACATTTTCAGATTTAAGCAATAGTTTTTTTTTTTTGCAAGCTAAAACTATTTTAACTAAAAATATGCCTTGACTTTAGAGTTTAGAGTTTAGAGATCATTAATCCGTATAATAGAATTAATCAGTGAATCGTCGCAAGTAAATGAATTTCTTATAGCATATGTATAAAAAATCCGACTTAAGCATTACCATTACAATTACGAATAACTATTTGAATTACTATTTGAAATGTTGTGAATTAATATGTAAAATATGAAAAAACTATTTGAATGTACATGAACAACTATACTTCATAGTTGATCAATTTGTCACAGCTTTCAATAAAATTAATCAGTGAAACGTCGCAAGTAAATGAATTTCCTAGAGCATATGTATAAAAAATCCGACTTAAGCATTACCATTACAATTACGAACAACTATTTGAATGTACATGAACAACTATGCTGCATAGTTGATCAATTTGTCACAGCTTTTAATAAACCTTTGATTATCCTTCGTGCAAGAAATAATGTCTTGACACTTAAAATCCTATAACAAACAGAAACGAGTATAAGCACTTCTTCATCATCATCATCATCATCATCATCATCTACGATTCTGAGGCTCGTTTCACTCATTCAATTATGGTATTTATAGCACAATGGCTTGGGATCTGAGATAAAAACGTTCGATGATGACTTTGTCCCGTGTACCCGTAGGAGAGAATCCATCCAAGTCTAATGACTTAATCGGCCGTGAGTCATGGGTTACGTGCCGCGGTCCGACAGGTGACGTGACTGCTCTTGTGGTTTGTTCTTCGAGGAAATGTACGGCCCTGGGGACAACGACAACGAGGACGACTCGCTGCTGGAGTCACGCGAGATTTAGGTGCTATAAGAGGGATAGAGTGCGATGGCGAGGGTGTCATTGACAAAGTGGCCCAACTATCAGGCCTGGCTCACGCACGCTTAAGACCACTACGAGAAGCAACAGAACTTGAGTTGTCAACACGATTGGAGTGCGTACACAAACGTGAGAGTCGATAACAAGAAGGGAGATCGAAGGTTCCGAGGGATAATAAGGGGAGGAAAAAAATTGCTGCTTGCGTATTCGCATCACGTGACTTTCTCATCTCATTTGTTAGTGAAGTTTTTAAGGTGAACCCAGTTAACATGGTACGCAGGGCGTTGTCATCACGGAAATCGTTGTCAATGAAATGAAATACTTCAGTTTCAATGACTTTTTTGTTTTGTTTTTGGAATCATATAAAAATCAATGAAAAGTGAAATCAATGCGCGAAAGCACAAAAGTTTTTATGAGATCCCTGCAGAATTTGAAGTATATTTGTAGCATATTTACGACGATTAATGTATTAAGTCAAGTATGTTCTTTCTGAGGTTTTCAGGTAGTGCCACTTTCTCCAGCACAGTTTAAAATTCTGAAACCTATGTATAGCCCTCAACGATTATGATTGCGCCTGAAATACAATTTTTTACCTCGCATGTTCATTTTCAGTGGAGCGACGCAAGAGAACCTAATATATTCCTTTAAGGGACTTGGGAAGCTCCAATTTCCGAAATATTATCGAGGACCTGCTTTTTTGTTTGCTCGGTAATATTTTGTTTTGCAAGCAGAAATATTATACGAGACAAATATTAATTAAAAAAAAAATTGACAGTACACTGCTATCAACTTTTACGTAGGAATGGAAGTTTGGACTTAGGATTTCCCTATTTTCTCTACATACTATCGAGGAACTGCTTTTTTGTTTGCTCGGTAATATTTTGTTTTGCAAGCAGAAATATTATACGAGACAAATATTAATTTTAAAAAAAATTGACAATACACTGCTATCAACTTTTACGTAGGAATGGAAGTTTGGACTTAGGAATTCCCTATTTTCTCTACATACTATCGAAGAACTGCTTTTTTGTTTGCTCGGTAATATTTTGTTTTGCAAGCAGAAATATTATACGAGACAAATATTAATTTAAAAAAATTGACAGTACACTGCTATCAACTTTTACGTAGGAATGGAAGTTTGGACTTAGGAATTCCCTATTTTCTCTACATACTATCGAAGAACTGCTTTTTTGTATGCTCGGTAATATTGTGTTTTGCAAGCAGAAATATTATACGAGACAAATATTAATTTAAAAAAAAATTGACAGTACACTGCTATCAACTTTTACGTAGGAATGGAAGTTTGGACTTAGGAATTCCCTATTTTCTCTACATACTATCGAAGAACTGCTTTTTTGTTTGCTCGGTAATATTTTGTTTTGCAAGCAGAAATATTAGACGAGACAAATATTAATTTCAAAAAAAATTTTGACAATACACTGCTATCAACTTTTACGGAGGAATAGAAGCCTGGACGTATCCAGCTTTTCTATGAAAACTGCCTTTTTTCTCGTCACGATGTACAGTGAATGTACATGAGGGATCGAGCATAGAATATTGTGTGAAAAAGGAGGATTCGAGAGGAGAAGTTTCATCTCCAGGTGCCTGGGGGGTACAGACGCCATCGAGAAATGCACCGCGAGAAAAATCGCAACAGCGATGAGAAAGCGAGCCGAACCAAAGTCCCAGCACAATGGGACCGGTCTCATCCTCGATCTTCTAGGTACGTGTATCGAATGGGATATGTCTCTGCCAGCCGAAAACACGACTTAAGCGATATTCCGTCGGTCGACGTATCCCGGGAAGCAAAGAATGCCGAAAAAGTCGAAAGAACTTTTTCTGCACCGTGAAATGAGCCAAGGAAAAAAAAAGAGGTAACACAAGGCGAGCGATAGTCACGTGCTCTAAAGTCAGGGGGAGTTGTCAACGGTATCTTTGAATCGTCTGGGAATACAGAGAGAAAAAATACGGAATAAGGCTATCTCTGGACCAATGGAAAGATGCAAGATAGTAGGAAGGCCGTCAAGTTTCGCTGCGATTTCGCCTCCTCGACTCAAGTCAACGTGATGCTCGACAGAGGTTGGACCCAGGTAGCCGAGTCAAAATGTCAGTAAATTTAAAGGCTAATAAATAATGAGTCAATAGTACTTTACGATACTAGTGCGATAAAACTCGTTCTGACGAATGTGAATTTCACACAATTTAAAGAAATTTCATCGCACGATATCCACAAGCTATGAAAATGGGAATTTGTGCAGGCGAAACGTGCGTAAAACTGCGTTTCTCGCACCGACTCAAATAATGGCACTTTACCACACTAGTGCGATAAAACTAGTTGAGAAAACGTTGATTGCACGAGTGCCGTATGAAGTTTTATTTCACAAAGTGTGAAAATGGGGATTTGTGCACCTGAAGCGTGCGTAAAACTGCGTTTCTCACACTGAGTAAAATATACATCAATTTTTGTACTGATGAAAAGTAGTATTACGAGTGATTACTTCATTCTCTTTAAGGACGTACAAACATTTTGCTTTTTCGAGTTAGTGTCCATTTGTGAGAAAAAAACCAAGCAGATGTTCTTAATTATCCCTAATTTTAGTATATTAGCGGGCTCACATAATTAATCATAGCTATATAACTTGAACGTAATTTTATGATAATGTAATGTCATGTTAGTTTATGATTGTGACCATAAACTGACATATCTCAAAAAGTGCCATTATTGAGACACGTCGAAACGAAGAATCTTCGAAAAGTTCAAAGTAATTTTGATAGCAAGTCTTTTGACTAATTTGAGCAGAGTTTGAGATTATTATGACATATCTCAAAAAGTGCCATTATTGAGACACGTCGAAACGAAGAATCTCCGAAAAGTTCAAAGTAATTTTGATAGCAAGTCTTTTGACTAATTTGAGCAGAGTTTGAGATTATTATTATAAAAAGTTGCTAAAACTAGATCAATTTCGGTTGATAATTTAATGTTCGTGATTCGAATATTTTGATACGTGACAGACCCAATGGCAAAAGTGCCATTATTGAGACACGTCAAAACGAAGAATCTTCGAAAAGTTCAAAGTAATTTTGATAGCAAGTCTTTTGACTAATTTGAGCTGAGTATGAGATTATTATTATAAAATGTTGCTAAAACTAGATCAATTTCGGTTGATAATTTAATGTTCGTGATTCGAATATTTCGATAGGTGACAGACCCAATGGCAAAAGTGCCATTATTGAGACACGTCAAAACGGAGAATCTCCGAAAAATTCAAAGTAATTGTGATAGCAAGTCTTTTGACTAATTTGAGCAGAGTTTGAGATTATTGTTATAAAAAGTTGCTAAAACTAGATCAATTTCGGTTGATAATTTAATGTTCGTGATTCGAATATTTTGATAGGTGACAGACCCAATGGCAAAAGTGCCATTATTGAGACACGTCAAAACGAAGAATCTTCGAAAAGTTCAAAGTAATTTTGATAGCAAGTCTTTTGACTAATTTGAGCAGAGTTTGAGATTATTATTGTAAAAAGTTGCTAAAACTAGATCAATTTCGGTTGATAATTTAATGTTCGTGATTCGAATATTTCGATAGGTGACAGACCCAATGGCAAAAGTGCCATTATTGAGACACGTCAAAACGAACAATCTCCGAAAAATTCAAAGTTATTTTGATAGCAAGTCTTTTGACTAATTTGAGCAGAGTTTGAGATTATTATTATAAAAAGTTGCTAAAACTAGATCAATTTCGGTTGATAATTTAATGTTCGTGTCTCGAACATTTCGATAGGTGACAGACCCAACAGACGTATCCTGGAATCTGTGGTGGTGTGAAAGGTCAGAGGTCCGAAACGCTCTCGACCTGAAGCTGAATTCACGTCAAAAAATTCCCCATTTCCGAAATCATTACGAGCTCACACGCAAGGACTATCTCTGGAGAAATCTCAGGCGATTCACAAAATTACTGAAGAAATGTGGCAAATGGCGCGAAGCCGAGCTCGCCGATTCAATGCCGATTACCTTCGAATTACCAAACGAATATAGAATGCTCGTTGAGGAATATCACAGACACGTTGGAGGCATGTGGATCGTGAAGCCGGCCGCTCGATCACAGGGTAAAGGGATTTTCTTATTTCGACGGCTGAAGGATCTCGTCGACTTGAAAACGAGAGATTCAACAAGAACCCTCAACGAAGAAGGTGGAAACAACGTTCCCGAAAGTTTCGTCGTACAAAAGTACTTAGAAAACCCTTATTTACTATCAGGTAATGATTTATGAAATAGTTAAGTCAGATTACAAGTGTACGCCCCAATTATTCTTAACCCGGTTACTTTATCTCTATTCGTCACAAAGTATAGCAGATTGCAACAAATTTTACCAGAATTCGGTCCTAGCTACAATAGCATTTGATTTGAGGATTCAACGCGCAATCGAAGCTGTCCTAATTCGGGGAAAAATTTTTAGCTTAAAAATTATCTATGTTTTTAAAATTGAAATATTGTAATCTTGAATTGTGTTGAATCACAAAAATATCGCCCTGATTATTTTCGCCGATAAGTTTTTTTAGTCGGTGTTAGATTTTTTTAAATATTATTTTATGAATGAAACAAATCCTGCAATAGAATTGCAAAAAAAATCATAGTTGTCCTATTCATTTTTATTAATGACACAAAAAAATGAGGCAAAAATTGGCTCTGTGAAATACCGTGGAAAGCCTCAACAGTATTTCTAAAAATGTCCTTAAGTGTGTCCAAAAAGTGCTCGAAAGTGTATTTACAATAATATAGCCAAACGGATCAGTGAGAATATCCATAAAAGTGCTCGTAAGGCTAATTCCAGTACATTAAATCCCAATTTACATTACTACATATTGAAGATTGATTTTACATTTTTTATTAGTCACCAGATTAAAAATAGGAACAAATTTAAGGTTAACAAATTTATACAATTCATCTTTTGTGTAGAATATATAATTGAAAAGGTCCCATTTCACGGTCAAAACGTCTTAAATCAGCCATTTTCATTTAACCTGACCACCAAAATCAGACCATCCATTTCCAAAATACTGTATGACAAATGCATGTCAGGATGTAAATTGAAAAATGCTTTTTTTGAGTGACCCTTTATCGGTAGCACCGATAGATTTCCGCAGGAAAGAACTTTGTACTTTTCCGGCCTGGTAAAAATACTGGGTCACCTTCGGATTCATGAATTGACCTTATCATGTTACGTTATGATAGGTAGGAAGTTCGATCTCCGCATCTACGTCCTCGTGACGTCCTTCCGGCCACTAAAAGTGTGGCTCGCCAGAGAAGGTTTCGCCCGGTTGGCAGGCGAGTTGTTCTCGCTTGATAAAATAGACGACAGCAGGGTCCACCTAACAAACATGTCCATCCAACTGAACGTGGAAGCACCGCAGCGGACTAACATGGACGGCTCGTGGGTAGAAGCTTCTACTCCTGACAATTGTTCGAACGAGGACGTTTCTGCCTCTAAACGGGCTCGCAAATGGAGTCTCCTCAGGGTCAGAGAGTTCCTGACTGCTCGTCACGGCTCCCGGACAGTTGACTCGCTTTTCCAGCGGATTGCAGGTAATCCGAAAAGCTCATACTTGGATATTCTGCATTACGATTACGGTATTCTGGGTGGGGAACAAAATGTCGAAAAACCGACATTGGGAATGGATAAAATAGCGAATTTTGAAATTATGAACATGACCATCATCATGAAATTCGCTATTTTGATTGCATTTTAATAAAATAAGGAGTCAAAATAGGGAATGGCTGAAAGGAAGAATTTAAATATAACAAACGTCTTAATCTAAAGTGTTCATTATTTTGAAATCCGCTATTTTAGTCACTCCCTACTTTGGTCATTCGCTATTTTCAACCCCACCCGGTATTCGGTGGTACGTAACGTGAGGAAAGGGTCTGCAAAACAAAATGGGAGATCCAAGCGCAAAATTGGAATACCCAAGGCTGCAAGGCTTGCAGAAATTTGCTTGCTCATTATTTTTCAGGAATGAGGAAATATGTTCGTCGATTTTGGCTTGGTTATAGGCAAAAACTTTTAATAACTGTAAATTAATAAGTAACAAAAATGAAAGGTTCTATTTTGCAGCCTTGTTTCGAATGAACGTACAGAGCTGAAGTTCAGAAAGATTTTACTCGTCGAGAAATAATGAAGCATTCGAATCACTGATAAATTCGAAGCCTATGAGTGGAATAATAATTGGTATAAACATTGATCCTTAAATATTGTTATACAAAATTACAGAACTTTTGTAGTAATATAGTGAAATGGTAAAATTCCAGGTGATTTCCAACAAAAAGATTTTAAATCAATTGGATATTTTTTTTTGCGTCAGAGAGAAGACTACCATTACCAAACTACTTGATATTCAAGAACCTATAAACATTCAAAAATTGCAAAAACAAAAAATTTGGATTCTTTCCAAAAATTCGCTCTTGTGAACCCCTTAACAAATGGTACATGGTCTATTATGATATGTGCTTACTTCGGCGGCCATCTTTAGAAAAAGTTTGTTTACAGATTTCGTCGTGATGTCGCTGTGACATAATAGTAGATATATATTCTGTCTGCCTCGAAGGTCTACCGGAAGCTTGCGATAGTCGAAGAGGCGGAATCGACACTACAGAATTCTGGTCACGTCGCCGCTCTTCGCCTATAGATAGTCCATAAACGCTATAAGCTCGTTTCTGTGGTACAGGAGGTCATTGGTCCCTGCAGCAGGCTCATAAACCATTCAATAATAAACAATGACATAACAATTTCTCATATATTTTCAGTTGCACGTGTGACACATCGCGAAGACGTTTTTTTCCTTATTTCTGGCGACGATTGTTGCGTAGTCGGGGTAATCGGTTTAGTCAAATTAGTGGATCAATGACTGAGCAACAAACTGTTTTGTTGGCTACTTCGCATTGTCATGCCGAAATCGTTTTTTTTTCCTGGATTTTTCAAAGCCTAGGAGTTTGTGGTCAAATATTGTCAAACGTGTTCCTTAAAATAGCGCCCGAGGGATTGAAACGAGGGCAATGACGTCGACAAACATGTGATTTTATTTTCCTGTTACAATATTAATATGGCGATAAGTGACACTATGAAGAAAATCCATAGACCGTCTGGACTTTCTTGTTTTCTTTGCTTCTTTGTTTAGGTGTCGTAATGGGAAGTCTTCAGGCTGTTCAGCCGGTGATGATGCACGCGGCAAACTCTTTCGAATTGTATGGCTATGACATTATTCTCGATGAGAGTTTGAGGCCCTGGCTCTTGGAGATAAACGCCTCGCCCGCTCTGACCCCAACCGATGACGACGACTATCGCTTGAAGTACGACTTGTTCGAGGACGTTCTAAACGTTCTGGACATCGAGGGCTTGCTGACAGGTCAAGAGATTAGAATTGGAGGGTTCGATCTCCTGTGGAACATGGGACCAGTGTGGACCAGTTGCCCATCTGCCGGAGAGAGCATTGAAGATTTGTCTTGTCAATTGAAGAAACTCAACATCTTTCTTGGGACGAAGAACGATCGTCGAGAGCAATTGAAAAGATTGCACTCGAATCTAGCGACAAAACGAAAAAGTTGCTCATTGAAGGATGAGTAACAATCACTGTGACAGTCGTTTTCGTAGCGATACTCGGTCTGTTGACCGTACTGCCAACAAAATACACTAAAAAGGTATGCTGTTGAAGTTTGCATCGTTGGAACGCAACGATTTAAAAAATGAATTCGAAAAACCGAGGATTAGTGCCTTATTAGGAAAACAATGATATAGAGTGACATTTTTAAAAAAAATTATTTTAATTGCCATGTCATTTAATTCGTGCATTCTATGATAATTTGAGGTCATGAAAATTTTTCAAAATTCATTTCGTTGCATCCCAAGGATGGAAACTTCAACACCATAAAAAGGTATTCTGTAGACGTGCAGCATTGTTGGCAGCAATATTTGTATGTAAAGTAAGCACTCAATAGATTTTGTAAAAAGATGAGAATTTGAGGCTTTGGCTCTTGGAGATAAACGTCTCGCCCGCTTTGACAGCAACCGATGACAACAACTATCTTAAAAAAATTGGAGGGTTCGATCTCCTGTGGAACATGGGACCAGTGTGGACCAGCTGTCCATCTGCCGGAGAGAGCATCGAAGATTTGCCCCGGTAATTAAAGAAACTCAACAGCAATTGAAAAGATTGCACTCGAATCTAGCGGCAAAACGAAAAAGTTGCTCATCGAAAGATGAGTACCAATCATTGTGACAGTCGTTTTTGTAGCGATACTCAGTCTGTTGATACAACTACCAACAAAATACACTAAAAAGGTATTATGTAGACGTGCAGCATTGTTGGCAGCAATATTTGTATGTAAAATAAGCACTCAATAGAGTTAGTAAAAAGATGAGAATTTGAGGCTCCGGCTCTTGGAGATAAACGTCTCGCCCGCTTTGACAGCAACCGATGACAACAACTATCTTAAAAAAATTGGAGGGTTCGATCTCCTGTGGAACATGGGACCAGTGTGGACCAGTTGTCCATCTGCCGGAGAGAGCATTGAAGATTTGCCCCGGTAATTAAAGAAACTCAACAGCAATTGAAAAGATTGCACTCGAATCTAGCGCCAAAACGAAAAAGTTGCTTATCGAAGGATGAGTACCAATCATTGTAACAGTCGTTTTTGTAGCGATACTCAGTCTGTTGATACAACTACCAACAAAATACACTAAAAAGGTATTTACAGACGTGCCGCATTATTGGCAGCAATATTTGTATGTAAAGTAAGCACTTAGTAGAGTTTGGAAGTTGACAAAAGACCGCAGATGTTCATTCACACGTGTGACTCTTCTGCCTATTCAACGTGCTTCAATATGGAGAGTCGAAGAAGTTCCTGAAGCGCGACAATCGTGCCGTTCGTCGTATTTCCAGCAAGAAAAGACAGAAGCCCAATAAGAAATATGCTTTTTGTATTTTCATTTAAATTTAACACATGAAATGATCGAGACGTTAACAAATTTGACTTCAAATTACAATAACCAAAGGACAAGCTCCCCTCAACGATATTTGACTCTGTGAAAAAGGATAATTCGCCAGTAAAAAGTCAGGGAATTTCTTTCACTGTTTTTATAGAGCATCATGTAACACGACGAAACAATTCTGCAATCTAAAGATTCGCACGGATCTCGGAGAAGTGCAATGCAAACACCAAATTCGTATGTACAACGGCGTACGAAAAAAAAAAAAAAAAAATTATATGGAACAATCCGTGACGCACGTACGCCCGCGCGTTGCGTAACGATACGCATACAGTATTCTACTTTCACCGCGAATGTACCTGCGCGAGAAAGAAAATGAAGGTGGAATAATACGACTATTTTTTTATATCGACTTTTCTTTTCGGCCACACAATTTTCCAGGAGTGAGTTTCAAGGAGTAACACCAATGTCAATTTTTCGTTTCAAACTTTTTTTATTACCTGAACGAATTTTAGTGCTCGATGTCTTGTTTTATCTGTGGTGCATTCTAATATGTGTGGTAATGAGTTTTTAATTTTTTAAATTATTTACACATTCAAAATCACTAGACCTGGAATACAAGAGACAAGAAACGCAGGAGAACAAGGAAAATGTGTCTGTTACATTTTTTGACTAAATTTTTCTAAATTAGTCATTATCATTAAATCATAATTTTAGAGCTGATCGTATCATCATCTTTACTTCTATAAGTACTAGGCATTTACAACTCTGCCTAGAATACAGGAGACAAGAAACTCTGGAGAACAGGGAAAATGTGTCTGCTCCTATGTAACGCTAGTTCGGTCAAGTTAACTGGCAGGAATTAGATCGGACGGGACTCAACTTCCCCATCAGTTTCCTCCACCGAGTACAGTAACTACCTAGTACGTAACGTGTACCAACTATGATTTGTATAGTCGTAGGGGGGGAGTTCATGCATATTCATGGTGCACTGTCGCAGGTAATCTGTGCTGGATGGTGCATAGCTATAGGTAGATGATAGGATGGAAGTGAAAATCGAGGGAGAACTGCGTCTGCTTGGGGAGAACAACGTATGCAGTATGTATCTAGGTACGAGCGAGACCACAAACCGAAGAAGTACATATAGATGTGGTACGTTTCGCGCGAATCATTCGTTCCACTTCTCTGAGCATGCTGAACTTAGCATCGTATGCACTAAAGTGGTAACTATAATAGATGATGACAAAAAAGCAAGTTACTGCTCGGTAATTCTTGCAGGGAGCTAAGGATCTTGTTCGCAAAAAAAAATTCAGGTGTCATATTTTCCAATACTCCGAAGCTCAAAGTTCTACATTCTTGATCGTCACATCGAGACCAAACTTTTCGTGCACTTCTACGCGAACTTTGAACGCAATCACCTTAAATATGTGCTTTCCATGGACTTGTCGCATATTTAATTGCTGAATTTCCGACTTGGAGTTTTTAGGTATCTTTCACGAACTCTTTACGTGCTTACCACGTGAAATTGGAAGTACGTGAAAAGTCAAGGATTGTCTCATTAGCGGGACTTTTTCGTGCACTTCTCACGGATCTCGAATGGATTCTTGCCGTACTTGTTTTTTTTTTACCGGAGTTGGTGCGAAAATAAATTTAACAAAATAATTCGTGAAGTTCGTGAAACAATGTTTTACAGATAAATTAATTACTATTTGGTATTATTCGTAATATCAAATGTTAATCTATCCATGATCTTGTAACGTACATTTTCCCCCCCTTAAGAAAATTGGAAATCGTGACTTGAAGAGAAATTCCCGTTTGGGAACGTATGTGATCTGCTTAATTTTCCGCTCGGTGTATATTTGCTTTTCGCTCGTCACTATCTAGCCACATTCTCTCTTCCATATTCCATATCCGTCGCTTTCGTCATTTTCTCTTCCTCCGCTTCGTTCTCGTCGAAGGAACTAATTTTAGCGTTAGGGTCTACAACCCATCCACTTCACCATCACTAAGCGCATTATCCAGAAAAGTCCGAGAGTCTCTTACATCTTTCAACCAGACCACCCATGGAAACCGCGGCAAAAGATTCCACTCATGATTAGATCATTGTCGCCGGATTGTCATCGTCATCCTACGGGTACTTTTCCTCGTTATCTTCGCTGATCTTATCTGGGGCATTGTGCCTTGTGTCTTGTCTCCCGATAGAGTCTTGAAGAAGCGACAAGAGTCTCCACTGTTTTCCTTCCAAGACTCCTCCTCGTCGATTCGCTCAGTTCGTTCCACTTCTTCAGGGGTCCCTACCAACTTTCCGAGACAGACACTTCAGCTGATTTTTGCGATATTCCCAAGAGATAAATCGCGTCTGTATCTCGTCTTGGAGATTATCTCATAAACGATGAAAGGTTAATGAATGATTAGGTAAAATATACCCTTTGGGTAGGTGAGACTTTTTGCTGAGAATTAATAACCTTGAGGGGGCTCAACCACCTCAAAATCTGATACCCTATTTCAAACAAATATTGGTATTGTTTTTGTGTTAGTTTGCTGAGAATTAATAACCTTAAGGGGGCTCAACCACCTCAAAATCTGACACCCTATTTCAAACAAATATTGGTATTGTTTTTGTGTTAGTTTGCTGAGAATTAATAACCTTAAGGGGGCTCAACCACCTCAAAATCTGATACCCTATTTCAAACAAATATTGGTATTGTTTTTGTGTTAGTTTGCTGAGAATTAATAACCTTAAAGGGGCTCAACCACCTCAAAATCTGACACCCTATTTCAAACAAATATTGGTATTGTTTTTGTGTTAGTTTGCTGAGAATTAATAACCTTAAGGGGGCTCAACCACCTCAAAATCTGACACCCTATTTCAAACAAATATTGGTATTGTTTTTGTGTTAGTTTGCTGAGAATTAATAACCTTAAAGGGGCTCAACGACCTCAAAATCTGACACCCTATTTCAAACAAATATTGGTATTGTTTTTGTGTTAGTTTGCTGAGAATTAAAAACCTTAAGGGGGCTCAACCACCTCAAAATCTGATACCCTATTTCAAACAAATATTGGTATTGTTTTTGTGTTAGTTTGCTGAGAATTAATAACCTTAAGGGGGCTCAACCACCTCAAAATCTGACACCCTATTTCAAACAAATATTGGTATTGTTTTTGTGTTAGTTTGCTGAGAATTAATAACCTTAAAGGGGCTCAACCACCTCAAAATCTGACACCCTATTTCAAACAAATATTGGTATTGTTTTTGTGTTAGTTTGATGAGAATTAAAAACCTTAAAGGGGCTCAACCACCTCAAAATCTGACACCCTATTTCAAACAAATATTGGTATTGTTTTTGTGTTAATTTACTGAGAATTAAAAACCTTAAGGGGGCTCAACCACCTCAAAATCTGACACCCTATTTCAAACAAATATTGGTATTGTTTTTGTGTTAGTTTGCTGAGAATTAATAACCTTAAAGGGGCTCAACGACCTCAAAATCTGACACCCTATTTCAAACAAATATTGGTATTGTTTTTGTGTTAGTTTGCTGAGAATTAAAAACCTTAAGGGGGCTCAACCACCTCAAAATCTGATACCCTATTTCAAACAAATGTTGGTATTGTTTTTGGGTTAATTGTGGCCGGATTTGTTTCGATCCCATTGATCGATTCTTATACAACAATCATTTCCGCAACATAATTGGGAGAATAGGCTTAAGACCTCGCTCAACGTTTCATGAATGAAGAAGCATTGGTCTCCCCGGTTTATCGGAAAATGCATTAAATCCCTTTACGCACCCCCCAGACTGCATATAACTCGATGGGCAATTTCTTTCGGGTTGGATGCGCTTATGATGTTCACGCTATCACAACCCCTGCGTGCAACGATGCAGGGTGTAAAATATCGCCGGACGATATGGGAGCTTATGGTTAAGCGTGCGTTACATTTCCTGTCCTGTGCTCACTTCAACCCCTCACGAGCCATTGTATAAACTGTTTGACAGATTGCCTTTTTTATACGAAATAACGCTCACATCTGCTACTCACTTCCCTTCATTAGGTTCAGAACGTGAGCGTTTTCTTTTTCTTCTTACAAAAAATCGAAAAAAATTCTTCACTTTTACAAGTGTTCCTTACAATATAACGTAATTGTCTACATCGAGGAAAAAAGTTTCATTGATTCACGGCAATCTTCGCCAATAAAAGAAATACTTGAGCTTCAATACTATCTTTTTATTGAATCATCTCAAACTCAATGAAAAGTAGTGACCATTGAATGAAAGAAATCGCTGCTGTTCTTTTCACTGATTTCACGATAAAGAGACAGCGCCATTTTCCCCACCAGCTCAGAATTTTTAGACCCATTTTTTCTTAAACCACTCGGCAGATAAAGCTCAAATTCGGAGAGAAGGTGCTCAAAATAGTGAATGACCAAAATAGCGAATGGCTAAAATAGCGAATTTCTCAGTGATGGCTATTGTAGATTCCTGCGGTTATTATTTTGGAATTCGCTGTTTCGGTCATAAGCTATTCTGACCCCCACCCGAAAAACGGACCCACGGCAGGATAAGCCGATGGAATAAAATGTTACTGGATAAACCTCGGATATTTGCATAAACGTTATTTCTTCTGCCGCTTTCTCCAGAAGCAATGATCCTGTGGCACCGGAAACTAAAAATATATCGTAGAATTACTCACGACAAGCGCCAATGGAAGGAACGGATATGGTTACGCATTAATCATACCTGAAATCAGATTAAAAAGAAAGGCATTAGAATCGATAGTGAAGAATTGTCCCAATAACAAAGAAATCAAAATTTTCGAATCATTGATTCACCCGAAAACGTGAAAAAATCGGGCCTATTCACCTGCTTCAAGATTTCGAAAAAGCAATTCTCAAAAACGATTTCAGCATCACCCAAAACACATATATGCGTTTCAAAAATAAATATGTACATTCGTTCGTTGGACTTTTCAGCTTAAACTAATGAAGAACAAACTTTTAGTATGAGCATTATGAAAAATCGAAGATCTCAGTATCCGCAGGTTGGTTTGTTCAGATTTTTCGCTCGTGGAGGCTTCAAATTTGAAGCCGACTAAACCTTAGCTCGAAGACGTGTTACAGACTACTTCAACTTCGGTTCGTGAATTTACGAAGTACTATCACAAATTTACGATCCAAATCCTATGTGTTTTTTTCATATCCTATAATATTGTTGCAGATATTATCATTTTTGTATTAAATATAATAAGGAAGGTAGCAAATTCTACGTATACACTCATGATGTACTATTAAAAAAAAAAAAAAAAATATCGATCGATAGTTACGATTTTTTTCCAGTCACCCATCTTTGTAGTGACCACGGCCCAAGCTGCTTAACTTTCAGCTTAAACTAATGAAGAACAAATTTTTAGTATGAGCATTATGAAAAATCGAAGATCTCAGTATCCGCAGGTTGGTTTGTTCAGATTTTTCGCTCGTGGAGGCTTGAAATTTTAAGCCGACTAAACCTTAGCTCGAAGACGTGTTACAGACTACTTCAACTTCGGTTCATGAATTTACGAAGTACTATCATAAATTTACGATCCAAATCCTATGTGTTTTTTTCATATCCTATAATATTGTTGCAGATATTATCATTTTTGTATTAAATATAATAAGGAAGGTAGCAAATTCTACGTATACACTCATGATGTACTATTGAAAAAAAAAATATCGATCGATAGTTACGATTTTTTTCCAGTCACCCATCTTTGTAGTGACCACGGCCCAAGCTGCTTAACTTTCAGCTTAAACTAATGAAGAACAAACTTTTAGTATGAGCATTATGAAAAATCGAAGATCTCAGTATCCGCAGGTTGGTTTGTTCAGATTTTTCGCTCGTGGAGGCTTGAAATTTTAAGCCGACTAAACCTTAGCTCGAAGACGTGTTACATCCTTAGTACAAACATAAGCAAAAAAGCCTCGCTTTTCGAGAATCTGAGAAGACATGCCCTAAGTGGATTCTCGACGATCTTCTTAAGTCTGCAGCTGCATCCAAACGATCTTGCGAGCTTTTTCGCACACAGAGAAAAGAAGCTTTCGTCACACGATGATACACGCTGGCACGAGAAGCTCTAAGTCATTAAGCTATTGACCTCGTAACACCTCGCCGATCGATATTGCATCGTACAGGTAGACTTTCGTGTATACGTGTATGCCCACCCACTTCTACATACCTCATGTACATAATATGCGAAAGCACAGTACATGGTAAATATGTAGTACGTTCCTTGCAAGCTCAGCGTGAAAAGCACCTTTCCCAACTGTGGATACCTTGTTTCCGGTAACGTTATGTATCCACTTGCTATCCTCCTGCATTTTACCCGAAGTCGCACTGTTTAATGAAGACGTAGCATAGTCGGAAAGTTTTCGTTATTTTGCTGCAGTGTTTTTTCCTAGTTTTATCGACAATACGCCCTACACTAAGAAAAGTACCATGGATTAGCCATTAATCAACTACATTATACATTTTTAAAAATGTATTGGAAAATTAGAGTACCTGGAAACTTTAATTCACAACCCGTACCATAAATTTCTCGTCCATTTGTAGTAGATTTTTGAACAATTCGGTAAAAGATTTAAGAAATTTCGGATTTTTCGTGTTACGAAATACTAGAATGTTACATTCTGAGACTAAAAAAAAAAGTTACTTGTAATTTTCGTGCACATATTCATTATAAAATCAGAAGCCATCTACGAGAACAATGTTCAAATTTCTGAAATTGCAGTCGTGATCGACAGGAAATTTATTGTCCGCTTTCAATATTTTCGTTCCCAAGACACATATTAATTTACATATCGCTCGACTTATATTAAGTACTTAACGGAAATTTTACATTTCCACTATTGTTATATTCATTATTTATCTTAGAGGTGCGTTGTGAGCTCTGAATTGTAACCTAGAACTTCACTGAAATAAATTGCGTCCACTAACTGAGCGTATAGTTGTGGTTACGATTTCAGTTGGTTCCTGCTACAACGAGTATTCTACTAACGACATTTAGTTCCTCCAACCAACCGAGTAGACAGTTCAACTAACTGAGTAGTTGGATGATGCTGAAGTTTGCATCGTTGGGATGCAACGAAATGAATTTAAAAAAAAACTGTGGACCTCAAAAAATAATTGAAAGTAAAAATTGAATGACATGGCGATTACTATCATTTTTTAAAATCTCATATTATATTATAGTGGTACTAATAGGGCCCTAATCTTTGGTTTTTAAAATTTATTTGTTAAGTCGTTGCGTTCCAACGATGCAAACTTCAACCGCGTGTAGTTGGCGCTATATCAACTATTCCGGTTAGTTGGCAGGACTCATTTTTCAGTCTCACCAACTACTCATTTCTTTCCGTGTGTACAGCACTATTGTGCACACATCGAATAGGTACATTTTTATCCATGTTAGGTTATATTAGATTAGGTTAAATAATGTATCCAACATGCGCGCAGTATTAACGATGCTTATCGGCAGATAATTCGTTGATACCGAGTAGATTTCGAAATCTCATCGGTTGTTCAAAAGTTAAAGCGATTCATAAACCACGGACGCAGTTGCTATGAGTCCCGGCAGTAACAAACATCGTGCAGTAAATAACAATTGTTATGGCAACAGTTTCTGTGGTAACGTTCACTATGGCGACGATTTATGTAGCTATAATCCTCTTATATAGGTACAGTAGAACCTCGTTTATCCAGCTTGCGATTAACCAAGGCTCCGCGTTATCTGAGCCTCCGAGATTTCCTACCACTCTGCGTTAACCGAGCGACACGCTCGGATAATACGAAAAAAAAACTCAGATAAAACGGATGACTGATCGTACGAAGTCGCTATGCTTGCAATGTACTTTGTGTTATCCGAGTATTCGTTAATCCGTGGAACCGCCTCCCTACATTATGTCGGATAAACGAGGTTCTACTGCACCTGTATTCCTCAGGGCACCCGCTATCTCGGGTCGCCCTTTAATTCCGCGTAAATTAATTTCCAATTCTTGGAAGCCCTCCTGTGTTTTTTGAGAAACCCGCGGACCCCCCCCCCCCAAATCCCTTCTCGATCCCTCGGAAATCGCGCCCCAATTCATCTGCTGGATTCCCTCCTCTATGTTTCGGAAAACTCTCAATTATCAAACCTTTATCCCTCAGCTGTCCCTCCTCTATCCCTCATGGGGAGACCCTCTCTATCCCTAGTGGGTTCCCTCCCTCTATCCCTCGTGGATTTTCCTCCCTTCACTCCTAGAGCCCCTCCTTTATACTCTGGCAAACTCTTAGGTACCCCCCCCCCCCCCTTTTATCTCCTAGAGCCCCTTTAGGGGGGTCGCCCTTCAATTCCGCGTAAATTCATTTCCAATTCTTAGCAGCCCTCCTGTGTCTTTTGAGAAACCCGCGGACCCCCCCCCCCCCCCCCCCAATCCCTTCTCGATCCCTCGGAAAACGCGCCCCGCTTTATCTCCTGGATTCCCTCCTCTATGTTTCGGAAAACTCTCAGTAATCAAACCTTTATCCCTCAGCTGTCCCTCCTCTATCCCTCATGGGGAGACCCTCTCTATCCCTAGTGGGTTCCCTCCCTCTATCCCTCGTGGATTTTCCTCCTTTCACTCCTAGAGCCCCTCCTTTATACTCTGGCAAACTCTTAGGTAACCCCCCCCCCTTTTATCTCCTAGAGCCCCTCCTCTATCTTGCGGAAAACCCTCGGGTATCAGCCCATTATCCCTTCCGGACTCCCTAGCTTCGGATCGAGAGAGCCTCGCTCACTGCTTGAACTCAGCGTCGACTGTCATTTGGCAAAGTTGTATCAAGTTTGGTGGCGTCGCTGTGACGCGCCAATTTCTTCTATATCTGTGCGGCGATTGGTCCACTTATTAAATAACGATAATCTAAAAGAACTCGCTTAATCTTTTTTTTTTTCAGATTTTACGTTAGCGCGTTGATCTCAGAATAATTTTTTGAGTTTAGATTTTCCCGCTGTGCTAGAAGTCGCAATACACCCTGTATATAAGTCAACACCAATTGCGGTGCTAACGAGAGGTGCAAAACAAATATGGCTAAATGGTAATGACACTGGTATAATACTACTATTAACACTTAAATGGTGTCAGTTTTGTAGCATCAGAATTGGTATTAAGAGTTGCATCTCTACTCTGGCGCTGAGTATTCGTACATTTCGTTTCGAAATCCCGTTTGAGTGTAATTTTCGACAACATTTGTGTTAGAATTGCTTTTATCCGTGTTACAACGTACTCAAGTACAATCCACATGGCACGTCGTTCCATGTGAAACCACCTTGTGAAATTATTTACTTTCCAATACATTCAACCTCAACATTTCAGTTTCTTCCTAATCACATCGGGAATGGGTAATGCGTCCACGAGTACGTTGGGGAATTTCCACACACACACGATCGGATTTCGTTTTCAAGCTGTCCATAAATAATCCACTGAACCCGCACACGAACAATGATATATCACCGAGACCCTCAACGCGAATCGGCAATCTTCCAGATGTCTGGTTAACTGATGTCCTACGATGAACAAGTTATTGACACCAAACAATGTTCGTTGAAACCGAGCGTGTGTTAAGGTAACATTGTAGATGGTGGAATGAAGAAAAAATCCTAATGCTAGTGTTGATGGATGAAGTTAACACCAAACAATCCTAACGAAATCGTTCGTATGGATTTCACACCGCAAAGAGTGTCAATATTAACACTTTGATGGATACCACCATAAAAAGTGCCACACCAGCCGTGTTGTACACCGTGAATTCTCTACAATGTTAAAAGCAATGCTGACGCACAAAGCAGTCTTAAAAACCACGAATAGAACGACCGAATCAGAGGTCTGGCTTTTGGTTTCCAATCGAATCCTGATTTGACTATCGCAAGTTGATTCGCAATATTACATCAAACAATGTAGGAATCAATTGATGGTCTCGATTACTGGGTGAAGGGTATCGATTCTCGAAAAACCCGAGTCCGATTCTCTCGTCACCGGCAAGAAGTGAGCTGTTCGCATCTCGCAGGCACGTGGACACACGTGGAAACCATTGGAACTAGCCTTTCTGTACAGGGTCTTGAATGGACGGTGTGAACGGAGAGCTTGCAATGCGAAGAAGGGCGGTGCACTGCTCCTATTGGTTGTGGTTGGTTGCTGTTCTTGCACTACAGTTCCGGTTCGATGCTGACGCACAAAGCAGTCTTAAAAACCATGAATGGAACGACCGAATCAGAGGTATCTGGCTTTTGGTTTCCAATCGAATCCTGATTTGACTATCGCAAGTTGATTTGCAATACTACATCGAACAATGTAGGAATCAATTGATGGTCTCGATTACTGGGTGAAGGGTATCGATTCTCGAAAAACCCGAGTCCGATTCTCTCGTCACCGGCAAGAAGTGAGCTGTTCGCATCTCGCAGGCACGTGGACACACGTGGAAACCATTGAAACTAGCCTTTCATTACAGGGCCTTGAATGGACGATGTGAACGGAGAGCTTGCAATGCGAAGAAGGGCGGTGCACTGCTCCTATTGGTTGTGGTTGGTTGCTGTTCTTGCACTACAGTTCCGGTTCGATGCTGACGCACAAAGCAGTCTTAAAAACCATGAACAGAACGACCGAATTAGAGGTATCTGGCTTTTGGATTCCAATCGAATCCTGATTTGACTATCGCAAGTTGATTCGCAATACTACATCAAACAATGTAGGAATCAATTGATGGTCTCGATTACTGGGTGAAGGGTATCGATTCTCGAAAAACCCGAGTCCGATTCTCTCATCACCGGCAAGAAGTGGGCTGTTCGCATCTCGCAGGCACGTGAACACACGTGGAAACCATTGGAACTGGCCTTTCTGTACAGGGTCTTGAATGGACGGTGTGAACGGAGAGCTTGCAATGCGAAGAAGGGCGGTGCACTGCTCCTGATGGTTGTGGTTGGTTGCTGTTCTTGCACTACAGTTCCGGTTCGATATTACCCGACTCTCGCCGGCCGCGCCCATTTTCTCTCCTGGCTTTTACGACGTCACTGGCGTTTCCATGAAACACGCGAATCTCCGAAAGACTCGTAGCCGCCATAGTTCCGCCACGTGAAACGAAGACAGCGCAATTTTTTTCATTGCCGTTCTCACGTGCTCAGGAATCCCCGCATCGTTTTTCACTCGCCTTTCTCCTTTTCTTCCTTCCTTGACGTTTTCTTGCGTATTCGCCCTTATGCCTCGGTCCAGCTCGTCGCTCAGTACAATTTTCCTCCGACTTCCTTTAGCTGGCGACTCTCTTCCGTTGGTATATAGGACATTTACAACACTGAGCCACTCGGGCAGGCATTCAGCCGAGTTTGCAGGGTTGACAAAAGAGAAGTGGCGAATATACTGCAAGGGGAGACGGGCGATGAAAGAAGCAAGCCTCTGATATATACGAGAGCGAAGACCTACTGGCGGACTGCATTTTCTCTCTTGGTCTGGCTCGGTCTTCGCCGGATTCGTCGAGGCTCACGTAGAATGAATCAGTAACTCAAAGAGAAAAATTCTCGGCATTTCAGTTGGACGCCACTGAATTAATTAGGAACAACGCTGCCCCCATTACTTCTTATCTCGCACTATCTGTTCCATCCATTATTTAATATTAAGCTTTTTTTTTTCTCTACCGTGAAATGTCCCTCTGAGGGCAAGAAAATGTCGAAAGATTTTAATAAGGATAACGATTTTTCACGAAAATCTATGGTAATTACAACGTAAAACACACCGAGAGAAAAAGTTTTCTTGTCTCAATGAAAATGTCTTTGAAATTTCCACTTATGAAACATTTTCTCTGAGAGTTAATAATATTGTGTTTTCCACAATCACGAACTCAATGAATTGTGGGATTTAATGAAGAAATTTTTTTTTTATGTAATGAACTATTTTTCGTCCATTTAAAAAAAATATCGTTTTCGAGACACTAGAAGCAAAAGTAACCTTTTGTATTTTTTTGTATCGTTACCTCTAAAATAATATACCGCTGAAGGAATAAAAGCACGGCAGAGGTTACGTAAAAAATATATCTTTTCATGTCCTGCTAGATGTACAAAGATTTATAGGAATTCTTTTCTTCTCGGCTACGAATTTTTCTCGATTTTTCATTTACGATGATGCGGAGTCCTTACAAGCGAAAAATCGATAAAAATGTTGAGTGACTGACGTGATCACGCTAACCGTTGGCGGAGTGAGTGTATCGTCAAGTATATCGTTTCTTTGAAGCAACGAAGCTGTTTCTTTCGAACAATGCAATGTTTTCTTTGAAAGAAAAGAAACACTACCTTGCAATCGATAGATATAAAGTCAACCCACCCATTTCTTTGAAATCAAACCTTTCAATTGTGTATTAACTCTACCTATTCCCTCCTCTTTATTCTCCATTCCATTCACAACCCTCCCTCTCGTCGTTTCACCTTAAGACCCTTAACCTCAGCAGCTCTTTCGAATTTTAAAAGAATTTTTACTGCCACTTAGAAAAATTACCTTAACCATTGAATTTATGGCCGCTAGAAATGCTCATTAAGGGTGATACCTAAATTGGTCAGCTGTCACAAACTATAGTATAATTGGTAATATACTAAGGAATATATTTTTTATGTCTGCCGAATTTCACTTTGATTAATGAAGCCATTGATTCACGCTATCGACGTTTGTATTTTGCAAGTGAAATCTCCGAAAGTCGTGAATACATGAAAAGCTGCTCTAGGATGCATCAAATCACGTTGAGAGTCACGAGGAATAAATTGCAAAAGGGTTACACAATTAACGACGTTAACTTTATGAAATAATTCACATAGAAAGTGCAAAAAAGTGCGTTGAAAAATGATAGACGCGTTGCGATGATGAATCAACAATTGACATATCCGAAAGTCGTGAATGCTTGAAAAGCTGCTGTAGGATGCATCAAATCACGTTGAGAGTCACCAAGAATAAATTCAAAAGAGGTTACCCAATTAACGCCCTTAACTTTATGAAATGATTCATAGAGAAAGTGAAAAAAGTGCATTGGAAAATAATAGATGAGTCGCGATGATGAATCAACAATTGAAACTGTATCTCAAAAATGTTTTACGTTTGCTTCCGCAGTACGATTAAACATTTCTAATTTATGCTTGACGTCCGTGGTTCGCGTGGCGATGTAAATTCTCGCTCTTAAGCCGGCAAACCGGTGAGTTCGCGAGGAGGTAAACGACTGGACGGTACATATGGCCATATGTACACGCGGAATTTGCTAGTGTGTGATACAAACTTGTGAAAAAGGTCCGCTGAGCCTCTATTGTACATAGCCCCGACCTATGAACAAGTCTGGTGTAGGATATACAAGGCTTATACCACGTAGTACGTGATTCGTGGCATTGCGTGCTGCAAGCTTACCTGCTGCGGCACACGATCGCCCCAGCGCGTTCTTAGCATTAGTTGAACATGTTGAACAACAAGCAAAGATCACTGCCACGCTATCTTGATAAGAGGTGAGGGGGGGGGGGAATAATGAACTAGGCATAATGCAGATAACACGATAATAAATCAGCCTCTGCAGACTTTCCTCTACTGCATTCATTTTTCTGACCAACGCTTTAATTACACAAACCCGATGGTTTTCTTTTTTCATCACGTGGTTAGAAAAGCACACGCGTTCACGAGAGTTCATGTTTGCTCCTATTTATAGACTTGCACAACGTTCCAACCCAGGCCGAAGTTGTTTCCTTTCCTTTCTGTGCTACTTTTGCATGGTACCTGTCCAAAACTTATTGCGGGGAAGCGAAGTTCCGATCTACCTGCAACTTCTTCGCTGCCAAACGGAAATGGACGTATTTCGCGTTGAATATGTATTGGGATAAATAATTCAGCTTTAGTGGGAAGTTATGATAGAGGGAAGCTGCCACGGAATAAGTTGGTTCTAAGCTGTCAGAGCTTCCCGAGGGGCAAGGGTTTCCAAAGGGCAGAAGGGATTCCAAATGGGATTCCCGGGAGAAGGAAGATCCAGTGGAATGCGGATATCGAACATTTTTCTATGACAATCATGAAAAACCATAAAAAACGTCGCCAATACGACCGCGATCAATGGAATGGTTAACAATACCAATCATTGATATGCTAATCACCCTTTTAGTGACTTTCGCCACTTGCAGCCTTCCTCAGTCATCTTCATGGGAAAGTAGGGTGTTTCCGGGTTTCCGGATTTGTTGGTGCAGCTCAGTTAGCGCCTGATCTATAAGAACCCCAAGTACCATCAAAAGATCACACCGATACCATGCCAAAAATCGAAAGAATTGCCTGGGTTTTACAGGCAACAAAAGGTTTGGCTTGAAAGACCTTTTTTAGTAGAATTATTGTCAACCGATCAAAAATTATAGAACAATGTTGGACGCAAGTAAATATGGAGGTTTTCCGTGCAATGCTGACATTTGATATGACAAAAGCTCACATACATTAAAAATGAGGCCTGGGCCAGGTTTTAATGATATACATTTACGCATGTCAATTCCGTTTTTTCGGTTCTGGTTCTTGCAGTCATTGTTCACCGGAAAGTGAGCGAGAAGTGAAGAGGGCTTAAGTAGTATGTATGGATTTCATAATGTATTGTTTCTCCCATCTTGGACAACTTGCATCCTCCTTTGAGACCACATTCAAGTTGTTCGAACTTCCTTCTGACGTCACTTCCAACCTCCCAAATTTCCTTCCATGACCAACGTGAGACTGATCGAACCCTTTTCCACGACCAGTTACAAGCCTCCACGTCCGTTCCACTCCTCATGGTCAACTTCGGAACAGAACAATTTTTCTTCCAGATCCAACTCTGTGTCGAGCAACTTCGAATTGCACGAATCTTATCCCACGGCGACCCCCAACCCCGAAGGCCATTCACGTCAGCTTCGAAACCAACAACTTCTCGTCCATAGCCAATTTCGTGCTAGCCATTGTTACGAAGACATCGATTTCTGCTTGCGCCACATGTGAAATCTTGGGCATTCCGTGTACCGCCTTTTTGGACAAACTGCTAAAAGGTTTCTTCGGGTTGGAAACGGAAACGAAATATATGAAATGAAAATCTCAGATTTCGTCTTAAGAAACTCAGTTTTTGATTCCGTTTTCAAATATATGAGATCCGTATATTCCCGCCAAAAACAAAGTAGCTCATGCGAAAAGCCCCGCATTTCGAGTGCTAACCTGAAACTCGTTAAAAATATATACATTTATTGTAAAGGTAAAATTGTTGTCGGAGAAAAATGAATGAAACCCAGTATTTCGAATCGGTGCGTTTCCTTCACTCTTAATATTCTTGCTCGAGGTTTGCATCCCTCACATTTTACCCTTTTTCTTTACTTCGGTCTAGAAGAAAAAATAATTCTTTGTTCTGATTTTCGCACTGAGATCGCTCGAGGAGGGAAGAAGAAAAAACGCCATTGCAAAAGAAGGCGTATTTATATTCAGACTCTAATGATTTTCAACCTCTTGCCTGCAGAGGTCGCACCAGGAGAACAAAGAAACACCATGTGCTCCGGTGGATCCGCAGTTCTGCTCTACGCTTTCTTTCGCTTTACCTCGTAACGAAATTCTGGAAGGAATGTGATTACTGCTCTACTTCCTATAAAGTCACTGGTACGAGTTGCGCCGCTCGCTTTTATTCGTTTGTTCTCGGTCGAGGAAGTCTCGAGTCACCGACTGGCGCCATTTTTCCCCCAGAGCAAACTGTTACGTAGTCGAGGAGGATTCATCTCTCCGTATTCCTTCTTTTTTCTCCTTCTTCTTTTCAACGTTTTTACCGATTGGCGGTTGTTGCAACTTCGAGTGTACCTTTACACACAGAGCCACTTTAGGTCTTTGTCGGCGACGAGTAGACTGTGAACTGCGCCCGGCGATAACGCAAAGAATACAGGAAAGAAAGACAGAGAAAACTCAGCGAAGCCTTGAGAAAGAGGAGTACAAGTAGAATAGAAAGAAGTGAAGGGAGTTCGAAATGGATGATAGAGAAACTCGAGGAATTTGCGCTCTTCGGAATTGCCATTTTTTCTTCGCGAAATTTCTTCTTGGCTTCTTTCTATCACTTTGGAAAAGTACACAGAACTTTTGGAGGGCGTTCGAGGTTCGACGATTTACATGATTTAGAAGTAAGACTTAAAGAACGATAATGATAAAAGGAAGCGTACTCGTTGGTTTTCAAACTGTGAGGATAAATCGGAAACGGATTTTACACAATGCTCGAGCTGACTGCAGGGTGAGATTCGCGAAATTGCCTTTTTCAAGTTTCCATTCAATTCGATATTACCAAAAAGTGCAGGGCAGTGAACAGTCCCTTTTTAGGTTGAAATTCACAGATTATTAACGCATTAAGAAGGCTCAAAGCTATCGCAAACGTGCCACGGTTGAAAAAGTCATTTCATTCCCATGCCTATTAGGATATTTGTTGTTTGTGATCATAATTGTTTATAAGGGTGGGGTCAAAATAGTGAATGGCTGAAATAGCGAATTCCAAAATAGGGTACCATGTCAGAATAATATAACGAAAGGTAATTCATATCATGTGAAGAGCTCCACATTTCAAATGCTAACCTTAAACCCAAAATGACATACGCTCAATTAACATGGAACTATTGCCGGAAATAATGGCTTTCGAAATAATGCTATGAAAACAAACTCAGCCCAATAATATACAATAGTTTGACAAAAAATATTATAACCCAAGTATTACTAAAAGTATAGAATTGACAATGAGACCCCCCCCCCCCCCCCCCAACCCCCAACCCATCCCGCACAGCTGCACGCTATTGAATACTTTGCGCTTTACTTTGCACTTTACTTTGCACTTTACTTTGCACTTTTCTTTGCACTTTACTTTGCACTTTGCTTTGCGCTTTACTTTGCACTTTACTTTGCACTTTACTTTGCACTTTACTTTGCACTTTACTTTGCACTTTACTTTGCACTTTACTTTGCACTTTACTTTGCACTTTACTTTGCACTTTACTTTGCACTTTACTTTGCGCTTTACTTTGCACTTTACTTTGCACTTTACTTTGCACTTTACTTTGCACTTTACTTTGCACTTTACTTTGCACTTTACTTTGCACTTTACTTTGCACTTTACTTTGCACTTTACTTTGCACTTTACTTTGCACTTTGCTTTACACTGACATATAAGAAACAAAAATACAAGGTAACAACAATTCATTTTGCATGCCCTTCATCCAGTTGATCAACGATATCTCATTCTGATCTTCTGTATCCGGTGACTCAATCGATTTCAACAAACCTTTAGTGCCACGATTTTTTTTTCTACACTTAGAGGGATAGGACTACGAAGTAGCTCAGATTGCAAGAAGTGAGAGACATTCCTTTATATCAATATGCTCTAGTGAAACGGGAGACGTTACCTGAACGGATTATTACTCTGTTGGCGGTGTGCGGGATACACGTCGGAAACGCACTCGCCCTGACTTTGCCTAGAGGAAGAGGAGGGGAAGGTACGTGGGCAAAGTCTCCGAGCACGTAAACCTTCATCTTCATCGTCTCATCCATCTCCGGGGGCAAATATAAAACGAATCGATACAAGACGCAAGCTCAACGTTTCTTCCCTTTAATGCACGAGTTCCACGAAGCTTTGCGTAGTAAGTAGACCACCAGGAAAGGGGAAGGCCACAACGGAAGGATTTACCACGAACCGGAACGATAGTGGGTTGGTTATAACGCCACCACGTTTCAAATTACTTATGGAAATAGAAAGCTTGTCCGAGACACTCATTTCGAAATTGAAAAATGGAGAAGCTATCTAGACCAATGCTAACGGCGACTTACATCCGTACGGATTTATCAAAATAAATTTAAATATAAATAACATTAGTTCGATGCCATGGTATTCTTCCGGCATACTTGATTAAATGCCTTTTTAAAAAACGGAAGTATGCGTACAGCTTCCGGTATAAACAGAAAATAAATTCTACTAAAAAAAAAAAAAAATGATACAGAAATCGCAACAACGAAAAATAAGTTCGCTCACTTATTTTGCTTAAAGTGCTAACTGCAGAATCTAATTTTTATTGAAAATTAGAATTTAAAGACCCCGCACTTGTAACTTTTTACTCGCTTCGATTTCAGTTCCTATATTAAGTTATATTATTTTATTATCAATAGATGTGGTAGCATCTTGATACCAATTGTTATGACAGCACTTTTTGCGCTCCGATTTGTCGACTCCTAATATTTGTTATTACCGACGTAAAAGTAATTACGTTAAATTACGATCATAAATTAACGCATCTCAAAAAGAACCATTTTTGGGGGACATTTGATGTGTTTTTTAAAAAATATTTCGAATGATTTGTTTCAGAGCAGCAACGATCACCACGGAGGACCTTTTTTAAACGGTGCTTTCCAAATTTTATCGTATCTCTTATATTTACAAACATTTTTTTGTGAAAAAATCGTAAAACATACTTCGGATCATACTTTTTACTGTGAAAAAAAGAAAAGAAATTGAAAACATGCAACCATTTTCCAAAAAAAAAATTACGAAAACGCTCTTTGTTTGACGGCGAAATAAATGTAAGCCCTTAAAAAGTCCCATTGGTCATCGCCAGACTATCTGCCATCGCCAGAATATCATTGAGAAAATCCTGGTCGTATTTTTCCGTGGTTGACCAGACTTTCCCACTTTGCATGGATGTACGTACCCACGTAGTTCCGGAAACGGAAAGTAGGGGGCGCCCTAGACTCTAGTACCGCATCAACGGTGGATTCCGAATGAATAGAGGTACGGCACAGACTGCAAAGTATTGTAGGAGAAAGGTAAGCCCGGCTTCTCGTACAATCCCTGACTATCCCCCAGTGTGAATGGCTTTCGGACGCCGACCAAGGGACACATGGACATTGGATTTACTGGGCGTCGAGGATGGATTCGTGGGCATGATTTTTCTACGGCTGTGGGATTTCACGTACCACCGTTGAATCACTTTAATTTTTATCATCCTTTTCTTTCCATTCTCATGGTATTACTTTATTTTGTGATTTTTGCTTCTTCAAAAAGAAATGAAACGCGGAAGTGGAGAAAATCGAGGTTTTACACAGAATTTCGCGAAACGCAGAGGAAAATAATGTAGAGAAGATTTTGTGGGTGCGACCGCATCGGTAATTGATTTCAGCTATCTGACGATTTTTTTTTTTAAAGAATCTTTCGGTTAATTCGCGATCGGTCAACGGTCGCTGCCGGTTACGTTTGGCTTAATGTTGCAAAAAATTACTATCATTTACCGTAGCTAATTATGATAATTTTATTCAAACATTGTGACTGATAATTTAATTACGAATTTCCAGTAATTACAGAGTTGCGAAACTCCATTAATTCATGAAACCTAGTTTACAGTACAGTTTGTTTTGTAATTATGATTTCATAATAATAATAATATGTAGTGATTATAAAATAGAGTGTGAACATTTTAATGGCAGTAAAAAATAATAATTTTCGCTTAAATACCGGAAGCAATACAGGAAAAACGGAAGAGATAATTAATTCATTAATTACGTTTCTCCATTTTTGCAGCTATTCGAAACATTATAATCGCGACATGTTATTATTATGAAATGATAATTATAGAACCGATCGTATCATCGCTGCCGGTTACGTTTGGCTTTATGTTGCAAAAAATTACCATCATTTACCGTAGCTAATTATGATCATTTTATTCAAACATTGTGACTGATAATTTAATTACGAATTTCCAGTAATTACAGAGTTGTGAAACCCCATTAATTCATGAAACCTCGTTTACAGTACAGTTTGTTTTGTAATTATGATTTCATAATAATAATAATAATATATAGTGATTATAAAATAGAGTGTGAACATTTTAATGGCAGTAAAAACTGATAATTTTCGCTTAAATACCGGAAGAAACACAGGAAAAACGGAAGAGATAATTAATTCATTAATTACGTTTCTCCATTTTTGCAGCTATTCGAAACATTATCATCGCTACATGTTATTATTATGAAATGATAATTATAGAACCGATCGTATCATCGCTGCCGGTTACGTTTGGCTTTATGTTGCAAAAAATTACTATCATTTACCGTAGCTAATTATGATAATTTTATTCAAACATTGTGACTGATAATTTAATTACGAATTTCCAGTAATTAGAGAGTTGTGAAACCCCGTTAATTCATGAAACCTAGTTTACAGTACAGTTTGTTTTGTAATTATGATTTAATAATAATAATAACATGTAGTGATTATAAAATAGAATGTGAACATTTTAATGGCAGTAAAAACTGATAATTTTCGCTTAAATACCGGAAGAAACACAGGAAAAACGGAAGAGATAATTAATTCATTAATTACGTTTCTCCATTTTTGCAGCTATTCGAAACATTATCATCGCTACATGTTATTATTATGAAATGATAATTATAGAACCGATCGTATCATCGCTGCCGGTTACGTTTGGCTTTATGTTGCAAAAAATTACTATCATTTACCGTAGCTAATTATGATCATTTTATTCAAACATTGTGACTGATAATTTAATTACGAATTTCCAGTAATTACAGAGTTGTGAAACCCCATTAATTCATGAAACCTCGTTTACAGTACAGTTTGTTTTGTAATTATGATTTCATAATAATAATAATAATATATAGTGATTATAAAATAGAGTGTGAACATTTTAATGGCAGTAAAAACTGATAATTTTCGCTTAAATACCGGAAGAAACACAGGAAAAACGGAAGAGATAATTAATTCATTAATTACGTTTCTCCATTTTTGCAGCTATTCGAAACATTATCATCGCTACATGTTATTATTATGAAATGATAATTATAGAACCGATCGTATCATCGCTGCCGGTTACGTTTGGCTTTATGTTGCAAAAAATTACTATCATTTACCGTAGCTAATTATGATAATTTTATTCAAACATTGTGACTGATAATTTAATTACGAATTTCCAGTAATTAGAGAGTTGTGAAACCCCGTTAATTCATGAAACCTAGTTTACAGTACAGTTTGTTTTGTAATTATGATTTAATAATAATAATAACATGTAGTGATTATAAAATAGAATGTGAACATTTTAATGGCAGTAAAAACTGATAATTTTCGCTTAAATACCGGAAGAAACACAGGAAAAACGGAAGAGATAATTAATTCATTAATTACGTTTCTCCATTTTTGCAGCTATTCGAAACATTATCATCGCTACATGTTATTATTATGAAATGATAATTATAGAACCGATCGTATCATCGCTGCCGGTTACGTTTGGCTTTATGTTGCAAAAAATTACTATCATTTACCGTAGCTAATTATGATCATTTTATTCAAACATTGTGACTGATAATTTAATTACGAATTTCCAGTAATTACAGAGTTGTGAAACCCCATTAATTCATGAAACCTCGTTTACAGTACAGTTTGTTTTGTAATTATGATTTCATAATAATAATAACATGTAGTGATTATAAAATAGAATGTGAACATTTTAATGGCAGTAAAAAATGATAATTTTCGCTTAAATACCGGAAGAAACACAGGAAAAACGGAAGAGATAATAAATTCATTAATTACGTTTCTCCATTTTTGCAGCTATTCGAAACATTATCATCGCTGCATGTTATTATTATGAAATGATAATTATAGAACCGATTATCATCATTTTTATTTCCATAAGTATTGAATACTTGAACTCTGAGCAAGAAGCACGCAAAAAATATCGTCTATCTTCGATAAGATAATTGAATTCCCTTCGCAAGATACGCATTCTCAGTTCGGTCTCACTTTCCTTTCTCTGCCATTCTACGCGCTGCATCATTGTACTTTCCATACTGCGCTCAACAGAGGCGACGCCTCGTCTAGTCTCGTGTGGAACGACGGCGTCGGCGTCGCAGACTCAACATAATACGTTCGCTGTGGCGTCGCGACGTACTTTGGTTTCATCTCGGGGAACGTCCATCTCCTCGTCCACAAACCAGAGAGTGCAGTCTCGGCAATCGATTCTCCGTTAGAACCGACGGATCGTCGAGTAATTACTTAACGAGTGCGCAAAAAAAAAAAAAGGGTTGAAGAGGCAGTTTTGAAAAGAGAAAAAAAGAAGGAAAAATCGAAGGGGTAAAATTCCAATTCAAAAACATGGAGCATGGTGCTCGAGGATCTTGCGAAGCCAATGGAAGATCGCATGTGAATATCTGTGCGAGAAATTTGAGAACTTTCAGAGGAGCTTTGAGTGGACTGTCCAGGAAACTCGCGTCCCGAGTTCAACGGCACTCGAACGTCTCGACGCTGAGCCGGCGATTCTCGTTGACCGATAATTTGATTCGATATAAGGTCCTAAGGGCGACCGGAAACACGGCGTACATTTCTTCAGAGAAGTATCTACGATGTTTGGTATCGAACGATCGGACTGGATAAGGGCCTCCCAAATTTTTTGGGTCGTTGTATATTTTGAGATAAGAAAATTTGGCTGTCGATGATTTGGGTCAGGGGACATTTTTGGATTCCATTTTGGACTAGACAAATTTGTTCGCTACTTGAATTTGGGGGTGAAATGAATAGTCCGGTCTACTTTTCTAGCGGATTTAGAGATCTCCTCAAATTTGGTTAGTTCTTTTGGCGAATGAACTTTGGAATCCGAATTTTGTCCGAGGAAATCGGAGGATCTAAATTTTGAGCGGTGAAAATCTGCTCTGAGATTCACTTTTTATCTTTCACTTTGCATGGACGTTTTGATTATTTTTTTGATATTTGGTATCTAGCAAAATATCGTCAATTTTTTTCAATAAATTCAAAAGCTAAAAAAGGAAAATTTCTGCATAAATTTCGTGAAAAATTGCATCAACCAAACACGGGCTGTTGTATCATTTGTGTACCAAATTTGATTTCAATCGCTTAAACAACTCTTAAATTATAAGTGATTAAAGCCCTGCTCACACACACACACACATACATACACATTTTTTCTAAACCACTTTTCTCGACGTTTTGTCATGGCCTGCTATAATGTGGAATTTCTGCAATGTTTTCGAGGCACGTAAAACGGCACATTTCATGCATGTGTTACAAAAAAATGTTTATGAAAACAAAGCTATCTCTAGGAAGCGAATAAATTGAAAAAAAAAATATATATATATCCTGCCCGCTAAAGTAAATCCTCGTGACAAAAATTTCAAGCAAAAAATATATATAAATACATCCCGGAAAAATTCTTTTGAGAATGTGTTAGGTACTTTTCTACCTTCTTAATATTCCTGCTACTTAGCAATTTCAAGTGCACCGAGACGCTAATAGTATTAGTAGAAGTTGTCATAGCAGTGCCACTAATAGTAGTAGTATCACAGGTAAAATATAATCTTGCTCGATGTCGAAAGGACAAAAGTATACCCTTGTTTTTATTACATGACGAATGTACAAGAAGTCCGGGGAGACACGGTCTACCTCATAATACGCGTTTATAGACGTCTCGGTAATAGAAGCATGAGACACTTTACAACCGCAAAGAAAACTTAATGAAACATTCCAACAGAGAGCATGGTTGAGGGGCGTAGACTTCTCCAACGACCTCCTCGCGCTGCAACCTCATTCCACTGTGAACGCTTTTCGGCTTCTCCTTTTCACTATATACATTTTACGTGCTTTCCGCACGTTATTAACTATATAGATATATATATATAAAGCGGAGAGCTCGTGCTCTTAATTTCTAACCAGCGTTTCGGTCGACCTCACTTTTTAATCGAATTCCTTTACATGCCTATTTTCCCTGTTCGGTATCACATACTTTAATATTCAGTATTACAATAGCACATTAAAAATGAATTTGAAAAATCCAGCCAACCAAATGGGCGAAATTATAAAAATTGTTTAAATTTGTCACCCAACGTTTTTTTAATCGAATTCCATTACACGCCTGTTTCCCCTGTTCGGTATCACATACCTTAATATTCAGTATTACAACAGCGCATTAAAAATGAATTTGAAAAATCCAGCCAACCAAATGGGCGAAATTATAAAAATTGTTTAAATTTGTCACCCAATGTTTTTTTAATCGAATTCCATTACACGCCTGTTTTCCCTGTTCGGTATCACATACTTTAATATTCAGTATTACAATAGCGCATTAAAAATGAATTTGAAAAATCCAGCCAACCAAATGGGCGAAATTATAAAAATTGATTAAATTTGTCACCCAACGTTTTTCTAATCGAATTCCATTACACGCCTGTTTTCCCTGTTCGGTATCACATACTTTAATATTCAGTATCACGTTAGGGCATTAAAAATGAATTTGAAAAATCCGTCCAACGAAATGGGCGAAATTATCAAAATTGTTTAAATTTGTCACACAATATTCTCAACTAAAATAACAGGTAATATTTTTTTTGTTGGAAGAAAAAATTGAAGAGGCAATAGATTGGCGTGCTCGATAGTGATCTTAATTAATTAATAATTTGTTTATGGGGGGATATCAGACTTGACGATAGGGGAAAGTGGACTACAGTGAATGACTTTGTATTTAGATTCGACTGTACTTTTATTAAAAGCAAAGTGCGACAAGAGAGACCTTCCATCGATTTTCTTTTCAACCTTTGGCCACACTTCGGGCTTGCAATATTCAGTATGAAACTATCAAGGATGCATGGAAACTTAGTTTGAAAATACATAACAGCAACCACAATTTTTACTGATTTTTTTTTTGTAACAATTTATTACTTATCATTATTTTTAAAAAATTGGAATCAGTATTTGGAAAGTGGTGGGGAAAGTACCACTGCCTGTTAAGTTTGATAAGGTAACTTAACACTAGGTAGGAAGGGTACCATCCAATTGCACTCGCAGTTTTACTTTTAAAAAAATTTTTTGGCAAGCTCTTCTAACAGACACCGTTGCTCACTGTCGCCTGCGGTCCATTGTTGCCCACTCTCGCCCCCTCATCCAGAAAATCATCACTTTTTCTCATCATGAAGCGGTAAAGCATAACGAGTTTGTGACCAATTGAAAAGTTAGTAAGTGATAAAAATATGGTTAAAAAAATGCCCGTAATTTTCCAACTTAACATAAAAGTGACATCAAAAAACCGTCAAATGACGGTATTTTTTTGGTTTTCTGACCGTCTGACAAAATGACCGGCATTTCGCATCTCTAGTCCGCGCGGAAAAAAATAGTCCAGGATAAAGTCCCGGATGGAAACCGGGCAATCCAGGCGGGAGTACAGAGTGGATTCTGGTATGGACCTTAGAGTTTGATCCGATCCCAAGTTTGATAAATTTTTCGAATGTATGTATGCGGTTAAGTGATAAGGAAAATAATTTGTCGAGATATTCGCAGCATTAACTGGGATTATATCAGAGCAAAAATGGAAATGCACTTTGTTAGTAGCGTGGCATAACTTTTCCATGATAATTTAAAATACTGTAATTACTCATATTCACAAATTTTCATAAATGAGGCGATAATATCAGGAAAGTAATCGCGATGACGAGATAGAAACTTTTGGGTTCGAAAGCCAATGCAGTTATAGAACAATTACCTATCGCTGTTCGGAATCACCTCCTATTTCTCCCCATTATTCGCCATTCTACCGACTAGAGATGATTTATCAGTACATATCCGTCATGTGCATCATCGATAAGCATTTGCATCCGCATATACGGCACGCAATTTGTGACTATACCGTAACTGCCGTATCCGTATGGACATATTACCGTGACAAAGTTTAGGTCGCAGAAGATAAATAACTAACCAGCCAATTTCGGCATATTACTTTGCAAACATTGTATCAAAGGCTTACATCTATTTTGCCGCCAAAAAATGTGTGTTTTTGTGAATTTTTTTTTATTTGGAAAAATGGTTGCAGGTTTTCAACTTTTTTTTCGCAGTAAAAAGTACGATTTGAAGTATGTTTTATAATTTCTTTAATAAAAAAATATTCGAAAATGTAAGAGTAACCGAAAATAAAAACTACACTAGGATAAAAGTATTCATTGTTTCTTCTCTTTAACACTTTTCGTTTGATTTATTATTTCTATTCTTCCATAAATGGTTTGCAGTTGGTATTTTTAAAAAACTGCAGTTTTTCAAATAATTAGTTAAGATTAATCGAAAAATAAATAGAGGCCCGTGCACCTTAATGATTTTTTGTAATTTATCATGAAATTGCATTAAAAATTAAGTTTCCAAGAATTTTAATATTTTATTATAAGCACCTCAAGGTATTATTGTAATATTGCAATAATACAATAAATTTAATAAATATATTTTTTTATTTACAGTTTTTATGTGCGTTATTTAAATATCGATGTTTTCTGTTTTCTTATCAAAATCACCCATCCTAACGCCAAACTTTAATGTAAAACCATATTGCATAATTTTTTTTTACAAAATTGCGTGCAAATTGCAAATTTTGCTTTATGGTGTCGCCAAATTCCCGACGAATGCTCTTTTAGTGGCGCTAATTTACAATGACGCCGACGTCACATACAGTGATGCAGCAGAGACCGTTAATGGGATATCCTTCCCTTTTCCCCTTTCGGCCTCGGCGTCGGTTATGACTTCCGGTACGACGTGCTGCCGGTCACACGTTGCGAGAAACGGGGAGCAGCCGATAAACGCCGGTGTCATGCGCCACTCCCGTTATTATGGCTGCTTTTGTGTATGTAAATTGTGTTTATATGTATTAAGGTGGACGTTAAACAAGGTCCCATCAAATTTCCCCCATTCCGCCCCCTCAATCGCGTCCCAATAAATGAAGAAAAATCCTGGCATTTCTTCAGATTTTTTTTTCCACCCTTAATCGACCTGCAAGGGGGTTGAAGTTTTCCATGTGGAATACATGAAATTCTCCGATATTCGCAATCAATATTTTATTGTGGACTTAATATATGTTAGTCAAATCTTATATTTGCACAAATTACTCTTTAATTATACTAAGATATGGAAAAAAATTACAAACTTCGCACCCTTAAAATTTCTCATTATTTTTTCTCATTTTGATTTTGAAGTTTTCCATGTGGAATACATGAAATTCTCCGATATTCGCAATCAATATTTTATTGTGGACTTAATATGTGTTAGTCAAATCTTAAATTTGCACAAATTACTCTTTAATTATACTAAGATATGGAAAAAAAATTACCAACTTCCGACCCTTAAAATTTCTCATTATTTTTTCTCATTTTGATTTTGAAGTTTTCCATGTGGAATACATGAGATTCTCCGATATTCGCAATCAATATTTTATTGTGGACTTAATATATGCTAGTAAAATCTTAAATTTGCACAAATTACTCTTTAATTATACTAAGATATGGAAAAAAAATTACCAACTTCCGACCCTTAAAATTTCTCATTATTTTTTCTCATTTTGATTTTGAAGTTTTCCATGTGGAATACATGAAATTCTCGGATATTCGCAATCAATATTTTATTATGGACTTAATATATGCTAGTAAAATCTTAAATTTGCACAAATTACTCTTTAATTATACTAAGATATGGACAAAAAATTACCAGTTTCCGACCCTTAAAATTTCTCATTATTTTTTCTCATTTTGATTTTGAAGTTTTCCATGTGGAATACATGAAATTCTCCGATATTCGCAATCAATATTTTATTGTGGACTTAATATATGCTAGTAAAATCTTAAATTTGCACAAATTACTCTTTAATTATACTAAGATATGGAAAAAAATTACAAACTTCCGACCCTTAAAATTTTTCATTATTTTTTTTCATTATTTTGATTTTTTTAAAAACAGTATTGAAAGAAGTACTTATTTTTATTGTTCTGTCATTTCTTGCGTCCTCGAAGAGACTTTGCGAAGCGTTTTTTCAACTGAGTTGTTTAGATTTATTTGCATTGTCATTTTTGTCGTAGATTTCGTTGGCTATTCAGATCTTCAATTAAATAAAATAACTCAAAGCCGGAGTCATTGTCTATTGAAATCAAGTTTTATTCAAAATGTATGATCAATGTCAACTCCTTGGTTTTTCGTAACTAACTAAATCAATAACTCCCCGCCCTTTATGCTTTGTTATTATTATAGGGTGTTACTTATAAATATACCACATTATCATCATGCAAAATGAATATGTTCTCGGTATTTTCATTGACAATAATTCCTTTTAGATTTTTCTCCGGTTACCAGGGTTACTAATTATAATCGGATTAAACTTGTGGTCGGATGTGTTGCGCAATGTATCCATAAAATACCCCGTACCGTGATCGATAAATTCAGCGGCGTAGGTAACGCAATTTACCGCGGGAATAACAAGCCTGGATGAATAACTGTTTGAAGAAGAATGCAAAGTAGATACTTCCACATTTCTTTCACATTATTTTTCCATTTTTACAAACATGATGACATATTCATCGTGAACATTAAGAACTCAACTGAAATTTTCCATTTCCAATATATTACTACAGACGTTTTGCGATTTTCATAAAAAAATATTTGACAAATTCATCTTCACTCGCATTGAATTACGCTGTATTATTAATTTGAGGGTGAATGTTATACTAATAATTATTTAATACAGCAATTTTCTAAATTTCATATTACTTGTCACAATGAATTCACAATATTTTTTAATAAAATAAAAAATAATAATAAAAAATTTCTAAAGCATGCAATTTGGATGTTTGTATACATTTTGTCACAAATTGAAATAATCGAAACCTTTGCCTGATATTTTAGCTCGTAACGACTCCTCTTCTCTTTTCTCGACGTTTTGGACCATTCTGAATATCCTGAAAATCTGGGGAATTTTATTTTATTTTATTTATTTATTTTTTTTTCATGAAAACAACGCTTTCTCTATGAGGAAGTAAAAAGTGAGTCACGTGTGCAGAGAGATCTTCAAAAAGCCTATGATCACCAATGATGAATTCGCGGCAATTAAAAAAGTACGCTTGGTCTCCCGCTTGCATCTCGTTTACCAAAAACACGAGCTCCTGCATATGCATATAGAGGGGTTGAAACTGCAAGAATTTATGAGACGAAAAATTCCGTTGGCCAAATGTATGACGAGGTCGCTCCACTTAACGCGACGCTCTCTCGCTATATTTAATTCAACGGGCGCAAAAGTGTATACACGTTTATTACTCTCTCCCTCGGCCAGCATCTCGACCAGTCGTCGTCTCACAGATACAAGAGAGCCTCTCGCACTTTTGTTGTAAGCTCATAAATTTATTTTATTTATTTTCAGCCCGTTCCGTATTTGACTGTGCGTTTTCCGTTTTTCCTTTTTTTTACCGACAATCCGAAGCTTGTTTTTCTCGAAGCTTTGGGCAACTTTTCCATCTTCCTCGTGTACACTTTCCCCTCTTCCAATTATCTTAGTCGAGGATCAGTCATAAAAATTTATTCGATCCGTATGAAAGTTATAATAAGTGAGGGAACTTTTTTCTTCTTGTTACGCTCGAGGCAAAATTCCCGAGCTTTCATTGCTTCGCGAAATTAATCGTTAAGATAGCTGGTATATATAGGGCATTTCAGGCCACAACTAGATGTCAGTTAACCTCGTATTATTTATAAATATATTGCTTAATTGTTGCCAATATTCTGGGTGATCGGTATTGAAAAAAATGCACGCAGATATTTTGGTCTTTCCAATAATTGCTCTGGGCACTGAGAACTTGAAGAAGAACTACGTCCTTTTTTCATATGTTTATTCGTAAACTAAATTGTTTGTTAAGGGACAATATTTTTGAGTTCGCTCTTAAGATGAACGTGAAGCTGCGGTGTAAAAAAATCGGTTATTTTTTACATCGTTTTCAACACCGCCACCGTGTAATCATTAATATTATGTAAATCAAGCACACATTTGATGCACGATCAGATATTTGAGTTGATTAAATGATCACTGAATAGAATGTATCTTAGGAAATGTAAGTGAAGGAACTTTTTTCTTCTTGTTACGCTCGAGGCAAAATTCCCGAGCTTTCATTGCTTCGCGAAATTAATCGTTAAGGTAGCTGGTATATATGGGGCATTTCAGGCCACAACTAGATGTCAGTTAACCTCGTATTATTTATAAATATATTGCTTAATTGTTGCCAATATTCTGGGTGATCGGTATTGAAAAAAATGCACGCAGATATTTTGTTCTTTCCAATAATTGCGCTGGGCACTGAGAACTTGAAGAAGAACTACGTCCTTTTTTCATTTGTTTATTCGTAAACTAAATTGTTTTTTAAGGGACAATATTTTTGAGTTCCCTCTTAAGATGAACGTGAAGCTGCGGTGTAAAAAATCGGTTATTTTTTACATCGTTTTCAACACCGCCACCGTGTAATCATTAATATTATGTAAATCAAGCACACATTTGATGCACGATCAGATATTTGAGTTGATTAAATGATCACTGAATAGAATGTATCTTAGGAAATGGCAAAATTCCCGAGCTTTCATTGCTTCGCGAAATTAATCGTTAAGGTAGCTGGTATATATGGGGCATTTCAGGCCACAACTAGATGTCAGTTAACCTCGTATTATTTATAAATATATTGCTTAATTGTTGCCAATATTCTGGGTGATCGGTATTGAAAAAAATGCACGCAGATATTTTGTTCTTTCCAATAATTGCGCTGGGCACTGAGAACTTGAAGAAGAACTACGTCCTTTTTTCATTTGTTTATTCGTAAACTAAATTGTTTTTTAAGGGACAATATTTTTGAGTTCCCTCTTAAGATGAACGTGAAGCTGCGGTGTAAAAAATCGGTTATTTTTTACATCGTTTTCAACACCGCCACCGTGTAATCATTAATATTATGTAAATCAAGCACACATTTGATGCACGATCAGATATTTGAGTTGATTAAATGATCACTGAATAGAATGTATCTTAGGAAATGGCAAAATTCCCGAGCTTTCATTGCTTCGCGAAATTAATCGTTAAGGTAGCTGGTATATATGGGGCATTTCAGGCCACAACTAGATGTTAGTTAACCTCGTATTATTTATAAATATATTGCTTAATTGTTGCCAATATTCTGGGTGATCGGTATTGAAAAAAATGCACGCAGATATTTTGGTCTTTCCAATAATTGCTCTGGGCACTGAGAACTTGAAGAAGAACTACGTCCTTTTTTCATTTGTTTATTCGTAAACTAAATTGTCTGTTAAGGGACAATATTTTTGAGTTCGCTCTTAAGGTGAACGTGAAGCTGCGATGTAAAAAATCGGTTATTTTTTACATCGTTTTCAACACCGCCACCGTGTATTCATTAATATTATGTAAATCAAGCACACATTTGATGCACGATCAGATATTTGAGTCGATTAAATGATCACTGAATAGAATGTAACTTTTGCCACTTTTGTAAGTCGGTATAAATCTTATAAAATCCTTGATTAACAAGCCTAAAATGTTAATTCCGATATTAAGGGAGGCTGAAAATGTCCACAATGTGTAAAATATTGACAGAAATTGGCGCAAGTTATTTGCACGTGTGCTTGTCACAATTAAATTGTTCGAAAAATCTTAATTATCAATAACTGCCGATAATTAAATATTTTAGGAGACTTAATTAGTGCATTTAATACGTTTAAACTTGAATCCACTTCACGTCTTCGTGTACATTAATTTTGTAAATGAAATTCATGAACTTTAAGTTATGGGACGGATCTTTGGCCTTTTAGAAAATTATTTGCTACCCGTTCATGATCATCACTTCAATCGATATTAGTTATGTCATCGATAATTTATGCGTTTAATTTTTTTTAAGTACGCTCAAGGAAGTAATCACGCGCACTCACGCAATTTTAATGCTACCGAACCGAAACTTTCTCCGCACGTGTAGTCATAATCGAGGTTGGTTGCTACTGCATTTAGTCAAATCTGCAAAGAAGTGAAATCTTATGAAATGTTCACAAATTATTGCGAGTGCAGTTGTCGCCGATAAACTATCGTGGATAAAATGATAAAATTAATTGCAATAAGGCGTAATCAAATTTTTATAAAAGTTTCATTCGATTTTTTCCAACCATGCAATATGGAATTTGGTCAATTGACTTGAATTTCTCTTCTTTAAATGTAGTTACGACCGGTATTAATTTTATATTGCATTTGTATTTTATAAAAAAGGTTCGTAGGTATATACCGGACAAAAATAGTGACTGTTATATGACTCGCAATAGTGATTTTCATTTGTCCCAGGAGATTGAATATTTGTTTGCTGCATTATTAGTTAAATTTAGCTATAGATAATGACATTCGGACTCTTGAATTGTCGGACTTCATCCATGAAGGTCCAGACTCATGGAAACCCTTATCCTTTCAAAGATCCCATCCCTGGAAACTTGCTCTCTATTCTAAGTGCCCCTACCATTTGGAACCCGTTATCTCAGTCAGAACTTTTTTTAGCTCGACCACAAACAACTGCATACGAAAATCTATAAGATTGCAAGAAAAAAAAGATTCCTTCAAATCGGGTGCTGAGTTCACATAGCTAAGTACCCAATACTGTTTAATTTTCATTGAAAATTAATTAAACTATTATTTCCGGTGTATTCTATGTAGAAATCAATATTACCTAACTATTACATAAATTTGCGTACTTACAATCAACGTGCAATTGTTTCATCAAATGGAAACGCAACATACCAAGAAATTTAATCGTTAACCGGATGATCTTTACCGAAAGCAACTGATACCAATTACCAGTGTAACTGACAAATATCGCCCGAAACTTCACAATGTTAACGCCAATAATTGCAATAACTGTACGTACAACTCTCGTTGCATAAACGTCAGCATTTGTCATAGTTAGTTCAGTGGATAAGCGTGCGCGTGTCTCTTTGTATGCATCGTATTACAAGAGCACGTAATATTTAGCACACGAGAACGGACACGATTACGTTGTGTATCTAACTGCCGGGTGCTTTCTCGCTCGTTCTTTCCTTCAGCCTCCTTCTCTGCCTCGTGGTCGATGAACACAAGCGCCGTTGACATTCGAACTGGGAGGAGGTGCCAAGGACGCGTACGCGACGTCGACGACGATGCCGCCGCCGAGGAACGATTGGCATTCGTGACTCTACAGCATCACAGTGCAATGGTATACACCGAAAGCACTCGTGGATCTCCCAAGGTGCGTCAGTGACATGAGCGGAAGCCTTCGATTATCATAGCACGACGAGCAATGCCAGTTATCTCTAAACTGTGCTATATTCAGAATTGAATTTTCTCTCTCTCTCTCTCTCTCTCTCGTTTAACTGGTGACTGTGAGATCTGTTTATCACAGAAAGTGGGTTACGCGAACATGCGGTAGAATCATCGTCAGTTTATATTGTGACGATAAAAAAATTATCCGCAAAATAAGTGAGATCTGTTAGAGTTCAGTATGACACCATCGTTATCGGATTGAAATGCATAAGCTCGGCAATTAAATCCAATGCACAATCGTGATTCGTCTGGTAAATTTCAGAGTTGAGGTCAAGATCAGAGGTTGAGTCTGGGTACCTTTAATGTTTTTTTTCATATCTGATAAAGTTGAACCTAGCTTAGTGCCCAACCCAAAAAAAATATCTATGCACCTCTAAGATTCCGTATCCCTTTGTATCCTATGGGCCCCTGCATATAAAAGTACAAGTCACATAGACAAGCGATGAATAGAGTGGAATTTACGCTTAAAATAATGTACTAGTAAAATTTGTGTTTTTTGTTTTAAAACATTGGAAAACTATTGTTTGAACTGGGTTTTGAGTCAATTTGATCGCGGATTCGATAAGAGCGGATCTGAAAGTGTTGGAAAAGACGCTTGCAATAATTATAAATTACTTTTTCGATAAAAATTATTAGGCCGAAACTAGCGATGAATTCTGGTCAAGTCAGGCATTAAAGGGTTAAATCAGGGCAACCGTTTCTTTAGATTAAGTAAACCGTTTCGTTAAGTCAAGGAAAACGTTTCCTTAAATCAAAGAAACCGTTTCCCTAAATCAACGAAACCATTTCTTGAAATGGAGAAAATTGTTCCTTTAAATCAAAGAAACCGTTTCCCTAAATCAATGAAACCATTTCTTGAAATGGAGAAAATTGTTCCTTTAAATCAAAGAAACCGTTTCCCTAAATCAATGAAACCATTTCTTGAAATGGAGAAAATTGTTCCTTTAAATCAAAGAAACCGTTTCCCTAAATCAATGAAACCATTTATTGAAATGGAGAAAATTGTTCCTTTAAATCAAAGAAACCGTTTCCCTAAATCAACGAAACCATTTCTTGAAATGGAGAAAATTGTTCCCTTAAATCAAAGAAACCATTTCCCTAAATCAAGTAAACCGTTTCTTTTCAATGTCTTGAAATGAAGAAAACTGATTCTTTGAAAGCAAAGAAGTATTTCATTGCAACCAATAAACAAAAATTCAATCCACCTATTAGTTTGGAATCAATAAAATCGTTTTTCTCGGTAATACAGTCGCAATCAGTGACCACGCATTGATCCCGCAATAATCCAGGATACGAGGAAATCCATGAGACAGCATTTCATTCGTTTCGTAGTTTGACCATTGGCGGTTATCGCCAGCGAGAATTGAATATAGACCGTGAAAGCGTCGCTAACTTGGTAATGGTGGTAATCAACTATCGGTTTTCCAGGTCCATCCTTCGGAGCGCCTCGTGTCGATGCCCGGCGAAGGAAATACCAGTCACTCGCTGGCTAAGGATTCTGGACAGCAGTTGTGCCGCAGTTACAAGGCAATCGGGGTGACTTCGCTGCGGAGAAATACACGCGTGTCATGAAGAGCGAATGGGAAGGTGAACGGATAGGACTTGAGGAGAGGATCGAGGAGCAGGGCAAAGGGGGACGTGACTGCAGAAGCGGGTTTACATTGACCAGGTAGAGAAGGGCCACGTAGAGGTGGAAAGTAGCAGTGGCTGAACGACGAAGAAGGAGAAGAAGAAGAAGATCGAGAGTTGCCGACTGTGCCGGGCAGTGAGGAATGCGGCCGTTGGCTCGGATACACGAAGGACCTCGTCCGGCCAATCGGAATCTCTCCGGACGTGTTTCCTTGGTATGTGAGGGAGCAGGACACGAGACCTGTGCTATTCTATTCACCTCTGTCTGCCTGTGGAAGGGGAGGGTGCATAAGAATGCGTTGCATAACTTGCCTCAAAGAAATCGTGCTTGTCCTGGCAACTATAAGTGACGACTATTAATTTTTGACTGAATTTAAGGCTGTGAAGAAGAATTTGGTATCGGTGACTATGAAAAGATAGCTTTCAAAATCGCGTATAGTTACTGCAATCGTTTAATAGTTGAGAGTAACCAGTTAGTACTTCCAACTATTAAACAGCGAAAAGTTTGGTTAATTAAAGTAATACATGTGTGGATTAAGATACACTGAGAGAAAGTTATGGTATTTGTAACTATACAGTGAAAACTATTTGTTTTCAGTTCGTACAACTATTTTTTTGCTATAATTACAAGATAGTTGGCAAAACGATTGTCATAGTTACTATCACAACGAAATAGATACCGTAACGAGTATTGTACGTATCGTAACTATGAAAATAGTTGTTTGCTGACTAAAAATTAACGGTCGTCACTTTATAGTTGACGGTACTGCTATAATTTCATAACATAACATTTTCCTGACATAAGAAGCAACTATTCATTTTTCATCCACGCCACTATTTTCTCAACTTACTGTAATGCCGTGAATATAGTTGCTTAATGCAATATATATTATCACGCCGGCACTGTTATGCTTTCCGTCCCGGAAAAAAGGCCCGAAAAGTGGCCGATGTTTCTCCCTAGGCAAAACAAGTGAACGAACCGTGGACTGCGCATGCGCAGCTAATATAATGCAACACTAGTCCGAAATGGGCTACTTTCGGCCCGCAAAACTCAATTGCCAAAAGCCTCAATTTTCATACACGTGCTACGAGAAAAAAAATTCTTTTTACTCAACCCAAACCCTGGCAAGTAAGATTTTAATCCATCGTTTTCTAAAAGTGCAATCAAACCCAGAAAGTACTGTAATGCCGTGAATATAGTTGCTTAATGCAATATATATTATCACGCCGGCACTGTTATGCTTTCCGTCCCGCAAAACAGGCCCGAAAAGTGGCCGATGTTTCTCCCTAGGCAAGACAAGTGAACCGCCTGCACATGCGCGGCTAATATAATGCAACACTGGTCCGAAATGGGCTACTTTCGGCCCGCAAAACTATTGCCAAAAGCCTCAATTTTCATACACGTGGTACGAAAAAAAAAAAAAAATCTTTTTACTCAACCCAAACCCTAGCAAGTAAGATTTTAATCCATCGATTTCTAAAAGTGCAATCAAACGCAGAAAGTATTTGTAATTACAAAAGTACCAATTGATTAGTTACAATTCCAGATGTAAGCTCAATGGAATAATTTCAATATTTGCCAAGCCAGTTCAGTTTGCCTGTCTGGTTTTCGAACTGGGTTTGTAATTCCTCATCGAAACATTTGCAATCATTAAATAGACGGATAAAACAATTCCGTTTCGGTTCGTCAGCGTCTGCGGTCGTTGGAACGGGGAAGTGGAGCCTTCCATTCTGGATTACCTATGTCGGATGTGGAATAATCGCTCGCTGAAGTAGCCACGAAAGCCGGGCACAGGGAATGGGGAAAATTGGAGGAAGAAAAAACGAAGGAAAAGCAAAAAGAGGACGTCTGGATGGGGAGAAGTACTATGAAGTGCATATAGCGTTTATAGCGAATGGTATACCTACTCCGAAAGTGGGTACGTACATGTAAGTATATACCGTATATACTTATATACGTACGTATGTACGATACGTACATGTAAGTATATACCGTATATACTTATATGTACGTATGTGTAAGTACTTATATGTAAGTATATACTGTATATACTTATATGTACGTATGTGTAAGTACTTATATGTAAGTATATACCGTATATACTTATATGTACGTATATACGTATATGTACGTAGCTCTATATCTTAGGTACATAGCCCTATCACTGACCGCGTCCCTATTACCGACCGCCATACACGTATAATGTGCCTCTTCATGAAAACCCACCATTATATAAAATGGACCATTACGTAAAAGTGACTTTTTTTCGCCGAAATGCTACATCCAACACATGCACATTTTTATAAATTCCTTTTTTAACTTCGTTTTACTTGAATGAATTTTGTTATAAAAATATAAAATCACTGTTTAATATCAAGTCGAATGATTGGAACAAACTTTTTCATGAGTGTAATTTGTTATTAATATTCACCCTTTCACTACCAATTATTGGTATTTGGTACATCGAAGGACCAGACATTTTGTTATTACATTTTTATTTGAAAGAGCACATTTTTTCAAAGATGCATTTTTGTTGAAATTTAGAAAACAGCCCAAAATTCAAGCACCGTTTTGTCAAATAGAAAAGCATCTTGGCCGCTAAATTTTTTTTCAAATGATTAATGCATTCGATTCATGGGAATTGTTTTCGAGAATTGAATTTGCGAAATCGAATTTAACTTCATTTGAAAAAATTAACACTTACTTCAAGCTAACGTACGATTTGAAAATGAATCTTCTTCGATAAACTAATATACTATTATTAGCAATATACTCTTAGTTATCCATTATTTTGCATTTGCAGTATTTTTTGGGACATAATATGGAAAATATTTACCATATTTTTCTTTTGAGAAAAAATAATTATACTTTTCATTAACATGAATAAATTATTTTGAATAATAGTGACGATCAAACTATTAATTGCATAAATAAATTAATGCAACGAGATGAAAAGTAATGGATACCTCCATTTCCGGTAAATAGCAATATTGCCTTTATCGTGTCGTGTCCACATTGCAGTGGATCAGTAATAGGGGCAAGTACGTTCAATTTTCACATGTTTCGTTCGTTTATTCATCAAATACGGTAAAAGCCCGTATTTATTATCAAGCGATCAGCACGCACATTTTACCAACAAAAAAAATCTCGTGTGATACTTTTTTCTCATTCCGAACATTGATTCACGGTTTGTAAAATAATTTTGATCGATCGTTTTTAACATTCCTTTTTTATTCGCAACATGAGGATTTTTTATTTCGTTTTAATTTTACTAATATGCCGTTAATTCACTCACAACGTACTAATGTTAGAAGCAAAATTGACGTAACACAAAATTTCTTTGCAAGAAAGTAGAAAAAAAGAAAAATGTAATGAAAATCAAGTACAAAATATCACGGAAATTGAAGTAATTTAGCTATTTTTAATTTATGGAATGTTTAAAGTAAGTTTTGAATGTTCAATATTCATGGTTCAATTAAAAAGCCCTGAATATCAAATTATTTTTATAATAAATAAATAAAAGCGAGAGGAAAAATAATGAGCGATTAGAATTCTGGTAAATGCCAGTATTCCTGTTTATTTTTTTAATTTCTCAGTGCCTCTTCAGACGGTTTCTATCGCTTCGTCAGTAATTCATAAAATTTCTGCCAGTCTCATGATTCTATTCCACCCCCTTTACCAATAAGCTGTCTGGAGGTCGTATTCGCCTATCCTGTAATTGCGGAATACCCGAGTTTATAAAAATCTGCAAAATAGAACTTTGCAAATTGCTTCCTCATTATTTCAATTTTAATTTTTTTACAAAATTTCCTCCACAATAAATGAATAAATTTAATAAATATTCCATACATCTTATCATGTAGGGAAAAGTGAGATACAATGTAACGTGGCCAATATTACGGGGTTGCCAAAGATATTGTCACTACAATCAACTACAAACAAAAATCTATAAGATTGACTGAAAAAAATATGAGATTAAAAAAATTGAGTGCCAGGTTCGGGTGGGGGTCAAAATAGCGAAATCCAAAATAATAACCGTGCGAATCTACAATAGGCGTCATTAGGAAATTCGCTATTTTGGTCATTCGGTATTTTGACCCCCACCCCCAGGCTCACATGGCTGGAGTGTAGTGTGTAAATTGTAAAAAATTTTGTGCTAGACATTAACAATAGATTTGGATACCTTTGAATAAAAATTTCATTCGCCGGAAGAATGTAATACCTTATCTCGTATTCCGTGATAGCGCAGGTTTTAATTTTCAATTGATGAAATGATTACTCGGCGCCATATTTTTGTTACTTTCGTGTGAAGAATTATTGATAATTACGATAATTCAGTGAGGTACAATGTCACATCGAAATGCGGGTCTCAATGTTACGCCTTTTAGTAGTGTTGTTAAGATAACAATGTCAGAAACAGAAATAGAACAAGTTCGAAAGGCATTGTTGAGGATAGCAAAATGAAATAGGTGGTTTTTCGAGTTTTTAATGGAGATTATTTTCGGATGATTTTGCATCGTGTACCAAAAAAAAGTGTTGTAAAATCTAGCAAAAAATATATATGTGAATATATGCTTTTTTACTACTGAGTATATCTACTTTTTACATCGGTTGTAACATCTGTCTCATACTCTGACTCACCGGCGGGTCACGATTTTGTATTCCGCAGATTATTTTCGAACCCTGCTAGTTATATTGATTGCAGCTTTTTAGTGCATCTAAAGTTTTAGAGAAACCAACTACGATTGAAATTTATACGTAACATCGTAACATCGTCCTAAATTTTTTTGTTAATTCTGAGAAAAACAGTGTCACTCCCCTAGTGCAAGGACCACCTTAAGTTAATGCCCCCGGCAAAAAGAAAACTGATTTGCCTTTAACTCGACCTATAAATCCAAATATTAGGAAGAAAGGATCCAAAGCAAAAATTAACTCAACTGGTCCGGTTTTTCCGTAGTCATAATGACTTCGAACCCGAAGAAAAAAGGAACGAAAAATGAACAAAGAGAATTTTTCAGGATTCAGTGCACTATTCTATAAATCGTTTGTAACATTGTACCCCTCCATCTGTCATACTCTGACTCACCGGCGGGTCACGATTTTGTATTCCGCAAATTATTTTCGACCTCTGCTAGTTATATTGATTGCAGCTTTTTAGTGCACCTACAGGTCTAGAGAACCCAATTACGATTGAAATATACACGCAACACTATCCCAAAATGTGTTTTTCAAAATTCTGAAAAAAATAGTGTCACATTATTCCCCACTCTATGAGTGCAAACACCACCTTAAGCCAATGCTTCCTGCGACAAATCAGATCGACCTTCAACGATAAAACTAAAGCGAAAATTGAGCCAACTGCTCTCTTTTTTTTCCTAATTATGACTTTAAGCCCGGAGCCAAAAAGAAAAAAAAAATACTGTATAATTTCCCGATATTCAGTGCACTATTTTTTACATCGGTTACACCATGTAACCTACCGCAAATTATTTTGATACCTCCAACCCTTCTCAACCATCGATTGCACCTTTTTTTACTAATAACCCCAAAAGTTCAGCTCAACCCAATTACGATTAGAATTTACACACCACAACATTAAAAAATAAAAAAAAAAACAAAAAAAGATGTCGTTGTAAACCTAAGAAAAATAGTGTCACAATGCACCCCACTCTCCCCTCCTTTTCAGGGGGTCAGTAATGGGTACACGTAGCGACGTGCCCGCGGTGTATACAGAACAAGCTCGTGCCGGGCGGCTCTAATAAGCGCGCGCGAGCGCGCCCGGGTCGATACCTCGTAATTCGTGAAATTTACCTTGCCGCTCTCAGCCGCAGGTGAATTCTCAACGATGTCGTATATAACGTGAGGTAGTCCGGCGGTGCCGAGTAACGAGAACCCAAAACCGGCGTTGTCGCTTCTATTCAGCGTGACCAGCAGTTCCTCAGCCATGTTTCACAGTAGCAGCGACATCGATCTTCACCTCACAACCTCACCGCACTCTCACTCTTCTCTTCTTCAAATGCGTGCTCTTCGAGTCGCTCTTTGACGTTGTCCCTCGTCACGCACCGTCATCAGCAATTAAAACTCCCCAAAGTTTCAATTAAATTCGCATTCACATATCACCCAAAACAAAACACACACACACGCACACGCAAAATTGAATTTGCGTCAATAAAATTTTTGTCTCTCTAACCACTCTCACACTAACGAAAAAATCCCGTAGAAAAAAAAAACAAACAAAAAAAAACAAAATCAACTTTCACATTCAATATTACTGCTGTTACTATAACGCATCGATAACGATTTCGCGTTTCCTCTTCCTTCGATTGTCTTCCGTGTAACGGTTTTACGTTTCCCGTGCCTCCTCCTTCTTCTTCTTTCTATTCTTCCTGTTGTGGATTGGGTCGGTTGTGATTTAAGATGCTCGAGGATATCGAGGTGTTCGGTCGGTGTCGTCGAGGACCGGTGAATTCCGGGGGGGGCCCTCCTCTGATTACCCGGCAGCCCTTGGAGACGAAGAGGCTCGTCCGGCACTCGGAGAGACGACCACCGAGCGCACACAACACTGGTAATCGGGTGTACAACACTGGGCGACCAACCGATGACGGAATTCACCGAGGGTATGTATATAATAATAATAACAACAATGGTAGTGCCTCCGCTGCACTTCGACTGTGCCACCCCTTGTATCTTCCACCCTTCTTGTTTCGTGTTTCTTCTTTTTTTTTTTTTTTTCGTGTTACCTAAACTTCACCGGTAGAAGTTGAGGATAAGGATTTTAAGGTCCAGTGGCGATCGTTGACGAGCGCGGGCGCTAACAGCACCCAACAGTACTGCTGCTATGCTCCTCTGCGCCGCGAGCAGTACTGAATCCCTATCTCCGACGTCTACACGCACATTGGCTCGCCGCTGTGCGCCACGGCTCGCGTGTGTGCGTTGGTAGTCGTGGTGTGGTGGTTGGTATGCATGCACCTTTGGATTTGATGGACTATGCGCGAAGCAGCGACACTCTACTTCGTTTTTCTTCTTCTTATTCACTGGCACAGACACAAACGAGAGAGAGAGAGAGAGGTAGGTGAGTGTCAGAGCACGCGCACTCGAGTCTACACACGCTGCTGTAAAAACGCATACATGCGGAGCAGAGATATGCACCGCTGTTTTCAGAGCCGACTCCTGCGCGACCGCGAGCTCGCGCGATGACAGCGGGATGAAGAGGTACACAACAGTGGCAACCCAAGCCCCGGACGGCCTTCCCTGCCGGCGTTTCTGCGGCGGACGTGCCGAGAATCGACGCTGGCGGCGCCACCGGATGGAGCGACGCTGCGAAGGCGCGCGCGCGACCCCAGCGCCACCCGCCACCCGCGGGTGGGGATGAACTCGAGGCAGGAAGGAAGACGATTGGACAAGGAGTGCGCATGGAAAGAGCGGGAATTTTTTGAAAAGGCGCGAAGAGAAGTTCGGAGGAGAGGAGGAAATGGAGGCGCATTGTATCCGTGGAATTGGTACATGGTTTTGTTATCGTCTAAAATTTTGTTTCGATTTTATCAAAATTTTGAATTTTCGAAAAATTATGTTATTGCATTAACTTCAGCAGAATGTGAAATAGGAAAGATACATTTTATACCGAAATGAGTACTTTTCTGTGATTATGGGTACAGGTTTTCTTTAGTATTTGTTGTGTGTTTCAGATTTTTCGAAATTTTGATGCTTAGGAAGACAAAGGATGCAAAGCAGAATTTTGTGAATTGCTTCCGCATTGTTTTTGGTTTTTTACTGTGCTACCTCGATTAAATGTTTTTTCAATTCGTCTTAAAATCAGTAATAATGTCGTTTCAAAAAGTGGGACTTCCCCCACTACGTTCAAAAATTTCGAAACCCACTCTCTCGCAAAATACTCGACTGAAATAGCCCAAATTTTGATAGAATGTGCGGAAGTATTGCCGAATTGGGCTAAGATTCGGACTCCGCGATTCTAAAAATCGTTTGTTTGGGAGAATCGATAAATAGAAAAAGTGAGGCTCGGTGCGAGAGAGACAGTCCTATAGGCGTTTAACATTGGGCGAAGAAATTTCCACCGGTGTTTCCCTGATCGCTATAAGTCCAAATTTCCCTCTTACCCAAAAGTTCGAAACCTATGTTCTTATGGTGGTGCCATCTATCTCATGACTACGAATTTCAGCTCTGGCAACGCTGGAGGAACATACGTTCACATTGTTATGCCTATGTTTCAGTGTTGCGCACGTTGCGATTAGTTCCAAGTCCGACTTAGTCAGCAGTGCCTGACAAGATGGAGCCGATCTCGCATCTGATCAAAGTTTCGATTCCGAATTATCTGTCCGGTTTGCCGATTCCGGACTCGATAGGCGGATGGTTCAGACTCGGAGGTATAAAATCACCTTTTACTCAAAATTTCACGTTTTTTTTTTTTCCTCGAGTGCCATCTTCTTATAGTCGATAGAATCTTTGCTTCACCTGAATTCCATGGTTTTTTCGTTTTTTTACCTGTGCTGAATGTGATTATTGCGATATGTTCTCCAATCACGAGGTCGAAGAGGAGAGAACGTTCGCTCACCTAATACCACAAGGTCATGTGTTTTGCTCTTATGATTTTTACAGTCAGAGATTGGCTTTCCTTGATTCCGCCGACAGCGATCCTAGCGGGGATCGGGTACATGTCTTATCAGGCGTACTGTCCTCATGCCAGACCGGTGAGTAAATAAACTACCTGTTTACGTTACGCAGCGCATCGCGCGAAATCTGCATCTATGTTCGCATCATGTTTTCCGCGCCGCCGATATAGAATCCAACCAAGTTGCGTAATAATGATTTGTTTGTTTTTTTTTTTTTTACATAGGAATATATCCAGGGTGAGCTTTAGGGAATATATCCAGGAATACGTAATACCCATTAATCCAAGATTTTCCTCTTACATTAACTCCTACAAATTATTTATTTGTAATGTTAGTTTTTTTTATTTTTGATTCGTATGCCTTATTCATGCGCTCTTCCCCACTCCTCTTCATCTCCTTCCATTCATTGAGTTCCCCCCAGAGTGTCGCCCGCAGCCACAGTGTAGCAATTTTGATCACACCATCGTTTCCAGCTGATTCACTGTAAAAACCACTGATAAACAATCTGCATCTATGTCCGCATCATGTTTTCCGCGCCGTCGATATAGAATCCAACCAAGTTGCATAATAATGGTTTTTTTTTCATTTTTAGATAGGAACATATCCAGGGTGAGGGTGTTTTTTTGCAAAAAATAAACCGGAAATTGATGGTAACGACCGCGAAGACAACCGCCCTTTAAATGTTATTCGGTTGTTTTTTCAGTTGTCCATGGTAATGCGGAGAAAAATAAAGAACCGCATTACATTTTTTAGGGCAGTTGTTTTTACACCCGCTACGACCATTTTTCGATTTTTTTTTTTTGTGACTAACAATCCAGTCGTTTTTACGGTAAAACGGTGGTTGTTGAGAAGGATAGAGCAGGGCTAGAAAGAAACTACAGATTAATTAAAATAAAAGGGTAGCTTAACCAAAATACACCAGATATGAATCTTAGAATAAGATAGAGAAACAATCAACTAAGTTGCGTAATTATGAAACACTGCAGCAGCTGTTGACCTCTTGCGCCTTAGTTTTTAAATATCGCATATTATGTAGGGGATTACAGTTGTAGCAACTCTACTTTACACGGTTTCGATCACGCGATCTTTTGTTATTCCCGTGAAACGCACAAGGATTTTTAATCGAACGATTTAAAAAAAATTAGTACGGAAATTTGAAATGTTCATTTTCTGGGGTTTAAATAACGTTGGGGTTTTTAGAATTAAAAAAAAAAATTTCAATGACTGCTGGAGATTTCTTGACTATTTTGGCACCAAATTTTTGGTGCTCATTTTAATTTAATGATTCGATTCACTATACTGAAATAAAGGGGAAATTCAAATTGGAGATTATATGGTCATTAATCCCAAAAGGAATCGCTTACTTTAGTTTTCAACTGAAAATTTTGACGTGAAATTTTTATTAAAAATTTAATTTAATTAAAAGTTTCATTTCGATCTTATCGAATCTCAGGAAAATCCAAAGTACTATTTTTGGTCGGAGATTTAATGAATTTTTAGCTCGATACCTAAAATGGTTGAATTTTCGAAGTTGTATAAACACACACGTATATTTTTGTATGGACCATTTTTCGGAACTTTTTGAACCATTTTTAGTGCCCTGAAATAAAAACCTCATCATTTTTTTTTTTTTCCATGGAAATAATTATGAAAAAGTTGCTGCATACTTTCAATGGAATTACATAAATATTGCAAAAAAAGAAAGTTACTAAATTTTCTTGTAATACCAGGAAAGGATAGTTCATGTTATAGAATGTGTCCTTGACTCAGAATGACATTGATTAATCGATCAAAGAAAAAAATAATTACTAATGAACGTTAATTTCCGAGCAGGTGAGATTGTATCGAGTTTTTCCCAGAATCATCTGTGATTCTTCATCACATTGAAAGCCGCGTGGTCCAATTTGTTCTTTTCCAAGACGTTTTACAAATTACCGGGGTTGTTGCGTGAGATATAATGCGTGCAGACAATCTGTAAGGAAAATGGTGTTCGAAGAGCGGATCGCGTGTGAATGGATAAAGGAGACGCATGATTGAGTTTTCGAAGACCACGCACGCACACACATTATAATTTTTTTATTTCCTTTTTTTATTTTTATTTTTTCATTTCATTTGTAAAAATGTCCTGGTTTGAGTGAACGAATTTTAAAAAAGTTGCAAAATTCTACTTTGCAAAATCTACTCTAGCATTGATAAATAAGAAAGGCATAAATAATAATTAGACAGTGATCTGAATAATCTAATTTCTTATCAAAATGTTGCCACTCCTTGTATCCAATTAAGCATGAACTAAAAATCCAAAATAAATAATTCGATTTCACGTGTACAATGGATATAATATGATAAATTAGTTGAATGGAAATTCAAGATAAGGTTTGAGTGTGACGAAATTAGGGTAATCGTTATTTTCCGGTGACCGCGATTCCCTCATTCTTTGCTGTATTTAATTCTGAGTCTAATTACGACACTAATGAGTCTTTTAATTATTTGGTCATCAGTGTCATAAACATTTTTTTAAAATTAACAGCACCTTACAAATCGTTTTTCTGGTCTTAAATACTTTGAACAATGATCCACATTTTATTATTATTTAGAAGTTTTTTTTTTTAAACAGTTTATAGATTTCTTTATCATGAATTTTGAAGTAGCATTTCTTTTTCTACTATTTATATCTACGAAAATAAAAATATGGCCACAAATTTTCATTCGTTGAGGATTTTTTAATTCAATGGTGAAGAAGATTTCATTCATTTTTTAAATCAAAATAGAACGAGCAAACTAATAAAATCAATAACGCAATCGCTGAATGAACCACTTTTCTAACTTACTTAAAATTGTACGAAATACACCAATTCGTGGAAAGTGCACCAGAAAATTGGCAGTTTATGCATCGAACGTCTATCGAATCGAACATCGAACGTCGAAAATTGATGTGACGATGATACCAAACGATTTTACATAAAAATTAATATTTCTGTCTGTCCAAAGATTCATTAGAAACAATTCCAGTTCAATTAGGGTAAAATTCCGATTTAATTAGGGTAAAAATCCATTATCTCAATTACCTTAAGGAAAAAATGTAACTTTATACGAAGCTTTATAACAAATCAAAATATTCACTTTATTTATTTATTTTCTGTTAAATAAAAATCTAGTGAAATCTATAACTCTTCAATTTGCGCTAAACAAAATGTAAAAAAAATGCACAGCCCTCAGAATCTGGCTGCTAATAAAAATTTATAAGAAGACTGTCAGAAAACTGTCCGAAATCGCAAAGAATATCTCATATTCAGTTATCACAGTTGACAAAATGATCACAAATGTTCCTCAGTGAACGTTGAACTTTAATGACCTGTTATTCGAGTTATCAATTATATTTGGTCACCACGTGGAAAATTGGAGCACTTATCTTAATGACTAAGAAAACATCTACGTTTTAATGACCTTTTTTTCGGTCACATTTAAATGCAAATTAAAAAATAAAATAAAAATGGAAATTTTTACAAACACAGCATCGCTAAAGTTAACAAGTTTTTTAATTAACGAATGCAATTTATTTTTGCAGCCGCCCCGAAGAATCGTTAATCCTAATATAAAGAAGGAAGAAAACAAAGTCGTCGATTTCGTGGACGTTGAGGACATTACAGAGAAAACTGTATTTTGTCGTTGCTGGAGGAGTAAAAATGTGAGTGTATTTTTTTTGGAACCTTTAATTAACCTTTGAAAACACGCAAGTTTTTCCTTCATCTCCACGTTTATATTACATTAAAAAATTAATTTTATTGAAACAGAATTCGAAGTTGTCTTGAATTAAATGGAAATGCCCGTACAATTCCTGCATTCCAAGCGAATGCTGAAAATATCTCGGAAAAATGTATATTTGTCGTTATGTAACCGTCACTGTAGCAAGCCACGTATTATCGGTGTCACGGCAAAATAAGTGGCTAACGGTTTATGTACGTCATTGAGTCAGCGTCGAATTACCTTTTTTCTCCAGTCATTCGAATTTTTGATTGAATTATTACCACAAGATACCTGCTATTCACGGCATATAGATCTTTTGCTTGATTTACTGTTGCAAAATACTTCTTTTTTTTTGGAAATAGGCATATGTACACATATTCGATCTAAGAAATTGGGAAAAGTAAATTTGCGTGAATTGAATGAATCTAGATTTTTTTTTCTGGCATTGAAAATTTTGATTCAGTTCTTGCTGCGAATATGACTTTTTTTCAATTGGATTTTTTTTATTAAACGGAATATTTGATTGAAATTCCATTATTCTTCTATCCACCGAATGTCGTTTATTTAAAACAAATGACTTTCCTGTGATTACAATTTTTTACCTCTCTTTTTTTTCGAATCTCCTTAATTGCATGTTTTTCTGTTTTTTGCGGATTCATGCATTAACGCTTCTAATTTTTGTTGTACTTCGACATTCCGTCTTGAAAAAAAAAACATATTTAAATTTAAAAAAAAATATTTTATTATTAGAATATTTCTTGAATTTCTATCACAAAACAAATGTTCTATCTCTCTCAATTAACGCTACTAATTTTCGTGGTATTTCGACATTCGCCTTGAAAAAAATCATATTTTTTGTCTTTTGAATTTTTGATATCTTATTATCACAATAGTTCTCGAATTTTTGTGACAAAACGTTTATCTCTCTTAATTCAGTGGCCTTATTGTGACGGTGCTCACGGAACTCACAACAAGGAGACGTGCGACAACGTCGGTCCTCTGGTCGTCACCAAGAAGAAGCCGGAATAAAAAATGCTCGTGTACAAGCGAAGCAATTAAACGAAAAAAAAAAAAACATGTGCATCACACGCGTCAACTTTCGCAAGCCGAAAGCCAACCGAAAGATCAACAAGCAATGAGTCCTTCGTTGAAGCAGCATGCGCTGTATAGATAAAATACAAATTAGTGGAATTATTCAATTTAGCTGTGAAAAAAGTATCCAATTTTTTTAAATATACGAACCTCCGAGTTACCACGAATTTTTATGATTTTTTTCTCTTTTTCACGACGGTTTAATGTGTAAATAAAAGCACGCGACTTTCGTGTCGCTGCGATTTATTTTAATAGGGTAGCAGGGTCACAATAAAATGTTACGCAATTTAAAAAACAATAATCTACGTTTATTCTGAAAAAATATTTACAATGTACTAAAATGTAGTTACGTATATGTCTTAAAGTGACAAACACCTTAAATTGTTAAATTTGCTTTAATATTTAAGAAGATGTCGTTGAATAAGCATTTTTCTTAACTTTTGCAATTAACCAAAATTTCGAGATACTTTCTCCGATCGTTTGAAACACTCGTTGAAAATGGTAAGTACAACTTTAAGATGTCTAATCGACAGTTTCATGTAATTGGAATTTAAGTAGCTTTCGAAAAATACTAAATGTTATTGAATTTGCTTACAGCGTTGATTTCAGTTATTAATGTCAACGCGTTGTCGATAAATTACATTTTTCTTATTCATATTTTTAGACGAAATGAAAATTCAACGTGGATCACAAAAAAAACGTATTTCTGAAACATCAAGATTTTTTTAAATTCAAAGTAATGCTTGAAAAATTGCAAATTTTTTATATGTTTTTGTAGAAAGGTTTTACATTGAACGGAGTAAATTTTAGGTTCTTCAATCGAACATTTTCATAAAAATGCTAAGAAAATGGACATTTCAAAGAACTCCAATTTTATATTCCGAACAATCTATTTTCTATAGAGTATCCGTTTTCGCTTTCGAATTTTATATAACGATTGCGAATCGAAAAAAAAAACATTGTCATACATAGAGTTTAACGATATAATTGTCAAAATAAACTGCTTAACACTCCGATAAAAAAATATAAAAATGAACATCACTTTTTGAAGCCTTGCAGCATTCTTAATAATACACTTGAGATGTTTTTTCAGTGCTCGAAATAATACTCAAAGGTTGCTCTAAGTTAGATAAGGGAAAAATAGTAACTTTCAGCGGTAAACGACGTCTCCTCGAATATTCCGTCAAATTTAACAGCACGATGAGTTTGTGTCTCCTTAACGGTCGATAAAGCGGGCAATGCGTTTCTGTATTTTGGCAATACAGTGGCACAAGCATGCGAGAGTCGTTTTTCGTTTTATTTTACATTTTACACGCTAATAATGTAGAGCTCATTTGCTCTGCTAGTCGCAATTGTTGTGGAAAACAACGCTGAAGTGTCGACGATACTCTCGGCATTTATCGAATCACAGATCAATGATACTTTACGCGAAATTCGTCTACTTTCGTATAGTCGTCAATCAATCACTCCAAGGAATAACAAATTCTTGTTTGTTTGTTGGGAGAATCTGTAAAAAAAAAATAACATGACGATTAAAAAACTTGCTGTAAATTTAGTACAGTTTTTTTTATTTTTACAATGTTATAATATTTTGTTAACCCTTCGAATATGGGACCTTGAACTGTGAGTGCAAAAATTTCATATTTAAACAATAGTAGCTTTTAAATCCAACATCAAAAAAATATGAGATAAAGTTTATTATGAAACGCATTATGTTGTTGGTGAAATGGCTAAGTTCGATTTTTTTACGGTTCACCCCAATAATTTAATAATTGCGCTTATTATCGAAAAGAGATTTCCGCAGTCTTTTGAATTAAATATGCAATATTCAATTTACTTTTTAATGCAATAAATTGAGAAAGACAATTTTCCAATGTCTCCAGCAAAAATAAACCTGTAAGGTTCGGGGAGTTTATTGTAAATTATTGTTAATTGTAAATTGTCGTTTCCAAGACTTAAACGATAAATTTAGAAAAAAATTGCTTTTTAGAATATTCACATTCCATGAATTCCCGTTTAAAAAAATGGAGAAATTTATGGACAACTCCTTCGACTTCCTAATCGACATTTTTGAAATCTCTTTTCGTACAAATACGCATCTGTATAAATACCGGAAAAATACGGACCTAGTTATCATGTCATGCCTCATCGTCAGTGACTTATAGCTGCAAAATACAAACACAAATACATAAATCACTTAATATCTATTGAGAATATCTTCCTGAATGGGCAAGTGAAATTAACGTTAGCATTTCATACCTCGAAGTTGCCGATGTCGTTGGCGTCGAAGTCGTTAACGAGGAGCTCACGATTTCCGTATCTCCACCTTTCAGAAAACAAAAAGTTAATAAATTAAAATTCAATCCATATCGAATGAGACTTAAAAAGCTTCAGGATAAACTGTTGCTTTTTGGTTTCTATTAGATGAAATTTTGTTATGATGGACGTAGCGTTTTTAATGCCAGTAGCTTTAAGATTTTCATATCAGAAGACACAAAATGGTCCAAACTATTGAGAAAAGTAGGTTTAAAAAAATGTGTGTGTATGTAGGACTTGAAAATGTGAATCACATATAATTAAAGAACCGTTCAACCGATTGAGCTAAAATTTGTCAAGCAAGTGAAGGAAGAACTCGTCTTTGACTGGTGCAATTTTCTACAAAATATGTGCAGAGATTTAATAAAAATTATGTTATAAAATAGCGAAGTCAAATTTTATACATGAAATCAGTGGTATTCAGTAATCATAGTTTCACAGTTTCCTTATAATTTGTTAAGCCTTTCAGATTTTTCAAAATTTCAATCTTCATAATTAAAAAAAAAAGCTGCAAAGCAGAATTAAGCAAATTGCTTTCTCATCATTTTTAACTTTTTACAAAGCTTCCTCTATCGATTCCAAATCTTCAAATCAATTAATAATCTTTCTCATAGAAATACCTTTGTAAAAAACCAAAAATAATGGGAAAGCAATTGCAAAGTTCTACTTTGCAGCATTTGTTGGGTCAATATAAATCTCTATTTTTAAATTATGCTTTTTTTAATAGAGTTACGATGATCTATTGTTTATTATCCCTTAGAGTTATTAAGATAATACACTTACAAAAAAAAACTGCAAATTCCTACTTCTACTTTGCAGTTTTTTTTATGATATATTATTTTCTGTTAAAATTTTCAGGGCAATTCAAGGAAATACCCACTCGAGATATCTTCTCCAAGCGACGAGACCGACATAAGCCATCACCGCGACAATCGCGAAGGCGATTGCCGTGATTAGTGCTACAACACCCGAGGGCATGGGCGCTACTTTTCTGGCGTGTAACTGCAGCTCTGCTTTACTCGGCTCAGTGGAAACGACCGTCATTGTACTCCCGGTGATCACTTCGCTCTTTGGCGAATATTCTGTCGTTCCAATCGCTGTTGGCGTTGTTCTCGCGTTCGTCGAAGAAGTAATAATTGTCTTTGACACTGATGATGGTTGCGTTGGCGACGTCGTTGTTGTTGTTGTTGTTGTTGCCTCAGTCGTAATAGCGGCGACGGTAGGAGGAATCGTCGTCGGAATTTGTGAGCTGGCTGTCGCTGACGTTTTTTCGCCATCGCTCACTACTGATTTTGTGTCACCTGCAAAAAAAGAAAAAAAATATTATATTTTTAGATAAACAAGAGGATAAATTTAATCCCGAAATCTTGATTTTTTGGGGAATCCGCTTTATTTAAAACTGGTTCTCAAAGTCGTATTTATTTCAAAGAATGATAATAGTATTGTATTTATAAAATAGTTTTGGAGAAATGGTGAAAAAATTTAAGCGAGTTTTATTTTTAAATTGAATTTTAATAATTGTTTTAATCATTCTAAAGCATCGATTTTTCGATCCACGTACTTGCATGGATAAAAATCTGATCTTAAATATCGTCGAAGATCTGAACTGTGTTTTTAAGCTTTAACTCATATTTCGAAACCCCTTTTTGCAAAGCACAGTTTTGTACACTGCAACATTAATTTCTCGCGCAGGATCTTAGTAGCTTTACAAATTATTTGAATTTTCTTTCATATATGAAATTGAATTTCTCTCCCCCAAAAAATACATTATACAAGTTTAGCATATAATAGTTTAGTTTAGCTAAGTTATAATAAATCTAGTGTCAAAAATGTTTATAAAAAATCAATGGTGACGGAAAATTTGGTAGAAAAATTGAATTGCACATTACTTTGGAATACAAAAGTACTTGAATATGTGCAGGAAAAAAAGTGGCTTTAATAATTAATGTTATAAATTGTTAGATCTTTGCTTAACAAGAAAGGCAAAAAAACATACTCATTTTGTTAGTTGCGGTATCAGATGCCGATTTATCAATATTTTGATGTTCCAAAACTTTGATTATCTCTTCGGTCGATTTCCTAAGTCCATCTTTGGGAAAATACTTGGGCGGTAACGATGCGCCTTCAAAGATTTTAGTATTACTCGTTGAATCTACATTCTCTGGTACTTCCGGTGCAGCAGATTTCTTATTATTGTCTGTCGCTTTGGGTAAAGTTTTGTTGGAATCAGTGGATTCATCGTCGCTTTCGGGAGGAGCGACAGACTCGTTCATGTCTTTGGCTTCGAGAGTTTCTTTTTTATCGTCAACCGAAGTTGGTTTCTTCGTCGAGACTTTTTCGCTCTCGTTTTTCGGCGTTTCCTGTTCTTTGACTAATCTAACTGGTCGATGACGTACTTCATCTTCTCTGGACAACCCGTAATTTTCATTTGCTGCTGAGTAGCGTTCTAACACTTCCGCTTCCCGCGTCTCCGTAAATTTCTCTTCCTTGGAATCCCGTTGAATCCTTTCTTCCCTCGGCGCGGAAGATACTTCGCCGGCTGTAAATAGAAATAAATACAATATGAATGAATAATCGAAAAATGAAAAAGTTTCCGGACTAACGGCAACGCAGTAGTACAAATTAAATTATCATGAATTATTGAGCGGAAATCATTTTTTTAATGCTTTCGGACTCATATATGCAATTCGAATCATTTTAAAGTTCATGCGGATTTTTTGCATTAACCGAATAATTCAAATTTTTTGAAATATTCGTTTTTTTGGAATATACGACTATTCGGAATATTCGAGTATTTGGAATATTCGATTTTTTGGAATATACGACTATTCGGAATATTCGATTTTTTGGAATATACGACTATTCGGAATATTCGAGTATTTGGAATATTCGATTTTTTGGAATATACGACTATTCGGAATATTCGAGTATTCGGAATATTCGATTTTTTGGAATATACGACTATTCGGAATATTCGAGTATTTGGAATATTCAATTATTCGAAATATTCGACTATTCGAAATATTTGACTGTTCGGAGTATTCGACTATTCGGAATATTCGCCTATTCGGAGTATTCGCCTATTCGGAGTATTCGACTATTCGGAATATTCGACTATTCGGAGTCTTCGACTATTCAGAAATTCTTAATTTTAAATCCCTAATCTCCCCAATGAATTTGTCTACCTTTCACATAAAACCAAAAATAGACAATTATTTTTTAGTACAATCGCCCAAAAATGTATTTTCCAAATACACATAAATGTCTCTTCAGCATTGACTCTCTATCCCAATTCATTCAATAACGAAAATCACCTTTTTGCCTATAAAAAATAAATAAATAAATAAATGAAAAAAAAAAAAAAAAAACCAGGAGTCATTTTAAAGTCGCAGTTACTTCCGCTTAATTGTTTGCGCAGACAAGGGAGGTGGGCGGGGGAAAATATCTCCCACGGTTTTATCACCGCGGGATTTGACCCACTGACATTGTCAATGGTCATGATTCCAGTCCATTCGTAGTTCAATCGTATTCCGAGCACGAGCGGATTGAAGTATCATCTTCATTGGGCCCTCTCACTATTCAGCCCCCTTCTCACCTCCCCCAACAGCTGGTTACTTAATAAGCCGTCATTCGCGCTCGGTAATTGCAACTTAGTCGTCTCTTCCATCTCACTCTCTCTCTCTCTCTCTCTCTATATATATTTGTCTCGGAGTTGGATTCGAATAGTGCAAAGTGGCTATATACCAAATGCCACCTAACTAACTACTGGCGTCACGCAGTACTACCTACATGCATGTCGGGCACATTATTATCGAAACAATTGCGCTCGCTGGGCTATCCCCGGCGATTCTTCATCGTTCGATATTCCATTTTTTTTCTATATCGTTCTTCGCCCGAAGATCATGAATTGCAGCTGCTTTTTTCGATATGCAATGAGTTGCAACGATATAGGCACTTAAAAAAAATTTTTAAATTGGAAGACTTTGATTAAAAGGACAATTGTGCTAATTGTGTTGGCTGTAAATGGATTATTTTTGGTTCATTGCAGAAGAAGCTTTTTTTTGTAATCTGTTTTTTTTTCTTTTTTTTTCGAATATTTAGTGGCAAATTTTACTTCTTAATGACTCAAATCTCCATAATTTTGAGACTTTTAAATATATTTAAAATGAGGATGTAAGGTAGAACTTTGTACATTGCTTCGTCAATACTTTTCATCTTTCGCAAAACTTACTCATTCATTCAAGGCGATTATTGAAAATTCAATTGTATTGAGAAAAAAAGTTTGTTAAAAAAATCGCTTAGAAATACAAACACAAATAATTTAATTGAAATAACAAAAATATAGCAAAATACATGAATGATCCACTCCTCAAAGTTACACTTAAAAAAAAAAGACTGTACGTTTTTTTATTCCTAAACTCGTCAATTAAATTTAACGCATGTACAATTGTTATATAAAATTTAAGTAGTTTTACAACGAAATTGAAGCAAATCAAAAAAACTACAGTACATCCACAGTCAAATCAAAGCTAATTAACCAAATTACTGTGCCAAAAAAAATTTGACATCGCACCTGTCTACTAAATTTAATTATTAGACATTATTTAGAAATTATTCTCACTTGATAATACAATACAAAAAGGAAATAGAAATACCAATAATCCAAATGAAGAAAAAAAAAAAATGCCATCGCCCTTATCTACTAAATTTGCTATACCAGTTTATAAACATTAATTCCCAACTAAATTATTCTCACTTGATAATAAAATACAAAAAGGAAATACAAATACCAATAATCCAAATGAAGAAAAAAAAAATGCCATCGCTCTTATCTACTAAATTTGCTATACCAGTTTATAAACATTAATTCCCAACTAAATTATTCTCACTTGATAATACAATACAAAAAGGAAATACAAATACCAATAATCCAAATAAAAAAAAAAAATAAAAAAAATCCGTAACCGGTGGAACCTTAAGATACCACACGTAATCATTAATGATTCACTCCTCAATGCTAATCTATCGTCACACTTTTAGCCTCCTGATTTAACGTTTATCTTGGCATCCGGAAATTCATGTATATATAGAAACGCTTTCGGAGTACATTTCTTCTTCTTCTTCCTGTATGTACATTTTTAATTAGCATTTGTCTCAAGAGAGTCGGTATGACTGATGCTGTGACTTACCGATAAGTATCGTGAGGATCAATAACGCGGTGGCTATCGTTGAACTAGACATGACGAATACTGTTCGTATGTGGTATATAGTACGTAATAATACTGAGTAAGAGCGATTTGCGATTAGGCCTCGGGTTCTTAATCGTCACCGTGCAATTAAATATCCGCCGGTGCTAACAGTTGTCCGATATCTGCTTAAGTCAGCAGTCTCTTTGTCCTGCCAAGTTTGTCTTTCCTTATCAATATCGCCAGATATCGAAACCCTGGTCCTGAAACAAAGATAACACGAGGTTTATACAATTACGTCAGCAGTTTACGCATGGATTGATTAAGTTGTTCGTGTTGGTTGAAATAATATTTTAGCAAGTTCGTTTGGACCATAAATTAGGTACCTGTTATCAAATATCCTCCTGATAACTTCCAAATAAATTGATATCAATTTTCCTGTGTCTACAAATATTGTCAGATTTTTTTTTTTTAGTGTGTATATTTGGGGATGAATTTTGCTTTTTTTTTTATTGGATTTGAATTTTTTAATTATGGGTTTTTTTGGGTTGATGATTAAGAAGCTGGTCTGAAAATTTGGAAATAAAAAATGATGGAGGAAAATGGTAAATCACTTGTTTAGAATTAAAATTGGTATTCGAGGGTTTGTGAGCTCGCTGATTGGAAAACTGATCGTGATTTTTGGAAATTCAAAATCGCAGGCCAAAATACACATTTTTAAATACCTTTTCGGATCGAAACAAAAGTTTTAGAAGTAAAAATCAGACTTGAAATATCCATGAGAAATAATAGTCATTTTTATGTAATTATTCAAGAATAAAAAACGATTTATAAAAACTAAGATTGACTAACGATTTTTTGTACCCAAAAGAGAGAGAGAGAGAAAAAAGTCTCTTTTAATAAACCTGTCCCGACCTCATCCTCGAACTGTACTGACCTAGAGACGAGCACTCATTCTAAAAAAAAAAAAATAAATAAAAAAACTGGTAGCCACGAGATAGCGAAAGTACGTTATATCTTTTGAGAGTCTGTAATCAGATGTCCCTGAAAAGAATACCATTCACTTTTAATCATAATTCTATAGTTTCTACCAATCTTTGATAAGTCATGAACTGTTACAAAATTTTCTTAGTCCACCGAAATATTTTTCAAACTCTACAAAAATAATTGTAAACTCTTTAGAAAAAATATTGATCAAAATTTTTATAAATTTTCCGTTTTGTCCTCTCCCAAAGAGACAAAAGTCCTGCAGTTAACTTCATTTTCATGCCATTATTAACATTTTTATTATCATATCTTTATATTTAAGAAATATAAAATTTTTATTGTCTTGTAAATAATTATAATAATAAACTAGTGATAAGAAAAAAAAGGAAAAAGAAAAATTAAGGGGCACAAAAAGTTAATTTCTGGGGATAAAATTAAAATACAATTTGGTAGAATGATGCGAACTTGCTTTCGAATATTTAAATAATACTACAACAAATACACACTTGTTGAAATTGAAGTTTGTCGGTGCAAAGTGTGCAGGGAGCACATATTTAAGAAATATAAATTTTTTATTATTTTACAAATAATTATATAATCATAAATTACAATGATAAGAAAAAAAAATTAGGGGCCACAAAAAGTTAACTTCTGCGGACAAAATTAAAATACGATTTGGTAAAATGCTGCGACCTTGCTTTCAAATATTTAAATAATACTACAACAAATACACACTCGTTGAAATTGAAGTTCGTCGGTGCAAAGTGTGTATAATATAAATTACAGTGATAAAAAAAAGAAAAAAACAAAAAAGAAAAATTAAGGGGCACAAAAAGTTAATTTCTGCGGACAAAATTAAAATACGATTTGGTAGAATGCTGCGAGTTTGCTTTCGAATATTTAAATAATATTACAACAAATACACACTTGTTGAAATTGAAATTCGTCGGTGCAAAGTGTGTATAATATAAATTACAGTGATAAGAAAAAAAAAACAAAAATTAAGAGGCACAAAAAGTTAGTTTCTGCGGACAAAATAAAAATACGATTTGGTAGAATGCTGTGAGTTTGCTTTCGAATATCTAAATAATACTACAACAAATACACACTTGTTGAAATTGAAGTTCGTCGGTGCAAAGTGTGTATAATATAAATTACAGTGATAAAAAAAAGAAAAAAAAGAAAAAAGAAAAATTAAGGGGCACAAAAAGTTAATTTCTGCGGACAAAATAAAAATACGATTTGGTAGAATGCTGCGAGTTTGCTTTCAAATATTTAAATAATACTACAACAAATACACACTTGTTAAAATTGAAGTTCGTCGGTGCAAAGTGTGCTGTGAGCTTGTTAGAGTCATGAGCCTATTATAAAACCATTTACCAGTTAGCCACGTGACGCACAGAGTTCGACTTGGATCCACTGACGAGCGTAACCCTTGCAACTTGTGAAAGTCAAGAAATTCTGATTGAATGGCTCATCACCAGCCCCGGGGATTTCCGGGGAATCCTTGAATCCCCCAATGTTTTTTTTTTTTCTTTTTTTTTACCTCTTCAGCTTCGGGCATTGGGCTCAATTTTCGCTGTGGATTTTTTTTTAGTACTTGGATTTATAGGTCGAGTTAAAGGTCCATCTATTTTCTCACGTGGATCATTAGCTTAAGGTGGTTCTTGTGCCAAGGAAGAATGGGGTACAATTTGACACTATTTTCCTCAGAATAAAAAATAAAAAAATTAGAATAGTGTTACGTACAAATTTGAATCATAATTAGTTTTTCTAAATCTTTGGATGTACTAAGAAGGTGCAATCAATAATTACGAAACGTCGAAGATATGAAAATAATTCGATCGAAAATAATTTGCGGAGGAATTTTTTTTCCTCATTGGCTTCAGGCTTGAAATTATTATAACTAAGGAAAGCGGGGACCATTTGCTAAGGAAGTGCTTAGGAAGAATGAGGTACAATTTGACACTGTTTTTCTCAGAATTAACAAAAAAAAATCGAATAGTGTTACGTATTAATTTCAATGATAATTAATTTGTGAAAAATTTCATTGAATGGGTCATTACAAGGTCTGCAGTATCCGGGGAATCCCAGAGTCCGCAGATGCTTACTTTTTATTTTTACCTCTTTCAGGTTTCGGGCTTAAAATCGGCATAAGCAATATATAATGCCAAAGCACTTGTGTAACCCTCCTATTAATAGCGCACATCTTGACGATGTACTTCAAGCAAAAGGAACTTATAAGCAATTACAAATTTAAAAAGTTTTTCAGACCAATTTCGGTATTTCGCATTTTTTAAAATAATATCATTAAATTGTTCTTGCAATAAGGTAACTTTTATCATTTTTTTCGTGATGAATTCTTCAAATTAAATCCGACCGATTTCAAGAAGAGTGCCTCACATACTCAAGTCTATTTTCAGTTTCGTTATGAAAAAATGTACAAATATTGATTTATGAATGATATAAAATCTGGGAAGCATAAATTAAAAAAAATGAAAAAAGAAAATTTCCATTTTTTTAAAACTGTACTAAAATTACTTTGAAATCTCGGAAAATCGAGAAATTCTGATTGAATGGGTCACTACAAGTTGCTCACTTTGCTCACTTTTTATTTTTACCTGTCTTAGGTTTCGTGCTTAAAGTCAACGTAAATATTGATTTATGAATGATATAAAATCTGGGAAGCATAAACTAAAAAAAATGAAAAAAGAAAATTTTAATTTTTTTAAAGCTGTACTAAAATCACTTTGAAACCTCGGAAAACCGAGAAATTCTAATTGAATGGGTCACTACAAGTTGCTCACTTTGTTCACTTTTTATTTTTACCTGTCTTAGGTTTCGTGCTTAAGTCAACATAAATAATGTATAACGCCAAAGCACTTGTGTAACCCTCACGTTAATAGCGCATACCTTGACGCTGTACTTTAAGCAGAAGGAACAGTAAGACAAGTTGGACTGAGGACGACGACCGGTTTTCGTCTTCGAAGTATTTGAGATTCTTTAAAGAGTAAACGTCGGCTCGAGGTCGATTGGTCTGATAGCTTTTTCTATTTTTCCTTTTCTACGTTACTAGATTTTTTTTCCTCTGCATTCAGACAGCTTAATTATTTTTTTCTTCCTTGTTTTTCGCAGGATTTTTCCTTCTTGCTCAAGTGCACTGACTTTCTCGGATGAGCTCTTAATGGGCATGAGAATTCATTAGAAAAAGGTCACGAAAAATCAGTAATTATTTAAAATCGAGCCTGTTTTTAGTTTGTCATTTTTTTTTTCAAACTCATTTTGATTGAATTCTTGTAGCCAAAGTTGCATAAGGATTTAGGATAAAAAGGTCGTAAAGAGAAAGCTGATAATTAATCAGGATTCTTCCTTAATCTCAATGGTTTTCGATTGGGAAAGGATCCACTTTTTTTTTTGGAGTTGTAAAATCAGTCGCTTAAGCTAATCAAACTAATTAATAGTTTAATGAGAATGATTGATATTTTCTAAGTCGAGTTTCTTGGAGCCAATTAGGCGAATTAGTGGACTAACGTAACGTAACGCAACTAAATTATTAACTGTCTAAATAATTGAAAGAAGCACTGAATGACACGCTAAGTATCTGACTAACTAACTAATTGTCTGGACAGCAATAATTACACACGAGGAATGCTCGGTAGCGATTAGAAGTGGCATTCGAGATTTTTACTTCCTTTTTTTTAAACATCTGCTTAAAGATGTGTTTACTAAAGTGGATTTTTTAAGCATAAGTTTTAAGCAAACATTCCTTTTCGTTGCTTTTTCAAAGGAAGCTTTGTTTTCATGTCTATTTTTTCGAAATTTCCATGTCAGGAAACTTCAAGTTTCTCCAACTTCAACTTTTAAGCCTCCCGTTTTGATTTCCGGTTCCCCTGAACAAACGGTTTTGAGTTCCACGAAACTAAAAGTCTTAGTTAATTTCTGCCATGCTCCTGTTCATTCTCTCAAAATTTGAGCTTTTTCTGCCGAGTAGTTTAGGAAAAAACGGCTTTCAAAATTTCGAGGTGGGGCGTAGTAAGTTCCACCGCCTCTTCCACCTCGAAATTTCGAAGCCCATTTTCTCCCAAACTACTAGACAGAAAGAGCTCAAATTTTGGAAGAATGTGCAGAAGAATGGCACAAATGCGTTAAGCTTCTGACTCCATGGAACTCGAAGCCGTTTGTTCAGGAAAAGTGGGAGACAAAAAGGTTTGAGGTTAGATGCGAGAGAAACAGCTTTATAAGCGTTTAACATTGGACAATGAAGGCCCCAGCGGTGAATCGCTTCCTCCCAAGCACGCGAAACGCAAAAATCTGCTTTCTTCGGGTTACGATGAATTGGTCCGTGGTGCATATGAGACGTTCTCCTCGCGACATTTCGCTATCTGGGTTGCCATCCGGTGATAAAGGGAAAGTGGTGTTATTTCCGGAATACTATTACGTACCAAAACTGTAAAGTTGGCAGAAATTTTGCAAGGTTTCGCGTTACGGTATGTCAACGTTAGCGGGTCATGAGTGAAGACTTACTGGTGCCGGTCTACTGTATATATGATATACAAGTGAAGTCGATTTAAATCACGTACTCCGAAAGTCGACCGCAGGCGTCACAGCTATAATAATAATAATAATAATAAGGACAATAACAGGAAAAAAAAACGTTATTTGAAGAACCCAACTCTATTTCTTATGTATATATAGTTCTCGTGATACGAATACAAATAGCGATTTTACTAAATTTCCCTCGATGGCCTAATTTTGAAAAGTAAACGGAGAAGCTGCTTTGCGCCTACGGAAATTAACGTAATTTATGACAAAAATAGCAAGTGGTGTTACTCAAGCAAAATTTTATTTAATTTCAATACACACACATCTGAGTAATCAAGTCTTAAGGCGGTTCTTCAGCATCGAGAATCAAAATGGCAATTCACTGAAGTAAGCGTAAGGAACTTATTCAGGTGTGTGACGTGTATTTATCAATGATGTAAATATTTACAAAGTTATGAAGTTATGATACAATGAGCGTGTTTTCGATTTCGAGGGTCTTAACGATTCGTCGTATCGCTTAAAAAATTCTTCAAATCAGTATTAAGACAGACCTGATTATATATATATTTGTTTATTTATTTATTTATTTATTTTCCAGAACGCAGAAAAAATGAAACCGAAATTAATGTGCGAACCCAATTTGTTACAGAAGACGTATTAATTAATACTCAGTACACTAAATACGTCATACAAGTCGCGTTTTAAATATGATTCAATTTAAATTTTGTAATACCCTCCTTCACTATCGAATATATTTAAAGGAAAATGTCTACATGTGTTTTAAAAATATTAAAAAATTACTGCAGGAAGTTCTTTTACAGAAATGGGTGTAGAAACGTTATTACAACGCGTGTAACGTAAAATTCTACTAAAATTTGATGATTAGGTCGCGTTTCTATAAATAAATAAATAAAAACGTATATATATATATGTATTTCCAATGTAATTGATTTTTTTAAACAAAGGCGCCTAAACGTTTCGAAGATCACAATTACGTTATTTTGTTGCGTCAAACTCACAGGTCTTTGCGCTAAACCACCGGAGGATAATCGACTTAGTAACATAATATCGTGCACGTCAACAACATACATATGCATATACATATAGTATATCTATAGACATAAAGTCTGTTATGTACCTTCCTGTGAGCACGACGCTAAACACGTGGAAATCTTAGGCAACACGTGCACTGTAAAAAAAAAAATCTGCTTGAAAATTAGCTTGACGGTACCGGAAGTTTTTCAGCACAGATATGTCGAAAATTGAAAATTATCACGCATAAAAATAATTTTAATGTTACTAGCCTAGCGGTAGCTCTGTGCTGGAAATTTAGTGTACATCCTGCAAATATTAAACTCAAGTATTTTTTAATTCAACCACATATGCGTTGGAAATTTAAAAGGGACTTAAAAATGTTTTTTTTTTGTATATATATGTTATCCGGGTATTATTGGTTTTTTCCGAAAAAAATGTCTCTCAAATTCGAGTGACTGAAATCTAAATTACGAGCATCAGTATATTCGCCTTTTTTTGGTAAACTTTAAATTACGAAAAGCATGTAATTTATTTATGACTGTATTTGAGAAGATTTGTGAACTTCAACTTCATATTGTATTTCTAAGGTAAGAAAGTTGAATTTGTAAAACGCGTTTTTGATTTTTGAATATGAGTACGAAAATTTTCAATCATTTTATTGAGTATTACAGATATTTTGTCATTTTCAATCATATATCAAAACCTAAAATCCAATGTATACTATACTCAAATTCAACAAAACTCTCTCTTTAATTTCAGTTCACTTCAACAATTTTCCAGTACTCGTCATTTATTTAAACAATCCCTCAACAAATATTGCAAATATACAACGACTATTGCCTAAATCTACAGTTAGGTACATTAATTTCGCAAAAAAATCGAAAATTCACAGAACTCCGTACTTAAATAACAATTTCAAGTAGAAAATTTGTAAATTTCGTTTTTCATAAGTAAATTAAATATCCAGTCTTTTTTTTGCAGTATGGCAATCGTCGCGAATGCAAACAAATGTGTATTGAATTCTTGGCCGAAAATGCGTGCATTATCGAGTACATTATTCGATATTGTTTATATCCGCGATCACGTATTTATCTTATTATCCCGTGGGCATTCATCTATCGCAAAAAAATGTGTATTAGTCAGAGGTGCGATTACACCGGATGTCATTATTGCGTATAGATTCTTATTGTTCCTGATGCATACAATTCTTCTCCGTTTCACATCAAATTATCCGTAAATTACGCGGGAATTCGCAATTAAAAATATTTGCACAATTTTGCAACCGTTTGTTGTTTACACAAATCCCAATTGTTGTTATTATTATTATTATTTTGCTTCCTCATTCTCGAAGCTTTGTTTTCATCGAAAGGAAACATTTTTCACATTATTACGTTTAGAATATTAATTTTTGCATCTGCAAAAAAATTCTGAGTGTGTACGTGTTCGCCTTAAACGAATCAAATTATTGTGTCTCAGGAAACCGTGTTTTCAGATTGGTTTAATAATTTCTTAATTAATCATATTTAATGCGTAATACAAACGACTTACTTTTAGATGAACTGTTTTAGAAAAAAAAAAAAAAAAAATTGGTTGCACACACATACATGCGAAAAAATGTTCTAATAAAAAAAAATGTTTAACTCTTCGTGATAAAGCAAAACCAAAAATAACATACCTTTTAACTGCAGCGAGCCTCCAGTGGTAAGCGCAATCACTGCTGACAATGAGAAACTGCACTGTCTACAATTAAGCGCGTAACTATTTTCATTTAAATTTAAACAATGCCTCAAACCACAGAAACAACAAATCTGTGAGATCCCAGCGAAATAAACGTCTTTAATCACACAGTCAATTAGATTTTCGTTTATTCCTCAGAATAGCGATACATCAGCTTAGAAATTGTTCGTCGATCTTCTTCTTCTTCTTCTTCAAATCCTTAAGGACGATTTTCACATGAAAATTACACGTAAATCCAAGTTTTTTTATTACTTATTATAATTTTTTATTAATTTGCGTCATTTACGATAATCAACTCTGAGTAACTTGGTTGAAATTGGTAAATTGCAATTTCGTTGAAATTATTTATTTTTTAATTTTACTGAATATAATCGTAATATTTTATTACAATTGTTGTAATTTAGATTTTTTTGTTTATAATATTGTTTTATTCATTTTTATTATTTACTGTAATTAATTAAGGGAAAGTTGGTCCAAATTGTGATATTGCAATTTTGGGGAAATTGTTTATTAAAATTTAACGACTTATTGTGTACCGCGTGCGTGTCTATCGCAAGGAGGCTCGCCAATTCGGGGTTTATGAACTTGTTGTCCTTACACTGGGCCGGACGACGCGGTACTGCGCGACCGGCTTCTCTGCTGATGCTCTCGAGCCTCTCGGCGCTTCTAGACGTGCGAACTACTGCGTAAGTATGAATGCGATGCCTCGAAGGCCGCGCGACGGGGTATCCGCGTTGAGATGTAAAGTTTGCGGGACGAAGACGACGATAGGGTATAAGTATGACTTCTTTCCGTGATCGTTGGTGTAGTTATTGCGATTTTATTGTATTTCATGGCCTTGGAGCGAAGCGCAGGGTGTGAGTTGCATTTCTCGCACTAGTGGCAAAAAGTTGTATACGAAACTCGTGCGAGAAACTTTTTTATCGCACTAGTATCGTAAAGTACTCGCTTCGCTTTGCGTGCGAGAAGTCGCACTTCTCGTATTCGTTAAATAAAGTTGTATAACTCGTGCGAGAAACATTTTTGTCGCACTAGTATCGTAAAGTACTCGCTTCGCTTTGCGTGCGAGAAATCGCACGTCTCGCATTCGTCAAATAAAGTTGTATAACTCGTGCGAGAAACTTTTTTGTCGCACTAGTATCGTAAAGTACTCGCTTCGCTTTGCGTGCGAGAAATCGCACGTCTCGCATTCGTCAAATAAAGTTGTATAACTCGTGCGAGAAACTTTTTTGTCGCACTAGTATCGTAAAGTACTCGCTTCGCTTTGCGTGCGAGAAATCGCGCGTCTCGCACTCGTATAATAAAGTCGTATACGAAACTTTTGCGGGAAACTTTTCATCGCACTAGTATCGTAAAGTACTGTTATGCCAGTCGGTGCGAGAAGTGACTACTTCCTATACACTGTACTTCGCTTTGCATGCAAGAAATCGCACTTCTCGCACTCGTGAAATCAAATTTATACAAAACTCGCGCGAGAAACTTTTTCTCAAAAGATCTCATAAAGGTAACTTTTCAAAAGCAAAAAAATAATGAGGAAGCAATTTGCAAAGTTTCCTAGATTGCAGTTCCAGGAAAAACTACCGGGCGTTGATTATTTGTGGGGAATCCCCCTCATCGTTTGCTTCGATCTTCCTAAGGACGTGCAAACGTTTTTTTCCCTTATTTTTTGTTACAACAGTTAGTTGGCTTCATTATTTCGTGCTACATTCCAGCTGGAATTTCCACGAGCACCAGATAGTATTTTATTTGTTTCAGGGGATTCCCCCAATAATCCTCGGGGCTTTGGCGAAAAATATGAAAATTACTTATGTACATTAAATATTTAACACTTTTTTCTGTGATTCTTAGTTATGTCTTAGTCTTCATGAAATTTCTATTGAAATTTAAAGAGTTATTAACGCTTACAAATACAAAAATAGAAAATAGTCTTCCATGCTCTCACGTAACTGAATTTCATTAGTACTGTACAATCAAAACGACAATGATGTCTAAAAACGGGGTTATTTACACATCTTTTTTATTTACTTCATCATGACGCACTTGCTATACGTGTTTTATTTGATTTTAATATCGATACGTGAAATGAATGAACCTATTTGTTACCACGTGGAATTCAAGCAGTGGGAAATTTTATTAGTGTTGCAAATTTCCATTAACCCTTTAAATAATAATTTTTCGTCTTATCGATTTTTTAGTTAATATTTTTTAACGATTGTTCGAAATCTTCATAAATAGATATTACTTTTTTTTATTACATGAATGATCTTTTGATCAACATAGCTCAAGTCTACATTGAAAATCAGTAGAACATGTTTTTATTTATTTATTACATTATCGGTAACCGATTTTGTGTCGTATAAACTTTCTGATTTTATAAAGATTTATTTATCAAATTTATCGATTTTTATTATTGATTACATCATTTTCGTAATTACATCGCGAACCTCGGCGAATTCCTCTTGCAAATTTATGCAACAATCAGTAAAATCGGTATTGTTAAGTCACTATTACGATTTTATAAAATCGACTGTAAAGATATTGGAAAGATTGCCATAAAATATTTTGTAAAATCAAAAAAAAAGTCTTCCGGCAAACATACTTGATAAAAATACACCCGTCCTCCAGGGCCAAAAAATCGCTATTTTTTTATCAACACATTAATCTTATCGCCAATAATAAATACCGGTTATATCTTACATATATCTCTAAGGTTACATTTCCACCTATAAGTAACTATAAGTTTATTCCATCTAAAACAAATGTAGAATTTATTTTTAATTTTTTTTAATTAAATAAAAAATAACTAGCTTTTATGGTGCAATTTTTTTGAATTTACTTCATTTCTTCTTGTTTCACCAGGTCCAACAAGAATAGAAACCGCAGCTGGTGTCTAAAGCGTTTCATTTTTTTAAAAGGGGTACCTGAGTAATTTATGCTAAGTGGCTGCGGTGCGCAGTCTTTGCGTCATCAACGTGACCAAGGGAAGAAGAAACACGAGGAAGAAACCTTTCGTCGTTGGAATGAGTCACAATACTATATTGTGATACTATACTGATCAGTCAACGTCACGGTCTTCTGACTCGATGACGATCACGATTGACTTTTGTATATACATATATATATATATATTGCCTATGTTATGTATGTACACATATAGATACACTTTACAGGTGTTGCAGCAAGCAGCCGTGACTTCCTCCCGCTCATTACAGCTTCTCTGATATTTCCCGGAAGAAATACGTGAGTACCGGACTCATTCTTGTCTACTACGTATACATGAGGAATTTCCCATTCCGGTGTTTAATTAAAAACAGTGTCACCGATGCAAGGTAACTAAACTACAATAGTCGATGCAATAAAAATCGAGCCGCAGCCGAAGAAACAGAGTCTACAGGGGCAAAAGCATGGAAGACCGGGGCTAGTTGGCACGCTTTGATTTTTAATTTTGGACATTTTGGGTAAGCCTTCAAAAAATCCGGAAGTTTTCTTCAACATCAGAAGCTGCAATTTATGGCACGCTTAAGAGAAGGATAGGAAGAAATCTCAGATAGTTAGACTTTGTAAAAATTAATTGAATTTAAGATTTCGACTAAACTTTAGGGGAATGCATGAATGGCTGGAATTAGCAATGTTCACCATGGTGTAAATTAGGCATGAGTTTCGACAACGAAAATCTCGGCGGAAGCCACAGAGCCTATGATAATGTTTGAACTTTTCAGTTTATGGATCCTGATTTTACAATAAATAACGGTAGAAATCACGGCTGGAAGGAATTTTTAGTAGGCTGGTAGTTCTCGGAATCAGGATTTCAATTATGGCAAATTTTACGTTTCTAGGATTTATCTTGTCACAGCTGAATTCACGAACCTGAAATTCGTCGTGCCGAGGTTTTTTTCAGCGATTTTTTAATTTTTCAGAATCACGCCTGAAATTGCTGTTCCAGCTGCTTTTATTTCGTAACCTAGAGTATATTGTACCACTGATAAGCGACAGTAAAAATGCCCCACGTCTGTACATAGGCGGACGGTAACTTTCGATAACCCGTACTTATACATACAGCACGGCAGAATCACTTGCGAGAAACGCTTCGGCTCATTCGCCATCTAGCGGGCTAACTTCGGGCGCACGCGCGATGGCCATGCTCAAAAAGTGAACACCCACCCTTTTGCCACGCGGAGATCCGATTTAGCTCCGCTAGATGGCTAACGACCCGAATCGTTTCTCGCAAGCGAACTGTAAAAGCCGATTGAACCATTAAAATTTCATGGATTTTTTAATTTTTCGCATTACCTAAAAAATTAGTATTCCCATTCCACTACGAATTCAAGTATCAAATATTGTTTTAGGAGTACAATGACTTGAAAAATCGTAAACATAATTCATTACACAATAAAATTTCCGTTATAGGGAAGCCAAAGACACTGATAAAAAAAAAAGATTAAGTAATAACTTTTCAGGAAAATTAAAAATTAATGGTAATCAATGTGATAATGTGACAACGGAGTATTTTTTTGGTCCATTTTCTCCAGTATTAAATACCTCAAAGATCAGCTGAAGGCTATGTGAATGAAATATTTCATGAGTTGCCAGGTGAAAAATATAAAAGATACAATAAACAAATAAAAATACAGGTACATCTGGCGATATCACTACAGCCACGATCTTTTATCTCTGCAGCTGCTCAAACTCTGAACATTCGAGCGATTCGATTAGAAAAGGGTATGCTGTACAGAGCAGAGTGCAGAGACAAGCATTCATGATAGGCGAAACTACTTGAACACGAGTAATCGGATACGCAAAGAAAAAAACAAAGGTGAGTAGGGGGTGCCGAGAAACCGGATCAAACGTTTAGCTATATGTATGCTTTTGGAAGTCTGAGGGATGTAAGAATTAAATGAACGGACGATGAAAGCGAAGAGCATCTAGTCGAGCCATTTTCCCACGCCGACGTAAGGGCCAACATATACATGAGGCAAAAGACGTCAAGTGGACCCTTTTTTCGACTGTCTTAAATCTACTCCATAATTTGTCACTGTAAAAAAAGACTGCAAATTTCATTTACTTACGAATATGAAATTTACAAAGTTTATTTAAGTTTATTTAATTAGATTTAAGCAATAGTTTTTGTATATTTACAATATTTGTCGAGTAATTGTTCAAATAAATTCCAGGTACTTGAAAATTGTTGTACTGAACTGAAACTTGGGAAAAAATTTTGTTGAATTTAAGTATACATTGTACCTTAGGTTTCAGGCAATTTTGTTTGAAAAATAAAACACGCAAGTAACTGAAATTGCTTTCACATTGGTAATTGAAAATGACAAAATATCTGTAATGATAGAAATAAAATATGAGGTTGAAGTTCACAATTTTTTGCAAGTATAGTCATAAACAAATGACAAGTTTTTCGTTATTTCTACACGTAATTTAGAGTTACAACCAACAAATACCGAATATACTGATGCCTCGTAATTTAGTTTTTAGTCACTCGTGTTTAAAAGGCAAAGAATTTTCTTTGCCGAAAACCAATACCCAACAATTTCTGATGACATAATATGTCTGAAAAAATAATGCCAGAGTAATATTTATATATTTTTGAAAATTGTTTTTAGACTCATTTTAAATTTCAAATAAAAATAGTTATATTATAAGAGGAAGAGAAATTTATTTATCGTATTTTTAACGAATAAAAAACCACACAATTTTATTTGTTTACAATTTAATTTATTTTTCCGTGCATCTGCGGTCATAAAATTCACACTCAATATAAATTTCGTCCGCACCCAATGATATTTATCGTTTAATTGTTTATAAAAAAAAACAAAATATTGCACTGAAACATTGCGACGTCGGACATTTGATTCAAGGTATTTACGCATTTGTAAATACACTATATAACTCTCAGCGAATACAGATAGCAACATTGATAAACTGAACACGCAAAATACATCGTTTGCGTGATCAACAAATAGAATGACAAAAAAAAAAACAAATTCAACAGACGCTTGCAAGTTACTCAAGAATTGCTAGAGCAACTTTACACAGTAGCGATTAAATATTATAAAATAAATTATTGCTTTGCTATATTAATATTACGAAGCCTTTGGCTAAAATACATTTTTTTCAGTAAGTACTGACTAGTGTTTTTTTTTTTTTGCGAAGTCCATATCCACCTTTTAACTCCCCAATTGCAGTGTCAAGTAAATACAATCGTTTGCTCCAAAAGGCACAGTGAACTTATGACTTAAGTTTACGCAAGTACGATGTAAACGTTTATAAAAACTAGACTGCTCGTTCATTATCATTTCTTTACTTTCTCAACACATAGGAAGTACGCGAAAAGAGAAAGTATTTTAGGGTAGTTTTTTTTTTTTTGTAACGTAAGTTCGATATGAAAATTAAACTTGCAATCGAACTTACGTCCAAAAATTCCACCTTTAGTATGGATTCACCACGATTTTATCTGGGATCACGACCTTAATGTCCTGCTGCCTTAACGCAATGTAACACACCGGATGAGAGCCGAATTTTCGATCGGTAGTTCGATAATGCAATGCCATTAAAGATCAATTGGCAATTGAAAGGTCTATAAAATGCCTAACGTTTTTTGTCAGGTTTTTGCCAATATATGATTATTCAAAACCCCAACACCAAATAAGGTATTATAATCATTTTTTTCTCGTCTTTCAGATTGATTTTCAATTCAATCGGGCTGATGTCTGATAAAGAATTCGGCCCCCAGCCAAAGAAATTACATATCCTCTGTTTTCACAAAGTCACTTAAGGAGTCACGTTAAAAAAGTCATAGGAAAAAAAAATGCTGTAGATGATACTATTGTTATTTTAAATCTTATATTCAAACTGCATCAAGTACATACCAAGTATTGTTATTCTGCAACTTTGTAGAAACGCACCAAAATTGTGTGAGTAAACCAGTCAACAAATTTTAGTGCTAGATATCTTATTTTATTTGTCGAAGAGTGCATTCTGTTTTCAGTGTCAGAATTTTTATTTCAGGCCTTTATGACAGAGCTACGATTTTAAATGTGTAAATAAATATTTATTTATCAAGAACTCACTAAAGTATTGGTCACAGTAAATCCAATTTCCACTGCAACCAGGAATTATATACTCAAACCAAAATGTACTCTTTGACGAATCAAATGAGACATGGAACATAAAAATCTGTTCACTGGTTTCGTCTGAAAGCTAGTAAAAGTACTTTTTGCCACTCGGTGGGAGAAATCGCACTTCACGGACTCATCAAATAAAATTCTGTACGAAATTCGTACGTGAAACATTTTCTGTCGAGTATCAGAAACACACAAATTAAGAAAACATTTAGCGAATATACGGAATTTTATTTTGCGTGCGTAAAACTGCGTTTTTCGCATCGAGTGAAATAAAAACGTTTACTTTTTACCTCCCATCGTTGATATAAAATTGCAGGATTATAATGCTCCATATATTCTTAACGAGTTTTGAATCCAAGATTTAAAAAACTGAATTTATTTTCTTATGACTTTTTTAGGCCACTCATTCACCTAAATAATTAAGACGAAAGCTAATCAGATTCCGAAGCGATTATTTCTGCTGCACGTAAATCTAATTTCCTTTTGTCTGAAATATAAACGATTTTTGAGAGAATCGAAAAGGCAGAGAATTTCCCGCGGCTTACAAAGTCAATAAGTGAGCGTACAAGGTACGTAGAAATTGAAGAGTTGATTACAGAGATCCTCATGTTATCGAAATCTCTGTACGCACGTTTTTTTTACGAGGCAGTAGCAAAAGAACTATTTAGCGCTAGGCAACTTACACTAGACATTTTCTTTGTTTATAAAATTACAAATGAATCAACAAATGAATAGAAATATCGTTTACAAGCACACAATCCACATTTTTTATGGTTAATTTCATGTTTCTTTACGAATTGCACTAAAGAAAAATTCGGGAGTCTTTTCACTTGAAAACTTCCCGAAAACGAAAAATGCATAATTTTTATGCAGCATGAAAAGACATCTTCACAAACCCGATTTTTCGCCAGCCTCGCGCAATTACAATTGATTCGATAAAGCGTTTGTTACATTGTTGCAAAATTCAAAATCTAAAATTTACAATTTTTTCCGTTGTTCTTTTTCTTTTTTCTACGATAAGAATACAGATCTACTTAAACTTCGTACTCGATTTTTCGTACGATTTCAGGCAGAAGAATCAGACATATAAAACCTGGAAAAATAGACGGAATGTGTGAATTTCGTACCAGGTGCATCATTTTCTTCTCAGGTCCACGAGGGCGACCTCAGCTGTCGGAGAAAGTTTGCAGTGCATTGCTTTCTGTAACAGCAACATTTTTTAAAAATCAATTCCAAATTTGCAGATTTTTTTTTTTTTTTCTTATCAGTTGAAATATTTTGTTAAAAGAGATTTGAGGAGCATACATTCTCAGATAATCTTTAATTAGACTCTTGACTTAAACCGATACGTATACGTTTTTTCAGAATTCTAGCCAATTTCCTTCCATTTATTCACTGTAAAAAAAGACTGGAAATTTGTATTCATAAATTCGTCAAGTAAATTTAATGCACGACTGCGACCTAAAATTACTGTACTTGTACAATAAAACTAAAGCTAATTATTTAAATTTCCATACTAAAAAATAAATTTGATCTCGCACTTGTACAGTAAATTTAGTATACAAATTTATGAATAAAAATTCCCAGTACATGTATATTTTGTTTCAAGTAGATTTTTTTTCAGTTTTTTATTTCAGTCGATTTTTTTAAGTCTTTTATTTACCGTGTAAAGCGGCGGTTGCGTTGGATGGGGATGGAATCCAGTTTGCCGGCAGCTCGCGATAAAATGCAATCCGTAATCGGGCGTCAGCATAAAAAAACCCGTTCTAAAAACAATTTAATTTATTTGAAATATCTCGGAACGTAACGCGACAAGTTACGTAACGATGAATATGTTTGGCTTATTCTTACTCGTCGTATTTCGGAGCGCAGACGATTGCTATGGCTTCAGCCATCATGAGCTGGTAAGCACAGTGAGTATGCAAATCTACGCTGGATAAAAATGCAGTTTGCGTTGGATGAGTCTGTGAAATGCATCGAAAATAGACATACAAGTTTAGATCAACGGCCTTGAGTGTATTATTAAAAAGCCTTATAAATTTCCTTCTCTTCGGCAGAAACTATTAATGTATTTTGTTTTTTTTTGTGTTGCATTTGATAGTTTGTTACATAATTAAAAGTGATGCGTTATTTTATTGAATAAAAGAATTTTTTTCACTCGGTTATATACTTTTAAGGCAATAAAATTAAAGGCCGAAAATTTCATTCGAAAACTGAGGGTTAAATTTAAATGTCGCCGTTTTTCTAAATCATGTATTTATAAATTCTTCGTTTTGCGTATTGATATTGTAACAATCTATTGTTTTTTGCATTTTGATCAACTGGCTGACCCGCAAACAGTTTTAGCGGAAACAACGATTTCTGCGCGATTTCTATAACAGGCGTTAGTTTTGGCAATGATTATTCTAAAAATCAGGAAGATCGTGAATGTATATAAGTAATTCAATGCCAAGCGGGCCATCCAAATGTTTCGATTGTCCAAAAATCATTAAAAAAATGAAAAAAAATATAGTTCCGATTGTCCAGAATACCTAGAAATTTTGTCCGATTCTTTCAAACCATCAATTCTTGAGATCCCTTGCTTTTTATAAGAGAAATAATAATAAAAAATGTAATATTTTGTTTCATTTTATAATATCTAGTAACGCTCTTCGTTACTGCATTTTAAGAAACAATTTCTCTCGCATTAGTGAATTTAAAGATTTTCTTGAAAAACCTCAAACGATTATAAAATTAAAAAATTCAAAATTCTGACTCGTCATACTATTGTCAATAAAATGTATTGTTTATTGTTAAAAAACATGTTTTCGACTATTTATTCATCCAGAGACTCCACAATTCGTTAAAAAATACAGGAAAATATTAAATAACTTAATTTTCTTGCATCTTTTTTTTGCAAATAAAATAAAATAAATAAAAATCATGACGTTAGAGTCACGTATTGGTATTTACAGTACACGATGTGTGAAACGTACGTGAATCCAACCTAAGGTGATGAGATTATGCTGATCCTGATAATCGAATAAATCCTCTTCGTTGTGCGTCGCGCACGAATCGGGCGATCCGGTTTGTTGGGGTATCAACAAGTGGGTCACTATCAACTTATTGCGCTCCAGTTTCCCGGCCAAAACCCCGCACGTTTCCTTGTTACTCGACGTGTTTTTAAAAGCAATTACGAGAAACTCGCGCATTATTTTACTCGGCAAAACAACATCGCGCAACGCCTGTTTGTCGTGTATAAACGGCACCGGTTTCGTCGAACGATCTATCGACGGCATTTTTCTGTAAAAATAATAGAAAACAATGTCAAATTTTCATGTAAAAATATTTCTCACAGCCGTTACTTTTTTTGCAATTTGTATTCCTTGGCCTTTGGAGATACAAAGTATTTATATAATTATACGGAGAAATTGTAGGACAGAAAAGATGAAAACGTCGCCTTTTGAAAACATTTTTTAGTTTAGTCATTTTGTAGTATTGGTTTAATTTTAATACTGAATGTCCGTTTTTATTAATTAATTTTTTGTTAACTATTTAACACAGAAGCTGGATTTTTAGAAAAAACGTTTTATTTGCAGACTTCCAAAAAAATTGTATTCTTTGTGTGCTATTTAAAAAAGGGAAAATAAAAAAACAATGGTAAAATCTCGTTAACTGTGAGAAATATGATAGAGATTCAGGGGAAAAAAAGTGGCGGCATTGAAAGCTAATAGTAAGTACGGGACGATAAAAACTCACTTGTCGGCGGCTTGTGGATCGGGAAGGGGATCAAACTCAGCGGCGATTGTCGGAAACAGTGGAGGTGCTGATGGTTTAACATTTTTTTCTTCTTCACCAACAACAGGTGGAATACTAAACGCGTTTTTCGCAGCTCTTGCTGCGGCGAGTGCCGCTAGTTTCTTTCTTCTTTCCTCCTCTTCCTTCAGCCTAATTTCATCAAAATGATCAATTAATCAAGCGGTTAATAAGGCAAATAATCACCTAATCAAATGACATTGCTTCGCGGGATAATTTCTTATATTATACAAAAAAATCACCGAATTAATTTAATTCAGATTTCTCATTTATTAATGAATCTCCATAAAATTAATCTTCAAGACCAGTAATCATATTGTTTACTTTTGCATATCGGAAGTAAAAGTTCTTTAAAACATGTGTAAAAATAAAGAAAAAAATGTATTAGACAAATTAAGAGTTGATTGATAAAATGGGCAAATTTACAAGATATTTCGATAATCGATAATTGAGCGAATATAATAAATAAAAGAAGAGTCTTTATTTAGAATGTTAAAAATTTGTTTTTTTTTTGTGCAGAATTAGAAAATTGAATTGAAAATTTCATTTAATTGTATAGACAAAAAACAGTTGTGAAAGTGAATAGATATTATCATTTAAAAAAAGTATACGAATTTATTGTCATTTTTTTTTCTAAGGATGCAATAAAAATTAATTGCAAAAGTGGATTTGGGATGAGTTTTGACAATGTACCTCTTTTTATTTTCTTCTGCCAATCTTTCTTCCTCAGCCTTTTCTCTTTCTTTAGCATCCGCCAAATATCTTGCGTATTCTGCTCTATATTGCTCCAGTAATTTGACTTTGAGACCTTCAGCCTTTGGCAGCACTTCTCTGAGTTTTTCTTGATTGGTCGCTCTGTCCTTTACGGACACTGTATTATATTCCGGATGTGCTCGCGTTTTTTCCAAAAATATTCTATGAGTGTGAATAAATCATAAGTACTTCAGAAAATATTTTTTTCGGCTGAAAATTGGGAATCAATCGGAATCTTACGTTGCAAATTTCAGGTATAGGATATAGGCATTTTCGAGACTTCCTTCTTTCATGTACACATTAGCCATTCTAATCATTTCTAGTCCGGATCGATAATATCTGTGGAAAATATTTTATTTAATAAAATTTAATCAATGAACATTTGGTGGATATTGTTAGACTTGGGTAAAATTTGTCTTATAATTGCTGATATTTATTGTATCTTCCATTGCTGAAGAAATATTTGTTGCATTCATTGATATGATATTTGGAGTTTTATAATTTTAAGTTAATTTGCAAATAAATCTGATGATGATTTTTTATCAATGCCATTTTTTACGTGAGGTGTTCTAAATTATATATGGAGTTACCTAATGGATTCATTTTATTTGATGACTTTTTATATTGGAAAACGTAAAAAAATTATTTTTCTTATGTGTGCAAGTTATAAATCTATAGTATATCGTGTACAGAATTTTTCAATATATATCTTTTTAGGTAATCCAGCGACTTTAATGAATTTTTGTTCTTATGCCTTCTTTTAGATGACTTAGCTCTCTTAATGAGTTTTAATTGTTAGATTTTATAAAAAAAGGGTATCATTTACAGAATTTGTATTCTCATGTCTTCTTTTAAATGAGTCAGCTCCCTTAATGAGGATTAAATGTGAGATTCCATGAAAAATGGGTTTTGTATACAAAATTGTGTTTCTTGTGTCTTTTATTAGGTGACTCAGCCTCTTTAATGAGTTTTGAATATAAGATTTTACAAAAGAAGCTTGTCATTAACAACATTTTTTTCTGATGCCTTTTTTTTAGATAATTCAGATCCCTTGATAAGTTTTCATTATGCAATTTTATTAAAAAAAACTTATCATTTATAGAATTTCTTTTCATAAGAAGCTTATCATCTACAGAATTTTTCTTTTTCTCATCTTTTTTCACATAAATGAGCCCCTTTAATAAGCATCAACCATAAGATTTTACAAAAGAAGCATATCATCAACAAACATTTATTAATTACCTTTTTTAGGTAACTCAGCTTCCTTAATAAGTTTTCATTATACAATTTTATAAAGGAAGCTTATCATCTACAGAATTTTTCTCTTTCTCATCTTTTTTGACATGAATGAGCCCCTTTAATAAGCATCAACCACAAGATTTTACAAAAGAAGCGTATCATTGACAAACATTTTTAAATTACCTTTTTAGATGACTAAGCCTCCTTAATAAGTTTTCATTATACAATTTTATAAAAGAAGCTTATCATCTACAGAATTTTTATTTCTCTTATCTTTTTTCACATGAATCAGCCCCTTTAATAAGCATCAATCATAAGATTTTACAAAAGAAGCGAACCATCCACAAATCATGAATCTTATGTCTATTATTAAGTGAATCAGCTCTCTTAACTAAAACATAACCTTAAATCGTACCTTCGTAATGGGGTATTATGATCTATTTCAATGTTTGTGCCATAATCAGAGAGAGCTTTTAAACGAAGCTCGGGGTCCATGAGACCCATGTCTTTGGTCGACGCGTATTTAACGCTTTTGTCTCTCTCCTTATCCATTATTAATGAAAAAGGATGTGCTACTAGTCGTTTTTTTTTCCAGCAAGTGGTTATCCCAATTTTCTCAATAAAAACTCCACCTCTAATGTTTTTTTCTGTATTTCAATAGCTTCTTTAATTACAGTCCAGTTAATACATTGTTATTATTATTATGAGTCACGATTCGTTTACAGTGATTGTCAGTTTGATGTCGTACGAAAAGATGTTCGTTCGTATGTCATAATTTGATAACCTTGCTATTCTGATCGCTATTTCTCACTTTCAATAGTGACACAAGGTGACACACAGATCAGCATCGCCGGGCGATGTGTAAACACATCGTCGGTTCGGGTTTCGACCTGGTGGCAATCTTGGAAATGTGGGATTTAATGGGGATCTGGAGATACTCGGCCGGTAATAACGATTGTGTGAAGATATTTTTTTTTATTCACGAGGCTGAATTTTGTGGGTAAAAATCTGTGAAAATGTTGAATTGTTTTTGAATATTAAAAAATATTATATTAAAAAAAAATTAATATGTGGTATGGAATAGATACACACAGATCGGAAAAATGTGAGACTTAATGAAGATCTGGAGATACTCGGTCGGTAATAACAATTGTGTGAAGATTTTTTTTTGTATTCACGTAGGCTGAATTTTGTGGGTAAAAATGTGGGAAAATATTGAATTGTTTTTCAATATTTAAAGAAAATTAATATGTGCTGGGGATACTCGGTCGGTAATAACAATTGTGTGAAGATATTTTTTTTTATTCACGTAGGCTGAATTTTGTGGGTAAAAATGTGTGAAAATATTGAATTGTTTTTCAATATTAAAACAAATATATTAGAAAAAAATTAATATGTGATATGGAATAGTTTTGTTGTTGTTCAGAAGTCACATATTAAATTCATTTTTCATCATTTAGTATTTTCAAAAAAATATCCTATTAACTATATAAATTTTTATAAATGAACTGCTACAACATTGATGTTTTTTTTTTCATCATCGCCGCTGATTTTGGCACCTTTTGTGCACTGGGAACGCGAAATACTCCCATACCGCTAGACGACGATCCAGGGATCGACCAAACGCCGGAATCACTCGCGTAGCCCTTAGAACCAAGACCTCGAGAGGAATATGAAGTTCTTGAATCGTATCTGTGGATTTAAAAAAATAAATAATCATTTTGGAATATTCATTTTGAAAAAAAAAATCAAAAATCGCATGGACGCCTTAAGGTTGCCGTTTTTTAATCAATTTATTTAAAAACGGGTTCTTTATTCTCTACCTTCCGCAATTTTGGTGCTATCGAGCCAAATCTTTCTTTTCGAAAAAATATCATGTTGAAGGATGATCCATCTTTAATTTGGGATGAATCTATAAACGGGTTTAATTTTACCGACTACGAATAGTAATCGGTATCCTTACATACCAAATTTCGTAATGATCGGTAAAGCGCCTCGGATTTTATGGAATTTCAAATATTTTCATAAATCAACATTTTACTAGTTATAGTAAAATCAACGTTTGATTAGTCATAGTACATATAGTTGAGTTATCAAGCAAAATGCCACAAAACAAGGACCCAAAATAAAACCTTGCACATTGCTTACACATTATTTTTTGCTTTTTACAAAACTTCTTCTATGAGGAAGCAGAACTTGATTAACTTGAGTAAAATGCGAAAAATAATAAAGAAGCAAGATTCTGCTTTGCATTTTTTTCCCAATACTACTTCTTGAATTTAGTCAAAAATATTACTAGTTAAAGTTTACTAATTACATTAAAATGTTGATACTTGAATTACCAAATAAAATGCCATAAAACAAGGATGCAAAATAGAACCTTGCACTTCTCAACATTATTTTTCACTTTTTACAAAACTTCTTCTATGAGCCAGCTAAAATTAATTACTGTACTTCTTCACAGGTCACGGCTTTGTAAAAAGCGACAAATAATCAGGAAGCAATGTGCAAGATTTTACTTTCTATATATTTTTTTCCAATACTGTTTATCTCCCTATTACAAATGACATAAGAGTCTTACGCTTGTTGTGGAGTTTGGAATTTCATCTTCTCCGAGAAGCTATCGGTTGCTGAATATTTTTGAGAATTCCGCTGATTTCCGAACTGCCCTGATAAATTGGAGACTTGGCTCTTCTCTGATTTACTGGAATTCGAAAAATTTCCCCAGTTACGTTGGTTTTGATGTCCTTGAGTGTAACCCAAAAAACTTGAGCCCTTCGCTTCTGCGTTGACATTTTCAGCTTCCCTCGACTTCAATAAAACGTTTCGAATTGCTTTTAGCTTAGTGGTCTCTGCTTCAAGTTTCTGATAAGTCTGAGCCAAGAGATTCATCTCTTTCATTCCCTTCCAATACATTTTCTTCATGGTCTCGTATTTCTTCTCCTGAAAAAAAAAGCACTTGTAAAGTAATGAGGTATGTAATATATTTAATATGTATGCGGCATTCCCTGCCAAATTGGCAAATTAAAAAAGTGTTTTATTTTTTCTATTTTCGTAATTTTTGGATATTTTTAAAGTATCGATCATAAAACTGCTTCCGGTAAATTGTGAGATTTTTTTTATCACCGGTTCAAAAGACTCTTTTTTTCGGTTTTTCGCTCGTAACTTCTTCAAAAGGGTTTTTTTTGCAAAATACGTGGAAAGACAAAAACTTTGAAAAAAAAAGTTCAATTTGTTCTAGTTTTAACGAAATTATGAGCAAAAACCAAAATGAAGATTTTTTTTCTCAATTCGATATAAAATTTACCTTTAGGAGTTTTATGATAAATACCAAAAAATATCAAAAAATTACGAAAATAATTTTCTTTTTTGCTGTGCGATTTGGCATGGAATGTCCCGTATATAAGTGCATTGCTAACTAAAATACATTTAGGCTTTGAATAAAATAAAAATATATTTATATATTAACAATGTTGATATTCAATAATCGTAAAATCAAACGGATATCAACAAATTTTTTTTTAAAGTTGCACATTGCTTCCTTATTTTCTGTTTTTCTATCGCAACGAGAAAACGCTGAACAAATTTAGCTTCCTTAATGAGAAAAATTTGACTTACGGTTTCTTCAAAACCACGAGCAACAACGGCCAATTGACTGTTTTGAAAGGCTTCAATTTTTATGCTCATCTCGATGAATTCATCGACGGGGGTAAAAAAATTTTGCATTTCCAGTTTCGGTGGATCGGTGAGTGGCATCGTTTTGAAATTTTCCGTTCCGCACACCGCACATTTCGCACCCACTAAAATCGGAAAAACAAATTATTCATCAAAACCGAAAATAATAATTAACTCAATGAAACACACCTTTTTACAATATGTAACCGCATAAATGTAATATATGGGGAATTCCATGACAAATCGGATAGTTAAAAAAAAAACATATCCAAAAATTACGCAAAAAAAAAAATTACTGTCCGATTTGGAATGCCCCATATGTCACATATATTTATTTATATTCATTTATAATATTTGGAACGTAAGAAAGTATGAAAATAAAAATTAAAAATTAAAAATCCAGGCTGAAGGACGTAATTCGATGATCAATTGTCAATGTAACATATTGTCAATAAAATACGATTATTACTACTAAAAAATAAAATGTTAACAGCAAAGATTGCAAAAAGGCCCAAAATTTTAAAAAATATAATTATAATTTATATAATTTACCGTCAGTCAAGCACCTACTGCAGTATAAGTGACCGCATTGCGTAAGCGTATAAATTCTATTTGACTTTTTCATCTCTCGATAACATTTGTTGCATCGTAGCCACTCCATTTTTATCTTCACACAGAAGATATACGACGATATGGATGAATGAGTGATTTACTATATGTGCGCGATTGAAAAAGGCTTTTCCGATCCTTAATCAGCTTGAAACACTTGCAGGGACAACAGCGTTTTGCGTACTGACTACAGGATCTTTGTTCTCTTTGTTCAACTTAGCTTCTTCTGATGATTCAAGTTGTTCTGTGTACAAACACTGTGAAAAACATTTGAAAAATTCATATTGATTCGCGCTTGAACCTCAGCGCTCCTAGCGGCGAAATTGCGCAACAATGCATGGACTTCTTACACAGTAATACAGGCTGGTGTATGTTAATTACAAGGTAATTACTTATGTTTTGTGGATAAATCGACACTAAAATGTAAATCGAGATAAATTGAGCCCGCTAAAACGAAAGGAGTTAGTCGTAGGGTTTCCGTCTTGAATTATAATGACACCTTAGTTAATTCACCGGGCGTAACTATACAATTTTTTAAACGAAAAAATCGCGATAACTAAACTAACTCAGTTGAACAATACCGCTAAATAAATAAACAGTCGCAACCTGGATGACGAATAAATAAAGAAATCTAAATCATTTAAACTTATAATCTGTACTTCATCTTATCGATCATTAATCATCTAAAAGTAAGAACGAATCCAAGATTTCGGATAAAATTGTAGTCTGGATTTTCCTCTAGTCGCATTGACGATCTTCCAGAATTTGCAAGAAAAAGTCGATTTATCCATGCGATCTATGTACAATTTGCCCTGAAAAAAAAAAAAAAAATACATCATAGATTAATTATTGGCTAAAATGAAGTGAAAATTCATATCGCAATGAAAAATCAGCCAAAATGATTAATAAATTCAATATGCGTTGATAAACACATTCCAGTCGATACAAAATCGATTAAAGGTGCACGATCGATTAACCGGAAGTCGTATGTACCTGCAAATGATCCATCTCGTGTTGGACGATTCTAGCAGTCCAGCCATCGGCGTTAAAAATGAGGGGATTCCCCGAAACGTCAAGTGCCTCAATCCGCACTGTTTTAACTCTTGGAACAACAGCGGAATATCCCAGAACACTTAAACATTCTTCGGTATACTTAAGCGTCCCGTAATCCACGATTTTCATCTTTGGATTTATAAAAACTTGCAGGGGTACCAATTCAACTTGTTGCGTTTGTTGCAGTTTCGCATCGAAGTTCTTAAGGTGCTTCTTCGTCACTTCCATGACAAATATTTGGTAGCTTAATCCTATTTGAGGTGCTGATAGGCCCATTGCATCGTACGTTCTCATCACATCCGTCATATGTTTCACAATCTACGATTTAAAAACAATTCAATAAAATAAGCTGGATTATTTATTTATTTTTTATTACAATATATTTTTTAATGTTGTTATTTGAAGCAATATAACAATGTTTTTTAATATTGGCATTTGAAACAATATAACAATGTTTTTTAATATTGTCTGTACAATCAAAGAATTTCATTAACAAAATTGTTACTCATCGACCTTAATGATTTTATTAATAATAAGGTTGATTCAAACTTACCCGCTGAAATGCCGGCGTTGGGATGATTTCCGGTGCGACGAGCTGCGCTTGCGCGCGTAACGTAGGGTCGCCAACCTGACAGACGTGACTATATGGCGGCCGGTTCCGCGGCTCGAAGTATCGACTGATAGATTCTTTCACTGCGCGATAACTCAGATGCCGCCTCACATGCGTCACCTCGTTGATTTTGTTAATTTTAAGGAGGCACTTAATTGTCCTCAACATATTTTGGCTCTGTTTTTTATTTACTAAATAAAAACAGCTGGTTAATAGATCACCTCCGGTAGATCACGTTATGTTTTTGTGACAATATCGGAACAGTTATGTTGGACAGCCTGAATTTCATGTTATCGACGCCATTTATTAGCAACCGATCGGTCAGATTTCTACCTTATCAACAGGTGATAATTGCGGTTTTTAGTTCGATGCATTTTGATCGGAAATGGGATATATTCTAACGAAATTGTATTTAAAATGCTTCTGGGTATTAATTTTAGTGATTTTAATTGGAGAATTATGAAGATTATAATTGTATTTTTATTTGATTTTCATAATGAATAAAGGTTTATCGATCCTTTTTAATTATCAAAAATGTTTTAACCGTAGAAAAAAGGATTTGATAACTTTTCGAAAAATGATATAATCCGCAGTTTTTTTTTTTAATATCAGATCTATTATGTCAAGAATCATTAGAAATTCCTGAGCGAGGATATCCAGAGAAAAAAATATTTGTTTTTGAATAAAAAAATTATGCCTTCGTTTTTCGCTAATAAATCACTTTTACCGGAATGTGAAAGTAATTTTTAATATTCAATTCAAAAGCTTACACAAAACTACAACTTTTATGTGCATACCTTTTTTTTTTAGTAATTTCAAGTTTTCGGAATATATTTAATTGACAAAACAGCGTCTTTATCTCTAAAAGTTTCTGGGATGTTAAGGTTTTCCAGTAAATTAATGAATACACTTTTATACCATCAGGGATTTATTTTTATTGCTTTAACATTTTTCACATTCGTTTTTAATTACATGAGAGTTACTTCATTTTTTAATACATTATCGCTTTAATTCTTCTCTACGCACTCAATGGCATATATCGCATTAACATTATAATTCAGAAGCAAAAGGAAATAAAGATTTTTCCACAATTGCTATCAACAATTTTCCGTTGTTGCACGGGACGGTGTAAAAAAATATATATCGTCCACAGATTCATTACGACGGATTGTTTTTAGTTGACGGTTTTGTGTGAGGTAAGATTTTCGTTATGAGTTTAAACAAAATAATAGATTTCAGGTATACTCTATTAAAAAGGAAGAAAGATTTAAACAAAAGCTTTCAACAATTGCACTCGATAATTTGCCACTATTGCACTAAGTATGGACATGTTATAGAAAAATATATCGTCGAAAAATTGGGCACTTAACCGGGAAAGGCAGTTTTTTGTATCGCTTAACTATCGACGACTTTTATCGACTTTTAACGACATTACTTTGGGGTTTAGTATATTTTTATCCAAGATAATCCACGTCATTAAAGTTACCAATAATAATAAAGCCAAAATGTTGTAAATTCAATCCGAAAAAAAAAGTTGTCTCTTAAAAAAATTACATTTTTGTTGACCAAATAAATTGGTAATGCTTTCCGATTAATAATAAAAATGGCCTGTTAAAAATATTAAAATTGAATCCTTTATCAACATTTTAGGTGAGAAATCTACTGTATAATGGATTCCATTCCATTTGTCAATTTTTTTATTAGAATAAAAAATAATGATTTAACAATTCGTTATTTAGGGGCCTTTCTACCGAATCATTTTGAAAATTCGTGACATTTCAACCATTTTTGAAACAGTATTAAGCATTTTTTTAAACAAAAAAATTACATTGAAAAATAAAAAATGGTTTGTGCTCCGAAAAACAATCGAATTTATTTCCCAAGTGAAAAAATGAAGTTTTCCAATCGCTCAGTATTTTTTACTGAAAAAAATAACATTTTGGCATTATCATTATTTCAAACCAATATTTTTAGTTTTTATTTTTGCAATAAAATTAGTATATATTTTTCGAATCTTCCGCTGGTCGCGAAATTTTTAAATTCTAAACTAATTTATATATTTTGCGTGTAAATTTGGGTACAATATTCTTAAGAGTGCCGTTATTGCAGTCTACACTTTAACGATTTAGTGATTCTCGCTTCAATCTGCGATTTTACGGTAAAAATGGCGTCTGAAAGTCTTTGATAATGTTTGGGAAAAATTTTTCGAAAAATCGTTCCGCTATAAAGTCTATCGAAATAGATATTGCATAGAGGATCGTGTCGATGATGGATTTTAATCTGCGGAGCTCGTCACGCCTCATCGGGGCGATTTTAATTGGTCTCGAGCTCGTGAGGCACATTTCTACTATTATTAACAAAGAAACAACAAAAATCCGAAAAGGCTGAGGACATCGATCATCAGTTATTAGGCACGTTGACTGCGACCGGACGCGCCGATGGGCACGATTCGTTAAATCTCACTTATAAATACTCGAATAACATTACTTACAGCTTACCATTTATCACTCTACGTGTTAGAGTGTTAAAAAAAAAATTAAAACGATTAATCGTGTTAACCCTGTCTGGCGGGGGGATAAAAAGAGCAGTGCGATACTATTAGCACCATTCGAGCCTAGACTATACATAATTGACATTCAATACTCGTGTTTGTGTGTCTGTATTGTTGTGTAATTTTTTAAAAGGGATTATACGCCGATTTTTCAAGAATTTTTCATGAAGAGACACTTCAATTGATTGATATAAAAATTTATACACGTGCTGAAGGAACATTCAACTTCATTTCCATATTTTTTATTTCTGCAAATAATGATTTTTAAAGCTTGCACTGCGGATTTTCGGGACCACCTCCGAAAAAGCGGTTTTTCGGTGATTTCTCAAGACTGGATTATTTTGAATTAAAAAACGAAAAAGGTTTAGTTAATGTAAGGTATTGTCTAGTATTTAATCGAAGCAATGAGCAAAATATTAATTTTCAACGAAATGGCGGCTTGTCAAAAGAGAATTTCAATCTTCCATGAAAATGTTGGCCTTAAATTTTTTGGAAAATGGAAAATATCTATCGGCAAGAAAAAATCCTTCGATTAATAACTAAAAAAATGTATTTATAATGCTTGTATAAAAATTTGGGGCCGATCGGTTCAGCAGTTTTCGAGAAATCTTGCTCATCGATTTGCAGATGAAAATGCACTTTTCAGAAAATCGCATTTACAAAAAATCGATTTTGAAAAATCGTTATTGCGTATAATCCCTCAAGACAGTTTTCCAGGATGCGATTCACTAGATATTTCGTAATTAAGTGGAGACGTGAGCGGTAAAAGTGAGAGGCAATTTTACAGGATTTTCGCTGTAATTTCACCGTAACAATTTTCTACCATGTCGAAAAATTTTGTGAAAGTTTGGTTACCTTGTGACACAGATAACATGTAACAGTGAAATTTATCGGCTGAAACAAAACTGAATTTTCTATGGAATTTCAGTCAAATTAAAAAATTCGACCACTGCAAAAAGAATTTCTGTTCGGACCGAAAAAGGGCTAAAAAAGTATAATGCTTCTGCAAAAGCCGTTAATTTTCTGTTCTTTCGTCGATTTACAATATTTTACGAGAATTAAAATGACGAATTGGTATTTAAGACTTTGCATGTACAGGTTTTAATAACTAATGTGATTTACGCATTTTACGAAGGACGATAATTGTTCGTAATCGTAGATATATGCATGAAAAAGGGCAATGTAATCAGAAAAGTAATAAAAAGTAAATTTGCAATAAAGTGCATAGACTGTGTCACAAGGTTTCATACTCGACGTTTGCGGCAAATGCCTTTATTGCTCTCCGTGCGAGAAACGCGGTTTTACGCACTCTTCCGCATAAATCTCAATTTTCGCACCTCGTGGAATAAAATTTTGTAAGATATTCGTGCGATAATCGTGCTGCAAACTTGCGCTCGTCGAAAAAACGTTTTATCGCACTAGTATCGTAATATTTCTTTGAGATTGTGTTTCCCGCACCGAGTGAAATAATAGAACTTTCCGATACAAGTGCGATAAAAGTTTTTCTGGCGGTGCGTGAGTCTTGCAATCACGAGTAAAAAAAATCGATTATCGTGCGAAATTTTATTTCACAAGGTGTGAAAATGGAGTTTTATGCAGAAGCGTGCGTAAAACTGCGTTTCTCGCACCGATTGAAATAAAGTTATATTTTATAACGCGTGTCTGTGTGTCTGTGTGTTTTTAGTGGCAGCGTTCATAGCTTTTACTGAGCCACTAGTGTCATTTTTTTTTTCTTTCTCTTATTGTGAAGGAAGACGTCTTCTAGTATTGATACCAAGGCTGCCGACGAACCCAGCGCAGCTTCATGCCCGAAGCCGTGCGAATCTTGATACTCGCGCATTCCGCTGCTCGCACCGTTTCCTTTACGCTCTGCATCAGATTCTGAGCATTTCCGACGAGCATGTCCGTCGCTTCTTGATCCTCTTCCGTACCTACATTCCACAAGGATTAATTAATGACCATGAAAAGAAAAGTGAGATTCTGCAAATTACAGGACTTCATACAAATCAAGCTACTAATTAATCTGGAATGGGCAGCATTCGAATTGAAACGCATTACATATTATTTTCCAACAGAATTTCTTCAAAAGTGTTTGAAAATTCTTAGAATAAAAATAAAGTGTTGCTCCAAAAGAAATGTTCACAACAATTTCAAATATCTTGAAGTAATTGCCATCTTATGGCATATTCTTTTTTATGAATTATTGCTTAGACAAAAAAGGAAGAGAGTAATGATGAATTTCAAATGCTACCCGTTCTTACTAATTATGGTTGAACAATATAATAAACGTAGGTGCGTAAATCACTGTACATAAAAAAATTGAAACTCAATTAAATGTTGAGGGATTGGGAGCTTGTTTAATTATTGAGAAGGTTCTTCAGGTGCGATAACTCTGAAAAGTTCATAATTACTCGAATTTTTTAAAAAATCTGAAACACGACTTAATTTATTAAATCTAAATTGCCATCCTTGAGTATATAAAACGGCGTTTTCAGCCTTCATTTTCGATGGTAGATAATCATTTATCATATAATTGATTCTTCAGTTATTTTTTTCCATCGTCTTTACATAATTTCTGTAAAAGGAGGTACACATTTTTTAATCGGCGGCTAAAAAACTCAATTTTGCACATAATTTCGCGAAAAATTTTACAAAAAAAATGATAAGTATTTGCAAATTCAAAATAAATTTTCTTTGGAGTTATTCACACAAGTTGAAACATATTTTCCGAGCAATGCAGCTTGTAAAAATTGCACGCAATATTACGATGGTTTATTCTCTATTTTTTTTGGCAACATTTTGTGTCGTCCTTATTGGATTTTGTAGAACAATTGAAAATATTGAAAATTCAACAAGAAAGAATAATATTCGTGAAAAAAAAAACAGAATAAATTGGGAGAGAAAAAAGAGAAACGGTGTATGTATGTGCAGTTGAAAGTGCAGCTTATTTTTAATAATACTATGTAATATTCATTTGTGTGCTGTGGGCAAAATTCAAGCTCTAAATCGTTCACTCTCAAAAATACTCGCAAATAAGTTTACAGCCAAAGTTGCAAGGTTGCAAAATAAAGAAGAAAAAAATACATCGACATTAATAACACGCAAGGAAAGCTAAAGATTAGAGGTGCAACAAAAAATCAGTCACTCAAAACACCAAAACTTTACAAAGAATAGTAATGTTGTAGTCTTCTACGTTTATAATTTTTTTTTTCAAGCTGATATTTTTAAAGAATATTAGCATTTTTCGTTCGCTTTTTCACTATTCTACAATTTTTTAGTACAGCAGAAAAAGTGGTAGTACGTAAGTAAATTGTATTGCCGATTCGTGCGACTAAAAAAAAATGTATTGTCTACTTTGGCGATTGAAAAGAAAGATATGGAGAATCCGGCCGGATAGACTTACAGCGTCCAATTAATTCATCTGTATGGTAACACAGGCCGGGCAGAAGCGAGACCAGGCATGCCGAATAAATCGTATTTGAATAAGAGAGATATAAGAGATAGTTAGTCTAACCAATAATAGAGCCAATAATTTTCTAGTGGTAAAAAAAAATGCATTGCACTACCATTCGCTCTCTTTTTTTAACTTTTACATACAAGCTCAAGGGTTTTGCAAATTTCACAATTTTTCATTTATAAATGGATATAAAAATTTGAATGATATGAATAAAAGTATATACAAATTTGTATATTAAAGGATGGCTCCAAAAATTTTCCGACAAAAAGGAGAAATTTTCATAAAATGGACATGTAAAAAAAATGTGATTTAAAACCACAAAATAATCCGTTTCAATTTCGTATGAAAATTGAAAACCCGTGAATTTGCTGTTTATCCAATGATTTTCTTACTACGACAGGCAAAAAAAACAATTTGCAATATCGGCGCACAATTATTATGGCAAATACTAGGATATAGAAAATGGAATGAAGATTCATGGTGAAAGACGAAAAGCAACGGGTGACAAAGCGTATGGGGTGAATGAAATGCAAGCACATTTTATTTACAGCTTTTTACCATATAGCATCAACTCTTCCCAGCTGGGGAGCGTTTCTATGCATGAAAAAAAGGCAGTTCTTTAATATCAAGAATTGGCAGATGAATTGAACACCGGGAAGGAAAATGTCGAATGATTAATGGCCGTTCCTTAGAATTATTTGAGAACTTACGTATAAGAACTCTAAATATTCTAAATAACGCAAAAAATTTTTATTACACATACATTTGGAATGAACAGTTCCAATCAACAAGAGTTAAGTATTTCTTGACACTAAAAAAATCGACATGAAAATACTAGGAACATTTTTTTAAAATTATAATATTGTCAAAAAGTCATTATTGTAACCGAAAAAAAAATTGATCCACAAATTGGTTTAAAAATATTTAAATCCATTTACTGATATTCCCAGACGTATGGGAATTTTAGAGAAATGTTTATTCGCTTCTGTATTTTTTAATAATTTATCTTTAATTTAATTAAAGAACATTTTTCAGAAATCCTCGATTAGTCTAATTTCACAATCGGAATTAAAGTCTTTGAAAAATCGTATGTATACAGAAAAATGTATTATTTAATTTCATAAGCAAAAAAAAAAGTTATACAGAAAAACTAATTTTTAACGTGTTTTTCAACAACTCCTTGCGATCGTAATTTTTTAAAATCAATGTCGTTGAAGTTTTTAATGTAATCATTTATTTGTCTTTCGTTTTTTTCTCTCTTTGCGAATGAATCGAAATTCGATTGAATGAAATTCATTACAAATGTATGTGTAAAATATCCCAGCACATTTATTGGTTTATCATAATTTTTTAATAATTCCAGAGAGATATTTCGGTGATTTAAATCGTGGTAGAAATGTTCCTCGGTTTTTCGTGATGATAGAAATATCACTCAATATTTAGACAAATGAATATATAAGAATTATAACCATTAAATTACCTCGGAGTTTCTATATTTTTTTATTTATTCCAAACGAATTTAAACCATTTAAACAACTTGTATATTAAACGCGACTATTTCATATACAAGTAGTTTAAATATATTTTATAGGAAGGGAATTAATCCAAAATGGCTAATAGTCATTGCCAAATATCTAATTTGTTTAGCTGATGTCTCTAAAAATATATATACATCATTTTTTCACTTTTTTACGAATGTCTCGTGAGATAAGCAATAAAAGTCAAACATTTTTTAGGAATCGCTCAATTGTATAAAGAAGAAATCTTCCATTATGAAAGTAGCTTTTGTTTCTTAAAATGAATGTCAACATTTTTCATTATAAAAGTAATTTTTTCAATCAAATTGCTACATTTATACAGAAACAATCCTTCTTGTGTAGAATTGACCAATTTTTTAAAAAATTCTTGGCTTATCGGTTTTCCTAGAAAAGTGTAAAGAAGTTCAAAGTTCCATGAATTTCGATTTTCATTAGTTAGATGCTTTTGCTGTATATCAAAACATTTTTTTTTCGGCGTTGAAAAAAATCTAAAATAAATCTAAGATAAAAGCGATAAATGTTCACGACGATCGTAGTAAGTACTGTCGAAGCGTCGGTTATTGACATCTTAGCGGTTCGTGAGAGCGATGAAAATGATGATTAGAGTTTAGGAGCTCAAAAAACGTACCTTGTGCGCCGAGCATTGTAGCCTTGACTGTCGACAAAATCTTCAGCTGAGTTCCTATCGTTGGAATTCTCTCGCAAACTTGAAGAAGATTCTGTAAAATAACAAAAATTAACAAATAAAATAAAGAAACCAAGCGCTAAGAATTGTAAGATTTAGAAATTCAGAAACAGACCGTGATAAATTGACAATGGATTAGTTTTTACACAATTCAAAAAGCTATCACATCAAAAATTCAGCGGAAATTTCGTAAAAAATTGCACCATTCAAAGACCCGATATTGCTTCAATTTCGTGCCAAATTTTAGCTCAAACGTTTTAACGCTTCTTGAATTGTAGGTGATTCAAATTTCGCAGCCAAAACAAACGAACATTTTTTCTAAACTACTTTTGTCGATTTTTTGGAACACTCCGAGTGTTTAAAATGTCGAGAAAAAAATGCCATGAAACGTAAGTTTGCTTTATGATGAAGTAAAACGATAATTACCGTTCGTATACGTTTGTCGGTACATTCGCGAGCAAGTTCCTTGGCAAGACGTGTTACTTCCTGAGAGGCCTCTGCGATTGCCTTTGCACAAGCGATCAAGTCACGCTTGTTTCCACCCTCGCCTCTCACCAGTCCAGAAAGTCGCGCCATAAGAATAGCCATTTTCTTCGCGGCAGCAATAATTTCGTTGTCTTTGCTTGACCACTGTCGAACTTCTTGATGTAGACCGTGAGCTGCCATCTATATAATAAATCGTTAAAACGAATTAATGGAAATGTTAGATGCATTTATTTTATTCCATAATTGGTTTAAACATCATTTCTAAAATTTCCAAACAATTTTTCAATGTAATGCTCCAACTTGTCTCTGTTAAGTGCTGAGAATTTGTCCTATTTTCGACTACTACAGAGCAAATAATTGATTGAAAGATTTCAGTATGCAAGATTTTGTATTATGACGTTGAAGGTGATATACTATTTTTTTAACGCATGAAATGCCGAATTTTGAAGAGAAATTTTGCCAATGAATTTACTTATTCTCTACGAAAGGTCAGGGATTTTCAGTAATCCAAAGAAAAAAAAACTTTTCGCTGAATTTCAGACTTCTACAAAAGTTCACAGATTTTCGGAAGTTTCGCGAAAAATTAGTGAAAAAGTATACAAAGTTTCAAAATAATTTATAAGCGGCTCCAGAATAAATTGAAAAAATTTCAAAGTAATTCACAAAAGCTTACAGAAAAAAATAGAAAAAATCTCAGGAAAAAAATCACAGTTCTAGAGAAAAACGAAAAACGGGGGAAAAAAACGCGAGAAATTTCTAGGACAATTCGGTGGTTCCTCAGATAACAAGTTCCATCTGAAAAATGAATTTAAAAAAATCCTTCACTAACCATTATGGGTTGATTGGGTTGCGGTGCGTGCATAAACATTTCGTCCTCATCGTCGGTTTCTGGTGGTGGAGGTCGTGGAGGTGGTACTTCGCCTCCTGGCAAAGGTGGTCGTGGTGGAGCCATTTCTATTAAAAGGAAAATCGAACCATTAGAAAATCCAGTAAACAACAAATACTGACCCACAGACAAACACGGAATCAAGATGCAGAACATTGTTGGTTTTTGCGAAATCATTCCAGCAAGAGAAAACATTTGCATGCGAATTGGCCATCTTTTTTTCCACTAAATTCGCATTAAACTTTGTTTCATTGTTTAATGCGTAGACAGACATAAAGGGTACGAAAATCTTACCATCGTCGGAAACGTTGTTATCATAATATCCTGGTGTGAAAATCCATGCAGCGTTAGAATAACAATTAATCATATAAAATATTTTTGTAATGGAAAATACTCTGAGTTTATTAGTTATGATACACCCATTCTTATTTTCATTGAACAGAAATTGCGATGAACCGAGAAAATTTCAACAAAATTGTGAAGCTTCGAAAAAAATAATTAAATATATTATCAACGATTATTCACGTTTTTACTCATTCCAATCAACAACAAAAATTATTTAAAAAATTGGTGAACCTTTTTTGATTTTTGTAGTAATTTTTCGGCATTATTATGCAAAATAAATATTCTTAGTATCATAATTGTCAGTGATTTCTTTCAGTTTATATTTTCTTATAAAAAGGAGATCGAATTCTTATGGAAACAAATTTTGATTGAGCATGTATGTACAAAGTATCCTTAAAAATGTTGTAATTCGCACAACGTTTGATTAAACGAATTCGAAAGAAATCAGAGCATTTCGGAAATGGATAATAATGCTAATTGCTGAAAACAAGTGCATAAAAAAATGCTATAAAAATTGTTAACTCAAAATCGGGTATTTAGAAACGAACAGGCGATGATGTTAAGTCATTAGTAATTTGATGCTGCGATCCGTTCATGCGGCATAACAATTCCTTTCTATATCGAGAGGCCTAATGTTATTTTCTGGAGAATCATTAACGAAAATAATCGAGATGATGAGTGCTGTGAAAAATGAATGGTGCGATGAAAATGTGAAACCGGAAACGAAACGTCGGAAATTTTGTCGTTTTGTTTTACAAATATATTAAGTTTCCCTTCGAAAACCGAGGAAAAAAAATGAACAGAACGCAGTAATTTTACGCAAGTTTAACAAAAATTTCAGAAAGATTTGTGCACAATAATGTGGCAAACAAAAATTGCATAAATTCTCAGGATAATCAAAAAAATGTTGCTCATCACTGCAATATTTTTCTGCGCCTATTTGCATTTCGTTAAAAATAAATTCCCATAAGCACGACAACATAAATAATCACGTAGCCAAGGCAAGCATCGCGACGAGCGAAAAGCTCGAGTTTAATCCGCCGAATTTTTCGGTAGAAAACTCCGCAAAATTACCTCCGGCTCGTGCCGTTTTCTCTAGGTTGTTGTCCGCAGTAGCCAGCTCCTGGTATAGGAGATCTGGATTATCTCCTATCGAGAAACCAAAGTTAATTTCGAATACGATTTGCATTTCCAATAATTAAAAAAAAATGCATGTGAAAAAATACGATATAAGCGAATCGAATTATCATCCCTCTCTGCGTAAATTTATGTAGAATATTCGAGTAATTCTTATTTTTACATTAATTTTAAGCCAGTGGAAACTAATGCAAAGTAAAATAGATCCGGAATAAAAAGTTTGTTTAATTTGCAAAAAGATCATTCAAAAACGATTTTAATTTGGCTATGAAAAATGGATATAAAAAATATATATTAGCGAATCGAATTATAATCCCTTTCTGCGTAAATTGCTATAGAATATCAGAGTGATTCCTATTTTTACATTAGTTTTAAGTCAGTAGAAACTAATGTAAAATAAAATAGATCCGGACTAAAATTTTTTTGATGTTTTAAAAAATGTATAATAATGAATTTACAGAAAAATTATTCAGGTTCCGCGAATTAAACCAAAGTTAGTTCCGAAAACAATTGGAATTTGCAATGAAAAAAAAAAAAAAAAAAAAAAAAATTTTATGCAGCTGGTAACGGAAAGAAGCTTGCGTAAATTGGAAATTGATCCGTTGAAACAAAATCAATAAGCCTTCAGAGGAAAACGGAGGATCTACGGTCACCGGGCATTGCCAATTATATCGAACTTTTTTTTTGCTCGGTCGGCTTACGTTTATGCTCAACTAATTTAATACTCTATGAGAAAAGCCGTAATTTAGATAAGATTTTGCAAAAACTATAATCGTCAAAATAATATCTAACCGATATTCACGTATTTTTCGGTTCTTTAGCTTCAATTTCCCCAAGTTAAAACGTTGATGCCATAAATAAATGTATCAAAATCTAAAATCTTCGGGTTTTTCGCGGCCAATGATAGTCGCAATTATAATGCATATCCAATTGAATTAATGACTTAGAATGGAATACGAATCGATGCATCGAAATACGTGCATAAAAAATATGTTCGATATTTATTTTTGATAAATACTGAATTTAAGTTGCGCTATTGAGAAAAAATTAATTTAATATTTCGTTGTACATTTAAAACTTGTCCCGTGATTTTCCAAAAAGACTCCTCAGATTTTTATAATTTATGAAAATCCTGATTATATGTGCCATCATTTTTCAATAATAGTTGATGAAGTATTCAACAATCATTCTTTTTTCGAAGAACAGGCGTTTTATTTATAAAAAACAGCAAATAATCCTTAGTGACTGTGATTCTTCCATTCTCCCCTTTTTTCTGACTTGCGTTATTTTTAAATCTTTGGCCTGCTCGAGCTTCCAACATTATTTCTATACCTCCACGCGCCCACTTTGGCAAGGGACTGACGGATCGTTGCTGCGGTTTATTAACTCCCAAAGTCGGACTTGTAGTTCCCAAATTGCTGGGAGACGGTTGATTCCTCAACGGTTCGCCGACTGACGAAGGTCAGAAAATTAACAAATAAAAAAAAAATGTCAAACCCGAAAAGGTTTTTTTTTAAACGTATATTCGAAGATTTTCACTGCAGGCTTGCACCAAATAATTGAATAATGGCATGAAAAAATAAATTTGCAGTCGCAATGCGAAATTCTAATTAAATTATACTGATTCTCATAGTCGATCGTTTAAAAAAATTATTTAATGAGGAAAGAAGTAATAATTGTCAGAGAATCGATCATAAATCGATATTTGCGAACGAACATGACAAAAATAACACGAATAAGTCCCCTAAAAAATGAGTAAAAAACTATTTTTCTTAATTATAATGTGAGGCCGGAAAATGTCATATTGTATCAAACTTCTTGTATTCTTCTATTATCGGACGATACTGAAATGATCTGCGATGTCAAATGTGCTTTTTGGTGCATTGAAATGTTAATTCAATGTAGAAATTGAAAAAATCGTTTGTGCCCACATTTTAAGGTTCAAGATATCGTGTTTTTCAGTTCAATTTAAATTAATATATGAGACATTCCACGTCAATTCAGCCACCCAATTTTCAATGCTCTCAAACAATTTTGTAATTTTATTGTTTTGCAATTCTAAAGAATTCCTCCAGAAAAAGTACTGAATTTTAAGAGCTTAAAGTGTTTCGTTTCCGAGATAAAACGTTTGCTTTATTTTTTTTTTAAATTGATTAGCTGATATCTCGATATTCCCAAAGTGTGTGTAATATTTTCCAAATTTATCAAATCGCGTGTAATTTGATTATAGATTTTTGCAATTTTAATGTCAAATTTCTAAATAAGAGCCTTTCACTATCGAATTGCGTTTTTAATCAGGTTTCATTGACGCATTGCAAAGAAGTAAAAAAAAAAGGGCGATCGATTCTAAGAGAATCGAATTAGAAACTCGCATCACCATTTTCAAGTGTTAAAAAAAATACTTTGAAGATGAGATGAAATGAAAAAGATGCTTTTTCTTCAAGCGTGAACCTTTTTTGGCTAATATGATATGCTGCCAAAAAAGTGAGAAAATGAAGAAGACGAGAATTTATGTAATTCGGGATTGGAGAAGATTGTAGAGAAACAAATAAACTACGAGGGCAACAGGCACTGCTCTAGAATTCACTACGTTTGCCATTAAGCTGAGCTCGCCTGAACTTATTTGCAGTGTGCGTAACGAAGCGTATATCGTAGTATTCGTGCCAACGATGGTACCTTTGTCAGCGAAGTACGTATGCCGAGGGCTCGGCACTCGTTTCTCTGTAATTAAATACACACGATATTCACTGTACTTGGTTGTACACTTTTTCTACCATTACGAAGTGTTCTGCCTTTTTAGCGCCCTGCAATATTTTTATTCCGTAGAATTTTGTTCCGTGGCCTTTCTTTAAGGGCTGGATTGAATTTTTTAGGCGAATTTGGTCGGTAGAAAGGGGCACTTTCCTCGTTTGCAAACTATATTATAATTCTGTGCAATATGAAGCAATTTTGTGGTATATTTTAACACTACATTTACCAGCTATTTAAATATATCTATTTCTACCAAATCAGTCAAAATGACTGGTGTATAAGACAAAATGCTTATTAAGTTCATAAAATGTATTCTCTGCTTATAGCTACAAAAGTCATTACATCATTTCGGAAAGCAAATTTTATATTTAGTAGCAATTTTGAATTCAAATTGCACGACCAGTCAAAATGACTGGTCTGGTAAATCTAGTGTTAACAATGTAGTCTGTGTGAACTATGAAAGCGAACGTTTTTAACGACCAATGTCGGTAAAAAAAATAGCTGAAGGATCCCCTTAAGTATTTTGGAAAAATTTCAGGCTACGAGACGTAAAAAGATATTCGAATTTTCGAATTTTCGCGCTGCATCCTCCGATTTCTTTTCTAAATACGTCGTGAATGTCGCTAATTCCAATTGAAATTGTTCTCGGTATTTGAGAATTCGATGAGCTTGGAGTATTTGAAGAAATAAATCGTATCTTACCGTCGTTGATGCGCAATTGAGAGATATCGGGAGATCCTCGCTGGTCCGGATGGACGACCAGAGCTTTGCGAACTTGTCCTACGCTGCCAAGAAGCTGTGAAATAAAATAAACGCACTTTTCATTTCCTAAACTCCCTTTTCTATTGAAAAAAGCATACCGCTACCGTTTGGAAGTATCGCGATATCCAGACAAGGTTTTCCACGTGAAATAAATCGGATTTTAGATTTTTGAGCGGCAATTTTTTGTTATCTTATAGGACTGTCTGTTCTAATATTCCAATAAATTCGTATGTGAAAATTGTAGTTTATAAGAAGGGATGTAACTCCTATAAATTTTATAATCGACATGATGAACTGTCTCTTTTTTAAAAATGATCACAACTGATTTAATGCAACTTTTCTAATAAGCAAACAGGAAACGAATAATGAGAAATAGAAAGAATATTTTAATATTTTGAGAGAATTCTGTCGAAAGCAAATTTTTTGAAGTTCTTACTGATTGTCTTCACTGCCAAAAAAATGCTATTTTTTTTGCAAAGAAAATTGTGCAGGTTCAAATGAAAAAAAAAAAACATGTAATAAAATTGTCACTTACAGCGCGATTGCTTTCCCGCCATCGAGATATCGATGGTCCATCAGTGATGTTCATCGCAACTGCTTTAGCATCCTGAACCATAGGTGCGACATCTATTTTTGAAACACAAGAAAAAAAAAAGTATCACCGACAAATTTACCAAAAACCAGAGAACGAAAATATTAAATTGTATTTTTCAGGTGTAAAAAAAAGCGACTTCAAAAAGTGTAGTATTTTTCCCGCCTTCATTTCATTTAACGGATGGAAGCACAATTCTGTTTCATTACTCCCTGGGGCGAAAAACGCTTCATTTCTGCCCGCCGGAAGTAATTAAAGCCGAAAATAGTGCACATATATTCCCATTTTTCATTTAAAAAATGATTTTCCGCGACCTCGTTATAAAGCACGGAAAGTGATAATTTTTTGATGGAAATCGGAAAAAGTATCGTAAGCTAAACGGCATTTTTACCCTCGGCAAAAATCACGCATTTTCCTCCCCTCTAACATAATATTCTGTCAAATATGATAATTTTCAATCGATAAAAATTGCGTAATTGTACATTTTTCCATGCCTTAAAAAATAACGCAACCTAAATTAAAAAATTGAAAAAATTTTCTTACTCTATATAAAAATATAAAAGTAGATAAATAAAATAATGGGAAAAAAATAAAATTCTTACTGTGTTGCAAAACATCAGCGGCCTGATTAACACGTTGAATAAAAGCGGGATCCTCGCTGTTATCGCTCTCTTGTTTGGCAACGAGGATCACGCGATTAGCGAGTCGCGCGATAGCTGCGGTATTATCCACCATTTTTTGCGGATGCGTTTTCGCGATCGCCTCCTCGCAGAGGAACGAGTGCTTTTGCATCTGTTCCTCGGAGGTCCGCACGAAATCGGCGCTGTCAGTCGCCTCGTCGCAAAGCGCTCTCGTACGTTGCATAGTTTCGGCGTATTGCTGTCGCAGATTTTCGAAATGAACATCGGCGGCTTTGCTCTCCGGGTAAGTCATCCGAATTCGACCGGCATTCACCAATTGCGGTGTCAATGACTCCACCTGAGAGGCACTCGTCAAAAGAGCTTCCGCTAATTTCTTATTTCCTCCACTGCCTGAAATTTTTGAAAGTCAAATTTACATTTTTTTTCCGAGTAAAATTATCGTGTTATAAATTCATTGACTTTTGTGATATTTTTGTGTTGCTGAAAAATACTGACACGAAAAATCTTCGTGAATTTAGCGTAAAAAGTGACAAAAATTGAGAGTCCAAATGTGAAGTGACTGAAAAACACGTTTTTGCAAAGACGTCGTAAAAAGTAGTAGTTTTTTACAATTTCTGGTGGTTCAACAGTTTCACAGCTGCGATTTCAATTTAAAAATTAATGAACCGTAATATGTAATAATCCGATAACGAGTAAATCACGAGAAATTCCGAAATTAGTTTTTTTAATTCAGCATTGATTTAACTAATATAAAGCATAGTACACTGAGAGTATCTACTTTATATTTAAGATATTTAGTAGCGAATCGATTGAAGTTAATGAATTTGGAGTTTTTTAAAAATAAGACCACCAACTCGTCATAAAAATTATTGGCTTACCGCCAGCAGCGACCATTCTTGCAGTCTTAGCAGCACGATTCGAAAAAGTTTGAAGTGCATGGGTCTTGTCGTTGAAGTTTTGCTCCCGGCCTGGAGTTCCTTCGAGCGCGAGAACGGCGTCCGTGAATTGTTTCAGAGGCGTCGATATGTCGATGAAGTCTTCGACAACGCGCGAAACAACGGCTTGTTGTATACGATTTTTGAGCTCGTAGAGCTTCTGCGACAGCTGCCTAGCTATTTCCTGTGCTCGCGGAGTATTTCCTTGACCGCTAGCGCACAAATCGGCCAATTGACGCGACAAATTGTCGACTTCGTCGCAAAGCTGGAGGATCTCTGCCTTGTGAATTCCTGGCAGACCTTCAGCCACCTAATTTCCAAATAAATTACACTCAAGTAAATAAAAGATCCGACAAAGACTAGTACCCCTTTAAGAATTCCTTTTTCATTCACCAAAAATTTAGAAAATCAAAAAACAATTGAATGTATCAATAATCAAAAGGTTTCGATTTCCAGAATAATTTTTGTTCATACAAAAAGTACGAAAATCTACTGGTAATTCGAAAAACAAACAGATAATCAAAAGCATTCGATTCCCAAAGTGGTTTTTGGCTTCACACGTTCTTCCGTCGCATTTTTGACTCACAATAGACAAACCTTCTTGATCAATCAAATTGAATTCTAACATTTATATTTGTAACTGTCGGAAAGGATCGAGTATAGAAAGTGTGTATGAAAGTCTAACGAATTATCGAAGAGAGAAAATATATGGTGATCACAGGAATTCGAACCCGGATACTGCTCTAATATCACATAGTACATTTCTTTCATACGAATCGTCTTCTTATATGCACTGCACGTCCATATAATAATCAATAAGCCAAAAATTAAAATTGAGCTCATTTTAAAAAAAGCCATTAATTTTTTTTCCTAAGAATTTTAGTAATTAATAGCAACTTACATACGCAACTGCATGCTGCTGGTTCTATTAATCCGTACGCAGCATTCAACAAAATAATTACAATACCAATTAAATATAAATTACTCAGCGAGTTAATTTGACAAAATATGTCGCGATCTAAAAAAAAAATTGGGAAAGCTAATGATTGCAAGATTATTAAGTACCTTCTTTCCTTCGTGAATTATCATGGCTATTGCTCGCTGACCGAGACCACGGTCGTCGTGTTGAGGATTCAGGAGCCATTTATTCGCCTGCTCCAATCGACCAGCGACAGTGTGAGCTGTCTGAGCGGTTCCCGATTTATCGGCGGCCACGAGAGCCGAAGCTATCGAGGATCTAAGCTCGTTGAGCTTGTCCTTTACCCCACGAGCCAAAGCTTCGGCCTGTAGAGTACTTCCTGCAGAATTGACAAAAATGGTACCTTGTTAATGCAACAAACATCTGTACCGGCCCTTTTCCAGTAAAAAAAGTCCCGAGAAATCGCAATGAGCCTTTTAGAAAATTTCTGAAAGGCAGCAAAAGTCAAAAACACTGTTTAAACAATTTTTTTAGGTGAAATTACTGCACAGCGTAGGAAGCTCTTTTAAAGGCGCGGGTATAGAAAATTTAGTGGACGAGTATAACGTAAAATTGGTGTAAAATTCTGGTTAATTTGTTACAAAAGGTGGATTAGTCGATGCATAGTCTCCTAAATCGGCTAACTTGTGTTTTTAATATAAGTTAACTTTGTTTATTGAATTTTCATTTTCTTTCGTGTATTAAATTGGATTTTCTACACGGGTTCAGTCAAAATAAAACACATTATTGTATTTTTTTAGAGTATATGAATTTTTCCAAATATTTTTTTATGGTTTGTCAATGTACGAGAACATGTTTATAATGGATCAAAAGTATCTTCAAAAAGCGTAATGGATGTTTTGTACAATTCGTAAAACAGACTACAATGTCTTCAAAAACCTTGGGAACATTTTCAACGAAAAATTCACTGGAAATAACTTTTTTTTGCTTTGTCCGATTGTAATCTGTTTAGGTACGTACAATTGAAAATTAGACTAATTTTTAACCTGTAGAAGAGAATTCCAAGTATTTATCACAAATGTCAGAGCTCCAAAAAAATAAAAATGAAATGCAACAACGAAGACAATGCTGCACTGAAAACTAAATTAATTAAATACGTCGGACTGCCAATCCAAACACAATACGACAAATGCAACGATAAATGCAAATCTATCGAACCTTTTTCGTTTTGGCGAAGCTCGCAAAGGGCGTCAGTCATTGTTGCAATTTGGGATGCAAGTTTGGCCAGCGGTTCTGCCTGCGCTGGTGCCAGATAACGATCCGAAAGTCTCTCCGCCTGTTCGATTATCTGTCGTAGACTTTTCTCACCGACACCGCCTCGTAGGGCTCGTCCATCGTCTAACCAATCATGGGCTGCCCTTATTCGAGACTCGATGGCGCTTTGCGCCTTCTTCAGCACCTAATATTCCAACAGTTATCAACGTTTTATTTTTTATTTTTTATATCAAGTATTCTGAGCCTTTTTCCCAATTTTTTCCCAACCATCTCAAAACTGCCCAATGATTGAGCATATCAAAGGCTAGTTGTGCATGTAAACTACTTCTAGAAATAAAGATGACGATACGATCAGCTTTATAATTGTCATTTCGTAATAATAACATGTAACGATTATAATACAATTACTAGACTTGCGAATAGTTATGAAAATTATTATTATGTCATAAAATTGTATGGTCATGTTCTTGAAAAAGTGGAGAAACGTAATTAATGTATTAAGAAAGTAATGCGTTGATTATTCTTCCATTTTTAGTGAAAATTTGTATTCGTTGGCGATATTAATATTTTTTACACTCTATTTTATAATCACTACATATTATTATTATGAAATCATAATTGTAAAAAAAACTGTACTGTGCAACAAGTTTCGTGACTGAATGAGACTTGCGGTTTTTTAGTGGTACTTTGATACGATTAATTATGGGGTAGATTTGAAATGGAGGAAAAAAAGGGACTGAAGTGACTGAGAAAGTGTCACGTTACCTTAAAGAAATAGTTTGATGTTTGAATATTTCATGAATTATTTCGAAGATAGCGTTGAATGTTTTAGCGTACGGGGTAAAAATGAAAATTGAATAAGTACCGTCAATTGGTCTGCGTCCCATTCTTCCTCGTCGTACGTAGTCAATTGAAGAACGCGAATAATTTCGTTCAACTCGTCGGATATACGTCCGGACAGGTAATTGCGATTCTCCGCAGCCTCCTCGGCTCCTTTACCGCCTTGTGAAATAATGTGGATGAAAATTTTCATCGAACATATTAGAATCGGCGCCAGAGTTTTCACCTGCAAAGTCAGCAGTATTTTAGGAAATTTGATTTACTCAATAGAGTATATTATTATTTTGCTTCCTCGTTAGTAAAAAATTTTTTTTTTACAGATTTTGATGTCAATGTGTTCAGAATGTTCCAAAACGACGAAAAAACACGTCTAGAAAAAAAATGTGTGTGTGTGTCTATTTATACCACATGTAAAAGGATTGAATCCCTTTATCTCGTTCTATTTTTAGCAATATTTATGCGGTCGTTTGTTTTTTACAGCATTTTAAACTTGATTTTATCCAATATAATTCAGGACAACTTGAATTATTATTTTTTAAACCTTGAACGGATCTCTATTTTTTCTTATTTCTGCTGCAGTTTTAATAATTTTGTCAAGAAACGTTTATAATGAACACAAAAATTAAAAAATCTCAGGTGTTTTACATTCTTCGAAACCAAACAATAATCAGTATTCAGTAATATTTGAATTTGGAGTTTATTAAATATTAATTCCTACCTGATCGAGGCATCGAACGAGAATCTCTCTGTGAACTTGATGCGTGAGTTCCTTTTCACGAGCGCTCACTTCACGGGATACTTTGCTGAGACAAGGACTGAGGTTCTTAAGGAAGTGCATTAAATCCTCCATAGTTTCTATGACCTCAGTTACCGCGAGGTAATCGAGTACTCGTTTGCACTCACGAATTATTTTACGGACTTCGCTCTCGTCGAAGCATAGCAACAAAGAACTTGTGCCCTGAAGAATTCCTCGAGAGCCTTCGATAAGTTTTTTCCTAAAACAAGCGACCAGTTTTTTTTAATAAATATAAATAAGAACGATTCCCATCAACGAATACGAGCCATTCCATTTTTTTTCAATTTTAATATCAAATTTCTATTTTCGAAAAATGTTCTTTTTTCCCTCTTCGAAAAAAATGATGTGATTTCACTTTGATTTTCAATGAAGTATATTTTAATTGAACATTTTTTAAATGCTTAAACATTTATATACGCGTCAGGAGTATGAAGAATTTTTTTCAGATTCAATCAAAACGATTTTCTTTTTATGTGAAAACAAAAAAATGTGATTTTATGTTGAAAAATCTGAAGAAATCAGACGCAGATTGATTCGGTATGGAATGCCCTATATATAGATTAAAACATTTAGATAAAGATTTTTCAGCATGTTTATAATGAAAAATCAATGTTCTTCATATTTTTAATGATATTGATTGGTTCGTTTTGTCGTTGTTGTGAATTTATGTGCATGTACAAATTTCTCACGAATAAATCCTTATAAAATTGTGGAATAATTATACTTTGATAGTTCTCATTGCACTCAATCGTATTATATTATAATTATTATTTAATGAACCTAGTAAATCTAATTGCCAACTTTTGACTGGTGAAAACCGATTTTCATTTTTCACCATAAATAAACAGTACAAATGTATAATGACGAAAATGAAACCGTCAAAATAATGGAATTATTGAAAAGGGATAGACAATCTTCTAATTTGCAGTTTTCTCAAATTTTAAGCGAAATTTCCAACGGATGGAAAATTTCTATAAACCTTTTATAGAAATTATCGTCATTTATAGAAATTGTCAGTGAATAATTCACAGGAGAAATTGCAAAATTAATTTTCAGTACCTTGCGGGACCGGAATAAGGATCCTGCTTTAGTAAACCGGAAGCTTCCTCCAAAAGTCTGGAGGCTCCTTCGACGCGCTGGAGAGCTGCTGGCATATCCTGCTTGAGTAGCGCATCGTCTGAAGAGTTTATAGTTTCCTTTCCTACCTATGATTTTGCAAACAAATAAATGTGTAGTTAATTTCACCATTTTGCCTTGAAGGTAACTTGATGTTCAGTATACCTATAAAGTTGGCATATAATTTTGAATTCATGGGGATTGCATACGTTTAAATTAACAATAATAGTAAAATTCTTAACTTCATAAAAGTAAAAGCAATCAATTTTTTTTGTATTCGAAATAAATTCTAACAGCAATTAAAGGAAATAATCACTGCAAGCAACTACTGAACATTTTTTAAAATTAAAGTATTCGGAAAAATAAAAAATTATTTTCACTCGAAAAAAAAGTCAGGATGGCGTATGATGTGCTGGACAATTTTTTTTCGACAATTTGTTGATAACATTTTGGAATCACTGTTATACAAAATCAATTTTTTTCACACACCTCCAGGTGCTTAATTTTTTAAAGATTTTTTTAATCCACTCTCGAAGTGTTCAAAATTAATTGTGAATTTCACGATGATTTGATTTTTTTAAAATTCAATTAGTAACTTTTTGGAATGTCTGCATTGCCAAATCCATTTTTTATTTATTAATTATTCATCTAGTTATTTTTGAAAATATCTCAATCCGATTCGTAACATTTTCGGGCTTTTGTCAAATTCATTTTCAATTAATTGAGACTCAATCTATTAAATTTATTGATCTATTAATTATTCTTCTACTTATATATAAAAATGTCTCAATTCTATTCGCAACATTGTTGCGAATAGATTTCATTTCAGCGACGCCCCGTTGTTTTCATCAGACTACAATGTTTAGGGTATTCTAAGTATAGGTCTTTTCAGTAGATGTAAATGAACACAACGTATTTTGGGAGCAAGTAGTTACTTTAACGAGATTGGTGACTGCCATGCTGACCGCCTGGACAGGCCGGCCCAGGTCCGGCATGGCGTTTCCATCTTCGGCCTCTTCATGAAGAATTACGAGCCTCGACACCTGCAAATATCAATTTACCTCATTTTAGACACTTGTTATTACATTTATCGATGAAATATGAATATTCAAAATGTATAACGAGATAATACAAATTTGGCAAAGTACTATTGAGAAAATGATAAGATTAAATGATAGTGACTTGAAAACTTGAAACTTGCACGTAACTTTTCGATATTAATATCAGAAGAACTGGAGTAAAGTACCGAAAAGGCGAAAGAGTCATGTGAATAATTTTCTTTTAAATTTCGTTGAAGGAAAAACTTTAATGAAAAAATAGAATGAAAAATAGAAGAAATAGTTTTCATCATGGTTTTAGTTTTAAATTGTTGCTTTTTTGATTTAGTATTTTGGTGATTTTTTTGTAACGAGATTAGAGGGAGTGTAATTAGTCAGAAGTTAGATTTTTTATGTTAAAGAAAATTAAAAAAGAGATATCAAATGTTTTTATAATCTGTACACGAATGATTTTAGATTGAACTATAATCGACACTAAATTTTGCAACCATCGAACCATCGGTTCAAATATATTACAATTTTGATTCTTTTCTCAAATAATTGTACTCTCCATTCAGTTTTTGTAAATTTTAAGATACGTGATGTAATAATTACTAAATTGTTAACCAGTATTTCTTAACTTAAAAAAATGTTTTTAGCATTTTTATCAAGGTCACGTTATCCCAATCTTCTCATCATTAAAAAAAAAAAAAAAAATCAACGAGTTTTTTGGGTCCAAAGCTTATTCCTTAAGCCAAGCCCCTTAAGACAACTATCGTATAATCTAGGTTGAAATTTATCACAATTTAAATATTCTTCAAAATAATTGTACTCCCTTTAAGCTCCCATAAATTTCAAGATAAGTGATGTAACAATTACTAAATTGTTAACAAATATTTCGTAACTTAAAAAAATGTGTTAAGCATTTCGATTGTGATAACGTCATCCCAATATTCTCATCATTAAAAAAAATATAAAAAATCAACAGGTTTTTTGGGTCCGAAGCTTATTCCTTAAGACAGGCCCCTTAAGAGGACTATCGTATAATAGTCGTAAAAGACTTAAACAGCTCAAACCCATCGCGACTCTAGCGCAGCCGATCCGTATTTGGTGCGAAACTCGCGCTCGTACCCGGAGGCGCAGAATCATTTTCATAAATCGGATATAGTGGGCAACTTCTGCACAGAACTGAATGGCTTGGTATCGTGGGCGAGACCGAGTCTTTCACGCGCGCTTTGGCCTTTCTACCTCGTTCTCGCACCACACCTGTGGTATTATAATAGTGGATGTGAACGTGTTTTCATTTACTTGTGTTGTATATATTATGTACTACGTATATGTATAAGCCAGAGTGACTTCAGTTTTCCCTCACATTGCAAAAAAAAAAAAAAAATGGTGTAAGTTTTTATTCATAAACGCGTCAATTAAATTTAATGTAAAGTTGTGATATAAAATTAAGGTACCTTTTGCAATGGAATTAAAGGAAATAAAAATAAATAAAATAAAGTACTTTTTACTCCTAATTTACTTACTAATTTGACATTGTACTTGTATAGTAAATGCATACCATTTACGTTTATGCATAAAAACTTTCATTTCATGTACATTAAATTTGGAGTAAATTTTTTTCTCAGTCCATGTAAATTTGAGAGAGAATGAATTCAAAAGCTCTTCACGTGCTCGCATTTTCATAATTGAAATTTCATGTTTAAATCTCGAAATTCGAGATTAAGTCAATTAAGTTAATTAAATTCAATGTGAAATTTAAGAAATAAAAGAAGTTTTACAGTAACATTGATGCACATTATTAAAATTATTATACCAAAGATGAATTAAAAATCGGATTTGTATAGTAAATTTACGTTTATGCATAAAAACTTTCATGCACTTTAAATTTCAGGTAAATTTTTATTCGCAGTGCATTTAAATTTGAGAGACGATAAATTCAAGTGCTCTTCACGTGCTCACACCATCTTCGAATCCTACACGTTTAAGTATGAAGTCGCGTGAAGCGAGCCAACCCGACAAACGCATTGTGTAATAATCGGGACTCCGGGTCTCGTTTCCTGTGGGCTCTGCTCTCTACACATCCCGCGTTGCCGTTGACCAGGTCTAAAACGTGCTGCCATGCGAACGCCGTGTTCGCGGAGGCCTTTTATTTTCATCCACATTATTTTTAGAATTCGTCATAATCTTGCAGCTCCCTTACTTAACTCGCATGTCGAGTGGGCGTGGCGCGAGCCCGCGCCAACCCTTTGCCTTGGGCAATAATCACCGAGTCAACAGAGTAACAATTATTGATAGCCTATGGAACGCTTGCTGCCCATCGTACCCATCAACCTTGTTCATTCTGTTTTCTCATAGAGGAAGCTTTTTTTTGAGATTTTTCTGTCAGGATACTCAAAGTGGTCCAAAATATTGAGAAAAGTGGTTTAAAAAAAAACAGCGTAACAATTATTGATAGCCCATGGAACTCTTGTTGCCCATCGTACCCATCAACCTTGTTCATTCTGTTTTCTCATAGAGTAAGCTTTGCTTTCGTGAAATTTACTCTTTTTTCGAGATTTTGCTGTCAGGATACTCAAAGTGGTGCAAAATATTGAGAAAATTGTTAAAAAAAAAAAAACAGCGTAACAATTATTGATAGCCCATGGAACTTTTGTTGCCCATCGTACCCATCAACCTTGTTCATTCTGTTTTCTCATAGAGGAAGCTTTGTTTTCGTGAAATTTACTCTTTTTTTCGAGATTTTCATGTCGGGACATTCAAAATGGTCCAAAATATTGAGAAAAGTGGTTTAAAAAAAAACAGCGAAACAATTATTGATAGCCCATGGAACTCTTGTTGCCCATCGTACCCATCAACCTTGTTCATTCTGTTTTCTCATAGAGGAAGCTTTGCTTTCGTGAAATTTACTCTTTTTTTTCGAGATTTTGCTGTCAGGATACTCAAAGTGGTCCAAAATATTGAGAAAAATGGTTTAAAAAAAAACAGGGTAACAATTATTGATAGCCCATGGAACTCTTGTTGCCCATTGCACCCATCAACCTTCTTCATTCTGTTTTCTCATAGAGGAAGCTTTGCTTTCGTGAAATTTTCTCGTTTTTTTTTCGAGATTTTTATGTCAGGACACTCAAAGTGGTCCAAAATATTGAGAAAAGTGGTTTAAAAAAAAACAGCGTAACAATTATTGATAGCCCATGGAACTCTTGTTGCCCATCGTATCCATCAACGTTCTTCATTCTGTTTTCTCATAGAGGAAGCTTTGCTTTCGTAAAATTTTCTCGTTTTTTTCGAGATTTTTATGTCAGGACACTCAAAGTGGTCCAAAATATTGAGAAAAGTGGTTTAAAAAAAAAACAGCGTAACAATTATTGATAGCCCATGGAACGCTTGTTGCCCATCGTACCCATCTAAAACAACTAAAAAAGACATTGATTCTTGTCGTTGAGTTACTTCACGATGAAGTATTACATATCTCAAGCCCACACCTAATGTTTGACCGTGACGTTGTTGCGTATGTTGACCCTGATTCTATAAGTCCCGCAATTACGGAGTTTAGATGTGCGTGGGAAAGAAACGGAGTCTTTCCTTTTAGAATTCAGATCCGCGCCAAGTCAATGCATCCTAATGACATAAGAATTACTTAATCATGAATATTATCTTTCAAGTTAAAAGTAAAGTGACGACATGAAATTTGGATTATTCTGCATTGTCCAAATTTAATATTATCTTTTACAGCCTCTAAACAATTAAAAGTATAAAGTGACTACATGAAATTTGGATAATTTTACAGTACGTTCGCGTATTTTCTCAAAATTTGAGCCTTTTCTGCCGAATATTTTGGGAGAAAATACGTTTAAAAATTTTTTTAAGTGGTGGGGGCGGGATAACTGCCTCTTCACGAGACAATAAAGTTAATGTGACCCGCTCCAGCGATTCATACGTGTATATGTTAGGTGTCTCTAAGTTTGCTCGATCGTTCATCCGTTGACTTGCAAATTTCGTACTCGATGACTATTTTTCTGTCTTGGAAAATTAACCGCGGCCCGAATTCACGCGTGAGTTTAGGCATCGGAAATCACGGAACCCTCATACTTTGAGCTTTTCAGCTTGCAGTCCCCAATTTTACAATAAATAACGGATTTAACGGATAACGAATTCACATTGTCCTTGATAATTCACAGAATCGCGCCTTGAATCACGATATTTTTTCAAAAATCACGGACTCAAAGCTCAAAAGCTCCACCTCTTCATAAGCTTTAGAACAAGTGATCGTTACCTCCACCGTGAAACGATCATATTGTATACTTACACTCACGTAAGTCAACTCCACTTTTTTTGTTGTTAAAAATAGGTGATAGTTTCATCGAAAAAAAAAAAGTTTCATGTAGTCGAGGTTTCAAAAGTGGACTTGACCTCGACGTAGCTTCAGCGCCTTCACCGATTTAAAAAATAGGGTGGTCCAGTATGACGGCCTTCTCGGACTCTGCAACTTTTGCCTGGATTAACATTTTTGGATATGATCAATAATTTGAATGCTATTGCTCTGTAACACTTTATGTGCCTCACCGTGCATATCGTTACGTTCGCGTAAATGAACAAGCGGATATGTTGTCGCGGATATTATTAATTACAATAGTTATAATTATCCCAATCGCGATCTCCCAACGTCCGTCCGCTTCCAAGGTCCGATTCAGACTTACTTTGTAGTCAAACTATCACGAGTTCTCTTGTTAAACGTCGTAACGTGAGTATCTGTAATTGCTAATTTCCATATTCGTTACAATCTTTGCTAGGGATTATTGTTATTCTTCCGAAATTCGACACACTTGTGGGCTTCATGGACTCCGATCGTCTTGTTTTTTAGATATATCAAACAGAGCACACGAAATTTTTTTCAGATTTTTAAATTGACAATTTTGGCTCTGGTCAACTTAGTGATTTTTGTCAATTTTTCACAGTTCGATCAAGTGATGATTTTTCTTAGGCGTGTAAACGTTGATTTAAAAAATTCTGCATGCAAGACTTTTCTTGTGAAAAAATCTCCGTTTTTCAATGAAAATCCTGCCGATTTAATCAGTCTTCAGGAAAGCGCTGAAAAAATGCAAAAATGAATTAAAAAGCGGCAAAGATTTTTTGTACCCTGCACAAGTCATTGCAAAAATGTTACTTAATTTAAAGTGTTACTAAACCTTCTTAACTTTGTGAAATGTTGCCACGAGTAGCTCAACATTGTTATCTTCTCCTAAGTTTGGATTTCGGGCGTGACTGAACGTAAATATGTATTTCTATCTCGCGCTTACTTTCGCCGTTCTCCTCGCTCGATCTCTCTGCCTCCATGTCTCTTTCTCAATGGATGATGTCATCCCTCTAAATATACGGCTACGGGAGAGCTTCCGTGCATTATGCCGGCCTATACGAAAATGGTTATTGCATCGTTTTATAGCTGCTTCTCTCTCTCGTGAATTTATTACATCTACTTCAGTGCACCTATGTCTAACGTACGTACAGTGAGGACGTTTCGAGGGAACCAGACTATGGGTCATCCCCACGTAAGAACTTCCATAAATGATGATTTCAACGTTTCAGCCTCGACCCTTCGCTTTCAATGGCTGCACTCACGAGTCTCGAGACACAAAACAACTATTACTTTTTATTGTTGTAAACTACCGAAGACTTAAGTGACTCGGAAATAATGAGGTACTTCGCATCATTTTCAATCAGAGTTGCAAATGACTAATACTTATAGAAATAAAGATGATGATACGATCAGCTTTATAATAATTATTCTATAATAAAATTTCATGGTAATCCTTTTGGAAAAATGAAGGAACGCAATTAATTAATGCATTTGTTATCTTTTCTATTTTTCCTCGTATTTTGTATAATAGTAGTAGTAGTGAAAAAAATGTATTGGCTTGTATACAGACATTTTTACATAAATATGTGGTTAATCATTTGATTAGGATATTTTATTTACAAAGCCAATGGACCATCGACCGCGGTACTTCAGCCCATAAATTCTGCTGTTGTGATGCATATTGTTATTCTTGTTGACTGTAATTTGTTGAGTTAGTACTGTGGTGTATTGGGATTGTCAGTGGCTAAATTTTCTAAGATTTGATGAATTGTCAGTGCTCTTAATTGGTCTTATACACAATTCTTCAATATTTTTTAATTGTTGGGAGGCAAGAAAAAATATAAAACAACTATTCCTCTTTATTGTTGTAAACTACTGAAGACTTAAGTAACTCGGAAATAATGAGGTACTTCGCATCATTTTCAATCAGAGTTGCAAATGACTAATACTTATAGAAATAAAGATGATGATACGATCAGCTTTATAATAATTATTCTATAATAAAATTTCATGGTAATCCTTTTGGAAAAATGAAGGAACGCAATTAATTAATGCATTTGTTATCTTTTCTATTTTTCCTCGTATTTTGTATAATAGTAGTAGTAGTGAAAAAATGTATTGGCTTGTATACAGACATTTTTACATAAATATGTGGTTAATCATTTGATTAGGATATTTTATTTACAAAGCCAATGGACCATCGATCGCGGTACTTCAGCCCATAAATTCTGCTGTTGTGATGCATATTGTTATTCTTGTTGACTGTAATTTGTTGAGTTAGTACTGTGGTGTATTGGGATTGTCAGTGGCTAAATTTTCTAAGATTTGATGAATTGTCAGTGCTCTTAATTGGTCTTATACACAATTCTTCAATATTTTTTAATTGTTGGGAGGCAAGAAAAAATATAAAACAACTATTCCTCTTTATTGTTGTAAACTACTGAAGACTTAAGTGACTCGGAAATAACGAAGTATTTTGTATCATTCTCAATCAGAGTTGCAAATGACTAATACTTATAGAAATAAAGATGATGATACGATCAGCTTTATAATAATTATTCTATAATAAAATTTCATGGTAATCCTTTTGGAAAAATGAAGGAACGCAATTAATTAATGCATTTGTTATCTTTTCTATTTTTCCTCGTATTTTGTATAATAGTAGTAGTAGTAGTGAAAAAAATGTATTGGCTTGTATACAGACATTTTTACATAAATATGTGGTTAATCATTTGATTAGGATATTTTATTTACAAAGCCAATGGACCATCGACCGCGGTACTTCAGCCCATAAATTCTGCTGTTGTGATGCATATTGTTATTCTTGTTGACTGTAATTTGTTGAGTTAATATGAATAATGTTGAATAAATATGATTTCATAGTAATAAAATGTAGCGATTATAATACAGTGACTGAACTTTCGAATAGCTGAAAAAAATTATTATTTTATAGTAAAATTTCATTGTAATCTTTTAAAAAAAAGGAAAGAACATAATTGATGCATTAAGGAAGTAATGCATCTGTTATCTCTTTTGAGTTAAAAAAATTATTGTCATTTATTTCTTATTTCTTACATATATTCATTAGTAATTCTTGGACACGCTTGAGGATTTTAAATGTAATAATAATGGAGTCCAGGATGTGGTGATTGACTCACAAATTGTGAAATCATTTATAAAATTGTCAACACCCATATTAGTCACGTGCACAGTCAGAGCACAGAAAAGCACGTAGCAGGTAATAGATATCTACTTGAGTGCACGAAAATACATACTAATCAACATTATTTCTATACAAAATCATACAAACGAAGTTTGTGTTTTTTCAAATATATAATTTCATAAATAATTATTGTGATCCATAGCTTTTAAAATTAAACGTCAAGATAATAACTCAGGAAATCCCCTAAGAAATTGATTTTCAAAAAACCGAATTAGAATTTCACATTCCTGTAAAACAAAATAAATTTCATGACCAAGTAATTCCTTTTATAAATTTAATCCACATTCGATAGTTTATTTCAAACCAGTTTTTCTTTTATAAACAATGTAACCAATTTTTGCATATTCAGAATTTTTTTTTGCAATTATTATATAGTCCCAAATACAAATAAAATTCGAAAAAATTGTTATGCAGCAAATTGGCGTTATTAATAATGCAAATTGGCTTCTCGGAAATTACGAAATAACGTAAACAGTACGAATCCGAGTCTCGGTTTATAAATAACGATTCGTTTATTTTTGACTGTCAGGGTTGAGAAACGTTGGCGGGTATCTAAAGCTTTTTTCCCAAAGGTGTACCCCATGTGGAATGTGTTAATACGCCTCTACGTCTGTAAAATTTGGGCATTTATAAATATTTTTCAAACCCAAGCGATCAAAAATTTCGCTGAATTCTAAGTGAGAAATTTCACATTCAAAAAAAATGCATATGACTCACTTATGAATAACGATAAATTATAACGTCATTTGATTGTAAAGTTTGTGTAACCGAAAATAGAATTAAGAGAGAATTAAAGTGTCGAACAGATGTAAAAATCTGAAGGGGTTTACGTGAGAAATAAATAATAATAATATTAAATTTGTTTAAACTTTGAGGAGTCCGGAGGTCGAAAAGCGATTTTTCAAGAATTTTTTATTACGAGACATTCAAATTTATTCATATAAATTTAACTCAGAACTAAAATGTTTTTTTTTGTAATAACTGCTGAAGAATGATAGGTGTAATCTTTATATTATTGAGATGTTTTCTTGGCACTATTTATTGTAGCTATTTAGAACCTTACAATCTTGTTACAAATGGAAGTGTGTTATTATAATAAAAAAAAACATAATTACGAAGCCAATTGAACAATCAACTTTGTTTGTAAAAAAATTACGCATTTCTATACTTCTGATTATCTATTAAATATCTCTTTCACTTTTGTTCTAGTGAATAAACAAGTGTTGTTAAAAAATATGCATCATTTTGTTTTTTTACCAATTACCACAATCAAACATCAATTGAAAACACACTTGTTAAAAAATCTAATTAAAAAAAAAACGGATCTCACTAAAAATAGCAGCATGTTATTATTATGAAAAAATAATCCCAAATTCAATTGTTTATAATCAACTTAATTCCTGTACATCTCATTATCTAAATTCCATGAATCCTCTAGTAAAAATCTCTTTCATTTCTGTTCAATTAACTAACGAGCATAACTAAAAAAAAATTTTTTTTTATATGGGTATAAGCCTGATAAGTGGTGAGTAATATATGACGTGCTCTCTCACTGAAGCAGCGATTTATAAATGTAAGACGTTCGTTCAGTGTCCAGAAACAATCTCAGTGATTGTCTTGGCTTGCAAGTTTTCGTCGTTCAAACTGTAAAGAACTTGAAACTTACACGTATACACACATTCACATTTACATTTATATGTGCATGTATACATTATGTACAGTATAGTAATAATGAATAAGAATATACATGCTGTGAGACTGGCTTAAGGATGCTCACTATAGTTTTTGTGTGAAGTCTAAATTACAATGCAGCAGTATATTCAATTTTTTTTTGTAAACTTTAAGTTACATGCAGAAATAACAAAAAACTTGTAATTTATTTATGACTGTACTTGAGAGAATTTTTCAACCTCAACTTCATATTGTACTTCTAAAGTATCGAAACTTGAATTCATAAATTGTATTTTTTTTTTTTTTTTAAATACAAGTACTTAAATTTTCAATTATCTTTATTTAAAACTACAGATATTTTACCATTTTCAATTAACAGCATCAGCTTACAAAAAAAAGCCAGCATGTTACTATCACGAAAAAATAGTCACAAATCCAATTGACTATAATTTTAAAAAAAAACTCTTTCAAGCAGCGATTTGTGAACCTCAATTTCATATTGCATTTCTAAAATACCAAAAGTTGAATTAACAAATCGTGGCTTTTCTTTTTAAATACAAGTACTGAAATTTTCAACTATCTTTATTTACAACTACAGATATTTTACCATTTTCAATTAACAGTATCAGCTTGCGAAAAAAGGCCAGCATGTTACTATCGCGACAAAATAGTCCCAAATCCAATTGACTATAATCTTCAATTGACTATAATTTTTTAAAAACTCTGTCAGTGATTTGTGAACCTTAATTTCATATTGCATTTCTAAAATACCAAAACTTGAATTCACAAACCGTGTCTTTCCTTTCTAAGTAAAAGTACTTAAATTTTCAGTTATCTTTATTTAAAACTACAGATATTTTACCATTTTCAATTAACAGCATCACAAAAAAGTATGTTACTATCACGAAAAAAAAATCCCAAATCCAATTGTGACTGTAATCTTAAATTGACTATAATAAAAAAAAACTCCCTCAAGCAGCGATTTATAAATGTAAGACGTTCCTTCAGTGTCCAAAGAGACAGTCCCAGTGATTGTCTTGGCAACTTGCAAGTTTTCGTCGTTCAAACTGTAAGGAGCTCCAAACTTATACATATACACACACACACACATATATATACATATACATAATGCACAGTATAATAATAATAATAATAATAATAATAACAATGAAGAAGAATATACCTGCTGTGCAACTGGCTCGAGGATGCTCTCTATAGTCTTTGTGTGAAACACCGGCATGATTATAACCTACCGTCACTTGGTCACTGATAAGCCGAAAAACGAGAAATTACAATAATCACAAGCCGAACGAGGAACAACTATGAAATATGACACGAGGGGGCGAAGAATGCTTATTCGTAGCACAAGAGGACGTAGAAGTCGCGCTCCGCGTTGCACACACGCACCGATTGATCACGCGACTAGTGGCGCACCTCCCGAAAAACGTCAGTGCACGACAGAAGTCGGCAAACAACTGGCCAAATCTCAACAACGTCAAGTGCACCGCAGTTTACTCAAGCCCGGTTTACAACGCTACGACCAATAGGCGCGGCGGCGGCTCGGTGGGTGCGGCCAAATTCTAACGTCCCGGTCATTTAACCGTCACATGACCGGCTTGTCATCAAAGTTTTTATGTACAATTGTGATATAAAATTGCAAAAGTGCTTTTGCAATGAAATTCAAGACAATTTAGTAACGTTATTCACTTTTACAGTAAAATTGAAGGAAATTAAAAAAATGAAATAAATTACTTTTACAGTAATATTGACGGAAATAAAAAAAATAAAATAAAGTACTTTTACAGTGAAATTACAGTAAATTATTTTAATTCCTTTACAACAAAATTCATAAATATTAAATTTCAAGTAGATTTTTTTTACAGTGTGCAAAAGTTTATTCGTCTTTGAACAATCGACTCAAATTACCATTTGAATTTTCGCGCCTGAACCACAAAAATTCACAGCGCTTCAAAAGTGGCAATATCCTCAAATAAATACAAATGTTTCCTTGTAATTTGTGCTTGCCGACCAAAGTTTCTTAGGTTAGAAAAATTGAAATTGTTGTTGTTGTTTTTTAAATATTTAATTTAAAAAAAATTAATTGACTGGTAAATTTGATCGAATAATGTCGCAAGATCAAGAAAAAATATATCAAGCTTGTCAGTTGCTTTCTCGTGAAGCAAAAGGTCAGTTCAGATTTTAATTATTTAACCTCTATTTGTAGTAATAAATTATTTGGATAATTACTTAATTTTTAAACGTTTATATGCATACAAATAATAATGTAAATTTTCTAAGTTCTGGGAATTAACAATGTTAATTTTATCTTAAACGGTTAATATATTTGCATTTACAATATAAATGTTATAAAAAATATGAGCAATCTTATGTTTATAAATGTTTTTAATATTTCTAATTTTTTTTTATTACTCATGCGGGAGAAGTGGTATCTTTACGTATGCTGTTACGGTTGAAAAGTGGCTATTTGACCATTTTTTAATTACAGTTTAGTTATTTTATTGACTAAACGGTTATTTGGGTGCGACAAGTTTACTTGTCGCACTGAAATTATTGTTGGCGCACGCAAATTCAGAGAAACCGTTTGAAATGAAATTAAACAAAATAATAACGGTGCTGAAATTAAAATAAAAAAAAAAACAATCGAAATATTAAAACTGAATTAAGGTTAATGTGACAGTTTAGTTTATAAAACCATTTAAAAATATATCGACATTGAACATTTAAAAAGTTTTGAAATGAATTTGGAGTCTGAAGTGATACCGGAAACTGATGAAAGCTCTGACGGCGAATGCACACCACCTGAAATACTGGAAAAAGCTAAAGAAGTTGTATCTTAACCTTAATTTATAAATCTTAATTAATAAATCTTTTTAAATTTTCAGATTGTATTTTTGGTCTGGGGGGGCTTCGCCCCCCCAACCCCCCACCGGGGCTTCGCCCCCCCAACCCCCCGCCGGGGCTTCGCCCCACCCAACCCCCCACCGGGGCTTTGCCCCTGGACCCCAATTTTCGGGAAATTTTCCACATTCGTAATAAAAAATAGTATGTGCAACTCGTGCGGCGTTGTCGATTACCCCCTCAAGCGAATGAGCGCACTCGCTTCGCTCGTGCGCTCAACTTCGCTTTCGTGGTCAATCGACAACTTGCCGCACTAGTTGCACAATATACTAATCTAGGAACAGAACTTGTGAAGCTAGTTTTTGTTTTGTTTAGTTTTGCAAAAAATTTGGTCAAGAATTAACTCCTCATTTTATTTCTTATTAAAAAAGGAATAAAAAATGGTAATGATAATATTCCATGGTCATTTACAATGTAATAATAGAGAAATTATGAAAAATATAGAGCAATAAAATTATTGCTTGACAAAATTCGTTTATTTATTTTTTTGTGAATCTCATTAGTAAAAAATGATCATTTTCTGGTTTTATCTAGGAATAACTATTCAAAAATCTATTTGTGCGATATTGAATTTTTTTAAAAATGTTCTTAAACGTTTTTATATACATTCCAATTCACAATTTATGGTTTATACTAATAGTTTTGTTGTTCAAGTAAAAAATTAATATCAAAAGTTGGAATTGAGTAGAATTTTTGTAGTTTGTAATAAGAAAAAACAATTTATAAATACAATGCCAGTAATACTGAGAACATTGGTTTTGTATTGTACTAATATCCAAAAAATTATTTGTGTATTGGTATGAACAAGTTGTTCAACATATGCAGTAGTACAATTTTAGCTCCTTAAAATTTTTATCCCTTAATTGCAAAGTAAAACTGTATGGAACAAGATGTAATTTTAAAAAATTTTGTTAAATAATTATTATTGAATAGTTTTTCAATAACTTTTGACAATCATTGTTATCCTAAATGAATATTCCTAATATATTTCAAACAGGCTTCACTTTCAATTTCCTTTGTGTTATACATCATTCATTTTAATAATAAAAATTGCATTCTCTACCAGTGACCATGTTTTTTTCCAATGTCAAATTTTAAAAAATTTCTACCAATACTTTCTTTTTAACAGAGATTCAATCTTTTTTGGGCTTCTATGCAGATGTAACCCCTTGACAATTTTTTCCCTTATCCTGAATATAAAATTTTATAAAGAAAGATGTAATTTAAACCAATTCTGTTAAACAATTATTAATGAATAATTTTTTAATCAAGGTTTATTAATAAAGGTTTATTTAGTTTCCATTCTTATAATTTTTTCCTTTGACTATTCTATTAAAAGTTTATGCAAATTCTGCAAAATAAATTGATTATAATATTTATTTTCTTATGCACCCACATAATAATAATAATAATATATTTTCAGAACTCTATTTATCCGAATGCATTGCCGAAGTGGAGGAGCGAATAGCTCCGTTGAAATTTTACCGGGATCACATTTCGAAGAATATTCCACTATTAATAAAAAATGGAGCAAGCCACTGGAAAGCCATGAAAAAATGGAACATTTCATATTTTCGAGAAGTAATGGCAAACAAGGAAATATCGGTGGCCGTAACACCGAACGGCTATGCAGACGCGATAGCAACGGATGACAACGGCAAAGAATTTTTCGTTCAACCGGAAGAGCGAAACATGAAAATTTCGGAATTTCTCGATAAATTGGAAGATCCCAGCGGCAATGAAATTTTTTATATTCAGCGTCAGAATTCGAATTTCGAAAGTGAATATTCGGAATTGTGGCGCGATGTTGAACAAGATTTGCCCTGGGCCACAGAAGCTTTTGGAAAAGATCCTGATGCTATTAATTTTTGGATGGGTGATCAACGCGCCGTCACCTCAAGTAAAATCATTTTTTCTAAAACGAATAGTTGATATTTTTACTAAAATTCACATAAAAATTAATTCTATCAAATATTATTGACCTCTCTTTTCAATAATGATGAATGAATTGACCGAATACATTTTTGAACTAATTCATGGAATTTGAAAATGTTCAGAAAAATATTGAAAAAAAAAAGTCGAAATAGCGGTTAAATAAATCTGCAATAAAATTTGACTTCCTATTTGCATAGCACGAGGATTCTATTCAGGATATTTGTTCGGTCGTTTAGGCGAAACAGAGTTTTTAATTAATTTTTAAAGGATTGTTTTTAAACTTTTTTCGGAACGGTTGAAAAAAATCTACAATTAAATGTGAATTTTTGACTTGCACTGCACGAGGATCCGTATGAGAATATTTACTGCGTCATTTTGGCCGAAAGGGAGCTCCGTTATTTGTATTTTTGAAAATATTTTTAACCATTATCCTAAGCGTTTAAAAAAAATTTCCACTAAAATTGGATTTTGAACTTGCAGTGCACAAGGATCCCTACGAAAATATTTACTGCGTAATTTCGGGGGAAAAGGAGTTCATTCTCCACCCACCCACGGATTTACCCTGGATTCCGTACGAAAAATATCCATCGGCGGTGTACAAAAAGATGGACGAGAGTGAAAAGTGGATCGTCGATCCTGTAGCGTCACAAAAATCGGATTTAATTCAGAACGATGAGGAAAAAGATGCCGGTTTTATTCCATGGGTTAGCGTCGATCCCCTCAATCCGGATTACAAAAGGTTCGAATTTCCATTACGTCATTTTCGACAAGATTTCCTTTCCATTTTCTAATTCATATTAAAGAAAATTACATGTATTTAAAACGATTTTTTCAGTCGTCCGCCCAGAAATGTGCACTTCACGCATATTGTAATCATGAAAATTATGCAAAAATTATGATCATTTTCTTTTGGACGTTTTACTTTGTTTTTAGGGAACAAAAAACCTCGAAAAAATGTGGATTCTGTATAATATATGATCTTTACAGATTTGTAGCAATTTAAAAAATGCCATAATCAAGATAATTTTTATTTACGAGGCAAATAATACCAAATAATAATATACAGACCCCGAATTTCTCATGATTTCTTGTTGAGTGACAATATTTTAATATCTATAAATCATAATTTTCAATTTAAAAAAAAGTCAAACTTGACATTTGCCAAACCTGACAACAAGGCAACAGTAAAAAAAGTTCAAATTCAGGAAAATGAGCGTTTTTTTTCGAATTTGTAAGTTCCATGAAACTGTAATCAAATTTTTTCATCAAAAGGTACTTGATACTAGATTAATTCATCGTTGAATTTTAAAAACTGAGGTCTTACTTAAACTGATTCCCAAATATCGAAGAAATTGGGTCATTTCTTTAAATGAAACAAATGCCTATAAAAAAAAAAGAAAATGTAAAAAAATCAGCGTTTCAATTCCAGATATCCACAATACAAGAACGCGCATACACTGAGAGTCAAAGTCGAAGCCGGAGATGTGTTGTACCTGCCTTCGCTCTGGTTTCACCACGTCCGTCAATCCCACGGTTGTATAGCGATTAATTATTGGTACGATATGGAGTACGACATAAAATACGCTTATCATTTAGCCCTGCAAAGTCTATGTAAATAAAATACTATTCAAATTTCGAAATAGGTTTTATAATTCAAATTAACGAAGTATTTATCCTTAGTCTAATTAAAATGTGGCTCCATTTCTCAAACCTTTAACTTCCTCAGGGATACTCAAAGTTATTTAAATTAATGAAGGAACTTTTTAGTTTCAAATGAAGAGTTTACTTCTAAATGATTCGTGCCTCGTTTGGCAATTCAATGTCGACTGACATACGAAATAATTGCCTCTAATTGAATTTCAAGGATTGTTGAACTTTACGATAGAATCACCGCTTTTAAATCGGTTGGTCGATTCTTTTCTCATCAATTAATGTATTTTTAGAACGATTTTTCCAGACGACACAGGAAGTCAGGTAGAAATTTTATTCTGCGTGTCAATTGAGTTCTTCAATTTTTGTTTTGAAAAAAATTGGTAAAAAATTGAAGCAAGGACTGGCCGAATTTTGGCCTGAGCTTAAAAATATTGATATCTGATACAGGATTTATGAGCTTTTTTTCAGTTTTCAAAAAAATGGCCTTCACCATTTTTTCTATAAATAATCATAAATATATAAATTGTTTTTGAAAAAATCTAATAAAAATTGTGGTTGCTGTTTAAAGATAGAACAATAACATAAAAAATTGGGGATTAAATCCAATTTGGTATGGAAAGCCTCATACATTTCTTATGCTGAAAAAAAAACCATAAATATTGACTAAAATTTGACGTTCTTTAAAGATTGCCTCCCTTAATGGATAAATCTATGCTGCCCTGTACGTCTCTGTACAGGGCAGCATAGATTTATTCCGCAAATTCAACGCCTCTATCAACGAGAAACATTAAAAAATACTGCATAATGCTCTTGACTAAAAATGCACAAACGCTTTTTCGTTGTAGCATCATTTTTATTGCGCAAAGACATAAAATTTCAAGGCCAAGAGCGTGAAGGTCTGATAAAGACACTTGGCATCGAGTCGCTATCGCGAAATTTGATAAAAATTGACAAAAATTACGTGAATTTACTAAATAGAATTCTATTGAATAGAACCGGAAAGTATACAGCTTGAGTCTTACTGATACGCTATTCTATATGGACATTTTTAGATAGCATCCTAATTTTAAAAATCGAGTCACCTAAAAAAAGTTTCGCATTTATATTTTACAGTGTCGAAGAGATACTGAGATTTATTAACGATTATTACCAAAAAATATTGACGAAATACGAGAAAAAAAAAAAAATGTTGTGTGACTGACAATCTTCAAAGAGTGAATGATAAGATTCCCCATATACTTTATGTTGAAAATATTGACGACCCCAAACAGTTTTCCAGCATTTTGTCTTGCCTGCAAATTTATATTTTTTTAAAATATCCTTTTTCTTCTTTTTCCCTTTTGTGAATTGTTTTGTTAGTCGGAAATACAGTCCGTTTTATTCACCATTTTCTTTAGTGAAATTTATGGACGATTTATGTCACCTTCCATTTAAACTTTAGCTGCAAATGTGTAACGCATAAAATCTATCCGAGATTTTTCCAATCCATTTTTTGAAGTATATTTGTCTCGATCGGATCCTTGACACTTTATAAATTCTAGATTATATTTTCAGCTATATTACTTTTGAAAAAAGTGTTGAAAAAATGAAATCACTTTCAACTGAATCCAAAGTGCAGAAGAATTGTTAAACAACTTGTAGAGCTTCCCTCAGACTTTTAAAAGACTTACATTTTCTTCGACTTAATTTTTTTTATTAATGAAGTTATAATAGCTGTTAATAATTGAATTAATAACTTGAGTGTACGAAATCTTCATTTATCCAGCTAATGTTTAATTATTAATGGATTTAATTTTTTTTTTACTTCAAAGTCCTACAGTAAAATTGGAATTTGATTTCTCATAACTTTTCATGTTTTTATTAAGCTTTCTTTCCGAAGACGTTTTAATTACGGTCAGTATATGTACATTTTCATAGGATACTAACGATGCGAATTTCTGATTAAATAAAATCGATCGATGAATTAAAGCGATAGATAAAACTCCCAATTTCGAAAGAAAAAAAATTATACCCAATAATATACTGGGAAGGATTGTTATTTTATAATTATTATTAAAAAATCCTTCCAATGGTCCATACCAAAAATGATGTAGTGCATTATTTTAAAAGGAAAATTCAAATATTTAGATGGATTATTTTTTGGCTGCAAGTACGTTTTTCACTGGGCCGAAAAATCATACTTTTCTTTGCGGAGCGCAATAATTTTCAATCAAGTTTCAATTTAATACATTTTCGTTGTTGTATATTTATAAAAGAGTACGTTTTTCACTGGGTCGAAAAACCATACTTTTCTTTGCGGAGCGCAATAATTTTCAATTAAGTTTCAATTTAATACATTTTCGTTGTATATTTATAAAAAATGTAAAAAAAAAAGATTTTTGCGTTTTTGTACATTGTCAATTTGTCGATTAAAAAAAAAGATTCAGAACCACAAGAGTTATGACATTCTTATACATATACACGAAGAGAAAATTTGCGTTAATTTCTATACTCATTTGGTAATTTTTCCCATACGTATGAAAATATAGGTAAACAATCGTGCGAATATGTGAAAAATCGCCAATCAGCGCAATATATTTGACATACGAGTATAGAATTTTGCAATATTTTTGGCTCTGTGTATTTTTTTTTTTCATTGTTTGGTATAACAATTTAAAGTGAATGCCAATTATTACATACATGCTAAAAGCTTCGTCTATGGATAAAATTGAGACGTAAATTTTTTGAATATTCAAGAATTGATTTTTTAAATATAGCTATTTGACACGGCCGTTTATAGAATAGCTGCGCACTTTATAATTTAATTGCATTATTTACAGATATCGCGGTTAAATATTAGCGATCCAAATAATTTAATAATCGGGATTTTCGCAGAGAAATTATTCGTGATGTTCGAAAAATTACGATAATCGAGACGAATTGTTGGCCAATTGTTGACCAGAGATTAATTGCCAATCGCAGCTTATTTTAAGCAATTACGCCTGACCAATGCGTTATCATATTCGAAACTATACATAATTAATTTAATACTAATTAATATTACGCTTGTACTTGAATAAGCGAATCTCGTGGCATAATTATTACCATTTTTTAAAATACGTTTGTATTGTTATTCGTGGGTTAGCCGATTCCTATTTGATTTGCATGCAGCGATTTAATCCTTAAGGAGATCGGTGCCGACTTGTAAAGGCAAATCGATTCTAAATTGACGTGATCAATTTTTTCTTTTCTTTTAATTTCCACAAAACAAAATGGATTTTTTTTGTCTCTCTCTATGCGACACTATTCATTTCTGTGATGTAGATTTTATAGAGTATTTGGCAGGATATTCAGAGCATATAAAAAAATTGGCGAAGTGTAACTCGAAAAACTTGAATACTTTTGACTAGTACTAATATATAGCCAATTATCAAACAGATCCGAGAGGGTTGATAAAAAGATGGCCAAGTTAGTGGAAAATGCCTTATATGTGAATCCAATTTTGCACTTTTAAAAACTATTATCAGGTCAATGAAAATTCAAGGAATGTGTAAAAAAATGGATAATTTAGCCTTTACGATCTCTATTCAACTCTGAACCGGAAGTTGTTACCTGTCTGATCTAAGAGTATTTTTTTAATCGTAATAAAATATAATTTGTTGAATTGCAGCAATTAAAAACGCACGCGGTACTCTGCAATAATCACAACAGTTTGAAGTTGACTTTACATTGGCGACATCGCCGACCAATCAGAATGATTGAAACCTGACTTTAGTCTTCGATATTTCGATTTTCCATGTGCCTCGTCTTTTTTGAGAGAAGAACAAATATGATGTATTCGTAGCATTCGCATTTTATAATACTAATATTGCGTGTAATTCGTGATGGCTGCAATGACATTTTTTTGTTCAGTCGGATTTTTCATTCACAAGTAATAGACGAACCTTCTTTAAAAGTTTGGTTACGACAGAAACTTGCTATTATTCGATATACTGCATGCAGTGAATGCGAATTTTCTCCTACGTGATATCGTCGAGTCGAAGCGGATTTTTTTTTTTTCACGATTTGTTTCAGATTAAAATTTATACTTAATAAATAAATGAAGCAGCCACTTTGATTTCTGTTTCATTAATTACTCAATTAATTAAGCAGCTAATTTCATTACTGCTTCATCGATTATTTAATTAATTAAGCAGCTACTTCAATTATTGCTGCATTAATTATTTAATTAATTAAGCAGCTCCAGTCCATATTTGTAAAAACATTTGCATTACTGAAATGTAAATTAGGCTCCGGTTTCGCGAGCTTTGAATCCAGCGATCACTGTCTCAGATCCAAAATGTGCTCCCCAAAAATTAATTAAATTTAAAATTCACCAATAAAAGCCGCATACGATGAAAAAGTAAAGTTAAAAATATACGGTCGCCGCCTACAACATACTTTGATCGTTTTTACAAAACCTAACAGCGGCAATGCGACTGATCGAGTTACGACTACGAATTTCATGATGCATAATCCATCGAAATCGATTTCTTGCGAGGAATTAAACGTCGCAGATTAAAATGCCACGTTCCAGCGTTTTCCGACAAACTTCTGTGACTTTTCCTCCTCCGCAATCAATTTTGTCGCGCGTATCGATAATTTTTCAAATATACACTATCAACTAATATTATCAAGTCTTATTGGCTTAGCATGAAATATCGACGCAAACGGGTCACAATTTCGCAAAAGCGAGCCCAGATTTTTAAAAAATAGGTGCACGTTACCCACGAAGCCGACATGAAAGCACGCGAATAATTTAATCAGAATTTCGCATGACTAACCCTACACTGCATTTTAGTAGCGCCTGTGCTGTTTTTAATTCGACTAACTGTACTTTTAGCATAGTCTAATCGTAGCATAATCTATCCGTGCAGATAGAATCCCGTTTAAATGAAGATTCTACCTGATTCTATGCATTTTCACAAAATTCCATCGCACTTACCCCCAAAGAACAAAGAGAAAACGCCGTAAATGTCGTGGTACGCAATGATAATACTTGAAATTCTCCCCGAATCCACGATTTTCTCCAAGAATCGCTTCAACCCCTTCAACTAAAATCTACATAAAGTATCCGAAATCGGGATAATCGATGGGCATCGCCGCCTGTGGATGCTGCTGTTGTTGCTGCGGATGATGAAGATGTTGCGGCTGATGATGTTGCTGGGTTTGGTGCTGCAAATGCGGCGGATGTTGGAGGGTCGGAGCGACCGGAAGTGGTTGTTGTTGTTGATGCTGTATGGGTTGTTGCTCCTGCTGAATCTCGGCTCCGGCGAGGAAATGAGGCGCCACGTCTTCAGCATCAAAGTTCTCGGGTTTGTGAGGCCAAATTCCCGTCCTCGCGAATTCCGCGGTGATGTTAACCGCGAGAGTGGCGCGCGCAAAGGGCTCCTTCATTATTCCGGGCAGGTCGTGAATGGTCATCTTCTTTCCCGTATTCTTTCTCAGCCACTCGTCCATGGAAAACTTGCAGTATCTCTGAAAGGGTCCGGTTATCGTGGCGTCAAGGGGATGCAATTTTCTCGTGCAGTGCGGCGGCAAAGCCAGCAAATGTACTCCCTCCTTCTCGCACAAATCCAGCAGAGCTATGCTCAAATGAGCAGTGTTGCTGTTGTCGATGATCAGGAGAACCGGCTTTTTGTCGCTGGATTTCGTGTGTTTGACAAAGTGTTTTATGAAAGTGAGGAAGGTCTCGTTGGTGACGACTCCGGTTCCGTTCGCCGCGCCTATACAATTTTCCGGCGCGTCTTTGAGGAAATTGAGATTATACTTTTTCCGGGGAAATATGAGCATCGGCGGGATAACTTTGCCCGCGGCATTCGCGGCTGTTATCACGGATAACGTTTCGCCAGTTTTTTCGGGAGTCGCGGTTGCGGCTTCGGATTTCGGAGCCTTTTGGGCAGCGACTTTGCCGGGGACTACCACAGTCGTCACTCCCGTGTCTCCCAAACTGTAAATACTGTTTTCCGTGAGCTGATGCTTTTCGCTGAGCTCCTTGAGATTGTCGTAGAATTTCGTGACGTCCAATTTGTTGACCGTCGCCGCACGGGAACGCATCGCTTCCGACGAAAAGGGAAGACGATCCTTGTTTCTTCGCAGGAAACTCGTGAGCCAATCTTCGCCGGCCTTCTTGTTCTTGTCCCAACTCGTGGGATGGCTTATCTCGTATTTAATCGCGTATTGATAGGCCATGTCCCGCGTGTGCTTCGGCCGAAGCGCACAATTTATCTGGCTGCATCTGTTTATGTAATCTATTAACGTCGTTTCGTGCTCGCGGCTTATCACCTGCCCGGGAATTCTCTTCCAGTCGAAATTCAGATCCTCTATACTGTCGTCCGAGTCTATCTCGTCGCTCGCGCTCGTCGCTTGCAAACATTTTCGCACGTACCTCGCGAGGGTCGTGTAACTCAGTTTGTGCTTTTTCGCGACGCTTCGCACGGAAAAACCCTTCTTGTCGCGGTTCTTCAGGACCAGGACTATCGCGGTTTTTATTACATCCTCGGGGATTGCTTCTCTGTTGGTTCGCTTTTTGTATACTCTCATTTTTTTGGCTGTTGAAGAGAGAAAGTTTGTGGATTAGTTTAAGGTGGGATTTTGGACGTGTAGTTTAGTTCCAACGTGAAAATCGCACGTCTGCAGATTGCTTTCGTTAACTTCAGGATTTCTTAAGGGGGGTCGAATGTAAAAATAGTAATGAGAAATAGATGCCGGTTTTTTAAGTACTCATTGGCACAAAGAACCTGAGTTTGACTGCAAAGTTTGAGCAAGTTTATCTTCTTGGTTTTCAAAAAATACATTTTTCTAACTCATACCATCCAATATACTACTTACTTCAGGGTTTTTTAAGGGGGGTCGAGCGTAAAAACAGTAACAAGAAATAGATGCTGGTTTTTTAAATACCCATTGACACGAAGAACCTGAGTTTGACTGCAAAGTTTGGGCAAGTTTATCTTCTTGGTTTTCAAAAAATACATTTTTCTAACTCATACCATCCAATATACTACTTACTTCAGGGTTTTTTAACGGGGGTCGAGCGTAAAAACAGTAACAACAAATAAATGCTGGTTTTTTAAATACTCATATAACATTACTTCTTAGGGCAGACTGAGAATGAATGATGAATTTTCATATTTGTAAGGATAGTTTACACGGATAAACCATGTAATTGTGTTATTGCAAACTATAAAGAAAGTTTTTCACCAAAAAACGTGGTTCCCATTATTTAACAATAACGTTACGTACATAAAAACGTGAAAAAAAAGGGCGTGGAATAAAAACTTGCTTTGAGTTACAATTGAAGGACATTACATCACTCGGACACAATAAACAATTCTAATGTCAATCAAAACACGTGACAAATTTTTTGTATGAAGTTGCAATTTAAATGACATGACAAATGTCACAAACTCGTTTAGATAAATTCATTGCTACAGGTTATGAATGCATTGTTGACTCGTTTAATAAAGACTCGGAAAAAGGTACTTTACTGCCCTACAAACGTCATCACTTTCACGTTGGTAATTATTTCTTAAGCTGTGACGTATTTTAATCAATTTGTCAATACGCACTACAAACATTCACTTATTCTTGAAGTAACAGTTGCTTTTTGTCTGTGATGATAAAATCCTCGATTGTGTCTTTGGATGTTTTGTTTTGATGCCTACAAGCTACTGTGAGTAGAATACCTTAAGGTACTCTTTACACAGGGCACGTCATTCGCGACCAATGAAATTGAAGGCGCGGCTATTCCATCGTTCAATCACGTTCACGTATTCCAAATTTGGCGGGAAACTTCGATTTGCCTTCGAAATCGGTACAAAAGACATTTTTTTTCACTCGGTGCGAGAAAGGCGATTTTACGCACGCTTCGCGCGCAGAAATTCTGAAAAATTAAATAAAAATTTCAGTCGTGTGATTGCAACGCGTCAGAAAAAGTTTTGTCGCACTTGTATCGTAAAGTATACTGTGATTTCATTCGGTGCGAGAAAAGCGGTTTTACGCACGCTTCACGCGCATAAATTCCCGTTTTCACGGCGTGTCAAATAAAATTGCATTCTTGTGATTGCAACGCGTCAGAAAAAGTTTTATCGCACTAGTACCGTAAAGTACTATTATTTAGAACACGAAAAGAATGGATAATAACCGTCAGGAACTTTTGTTTAAATTTTGTTATTTGTTTTCTCAGTTTCATGGAAACGTGTTTGAAATGTTCCAAAACGTCAAAAAATTCCATTTAAAAAATGCCTGTCCGGATATCGGTGAGAGCCGAAATGTATAACATATACTGTGGAGACAAGTCCCCTTTTATTTGGTCCAATTTTTAACAAAATATATGCAGTCATCCAGTTTTAACGCAATTTCCAATTTGTTTAAAAATATCTGTATGCACTCTACCATTTTTTTCTAGATATCGAGTTTAAATTTTGTACAAAGTTGGACTATCATAGACAGATGATCGGTATTGCATTTGAGCAAAATCTATTGAGCCGTTCCGATTTCACGCTATTTTGATTTTTTTTAAAATTTCTTGACACACTGAATTCCTGAACATTTTTCAAAATACTGGCTTGAAATTTGAAACAAACATACACTTTTAAGAAACAAAGTGTAGGCTTAAATCAGGCATAAATTCGTTTAAGTCGAGTCACAAGACAAAGTAACAAATGACAAAACAAATAATAAACAAAATTTCCTACAAATAAAGCTGGGTACACTACATAAAAATGAAAACAGGAAGCAATATGCCAATTGACAACTTTTTCATGTACGGCATATAATTATTACATAACTATTAGTAAAGGAAAGTGATAAAAAAAAAAGAAAATTCGTCAATAAATTACATTAAAATGTTCTATCTTAATATTTCCATAATTATTCATATGTATCATTAAACATTATACATAAAAGGATAAATCTGCAAAAAAAAAGCACACACGTAATAGTAATTCACGCATTTTTCACAATCATGGTCTTCCTTATTCACTTCTTACTTCTTTTTTTGTATCTTGTTTCACGCTTCGTAGATTAATATCGACGATATTCAATAAAATAGTTCTTTCTCATCAGTTATAATTAAATGCTCTTATTTTCACGAGTCACAGAAGAGCGACGAAGATTCTTCTCGCGTTCTTTTGGCCCCGACTGTCCTAAGAAGTTGTGCGACCGCTGCTTTTTAAAACAAAATAATAAACAAAAAAACGGTCGGTAAAAAATAGCAAAAAAGGCCGTATTTTTTCACGACGCTACGTCGTTTTTCGGTTTCCACAACCGAAAATGCGCCGATTTTCAAGGAATACAGTTTATAAAATAGTTTTTTCAATTGCGTTCAATGTAATACGTAATTTTGGTCTTTTAATTTTATATCCGATTAAAATGTATGCGTTTTATGTATTTATTAAATTCAACAAAACCGATGGAATCTTTTGTAGACCAATATATTATTTTTTGAACGAGCGATTTCCGTAAAAACTAATGGAACATTTATTATTTTCATAATTTTAGATGCAATCATATAAATGTCCAAAATCGAAAAAATATCCGCATTATTGAGTTAAATGTTTCAACTTTTCTTATACTTCGAATAGGACATTCATTAATGTGAAAATTTATTTTTTTTAATCGATTTTTTAACCCGATTTTTCAAGACAAAAAATGTATATCTAAATAATCAATCGATATTCTACTCTGAAAATAACGTATATTAAGTGAAAAATGTTCAGTTTTTTAATAAAAATAGGCAATGAAAAATTGAGCGAGGGAAATCCTTTGAAAAATCCGTTTATTAAGTTATTAGTCGATTTCTACTATCTCAACATTTTCCCACTAGAACAACAATATTTTTGTTTTTAAAGCTGAGCCTTTTTTACGTGACAATATGTCCAAACCTGTTTTCAGAGGCCATTAGTCCTGTATTAAAATAATTTTGTCAAAGAAATCGAAAAACCGCAAATAGGAAACCTTCAAGACGCCTCCGAAAAAATCTTACAAAATTCAAGCAATTGTTTTTCACGATATGTTCCACACTAGCAAAGTTTTAGTCAAATTGGTGAGCGGGGTCCAACCGTTGGTCAATAATTGCTTAAATCACTCATCTGTAACTTCGATTAACGATCAAATTAATTTTCGTCCATTTATTCCTAAAAAAACTGAAAGTATATTGACATATGATTCATGAGTGGTGCAAGAAACCGTCTTAAAATACCAAAATAACGATTTCAATTAAACGCAAATAAGTATTTTACAGATTTAAAAAAAAAACCGATTTGTAGAAACCGATAACGGATCGAACGAAATTCCCCAAAAAGAAAGTTCGTTGCGTTTTCGGATGCGGAAACTCAAAAAAGTGCGGCCCTTTTTTGCCACCTTTTTGCGGTCCATTTTATTCACGTGGCCGCTATTTCGGGCCATTTTGTGTGCCGTCAACTTTTGTTAGCGTGGAAATGTTCGCGGAACCTCGTCGAAAAGTGCGCCACGCTTTTTTCGTTTACGAATTTTGGTTAATTCGCAAAAGGCTCTGCGATTTCAAGCCGTGTCCTCGTCGTTGTCGTTGCTCGATCTGTAACCTCCGCTTCCTCCTCTTTTGCCACCGCTGACGTAACCCGAGCCCGTGTGCTGCGTCTCGTACATCTTGCGATTCTCCAGATAGCGGCGATAATTGTTTTCGCGCTTTTTGCGCTGTTCCTCGGCCTGTTGTCGCAATTTTTCTGGGTTCATGTGGGACGTCACCATGTGACGAGTCAAGGAGCTCATGAATTTGTACGTTATTCCGCAGACGTCGCACGCTAGAATCTCCTGGTTTTGGCCTTGTTTCTGTTTTCATTAAACACAAGAAAAGCAACATTTTTTCGTCAATTTATTTCATTAAATCGCGGCTGATATGCTTAATTTTTTTACTACAGCTGAAATTTGTAACGTTTTGTTAATTGGCGAGTCAGGCAAAGTACCGAAAAATAGTTTATTGGGCATATTCGCGTTTTTGACGGTCTAGCAAACGAAAAAATATAGAAAATCCAGGAGTTGATTTTTTTAATTGCAGAACTTTCCTTTTTTACGGGAAAGTAAAAAGGATTAACGAAAATATATTTTCTTCAATTACTGGTGAATTATCATTGGTGTTGATTGAATATAATTGATTGAATATTCCAAAAAATGCTTACGGTCTCTGGAAGTCAATGCTAATTATCAATCTTTTCCTGGATAAATGAAGCAAGAAGTAATTGAAAAAATGAAAACGCGGTGTCGAAATTTGCGTGTAGAGCTCGCGAAGAATTGTGCAAATCGTTGTGCAAATTTGTTGCGTGTAGTAAAAATCCGAGTACAAATGCACGTCTAGAAATGTACGCGTTGAGATCGTATTTTAACGAGTATTTTTCGAGAGCTATAACGTTGATACTATTCAATCAATGAATTTGAAACTTTCTGTGGTTTTTTCGACTCTCTTTACGATTAAATTGAGCTAAGATTTGGGTCTGTACGTAAAGTTACACCTGATCTAGGTAAAATTTACATTGTTTCAAAAATTAGCCACTTTTTCCGATTTTTTAAAAACTGTTCGAAATATTTCACGGAAATTAATACTTGATTAGTACTTAATTTGCGAATATATTTGCCGAAATTTCGTAGAAATAAACATTTTTACATTCAAAATATCGACTTTTTTTATAGATTACTTTTTTTAATTAATAATGAGTAAACATTGAAATATCGTGAGGCATTCGCAAAAATCGGATAAAGTTTCAAATTAATTGATCGATTGAAGCATCGATGATGGAAAAATCGATAAAAAAATGAGCAATAAATTGACTTTCATCGTGACGAAAGTCTCGTAATCCTAGCAATCTACCAGCAAAACACAAATGGTATTTTTCCAAAATCCATAACGACGCGCGAAACCGTATTAAATTCAAGTACGATCGAGATACGTTTGCGTTATTATCGTGAACGTGCAAGTGAACATTACGAATTAATAGCGTTCGTCTTCTGGTGCCAATCAAAGCGAAAACCATTAACATTTCTTTATCATGAGCTATTGAACTTCAAGAAAATATTGTCGTAAAATCCAAAGGTTAAAAAAAAAAACACAAAAATAGAAGAAAAAAATGAAGTACTGAATTTGATGGAATTTTTACTTTTAAAAAATCGTGAACGAGGATTCTCAGAAGTGAATTTGAAATTTCTTTCTTTTTCTTTTTGTGAAAATGAATTGAAAATGTACCCGCGTACCGAATCCTCGATTTGAATTTTCATGTTTATTATTCAATGGTATTTTTCGACGTACTTGCTTATGCACCATCATGTGACGCTGCAAATTGTTCAACCGATTAAATTCCCGACCACACACCTCGCAGTCGAACTTCTTATCCGGGTCGTGGTTCTTCTTGTGTAGAGTTAAATCGGCGGCCTGCAGGAAGGACTTGTGACAAATGTCGCACGTGTGCGTGCGCTGATCGCCCGCCAGATGCGACTGCTCGTGTTTCGTCAACGCCGACTTCTCCAGGAAACGGCGACCGCAGTAGATGCACGGCAGAGGACGCGACTGCGGATTGTGCTGAGTCAGGTGACGCCGCAACGCCGTCGACGTCGGAAAACTCTTGCCGCACTCCAGGCAACCGAAGGGACGATCGCCTATGTGCGTTTTCCGATGGCGAGCCAATGTGTTTTGGTCCGAATATCTGCGATTATTCACATTTATTTCTATCTACTCTTGCATTTTTTTCAGCAATTATTGAAATTTAAGCCTTCATCGATTTATGGCGCGATGTGGTTTGATAGTAGCGCCGTAAATCCCCGTTAATTCATACGATATAGTTTACATTTTTTTGTTGTAATTATCATTTCATAGTAATTATATTTAGTGATGCTTTGACTTTTGAATAGTTGCAAAAATGATTATTTTTCAATAAAAATGCACGGTAATCCATTTGAAAAAATGGGGGAAAATAGTTAATGCATTAAGAAAGTAATGCATTATTTCTTCTATTTTCTTTCTATTTTATAACGACTACAAATTATTATTGGGAAATTATAATTACAAAGGAAATTGTACTGCAACCTATATCTCACGAATTAAAGGCGATTTACAACTCTGTTTGAGAGTGGCTATAATTAAACGATCGCCTATGTGCGTTTTGCGTTTTAAATTAATTATAAAATATCTATTAGAATTGAAGTCGATTATTTCAACGTTGATGTGTTTTTTTTTAAGCATTGTTCATCATTAAAAGAGTCGAGACTCGAAAACGGGGGAAATGAGGGTAAAATTATGAAAAATTCAGGCGAAATAAATACCTTTTGGGGCACAAATCGCACGGGAAATTTCGCGTCGTAATGTCTTCTTCCCTCGCATGCTTGAGTCTGTTGTGCCTCAACAATTGGAATGGAGTCTTAAAGGTCTTGGCGCACAATTCGCACTTGAGATTGTCGGTCGTTGGTATTATAACTTGAGTTCTTTTTTGACCGTTTTCGTCCTCGGATATTATCAGCGAAATTGTGACCGTGTTGTTGTCCTCGTTGTCGGGATCGTTTGCGTTTGATCCCGAAGCAACGCCCTGCAATTTTACCGGACAATTACATCAATTGTTCCACATGTCATTCAGCTAATCGAATAATCAGGATTAGTCAAAAATACAAATTAATCCGATTTTATTACCAATAAAATATATCGAATTTCTTTGCGAATTGAATCGAATGAAACATTTTTTTTAACCAATTGAAACATCTACAAATATTAAGATAAAAATTGGGTGCTATTCAAAAATATCAAATTTCTTTGCAAATTGCAAATAGCATTTTTTTTTTTTACGGTTTAAAAACGTTTAATATTGCGAAAAAATTGGGATAAGGCAGTGAGAATGAATTTCAGTGTGTAATTTTAAATGGAAGCGAACCTCAATCTCAGGAACAATGAAACTGTCTTCCTCGAAATTTTTGGCGGCTTGTGCGCCCGTCGACGACGAAGGCGAACCTGGTTGCCGGTTGTTCGTGTTTTCGTTGGCTTCTTGCTCGTCGCCGCTATTTTCGGCTATCGCGTAATTTCCATCGGCGGTCAAATAAACCGGCTGAAGTTGACCATTGTCGTCTTTGAAATATAACTGACCGTTCTCGTCTTCGTGAAGGAATATTTGGTCCTGCTGAAATATTTCACAATTATTTTCCTCCGATATATATTGTAATTATTCTTAATATTTTTCGTAATCTTAAAAAATTCAATTCAATTCAAAATATTTCACGGTATATTCAACATTAGCAAAGTTACACCCGAGTCGACACACGGTGAAAAAAAATTGAAGTTTCAATTCATAAAATCGTCAATTAAATTTGACCTACAATAATGATATAAAATTAAGGTAATTTTGCATTAAAATTAGAGCGAATTCAAAAAAATTAAGTACTTTTGCACCAAAATTAAGGCAAATCATTAGTATTTTTGTACCGAAAATAAATTTCAAATCGCACTTGTACAGTAAATTTTGTATACAATTTCATGAACAAAAACTTCCAGTACATGTACATTAAATTTCAAGTAGATTTTTTTTTTTTCACAGTGAAAGGTACAATCGTTGGTCAATAATTGGCACAATTGACAAAATTTTGTGCCTGTGGTAAAACTTTTTTCTAATCCCATAAAAATCTAAGCCCAGGGCAACGAATTTTGGGTAATCTGTTCGTTTAGATACCTGAACGGCTTCTTCATCTTCGTGTTCTTCGCCAGTTGCTTCGTTGGCGACTTCCCACTCCTGTTCCTCGTTTTCAGCAGGCGGCTCCACGTACTGATATTCTTGAGTACCGTCGTTAACCGACTGAGCCAAGTAAACAGTCTCCATGTTATCACCTTCATAATACATTGTTCCCTCCACGGGAATCGTGTCTTCGTCGAGACGCTCTATCTGTTTCGACAATTATTATACATTCAGCATTTGTGAATTTCCAAATGCAACGAAAAGCTACAGATTTCTTCTCATTATTCTTTTTTACATTAATTTCTGTATTCTCGAGGTCAAATCAGCAATTACTTTTTTTTGCACCTCAGATCTGACTCATAATTGGTTACAAAAAGGCACCACTTATGAATTTTTTCAGATTTTTAAACCAATATTACAACAGAAGATGCAATTTTTTTTTTTTCAAAGTAAAAATAGTTCGGAAATTTGAATTACTGAAGCAAAAAAAAAATGTCAACATGAACGTTGTAGTTTTTTTTTATTTATTTTAAACAAAACCGATAATTTTTATGCTGAGACATTTTTTTAGTAGCTTCACATTTTCGAGATACGTTTACTTCGAAAAAAAAGGGTTTTCGCTATAATATTGGATGAACAAATCTGAAAAAAATGCATACAGTGTCTTTTAATGATAGTTTGATTTGCCAATTATCGGGTAAGTTTGAGATGGTTGAAAAAATGGGCTGAATTGACCGAGAATGTCTTCTCTATTAACAAAAACTGTAATGGACGCAAGTATTCGTACGATTCCCAAAGAATTTTATCCACCACTTGCCAAAATACCGTGCATTTATAAATATTTCCAAATTAACAAAAAGACCACCGATTCAGGCTTTGAAAAGTAACTTTGATAATAAAAGGAACAAAAAGTAACGGAAGAGAGATGGAACGCCTCAACGAAGCGCTCCAATTCACATTCACCTTCTAAACGAAAAAAAAATCAAAAAGTACTCACCTTCCAAAAAAAAAAACTTACAAAAATTTTAAACATTCTCATTTATATTATGTACTAATCTACTCGCAACCGAAATGAGCTTATTTTATTTTTTCATGATTTTGATATTCCTTGTGAATATATCATGCATTACCAAATATTTCAAAATTCTTACGATTCAGTTCATAAAAAAAGAAAGAAAAAAATGGAGCAACACAATTGATATCCGGTGCTCTCCAGAGTTGTGAAATTTTTATGTAATAGTAATGCATTATTTATTACCAAAAGAGTGGATAATTTTACAATAGATCCATTACACATTACTTTTCGAATAAGTAATGTAACTCGGATCCATTACCGATTATTTTTTTAATAAGTAATGTAACTCAAGTCCATTACCCATTACTTTTCGAATAAGTAATGGAACTCGGATCCATTACCGATTATTTTTTTAATAAGTAATGTAACTCAAGTCCATTACCCATTACCTTTCGAATCAGTAATGGAACTCGTATTCATGAACCATGATTTTTGTAATGAGTAGTGTAACTCGGATCCATTGCCGATTATTTTTTTAATAAGTAATGTAACTCAAATCCATTACCCATTACATTTTCGCAAAGTAATGGCTAATAAAAACGGTAATGCATTAGAAAAGTAATGAATTCTTCACAACTCCGAGTGCTCTCGTACTAATTCAGCGGTTGTTCGTAAGACCACCTCACGAAAACGTTCGAAAAAGCGTCACAATTTGGAGAAAACGATCCTTACTTTCAAGTAACTAGGATTTTCCTGGTTCTGGTTATTGGCGGAGTCCCTCTTAGCCTTGGCCCCAGAATTGGTGCCTTTTTTCGAGCCGAGTACAGTGTAGACTAAATTATTCTCGGCGCTCTTGACAATCTCGTGTTGACTCTCCTCCTCTTCCTCCTCCACTTCCTCTTCCTCTTCTTCCTCCTCGCCAAGTTCTTCCAAGTCATTGGCATTACCAGAATTTCGAGCGTCCGTGTAATCGGTTGCCGCTCGCGTTTTCGCGACTTTGTACGCGGGTTCCGCGTTGTTTCTGTTGCCGGAGGCCGAAAACTCATCGCCCCTCGAGCTGTTGGATCTTTTGCCGTTCAGCGGATGACTTTTCTTCACTTGCGACGAAGAATCGACAGAATTGTTTCTCGTTCTTCGCGTGACTCGCGATTCGGCGATCTGATTGTGCTGATCGTTTTCCTCGTCCTCCCAGTCCTCGTCGGCGTCGTAGGCGATGATTTTCTTGCTTCTGCCGTAACTGCGACGATTGGAACTTCTTTCCGATCGAAACTGCTTCGCGTTTTTGAATCTCTCAGGCATCACGCCCGGATCGTCTTCGTGGGCTGAATCGTTTTGGTTTTCTTCGTCCTCTCGGGTCTCCGAGTAATTTTCGCTCGGAGGATTCTCCGGCTTGGAGTCTTGCGCCGAAGAAGTCGCCGCTTCGTCGAGAATCTCCTCTTCCTCCACGATCTCCTCGACCTCTTCGATCTCCTCAATTATCTCGATGATCTCTTCGATCTCCTCCACTTCCTCCACCACCTCTTCCTCCTCTTCCTCCTCTATAACTTCTGTCGAGTATATTATCTCCTCGGCGATTTCCTCTTTGCTCTGCGGCCCTCGGACCACCGCTCCTTCCGAGGCGTGACTCATCTTTGGTTTTTTTCTGCAATATTAATATTTTTATATTTGTTAGATTGTCTGTGGTTTGTAGTTCTTGCGAGTGGTTTATTTCCTTCATGTACGGCTTCTCGCCTTTTACATTTAGTGGTTTGTTTTTATTGAGAAAATTCTGGTAAGGAGATTTTGGTTTTTTTTTTTTGGGAATTTTTTCTGAGCTTTCAATAATGCATGAAACTTTTATAAGTAATGTAATTAAAAGGGTATTTGAATGGAACGAATGACAATAATAGTTTTTTCCATTGTGGCAATATCTGTAAAATATTATTGTGTAAATATTAAAGTTGGGCCTGCAATCAATTATTTACAATATCAATGTGATTGCATAAAAATGTATGAAACTATTTTCATAAGTAAATGAGAGATTAACGAATTCACTTTATAAGTAAAAAATAAAATAAACTTTCTGTTAAATATCTTGGACACTTTTTCAAAATTTACCAATAATTTCTTTGGAATTTTTCTTTTGATTCTCAACTTCCCACGGAAAGTATTTCTCCCCAAAGTTTTTTAAGACCCAACAAAAAATTTTTTTAAATCAAACGTAAATCGATTTTGTTGAGCTTTATTCCTCGTGTAGACTAAAGTGCTTTCGTTGATCTCCCACTCGTATCTTAATACCCAAAATATTGCCAGATTTTTTACAAGAGGGTAAATCATCTCCAGAATTTGTTTTCTTATCACTTTGTAAAAGTAATTCAATCCCCTTAATAAACGATAAATGTGAAAAAGCACGTTTATAGGTAAACGATACAAATTTCTGCTGAATCAATGCCTAAAAATCCATTGTAAATACTTTTAAATACAAAAAATTAATACTTTTGATGCGTTTAACGAGATTTGAATATAAAATTTTGAAAATCATCCACAGAACTTTTTAACATGACGTCCCCTTAATAAATTGCAAACGTCAGTCACGACGATACAAATGTTTTCCAAATAGTCCCCTAAAAATGTATAGTCCATTCCATTTCAAAAGACACCTTCCTCAACATGATCTCAAAAAAAGTGGCCTACGACCGGGGTCTGACATACCCCAAGCCCAAAGTCTGTAAAAGCGCAACCTGCGAGAGGCAAGCCTACTTATATTCAAATCCCCAGCGACTGGCAAACCTTTTTTTCCCCAAAATTTCTCCAGAGCCCCGGAAAAAAATGAAAAACTGGAAAATGTAAAGTAAATGAAATTTGTTGATGATTTTCCCCCCAATTGAAAGGTTAAAGTGCTGCCCGGAGATCTCCCACTCATATTTTAATGGCCGATTTGGGAGATCCCAAAATCTACAGGGAAATTCACGTCAAGCTTCGGCCTCGAGGTTTCGAAAAATGAGGGGGAAAATTTTTGGAAAAACCGGCGAAAAATGAAAAAAAATGGGATTTGAATGCGCGAAGGCGATGTTATTATTTGGAGAATTGAATGTTCGTTCTCGAACGCGGCTGAGTTGCCAGTCGGTACGGGAATGCCTTGCATTTATCAACGGACAGCAAAATGGCTACGTTGGGCCAAGAATTGGGCGCGATAGTTCGGCGCTCACCTGTTTAACACAACAAACACGATTATTAAGGAGCTCGGGAAATAGAAAGAGCCACGTACTCACCGGAGAGCCGAATTGCAATCGGAGACGCGTGGAAAAGCGCGTTTAGCGGGATTAAAAAAGAATTTTTACTCGGTCGATACGCGGCGAGCCAGCGGCGTACATTCCCCACACAGTGGTGTAACCAATTCTGATACGCGACCCGCGAACGCGCTCCTACTTCGTCAAACTCCGCGCGGCAAATTCAAACGCATTCCAACACGACTGTACTGTGCACTTTTTTTGTTTTTTCTTTTTGGTACTACTGTATTGTGCACTATTTTATTTTGTAAAATAACATTTTGTGCATTGCTCTATTTTACAGTATAAGACTTTGTGCACGCTTGTGTTGTGCACTATTTTTATTTTACAATATAAAATTTTGTGCATGTTTATGTTGTGCACTATTTTATTTTACAATGTACAATTTTGTGCATGTTTATGTTGTGCACTATTTTATTTTACAATGTACAATTTTGTGCATGTTTATGTTGGGCACTATTTTATTTTACAAAATAAAATTTTGAGCACGTGTACGTTTTCTGCACTATTTTATTTTGCAATATAGAATTTTGTGCATGTTTATGTTGTGCACTATTTTATTTTACAATATAAAATTTTGCGCACGTCTATGTTGTGCACTATTTTATTTTACAATGTACAATTTTGTGCACTATTTTATTTTGCAATATAAAATTTTGTGCACGTGTACGTTTGAAAAAAAAGAAACTTCATTTTACGCAAAATCTCAGAAAATATTTATCGAAAATCATTTTAAAAAATCCCCATAAACTCAAAAATCAATTCTTTTTCGAAATCAAAAAATCCCCCAGTCGCCCGAGCAACGAATAGCATTTTTTACCAATCATCGCAGAGGACACGTTCAGAGTCGCGCGCTCGGCCAATGAGCGAGCGCCCACGATCGCCGCGAGCTCTGCGATTGGTTGGAATTTTGAATTTGAAATTCCCCTAGAAATGGCTGCGTTCACTGCGCGCATTGGACTTTTTTACGTCTTTTACGAGTGTACATAACCTCAAACGTGAATTGGAACTGTCAGAATTGTTTTTCTGGGCTAAAAGACGTAAGATGTTTTGGGTGTTTTTGGTATTTGTCGCATCGTCCTTCGAGGGCGTGAGGGCCTCCCATGGGTTCGATTTTGGGGACACGATGGCTCTCATTCTTGGTCTCGTGATCGGTATCGTCGGATTTTTCGCCTGTATGGGCGCCTACGCCAGGCGACGAGGCCGATTCGATTCCATTTAAATCCTTTTTCTTTCTCGGAATTTCGTTTACGCACGTTCCATGTTTTCAGCGATTTGCCGAGGTGAGAAATTTTAGAGAATTTTCCATTTTTTTTTTACCATAATTTATTTCTTGTTTTTAATATCGCATATCATGTTGTGTTTGTAAGATGAATATTTTGAGGAGGAGAATTTTTGGAATGACGTTTACGTTTCTTGCGTGATGTATATATATATTTTTTAATAGTGTTTTTTATATTGTTATAAAATAGGTTGTTGATTTTTTCAGAGAATTTTGAATGTGAGTTTGTTCGATTTTCATTTGTGATTTTTAAATTTGATGATTTGTTTGCAACGAATCCTGCCAATTGCGTAGACAATTTTTCTTTTTTTCTTTACTATTCGCATCAATTTTAAATTTCTACGATTTGTGAAGCATATTTGAAATGTTTGGTAGTATTTCAATGCTTTTTTTTTCAATCATGACAGATTAGCGATGCGAAATTCTGATTTGATTGTTTGAGGCTTTTTTTTTTTAGTGAGGGGTTCTTATTTTGAACAATTGTTTTTGTGATCGTAGGTGTGAATCGTTTCTTAAATACATAGAATCGTATCAACTTAAAAAAAAATTATGTTCATTTATGATTAATAATGTCATTTATGAGGAGATTTTAAAAATCAAACTATTCCTGGCAGCAGATTCAACTTAATTAATTAAAAACTTGGCAACAAGTTTCTACCGAATCTAACGAATTCTACAAACCGAATATACTCATCAAAGCTGACAAAACAATTTCTTTATTTTTCCCATAAAAAAGTTTCGTTTCCCTTGTTACTACATTAACATCACATAACGTATTAAAAGTTTTGAAAATATTAATGAATGTTGCAATTTAGTAAATGTTATTCGGCATATATAAGCATTAATAAAATTAAAAAATCAACGATAGCATCTAATCACTATAGTTTATAAATACTAACAACACATAAATCTAACTATGAAAAACAAGGTGTTTTGTGATTGAATTTCAGACTTCTATCGAATATGGACAAATTCTGGAGCAACTGGCCTGGTGTTCAAGCTTGAAAAAGAAAAAGTAAAGGGGCAGCAACAAAAACTCATTGTCGTTAATGGTCAATATCCAAAAACTAGGAATCATAAGGAACATAATATACTATATTTTTATATATGAATATAATACTATCAGTGATACATAACAATAAAGGTGATTTAAAAAATTTAAGTGCATTTAAATATGTGAAATTTAAAGAGACTTTTATTTTCCACTTTTTTTCCTACCAAAACGAGTTTGCATTTTAACATTTTGCACTTATTTATGCTTAATACTTTTTAATTACCCCTTTATTTTTAAAGCAAACTTTATGTATACCCTATTTTTTTTATTCCACTTTTTGGCAGTTCAAAATTGTCTCTTTGCAGCTAAAAAAATATTTTACAAAGAATTGGAGTAATTAATACAAATACATTGCATGTATTAATAAATACAAATAATTAATATAAATACATTACATGTATTAATTGAACCGATTCTCTGTGGAATATTTTTCCTACTCTACATTTCCTATTTTCCTGACAAATGCCTTACAAAATCTACAGTGAAATAAAAGGCATTGCATTAAAAGAAAAAAAATATTTCCCATTTTTTTGGGAGTAAATTGCTTTAGTGGCGTCATAAAAAATATAGCACATTTCGAATTAAATAGTCCCTGGAAAAACATAACTTTCTTCTTTTCTCTTTTCTTACAGAACTTCAATTTTCTATGATATACAGACTTTAAAAAAAAAGACCAATTTTTGAAACAAGTGGATTAAAAAATCTGATAAAATCCATAGAATATTTTTAAGTAATATTAATATAAATAAATCCAAGAGAGTAGAAAAAAAGTAGCTCAATTGGTGGAGAATAAGCACTTCATAAGTTTTAAATGCGATTAAAAAAAATTATAAAAAAGTTTTCAAATCCACTTTACTCGTGAACTATCAAAGTTCATCAATAAAAATGAAAAAAAAAAGCAGAGAAATTCTTGAGATTGATATTAATTTATGAAGTCACGTAGATGTTTCCTTAAATAACTGCAAAAATCTGAAAAATCCGAAACCTTGACTTCGCATACAAGAAAGGTAAAGAAGGACCAATAAAATAAAAAATCACCAAAGCCGAAGAGAGGGAAGACGACAAAGAAAAAAAATTTGCCAAATAAAAGAAAAATCCACAAATTCATATTTTGTCCTCAATCCTTTTTTTCTTTTTCGCTCTGCCGTCTCTTCGTGCTTTGCTTTTTCGTCATGTAACTATTAACACATCATTGTTTCATTTTTCTCTTTAATTGAAGTAGTTAAAATTGCTAGAAATACATTAAAGCATAACAGTGACTTTTATATTAATTCGCTCGCGCGCACTCACTCTCAGTTGTTGTTGTTGTTGTTGTTTTTCTTTTATGTATTCTTGTATTTATTTATTTTCATTACATACTTCAAAGTCATACGTTGCATTTAGCGTTCTTATCACGCGATTCATTCATCGATACAGCATTTTTCCATAATAATAATTCACATTCGCCCGCGTTTTTCAGCTCAATTAAACTATTTTATAATCACAAGCATACGGAGGGAGGAGCGGGAGAAGGAAATTGGGGTGGGGGGAGGGTGGGATATTAATTAACAGTTACACATTACATAATGTCGAGCAGAATGGCCACGTTTGCCATTTCGATCGTAAAGACTAGCTGAGGCCTGCACAAAAATTCGGACCGTGCCCTTCGACGTGTATTGTTTTTTAAAATCATAATATACTATAATATACTATATATATGTGTGTGTTATATATATATAATATATCTGGAGCAGCGTTCATTATACACGCCCACGAAGCGTTTTTTTCTTTATCTACCGTGGAAAGCCTGCTTTTTAGTCTCGTACTTTGCGTTTTTCTTTTTCTCTCTCTCGAAATTCCGTTAATCAAGCTCCTATTTTTTCTTCTTTTTATTTCGAATTCCCATTTGTAATTCGGGAATTTTAGTCGTCTCCTGATTGCTCCGATATTTCTCACTTTCTCGCTCTCTCCTTCGTAAACAACAATTTTCGAACCCGACGCTATTTTTTCGACGATATTCTCTCTCGATCCCAAAGAACCCGCTGTTATCACTCGCAGTTTATCAAAACAATGTAAATAAGAAAGCGAAGAAAAAGATTTTCCGAGAATTTTCCGTGTTGTTATCAAGATTATTCTCTTGATTATTCTCAGGACATAATTTTCTCTGTTAATAACTCGTTGAAAATGTTTATGAAGGAAAAATTTCGTGACTTTGTTTGTTTCTTTTCTTTTCTTCTTCTTCTTAAATTCGTTAATTATACGTGTAGAGACGAATAGTATTTAATTATTAATCTGCTTTCCACTCGGAATTAATGTTTTTTTTTCTTCTTTAATTATATTCGTCGTCAATAAATAACGCTATATTTGTGAATGTTTTAAGCTCGAGGCTGATTTGTTTTCTTCTTTTTTTTGCGGGTAAAAGCGGCTCAATTTTTTTGCGACAATCTTAGGTTCTTCTTTGAAATTCGATAAAATTTCTTCTTTTCAATCTCAAGAAAAATTAAAAAATTCGCAGTAAGAAGAGAAGCAAAATTGTGTGGCGTGACGTTATAATCGCGCTATTCACAACATTGCTCGCCGATTACACTGTGGAAAGGACCGTGCAGATAATAAGTGAATATCCACAGAGTTCGTATGATATTATTGGCTAATAAAGCTCTTGGTTATCGAATAATTGTAATTTATGAAGAAAGATCGATGAAACTTTAAAACGGGGTATTTTCCTTTCTTTCCCGGAAAGCCGAAAATTCTGTGCATATTTAATTCCTTTTCTTTATTTCCTTTTTTGTTTTTTAATTTGCAGGGACGCACACAGCAAACACAGCCATTTCAGAGCGTTATCCAAGCGCTCCGTTATCCAGAAGGAAAAGTTCGTATCGTGAGGTATATTTTATTCAATTTCCCGCTGGAAACTTCAATTCCCCTTGCCCATCACTCGCATTACTCGTCACCTTCCCTAGGGAACCTATCAGGCGACGCATTTACCGCGTACGAAGCATTTAAGCGCAGATGCCAATTTCCTTAGCTTCGAAATAAGCTTTTTCTCGACAATTTATTATCGCCGCGCAAACTCGGAGGCTAATTAGGAGCTTCGTTTTGGAAAATCCGGAAACCAATCAGGTATTCTCGCAATTATAAAGATACCCGTAACTTACTTCCGGCGATTGATCAGCGAGGCCAACTTATCGCGTATTTATTTCACTCGATGTTCGACCAGGATTTTCTCCGTTTCTTTATGCGTAAGAACTTCCGGTTGATCAGGAAGTTCACGTATTTATTCTCATTCGACGATCGATCGGGATTAAGTTATTCGTAATTTTGCAGATTTTTTTTGTCGATCAGGAAGTTCAGTTTTTACACATCCTTCGATGATCAGGATACTTCACTTGACGCATTAAGTTCCGGTGATCAGGCAGCTCAACTTCACGTTTTGCCCGCACATTGTTTAGTCACAATTTTTTTTTCTCACATTTTTGGAGATCCTCCGTTGATCAGCACACTTCGCTTCATAGATTAACAATTTCCCATTGATCAGGGTATTTAACATGATGTTTTTTACCACGCACAGTTCATTCGTGACCTTTTTTTTGCAGATATTGGACATCTGTCGCCGATCAGGACTCTCTGCTTCATAGTTTAAGAAATACCGAAGTTTGATCAGGCAGAGCAATTTCCGATATTTTTCCTGTCCATCTGATCCCATCAAGATCTTGCGCGAATTTTTTATTCCAACCGATCAGGACTCTTCACGTGGCAACTGAATTTTATAAATTTCCATAAACGATCAGGAAGTACCCTCTTCCCTTCACTGCGACATTTCGCACGAATCAGAATCTTTTACATGCTTGGAGAAAGAAAAAAAAAAAATTTACGGCTGCTCCGAAAATTCCACTGCGCAGCGTAATGCTCATTTCCGTGATCAGCAAGACCCACTTTGGTCTACATTCGAATAGCCACAGTGTCCGTTGTATCCCATTTCATTGCCAAACAGAAAACCTTTTTTCCTTTTCCAAGAACCGCATTTTTTCGCAAATTTTTGTGCTTCTTTGCAGAGACCGGAAATTTCTGCTTTTCTTCACAGAAGTCGCAAATTCCTGCTTTTCTTCACAGAAGTCGCAAATTTCTGCTTTTCTGTACAGAAGTCGCAACTTTTTTTTTTTTTTTTCACAATCGCCATAAATTTCCGCGCTTCTCCGCAGAGTCCGAAAATTGCCGCGTTTCTCCGCGAAAACCGTGAGATCCTTGGCTTCGTATAACGAAGATCATGTCGCGCTTCGCCGAGCCGATGTCTCGAGATTCCTCGCCGACCGCGTTCATTCCGCTTGCGAAGAGGGAGCCCCCGCGTTATTTTCCGGACAATGTTGTGGTTCTCCGGGCGGAGTGCCGTCGTGAGAATTGCCGAGATGCGGAGTCGCGGGGGTCGCGGGTTGCGACTGGGGAGTACCGCTCGGCGCGTAGACGAGCCGATATCCGGCCGGCAGAAAGAATCCGGGATGAGGGGAGTAACTGAAGGCCTGGAAATTCGGGAGGCCAGGCGGAGCCTCGTGATAATGAAGATAAGGGCCGGCGGCGGGTGCACCGCCGCTCGATATCGGGGTCGGCGCGACAACCGCGGCACTTTGCGCGCCGATCGGCGGCGCGACGTTCGCCAGGCCGCCCGACGAGGTCGGCGTGCTGCCCATAGAAACGTCCGGCAAAATCGGCGCAAACTGATAATGGGCTTGCGTCGTGCCGCCCGTCGAGCCGTCCGATATTATCGGCGCGTATTGGTAATGCGTGTGCGCGTTCGTTCCGCCCGAGGCGTCCGCGATAATCGGCGCAAACTGATAATGCTGTTGCGAAGGGGCGTTCGACGTTTCGGCGACAATCGCGGTCGAGGATGACGAGGAGGTTGTTGTACTTGTCGTTGTCGGGCCGTTTGTCGAGCCGACAATGTCGGGCAATTCGGAGCCGTAATTTTGCTGCTGAGGCGGAATTTGCTGCTGGAGATTTTCCGAGGGCATCATCGGAATTGGGATTACGTAAGCGTGGGGTATTCCCGGTTGTTGTGGTTGCTGTTGTTGTTGCTGTTGTTGGGGTTGTTGTTGGGGTTGCATCATGTACTGCTGAGGTTGAGGTTGATGCTGTTGAGGCGCTTGGTTCAACTTTTGGGTTGCCAGGCGCAATGTCTCGTCCGTGTCTGGGGAATACGAGGGCATTCGCCGGAATGACGTTGTTTGGGACGCCGTGCTGAACATCAGGTAATCCTCCACTGCCATTGGCCGAGTTTGACCTGGTTGATTTTTTAAGAGTAGCTTTCAGTTTTCGGACTTTGTTCGTGGTGCAGGGACGAATTGGATGGTAAGAGAGGAATTGGAGAGTGTGAAGAGAACGAGTTTTCTATGTTGGATGGCGGGTCGTTCGATCGAGTGTTTATTTTAGCTAAGATTCGATTAGACGATCGACTGATGTATGCAAATGTTCAATGCCATGTTTTTTCATGCAGTTTTTCAAAAGTATTGACCATAATAATGGGCTGATTAGGACGAACCATAGCTCATTTTGATCCCTGGAAGATTCTTAATTGAATAGCCATACAGATTTTTTAATAGTATCAGTTGTTCAAAAGTTACAACCATTTGTATAGATGATGTCGGGTTCGAATATGATAAACCAATGGTTATATCTTGTGAACTTTCAATACGATTGAAAATCTATACGGTCAATCGATAGAGCATCTTTCAACGAATAAAACAAACTATTATTCGCCATAATCGGAGTGATATGACGGCTTTTGCTTCTAAAAAACTGGCTGAAAAAACATTGCATCGGAAACTTGCAGATATGGATTTATATCGCAGCTGTGAATATATTTGTATATTGAGAACTAATGCTGCTACTTGATCAAAACCTTGGAATAGGTTATTAAAATATCAGAAATTGTAGCAACGTTTTTAAAAAATTTGCACTGATTTGACTATTGTGAAGCGTTCCAACCTCCTTTAGGCTGTACGTACGTCCAGAATGATCAAAAAATCGATTTTTTTAAAACACAATGTTGTTCTCTATAGTTTAGGTTTATTTCTGTGAAAGTCGATTGCAAAAATTCCCCATAGATCAAAAGTTATGGTAGAAAATGTGACTGCCCAACGAAAGATCGGTGCGCGCAAGCCTTTCTTACAATTAATTACCGACAAGGAAGGAAAACAATACGAAGTCGGAATGGGAAATTAAACGTGAGTTTAGGAAACAAATAAAAAATTTCATAAAGTTCTTGCTTTAGCTGCGCGCGACTTTGAGCAAAACGCACTGAAACTTTAATCGCGTTTTTCTCGAAACTACCTTTTCCGCCACGCTCGGCATGATAACTCCTAGAGTTTTGAATGTTTTTTTTTTCAATTTTTAAATAAACTATTCGAAATCGTTTTCTTTATAATTGTCAAGCCGGATTTTTTATATTTCGATTTAAACATTTTCTAAAAATTAATTACAGTGTAAAATTTATATATAAATTGTAAAATTCTTCAAAATTGAAAATTCCGGCTCAACATCTTCAAACTACAACTTTATTTTACAAGAATTAAAAAAAATTTTGCAAGTCGATCAACATTTACTGGAATTATGATGCCGACCGTGAAGCAATTTTTTTTTCTCTCATTATTGCCGATCACGTGATTTTATATAGCCATTTTTGCAAAAATAAAGTAAAATAATTTTTTTTAGATAGTTTAAATATCAATAAACAATGTGTAGCATTTATTTTTATTAATTTCTATTGTTATCCCTACTAGAAAAAATGTTTTCTTTTAGTGCAATTTTGGCGCTGGTAAATGAATCGTGGGCCTTAAATCTGGTGATTTTGCAATGTTAAAAACAGTGGATACTAACCGGTTACGGTCGTGGCTACGGTATGATATAGCAACGGATGGTGTTGATGTTGATGCAGCGCACTCGCTTGTTGCTGCTGTTGAATCAACAGTTGCAGCTGATGTTGCTGAAACCTTTCCAACTCATCTCTATGTCTCCTCTGCAAACTTTCGAGCTCCATTGTTTGTCTATCGAAGAGATAGATTTTGAGTAAAGTCCATTTGCACGAAAAAGCGTGAAAAGGAGAAAAATTGTGCTGCAATTAAGACAAACCTTTTAATCAGCAATTGATACTCTTCGCTTGGCGTTAATGTCGAAGCCAATCTCTCTTCCTTGTCGGACTGAAATTTATTTAAAAATTCATAAACTCACGTTCAGATTTTAACTTTTGCATCGCTTGTCCAAAATAGTAAACAGGGTAAAAGTAAAACTGAAATGTGAATTAATATTCTGATTATAGAGAATAAAAATAATCGCTAATATTTTGTTACTCATTTGTGCTATTTGAGTGATTTGAATTTTTGTACTTTGTTAATTTATTGTCGTATTTTGTAATGAATTTTGTATAAAATTAAAGAGCTTCGTAAAAAATGAGCCGAGATGGTTGACTTTCAATCGGATCTTGGGGTTTTTGGATAAATAATCATAAATCGAGCTTACCTCGCTCACCAGAGCGCTAATGGACGACGAGGATTGTCCTGGCGGCACCGAACTTTCCCGACTGTGCAAAACTTGCGCTGCGCCACCTGCGAATCGCGAGATTTTTGTTAAAATATTTTTTTCATTATTTAAAAATACTTGGCGATATTATTGAGTCGTTGGAAAAATAATTGAGTCAATTGTATTCATATGTTAAACACACATTTCAGTAAAATTGAAGAAGTTTTGACGTAATATGCGGAAAAAAAATGTGAGGTCCGCTTTAGGAAGCAGCTTTGTTTCATTTTACATGTTTACTAGATTCACACATGAATTTAAATGCATGAAAACACACAAATGGGGTTAAATTTTATAGCATTTTGAATTTTTCAAAAAAAAGTCCTAAAACGCAAATTCAAAAATCAAGAAAAATATTTTTTTACAGGTCAAATAATATCCGGAGACAATTGAATATTAAACTTGAGGCAAATCAGCAAATAGGCTGAGGTTCTATAAGATTTTGAATTTTTAGAAAAAATAAATCGATTCCCAATTGTTCGCGAATTTCGATTGAAGGCCCTTAAATATGTTGACATTTAGGAAGGTAGTTTACCTTGAGTCTCATCGACGTGGTGACTCGACGCGACGCTCGATCTTCCTTCTTCGTACTGATGAAATTGCGGCTGGCCTTGTTGCAATTGTTGTTGTTGTTGTTGTTGTTGCTGTTGTTGTTGTTGTTGTTGTTGTTGTTGCTGCTGTTGCTGTGGTTGATTTTGCTGCGGAGCTTCGTCGGCCGGAGGTCCAGCGACTTTAGACACCATGAACCTCGATATTTTGCGCACTGGCTGTTGAGGTTGCGGCTGAAGTCGCTAAATAGAAGTGAAAAAAAATTGATAAAAATTGATAAAAATTGATCAAAATTTGCGTACTGAAATGTGCCATAGGATTTTAATTATTAACTAATATCCCATTCAAGGTAAATAATATCGCAAATTATTATTTACGATATCCCGGATATGTATTAATTTGCGTCAGTTATCGTGTTAACAAGAAAATCTGCGTACACATACAAAAATGTTCTTTTAATTTACTTTTCTCGTCGTTTCGGATTATTCTGAGTTTAACGGCACACAAAGCTCACAAATTTTTTCTTTATTCGCCAGACTAAAAGGAACATTTCTAATTTTTTGAAGATTTTTTTATAATAATTTTTAGAAAGAAATTTAAAAAATAATCGGATGCTCATATTTTCTCGGATATAAAAAATTAATATCAAAAAATATTATATTCGACAATTACATTATACAAATCTCAGAAGAAAATCTATTGTAGTTAAAGTCCCGTGCACTTTCGCTGTATAATATACAAGATTCTTGGTGAAAAATTACCTCGTTTGTGGCATCCTGGAGCTCGAGATGAACGGGAGTGTTGGTACCGGAATTTGAGGCGTAAACGTTGGGCGTTACGGTGGCAACCGGAAGCGCGGGAACAGGAGTAACTACCGGAGCCAAGAGCGTGCCGTGAGGGACCTGATGACCGGCCTGTCCTTGCGTAGAAATTGCGTGCGTCGTCGGCATCGGTGGGGTCAACGGCTGCGGCGATGACGTAGGATAGACGGGCCCACGATGATGAATTTTCGCCAACTCCTGCTCGAGTTCCTGAAGACGGGAACCCGGACGTTGGGCTCGGGTTTTTACGCTCTCTTTGCTCGGACTCATTGTATCCGGACCCGCGGAAGCCGCGCCAGGAGTTGGACTGTCCAATGCACAATCCATGCTCTGTGCGTACCATTTTCAATTTTAGAGTTCGTTGAAATACGTAACATTTTTTTATAGACTATTTTCATCGCAGTTTCATGAAGAGTTCAAAGAAACGAGTTTAAAATTGTTTTGGGAATCCGCAAAACAGTTTGAATCGAGTTTTCCAAGAGATACGAATGAAATTTAGTCATTTTATTTTTCAATCAAACAATTTTTGGCACTTTTTTCATTGAATTTGTAGATCCTGAATTATTTTTTTGAATATTCGAAGCGATTTCTTCGAGTCTTCGTTTAATGATAAGGATATTCGTGTTCTAATAATTTTGAACGAAACGTCGGCGAATTCAAAACAAAGTTTTTAGGAACTCCAATGTGGAGAACTGATTAAAATGTTTTTGTTTCGCTGTAAAATTAACTTCAGATGTTTCTGAGATAATTGTGTAAGAATTGTGGAATCATTTTTTAGAAATAAAAAATTAGATTTATTTTACTTTGTACGAAGTTTGACTAAATTTGTTTGGAAACTGAATTTTGTTGAATGAATACTCACAGTCTGCGCAAGTAATGGTTGCACCGATTGTTCGACGACCGTACTTTCGAGGACATTTGCCATGTTGGGATCCATAATAGCACCCGCAAGAGGATGTTGGGTGCCACTCGCCAAGGGAGACAGTGGCCCCTGAAAAATGAACATTCTGATATTGTAGAATATATATTTTTTTAAATGGTACATTATTTAGTTTAATTAATTCAGCTTTTTAAAGAGAAAGTTTTGTATTTACGAAAGTTTTGTTGCCATAAAGTTTCTGTTTCTCGTGCAGAAAGATTTGAATTCGTGGAATTTTTAATGCTCGTAGAGCAAACAAACGGTGGGTTCAAATTTGGCACGAATTCGTTGAGTAATTCCAAAATAGTGACATTTTGAATTTATCTCAAAATCACTGATCATGCTCTAACTTTTTCATTTTTCAAGATATTGGGCTAAAATTTGGTCCACGAATGGGCCATTGTCGATTAATAATCGGTACAAAATTTTTTCAGCATTCAAATTTTATGGGATGAAATTTTTTTTTAAATTTCCCGAATAATTTGTTTTGCTGTTCTATTACGAGTTTAAGTTTCAAGTATTCTTTTGGAAAATACTTTGAATCGATAAAGCCGATATTTATCGAGAAAAAAAAATGATAGATCGTTTTTCGAGGCGTTAAATCAGATACAAGCCATTGTATTGAATAAAATGGTGCAATTATTTTACCAAAGGTTGAGCAGTGGTCACTGGCATGCCAATGTTTGTGAGTTTCTGCTGAAGGGAATGCATGTAGGTATCATAGCCAGCGGCGCCGGTTGGATGTCCATGAGGTGTAGCAGGATGGCTGATAGGCGGAGTGCCGACGTTGAGAGACTCCGACGGTTGGCTCGTCAATTGAACGAGTTTTTGTTGAAGATCGGCGATGGTCTGAGGTCCTCCGGTGACGGGAACGTTTCCGGGTACATCAGTCGTGCTTTTTTCAAGAGAATTTTGCTGGCTGAGCTTTCGATGTTGCAGCTGCTGTTGTTGCTGTTGTATCTGCTGGTGCACCTGTTGCTGGGCCTGTTGATGTTGAGCGTAGAGTACCGGGTCGACGGACTCGACCAAAGTGTGTTCCGGAGTAACGTCGTGACTCGAGTTCTCGTTTTCCGATGACAGCAATTGGCAATCCGAACTCGTACGTCTGTAACATTTTTTTTAATCATTTTTTTCTTTAATTATAGGAGAGTACTTAATCACAGTGGAAACTGTTTTTTTTTCGCAATCAACTATGATATTCTAAGTCAAGATTGCCGTTTAATTCGATTTATAATCGTGGGAATTGCGATCTTATTTCGGGAAAAAATTGCGAAATATTTGTGAGTTAGTTCCCGTTGTAAAATATAATAAAATAATGAACCTCTTAGCAATGAAAAAAAAAAGATGCTGTTGAAGTTTGCATCGTTGGAACGCAATGATTAAAAAAAAATGAATGAAGCAAAACCTAGCGCACCCTTAGGAGCGCCATAATTTGACATGTTTTTCAATGCTAGTAATCGCTATGTGTAATTTAATTTCTATCTTCTATAATAATTTGGGCTCATCAGAATTTTTCAAAATTTATTTTAAGTTATTCTAAGCCAACGTAATTCCCGAATTACCCAACGAAGAATCCCAAAAAAACGGTTCCAAAAACAAATAAAAAATACAACATGAAAAAAAAAGTTAAAAAAAAATTACCTGCTGTTGTTGCTTCCGTCAACATTGCAATCCGGGTAGTCAACAACGGATTTCGCGCCATGTTGATCGGGCAATCGCAGCTGCAAGTTGTGTTGTTCATTGCCCCCAAGCCCATCGGCCTGTTGTTGCTGTTGCTGTTGCTCCAAATTCGTTTGTTGAATCTGTTGCATGTGTTGTTGCGAAATCTGTCCGACGTGTTGAAGCAACTGGGTCTTTTGCACCGGTGTAACATACTGAACAGGCACAGGTTGTTGTTGCTGTTGAACGATGGGATTTTGCGTCATTCCAGCGTTTCCGGTTGCGGAAACGACGGTCGAAGGTGCGCCGACACTCGGAGTGTTTGCCTGTTGAGCGGAAACAACGCCGGCGTTGTTGTGATAGTGTTGAGGCATAACCCACTGTCCTTGACTCGTGAGAACCCCGATATTATGATTCTGCTGTAAATTCTGTCCGATCAACTGTTGTTGTTGTTGCTGATGCTGAACATCCATCTGTTGATTGCCGGTCAAGTGTTGTTGCTGTTGAAGCAGGCCTTGTTGAACGTTCTGAAGATTCAGCAGCGGTTGTTGCTGTTGATTCAAGAAATTCGCTTGCAACTGTTGCGGCTGCACTTGCACGTGAACAACGCCCGTCGGTTGTTGCTGTTGTTGAGGGATGAAGTTGTGCTGTTGATGAACAACGACATTGTGACCCGTTGCCGTTGATATCTGCGAGATTTCCGGCTGAATCGGTTGGAAATATTGCTCGGAATGCAGCGGCTGTTGTTGGAGCTGTTGTTGCTGCTGTTGATGATGTTGTTGCTGCTGCTGCTGTTGTTGTTGCTGCTGTTGCTGTTGTTGCAAATTCGCCTCGTGCTGCTGTCCGGCGACCGCGTGAGGCGTCGCCGCTTTTGTCTTCGGATTCGAGAGTATATTAGCGAGATTCTGAGCGAGATCCGGAAGCGTTGACGAGACTTCCTTCGCTTTTACCTTCGGCGCCGATTCTTGCGGCAATATCGGGCTCGGTTGAACGTTACCAACGGGCTGCACGCTCGTGGGTATCGCGGAATTGTGGTGAATGGCCGTTTGATGCTGCGTCTGATCGATAACGTTGAGCAAAAGCGTTTGAGCGGGATTTTGCACGAGGGACTCCTGAAGAACGCAATGCTGAAGGTTGTTCGACGAGGATGGCGCTGTTGTGTTTTCCGACAACTGGGAGTCCGTGGACAAAGTCGAAACTGCGGAGATATTCGAGACTCGGCGATTGCGATCGTCCTGCAACTGTTGCATCGCTTGCATGTGACCGGAAAGTATAACGTACTGTTGTTGTTGCGGTATTTGCTGTTGTTGTTGAAGGAACTGTTGATTCTGAGCGGTTTGCGCTTGCTGCTGGATGTTTTGCTGCTGTTGCTGAATTATTTGCTGTTGCTGTTGCGGCTGTTGGATGTTTTGTTGCTGTTGAAGATTCGCTTGCATCGGGAGCTGTTGCTGATGTTGCTGTTGTTGTTGTTGCTGCATTACCGGATGCTGTTGCATCGGAAGTTGCTGCTGATATTGCGGCTGAGGCACGGAAACGTTTTGCATCACCTGCACGTCCTTTTGTATCACTATGTTCGTGTTTTGCAGCTGAACGAGCTGCGGCTGCGGTTGCAGCATCGTCATGCTCTCCGGTTTCGTTTGAATTTGTCCGAGAAGCTGTTGAAGCTGCGCGACACCCATTTGAGCCTGGGAAACGTTCTGCAGGCCTTGCGAAGGCTGTTGAACGATTTCCGAAGCGCTTTGCGCCTCCCGAACCCCCGGGAAGTCTCCGATTTTTTGCTCCGATTCCTGACGTAGGAGCGACTGACTGTCCGGTGCTTCCGCGGGCGCGTGACACTCCGATTCACCGGATAACAATTTTTTTTCGACCACCGGACTCACGAGAAAGCGGGAAATTTTTCGCGTCGGCGGCGCCGTCGGCGGCTTTGCCGTTTCGAGGGTCGAAGAGGTCGAAACGTTCTCGAAACTCGGCGCGGACTCGCGACTCGTGTCCTGCGAATCTGTTATCTCTTGGGACAAGTTTGCGGCGGTTTCGCCGACGTTTGTGTCCTCCCGCTTCGCCGAAAGCGACGACGATGCGGTTGACTCTTGATTTGGTTTTTCTGGCTGAGGGTTTGCGTAATTTTGCACCGATTCTGGAAGTTCCGAGGGAAAATCGTCCGCTGCGCTTGCGACCGTCGCTCCATCGTTAAATAAAAGCGTACTGTCGCTGCTCGAGATAAAAGCTCCCGCGATTTCGTGATTCTCGAGAGGATCGCTTGGCAAATTTACGGGCGTTAACGTGTCCGTGTTTTGGGTCGATGTCGAGGAACGACGAGACACTTCCGTCGACGCACCGCTCTCGCCGGTAATCGGCTGAGCCGATTGCTGGCCATCCGGCGTTTGCACGCTCTGCTGACGAGAATCAAGAGGCACCGACGCTATGTGCGATATTATCTGGTCGATCGGCAATAATTTTGTCGGCGTTGAGGTGTTGGAGGTTTCGTCTCGCTGAAAATTAGATTTCCAATTGTTAAAGACATTTTTCTAAACGCTTTTCTTGTGCGTAAAAGCACGTTTTTTTTTTGTTGGGTTTAGGTGCGAACTGAACAAAAATAACTACGTATTTTTTTTTTCAATCGGGGAAGATTTGTGATACAGTGAAAAATGGTTTTCTCAAGACTCCGTTTACTGTTAAAGTCACTTGGGAATGAAAGATAATTGTTCAGAGGAATAATTATACAGTTAAGAATGAAATTGTAAAATTTTGTAGGTATACTAAAATCCATTGGAATTTTTAAATAAATTTATAATAGAAATTGTGGACCAATTGTAAGTCCTAGTTCACAACGGATATGATATTAGCCAAAAGTAAAAGCATGTATTTCGAAAAATAGTCGTGAATTTTGGGAGCGCTTTTTTAAAAACAAAATTGATAAATCTTGTGGATGGAGCTCTTTACTAAGTTCAAAGAGAGTGAACTTTATTCAGTAAACGGATTAGCCTCAAGAATATTTATTCTGGAAGAAAAAAAAATTGTTTTCGAAGAGCCGTACCTAAAATTGGAAAACTAAAAAGAAAAATCTAGTACAACGCACACGAAATAAAGCAACGCACACGCACACGCACACGCATACAGGATGGATATAAAATCGTGTTACTACTGAAGAAGACGGGAAAAAAGGATTTTCGAAGGACGTTTCCGTGAGGAGAAATGAGGGAAGGAATAACTCTTTCTAACGTTTCGAAAATTCTAAATAATTATATACAAAATTATAAAACTACATCAAATTCTCTACAGACTGTATAATATATTTCTAATTGGCAAAAATAAACAAAAGAGATAATTTTGTACAGAAATTGTCATTTTCTTCACCTTATAAATTTGGTTTTATTAACACAGTGGGAAAACATTTTTGAGGAAATCTTTCGCATGACGAAATTAAGAATTGTTGAATTTTTTACACTTTTTAAGAATTCGAAAAAAACAATCAGGAAATAATAAAATGACAGCTATTTTTTATGTACTAAATCAAATTCTTACATTTTTAATCCTCAAAGAAGGAGGACACTAATTTATTTTTGAGTTCCTCCACTGTAAAAAAATCTACTTGAAATCGAATGTAAATATACTGAAAGTTTTTATTCACAAACTGGAATAATAAATTTACTGTACAAATGCGATGTCAAATTCATTTTTGGCATAGTAATTTTTATAATTTCCTTTGGTTTCACTGTAAATTTACTTGATTTTTCCAAACGTACTTCAATTTCTTTGCAAAATTACCTTAATTTTATATGACAATTGTACATTAAAATTAATTGACGAGTTCATGAATAAAAACTTCCAGTATTTTTTTCCAGTTTCCTGTGTCTCTAAAAATTTGCATAATTATAATTCTTGGTATGTACTTAACGAGGTTTAAATGACACATTTTTTTTTAAGTGTATCATCTACAGAATTAATGTTGTTATGAATTATTTTAGTTGACTTGGTCCCTTAAAAATTGTACCAGCTGTGATTCATAAAAAATCGCTACATTGTTATTACATTATAAATGATTTGTAAGCAAAAAGGCAGAGTGATTAAAAGAGAAGATTGGCAAGGAAGAAAGAAAAAAATGTAAACAGTTTAAACGCTTCTGATCGCTCAGAAAATACTAAGACCAAAAAAATAAAATCTTGCTAAATTATTTTCTAAACATCGCATTGGATTACCAAACTTGCCACTCGTAAAAATCAAAGAATGATTGTTTTAATCGGAAAATGACGTTTTTGGATGTCGGAAATGGACGGGAACATTACGTTGGGAAATGAAGAGAGGTTCGAGGGAGGCGAACTCACCGAACGGTGCCTACGATGAGCTTTGTACGAAGATCGGTGGCTGCTCTGACGAGTCAGCGAGCCATGTCTCACCTGCTGCGTCCCAGAACCACAGACACACACACAGTCATAATATACTAATATCAGAGTTTTATGTAAGAGGAGCTATTTCAGTATTTCAAAAAATCTCCCATATTTTTATCGATGGCTGTTTCAGTGTAAAATCAAATCTGAAATATCTTAATCGATGACGATTTCAATATTTAAAAAATCTGGAATATTTTTATCGATGGTCATTTCAATATTTAGAAAATCTCGAATATCTTTATTGATGGCTATTTCAATATTTGAAAAATCTCGAATATTTTTATCGATGGCTATTTCAATATTTGAAAAATCTCGAATATTTTTGTCGATGGCTATTTCAATATTTAAAAAATCTCGAATATTTTTATCGATGGCCATTTCAATATTAAGAAAATCTCGAATATCTTAATCGATGGACATTTCAATATAAAAAAATCTCGAATTTCATTATCGATGGCCACTTCAATATTAAAAAATGTCGAATATTTGCCAAAGGCAAGTACGTTTTTTCCACAGATTTGTAACAATCTTCAAATTCAGCTCCAAGTTAAGAATTATTAAGATCATATTATTCTGGCCTTTGAACATTTTGAAACTTTTCTAAAAACGTACCAATGCCAATCAGACGACAAGTGTCAAAGAACAATTGCTTCGATATCATAGATATTGCAAAGGTTTGTAATAAATTATTGCGAGCCTTTATAATAATTAGTTATAATTATGCATGTGCATCAATATTTTTGAATGCTCGTTTATTTTAATGGAATTAGTGATTACGTTGATCGCAATATGTTTTTCCAGTTTTAATAATTTCCGGAAGAGCGATTACGCTCTTCGAGAATATTTATCTCTATTTCATACATTTTCGGCAGTTTCCGTTTTTGAAAATATTAAATATTATCTTAGGAATATTGAAGAATAGTAACTACACGTAATATGATTAGTTTTTGCTGGAAATGAAGACAATGTAATTTCGACGTTTGTCGAAATTCCGGAATACGGATTTATTCATTTAATTCTATAACGAGGAAGCCCTTAATTTATATCCGACAAATAAATCATGCATTTTTTGCAAAGTTGTAGCCAACCTATCAATCTCAAATTCATAGTATTTTTCAATTTCATAAATAATTTGCAGGCATCTCATCTTTTACGATATCATCGATATATTGGTAAAAACTTAATAAACATTTTATTCATGAATAAAGAAGATTTTTTCCACGAAGATCGATGAAAAATGTTTACAAAATTCAAAGTAACGAGGGAAATCGATTTCATATCTCATTAACAATTTGCTATTATTATGTCATTATTTAGTTTTTCGCCGCATTTTTTCCGGGGAAATATGGAAAAATATTTTTTCTTCTGTTTGTAAAGCCTAAGAAAAAAAACGAAAAAAATACCGTCATTCGGATCCGGAAGGAAAAATGGCCTAATAACTTAAAAAACGAGCTTTTAAAAGGTTTCCCGTTCCTCAATTATTTATCGTCTATTTGTTATTGGAATCTATTTTTCATTGATTATCTATTATTGATGATTAATAAAAAAAATATCTATATTGATAAATAGATAGAACAGAACGCTATTAAATATTTAACAAAAATAGGGTGGCTACAGCTTTGATTTCTAGCAAAAATTCGAAGGTTCTTCGAGTTGTTGTGAAAATAATGTACCTTGGATGCATCGAGACTGTGGTCGCGGTCCCTAGGACGGCGACTGTTGACTGGACTTCCGCCGGCAGATTGATCAGGAGGTCCGTGAGCAACGAGAGGAAGACTTCGGGTGGGATCGAGTCGAAGTTGCTTGACGATGTCCTCGATAAGCTCCACGAAAGTATCACATTGCGATTGGGGCAGAAGATTTTCGGCCACCTAAACGTGGCAAAAAAATCGAGAGGATAAAAGGATAGATCAAAAACAGAAGAGAATTGCGAGAGTGAAAAAGTTTGTATCGTTTGATTGCAACGAAATAAATTTTGAAAAATTCCGACGATCCGAAATCATTACAGAAGGTTGAAATTAAGTGGCATGGCGATTATTATCGTTTAAAATAATTATAGCACTCCTAATATGGCGCTAATGTTTAGTTTTTTTTTTCATCTAAAAATTTTTTAAGTCGTTGCGTTCCAACGATGCAATCTTCAATAGCATGAAAAAATTTGAAGGAAAAGAAAACGCACCAAATTATTAGCAATATCGGTTGGCACCATATCGTCCCTGTCGAATTTGAAAGTGACGGTTTTCTGCTTGCTAGTGTCAAGCTGACACTCGACGGTCATCGTTTGGCCTTCGTTGTTACTCACGGACAAAACCGTGAGCTTTATTCCCGGCTTTCGACGCTTCGTACCCGATCTCTTAACGCGACTTCTTTCCGGCACTGCAACGCTCTCCGAATTTTCCGACATCACCCTGTAATCATTAGGTCGTTGAATTTTTTATGTAAATATTCGAATATTCGAAATATTCTCAAGGAAATATGCTATTGATAATGAGGGATTAATGAACACGAATTAATAATATTTTGTAATAATCACTTGATAATTGAGTATCAATAACGTTTCTCTCATTCCGGAAAACCGCTCGTTATTTAAACGCGAAATAAATGACGAGAGAAAATCCATTGATTATTTATGCTTGAAAAAATAATGAGTGGATATCCATTCATTATTTGCCCTCGAAAAGATAATGAGTGGAAATGCATTCATTATTTGCCCTCGAAAAGATAATGAGCGGAAATCTATTCATTATTCAAACTTGAAATTAATTATGAGTGGATAAAAAAAGTCATTGTCTAAAGTGAAAATAATGCTGAGTGAAAAACCACTCGTTATTTGTGCCTGAAAAGATAATTAATGAAAAAGCGCTTATGATAATGAGTGGTTTATCAAGCCCAACTTTTTCTCTGTTCCTGAAAAATCCGAGTCCTTTACATGTCAGATATATCTATATTTCCAATGCTTTTTAGTTTTTATTTCATTCTTATACGTCTCACCGTTTTCGAGATAACAACAATTATACCAAACTATTATTATTTGTAAAAAACTGTGACATTTATCGACCTGCAACTGGTCCAATTATTCGTAGTTCAAACGAAACTCAATACGGAAATTATTTCAGCTTTTTCTGCAATGGATTGTAAAATTTATAGCCATTTGAAGTCAGATAAAAAACATTTTAATCAATGGAAATCTCACTTTCGATTGTCTAAAAATCGATAACAAAAAAACGGGTGGACCAAAAAATTTCGTACTCGGCCATTAATCGCACAACACCCTACGTTTCATAATAAGCTTTATCTCGTATTTTTCCGATGCCGGGTTTAAAAGTTACTCTTGTTTAACAACGAAAGTCTCAACCTCGTATTCGAAGATTCAAACACTTTTTCATTCGAATGTTCCAATCCCCAATAAAAAAAACCCAAAATCCATGATAAAAAGCTCACCCATCATTCGAACTAGGAATTTGTACATTTCCAGCGGCAGCGGTCATCGCGATTCCATCTTGTCCAGCAGCATTCACGGAATCACTGGCAATCGACAGTACAGAGTCCATGGTATCCTGTTTAATAATTCCACTGCGTTCGACGATACTAAAAGCCTCATTATTTCCCACAAACTGTTGTTGTTGTTGAACATTGACCGGTTGTTGTTGTTGTTGAATAACAGCCTGTTGTTGAATATTAACTGCTTGCTGTTGCAAATTAACCGCCTGTTGTTGTTGTACATTAGCCGGCTGTTGTTGCTGTTCCATATAAACGGGTTGTTGTTGCTGTTGTAAATTCACCGGTTGTTGTTGTTGTTGTTGCTGCTGAATATTAGACGATTGTTGTTGAGTCGGAGGAGCAATGGCGACGTTGGCAGACATAACAGCGGCGTTGTATTGCATTTGCACCAGCAAATTCTGTTGCTGTTGTTGTTGTTGTTGTCCCGAATTCGGAATAATTGCCGGGGCGTTTTGGATATTCGTTAGAGAGTTCGCCTGAATATTTTGAACAGTTTGAACGACGCTGGCGCTCGTTTGCATCGAAACTTGCGGTTGTTGTTGTTGTTGCTGAACGAAAGTCTGACCGGCGTTGTTCTGCGAGTAAATTTGTTGTTGTTGATTGTTCGGCTGTTGATTGCCGGGCAAAACTTCAACGTGACCGGCGTTTCCAACGGCAGTGCCGCTCGCGGCTGTCGCGTATTGTTGATAAATTTGTTGCTGCAAATTCGCCTGAATGCTCGTCTGTTGATAAATCGCGGATGTTGTGTAAGTTGCACCCTGTGATTGGGCCGTCTGTTGATAATACTGTTGTTGCCCGGAGATATTCGGTGTGCAACTTATCGGTGTTTGATGCAACTGTTGTATGTGTTGTATCTGTTGATTCTGCGTGTACTGAAGATGTTGTCCCTGAGCGGCGATAATGTGTTGTTGCTGTTGCTGCGGTTGTTGGGGAACTCCCATTTGATTGAGCTGAATATACTGTTGCGGTTGTTGTTGCTGTTGCATCTGCGGTTGTTGCTGTTGCATTTGCGGCTGTTGCTGCATTTGCGGTTGTTGTGGTTGCTGCTGAATTTGGGGTTGTTGTTGCTGCTGCTGCTGCTGGATTTGCGGTTGTTGTTGCATCTGCGGCTGTTGCTGCTGCATTTGCGGTTGTTGTTGCATCTGCGGCTGTTGCTGCTGCATTTGCGGTTGTTGTTGTTGTTGCATCTGCGGTTGTTGTTGTTGTTGCATCTGCGGTTGTTGTTGCTGTTGCGGCTGCGGCTGCTGCTGCTGTTGCTGCTGCACTTGCGGAAACTGCGGAGCTCCCTGAATCGTTTGCGGTGTCGAGCATTGCGACGAATTTTGCTGCTGCAGTTGTTGGTACTGTTGTTGTTGATTTGTTTGTTGTTGGTATTGTTGTTGCTGCTGCAACTGCTGTTGGTAAGCCTGCTGTTGCTGATACTGCACCTGCTGAAGTAATGAGGAATTCTCGATGAAACAATGATATTGATTTTGATGAAGAAAGAAGCTTCGGAATTAATTGTTTGTTAATTTCGGAATTACCGCTGCGTAAATAAATTCGTTCTGCTGGCCTCAACGACAATCAGATTAATTAAAACATGTAATATACATATACCAATTACTCCAATTATCTGTAATTTTTTATGTATCAATTAATTGATGATTAATTAATACATGTGTATACTTTATATACATCAATTAACTCTATTTTCGGTCAAATATTTCATGCAGCTGTAAAGATTTTCGAGTACCGCGATGCCAATTTTTTCATACGCTCCGAATATCTTGTAAAATCTGCGGCGAAATAAAAGTGACCGGTATATTCAGGAAAATAAAAATATTTTCAATTGTTTTTTGGAGTAAATGCCTCTTTTGGTGCCATAAAAAAAACGCAACGCATTGTGAAGTAAATAGCCCCAGAAAAAAACGTAACTTTTTGTTTCCACAACCTTTATACCGGATTTTAATATTCCATAATATCCGAGCTCAAAAAAAAAAATGAAACCTATTTCCGAAACGAGCGGATTGAAGAATCCGAAAAAAAAATGACGGAGAAAATCTAAATTCTCAAATCTTCGAAAATCCGATAAAAGTCATTTAAAAAAAAGAGACTAACATTCCCGATTCGTGAAAAGAGCAAATGTGAGTCGTGCAAGAATAACAAATCGAATCTATCGTCGCTAACCTGTTGAGCGTTTGCGGCGCTTTGTTGTTGCTGTTGCTGCTGTTGTTGTTGCTGCGCCTGCTGCGGCTGAACAACCGACGTCGGTTGTTGCAGCAACGGTTGTTGCTGCACTAGCTGCACTTGCTGCGCTTGGAGTTGTTGCTGCGTCTGAGGCTGTTGTTGTTGCTGTTGCATCTGCTGCGCCTGCTGAAGGCTCTGCGGTTGTTGTTGCTGCATCTGCATGGGCTGTTGTTGTTGCTGAAGCTGCATCGGTTGTTGCTGTTGCTGTTGTTGCATCGGCTGTCCTTGCATTTGTCCTTGCAGTTGCATCGACATATTCGAGGCTATTTGCTGCTGCTGCAGCTGCACCTGCTGCAACAACAGCTGCTGTTGTTGTTGCTGTTGTTGCTGTAGCAAATTGTCCGCGGCAGCGGCGGCCGCTGAATTTTGTTGCTGCTGCTGAGTTTCCGCGGCTTCTCTGTCGAGACGCTCCTTTTCCTCTCGAGCTTTTCGCTCCTCCCGCTCGCGAATCAAGCCCGCAATCTGCATTTTCAACATTTTCGCAACCGCTTTAGCGTCCTCTTCTAAAATTAACGAGGATTTGGCCATTTCTGAAGCTACTTCTTCGGCGTTGTCGCCCCGTATGTCGAAATCAAACTGAATCGCCTCGTTCTCTTTGTGCTTGTTCGTACGTTTTTTAGGATCGAGAACGCGCAATCGAAACTCTACGCGCGAGAGATCCGGATCGGCTACAGCCGTATCGCGCGATACCATTTCTAATTTTAGGCCCACGTCGTCCGCGAAAAACTCGTGGTTCAGCAGATCTTTGACCAATGGACGCTCGTCTTTGCGCAAACGGATGCACATCTCGATTATGTCCCGGACTTCGGGGTTCTCGACTTTGTCGTAACTCTGCGGCTTAACGCCCTGCGGAAGGACAATTTTTACGTACGTTAATTGTAAGCAGCGAATGGATGATTTTGTACATTAATTTTTCATCCTATGCGACAAATTTTCGATCAATTTTGAAGGGGATGCTGGTGTCGTTTATGCGATTCGTAATATACACTATTTATCGTAAATATGCTGCAAATATATTTTTTATTCTGCAGGGATTTAATAAAAACGTTCATGCTTAAGATATACGAGAAATGTTTAAAAAATTATATCACTGAACCTCTCAAAAATCAATATGGCTGCTCGAGATGTCGAAAGACACTTTTAGGTAAGATATAAACGTTTCTGGGGCTCATATGTGTCGAATCAGACCGCATGTCGAAGCCTGAAGGTTTATTGTACATTTCTGCAGAATTAAAAGTATTTTCGGAGCATATTTGCGATGAATAGTGTATACTACGAAATCGGCTATAAAAATTTATTCCAGCATCCCCTTAAGGGGATACATTTACTTAGAGACCCGAAAAACGGTCGAGATTTCTTTTTTACTGAGGAAAAAAATCATCTGGAAACATGAACAAGAAAATATGGCCAACGGCCGATGATGCAATTTTTCATCGTATTCAAATGTACAGAAAAAAAAAATTCGATCTTTATTCTTGAACAATTATGTAGAAATGACTACTACTTTCTTTCATGGACATTTTATCTTTGAGTTTTAATTCGTCGACATTTTGTAAAAAAAAATCGGCGTTTTTGTGAAATAGCGTTTAATTTACGAGAAACCAAGAATTATAGAAATTCAAATTCTCGTATGTATAAAAAATGTGAAGGGAGCTTTTTTATTTGTGCAATTGGCATGTGAATAGCTTTTTTTTCGTTGGGAAAGTGTTTACTTTGTCGCTATAAATTTTGGGGGAAGAAAAAAATGTTTGATTTCTTACCGAAACGACACGTTTGTAAATTTGAGCAGGTCCGGTGCATTCGGAATACGGATATTCGCTGGTGGCCATCTCGAGCATGCACATGCCGAAGGCATAAACGTCCACGGACTCGTCATAGTGCTCCTCGTACATTTCTGGTGCCATAAACTCCGGCGTGCCGATAACGCTCTTCGCAAAACTTCGATTCTTCAGCGTAGCGAGGCCAAGATCGCCGATCTTGACGCTACCCGTCGTACCGGTTATGAAGATGTTGTCGCACTTGAGGTCGCGATGGATTATCGGCGGTGAACGAGAATGAAGAAAGGAAAGTCCCTTAAGGATTTGACGACACCAGGATTTCACCACTTTTGGGTTGATCTTTTTGAACCGCCGAAGATACCTATTTTATTAAATAACATAACAAATTACTGATGTATTTCTATTGACGACGAACTAAAAAAATTATTTGTGCGAAAAAGCATCTTTATTGGTATTTTTTTTTTCAGATAAATCAGTAAAATTCCATTCAACGATACAAAATTTTGATTTATACTGGACTGAATGTCGCGGACGCCTCAGAAAAATGTTAAGAGTGTGTTCAATGATTTCAGGATAAAAAACATTGTTTATTAATTTTTTTTTAAAGTGAAAATCGTATGAAATTTTCTCTAAAATTGATTGGTTCTCATGGGATTTTGAGTATGATGGAATCTTTGGGTCTCAATTTGGATTCTCAATCTCAAGATTGAATATGGCAAATTTTAGGTGCAGGTCTTAATGAGGTTTAAATGTAAGATTTTAAAAAAATGAGCGCCATTGCTATAATGTTTTTTCTTAATTGAGTATTTTCGTTTCATAGAAATCATTCTCAACTTCTGTCATTTGTTGAATAAAATTATACTTAAACGATAAGAAAAACTTAACATTGATTTGGATATCGTGAAGCGTTTTAATAAAAACGATAACTAAGATTTTCCTTACGTTTTCAGAGTGCCGGAAGTCATGAGTTCTGTCACAAGGACGATGTATTTTCTTCGAGTGAGTGTAACTTCCCAGTAGTCGTAAAATCTGACGATATTCGGATGTTGAAGACCCTTAAGCATCTCAGCTTCCTCCCGAAACCTCAGTCGTTCAGTTTTGTTTAATTTTTTTTCCTGTGAATAACAAAAATTCACGTTTATGACATAATTTTTCGACAAAATAGCTTGCAAAATGCTGTCATTATTACATATTATACATTATATATACATTATTACAGCGTACGTAAACGAATTCCATCGCCATTTACATGTTTTCAAGAAATTCCTAATGGTTTTCTCAAATTTAAATAAAATATATTTAGATATTTAAAAATTTGCAGAATTTTGTTTACCAAGAAAAACCCAAAATAGAAATGACTACATTACAGATTTTTTAATTAACTAAGAACAATTAATGACAAAGTCAAAACAATTAACTTGGCAGGAAAATCTACAATTCATGAGAAAACAGAAAATGAAAGGCTGCATTTTCACGGAAAGAAAAAAAGGAATAGTCAACGACGATGATCTCATTTTTTACGAGCACGTTCTACGCCAAGGAATTTGATTGCAATTTTGGCGCCAACTAAATATGGATAAACGATTCATCAGACATTTTTTAATCCACTTGTCGCGACGTGATTAGCTTCGCAATTCCATCGAGTTTCGAACACTCTTACAGGGAATTATAAAATAAACCGTTCGATTGACGTTTGTGAATTAATCCGGAGAACTCGATACCGAGAGTACATATTATATTAACCGTTACTTTGTCTGCTGTACTTTCGGTATACAGTTCGTAAAATTTCGGGCAGTTTTTTTCCCAACTCGATTTTATTATTTAAAAAATCGTAACTTTTGCAAGATTTTTTTTTAACTGCTTTGAAATACTTATATAATAAACTCGAGTTTGCTACAATTGGAATATCGGTTCTGAGTAATAATGATTGCAAATAGTAACTAATAAATTAGTTTAAAAATCTTCATTCCAAAACCTTTTGGATAATAGTATTATTTAACAATATAATAAACAATATTTTTTTAAAACTTTCGTTTCATAAAATTACATTTTTAAATATCGTATTTTTAAAAATTACATTTAAAAAATTGTATTTTTTAGGGATATATTTTCAAAAAGCGTATTAAAGTAAAATAAAAAAATCGTATTGTCTACAGTTCAATTTTTCTTTTTCAAATCGTACGTTCCGAAGCTAGAATAAGGTGCGATTCTTACCTGCAATTCGCACCAGGCAACAGCAACGCCGGTTTGGGTGTCGAGTCCCCGATAGACGGTTTTGAAGCTGCCGCGTCCGATTTCCTCTTCAAATTTGAGAAACCTTCCGTCGGTGGAGATGCCGATGGCCTTTTCCTCATCATCGTCGTCCTCGACGGTCTGAACCTTGACCTTCATGAGAAGAGTCCTGACGTCTTCCATGGCCATTGTTTTCTGCGCGAGTTTCTCGTCGGCTTTGAAGTTTTCGTCGAGGAGCGGCCCGATGAAGCCCTCGACGGTTTCGTCGTGAGCGGCGGTTTCGTTGTTCCCGGTGGCGGCGCCGCCGCCGCTGACCGACGCTTCTTTCGACGTTTCCGCTTCTTCCTCGCCCGCTGTTTTGTTCCCTCGCGCTTCGTCCTTGCTCTTGGCCTCACTTTCCGAATCCCCGACTTTTCCCATTTTGCTGAGCGACTCCTGAAGAGCCTGAGCTGCAACAATGTCACTGATACTAGTGCCATTATCGTCCTCATCGTAAATAGTGACTCTCTCGTCGTTCCCGATGACTTTAGCCTCCTCGGCGTTATCCTGTATCGTGTCTTTCATTTCTCTTTCGGCAGCGCTTTCCTCGGATACTTTCGAAGTCACGAAACGCGAATTTTTCATTCTACCTTCGTTAGGATTGGATTTTTTCGCGTCAATCCCAGTGAAATCATCGCCGGGACTTTCCTTTGATTGTCTCGTATCGGCGCTTGATTCTCCGTGAGTTTCGCTCGATATTCTACGTTTCGGTATCTGCGAAGTCGAGGCCATTCGTTCGCCGGAAGGTTTACGATTTTCGCGGGATTCCGACGAGTCCTTTGACGTTTTTCTGCAACGATTCGATTCGTGATCGTTGCGATTTGTCGAGGGCGAGTGCTCGTGACGATTTTGCTGGTGTCTGTCGGCGCTGTCCATCGAACGCGAGTGTCCCGTTGACCTTCGCTTCGATTGACCGGGACTCTCGCCGTCGACGTTGCGCAACGATATTTTTCGCACCGGTGTGGCACTCGTCGGCACGAAATTTCCACCGGTCGACGATACTTTCGACGTTTCCGGCTCGCCACCGGAAGGAACGGCTTTGTCGACGTGCGAAGACGTCGGCATTGTTCCTGTGTTAGTACTTCCCGCGGGAGCTTCTCTGTCTTCGTGCAACTCGGAGGACGAGGATAACGTCTTCCGAGAAACATTTTGTTGGTGATCGTCGCACCGCCGCATCGACGACGACGATGACGAGGACGCGTCCGCGTCGGCTACGCCAGCGCCACGATCTACAGTCTTATCCTCATTGCTTATTTTCCTAGGTTTCGCTTTGCCGGTTGGCGTGGAAGGTGTCGAACTGATACCTATACAAAATTCATCGATCGTTCGGTTAATCGTTTTGCGAATTTTCGGAAAATTAAGGAGGCATCGTCGGTACATTCTGGTTAATTTTGTATCAAAATTATAAAAATTGTTTGTCTCTGAATTAAAGGGATTTTGCCTGATATTCAAAAAAATGTATAAAAAGAAACTCTGCGAAAAACAATTCAGATTACGTTCATAAACAATGGATTCCATGATTCATAGTTTTTTCGAAGTGAAATTTGCCATTTTAATTCGATCTTAACGAGCAAGCACTCATTTTATTTATCGATAGATACTTTATGATTCTACCGTTGAAGATTCGTCATAATATAGATCGTTCTCAAATAACCGCCATTTGTTGATAAAAAATCAATCAATTTTCCAAGTTTTGTCAATTTTTCTCTTAATTACGAAGCACAACGATATGAATTACACGGTGAATTGATGGAATATCTTTCAACAAACGAAATGAGCTACTGCTCGTCAAGATCGAATGATAATTACTAATTTGACTTCGAAAAACTGCGTAAAATATGACCTAGGTAATTAATGTAAACCACGTTACTTTTCTGTACATTTTGTTTCTGCATTCTCCAGGACTTTTTTATTCATATTTACTTTCGTTTTTAGTCTTTTGAATTTTAATGCCATCGAGAAAATTGTAATATTAATACCATCGGAAAAGTTGTAATATACCTGGTATCCTGGACATGGTTTCGACAACGGCGATCGCTTCCTCGGCATCGCTGCAGGTGGGATCGCTGCTCGAGCCTGGATCCAGGCACGAAGATATCAGCTGAAGACTCGAGCCGGTTGAAGAGCCATCCGCGAGAGCGGAAGAGTGTCTCTTCTTCGGAGAGGGCGACCCCGTCGCCACTCCGTTACTCGTTATCGACGCGGAATCCACGCTGTGATCGAGTCCGGCACTCGATCCGCGTGACAATTGTTGCTGCTTCTTGATGAGAGCAGTTGAGGAACGATTTGCGCCGGACGGTACCTGTTAAAAACTCATTATTAATTCACCGCTCCTCAATTTATTTCCCTTTTTATTAGCAATTATTTATTCAGTCGACAAAAATATTGTCAAACACAATCTTCCATTCCAGTTTTTTTCTACATTTAAATTCCAGACCTAAAAGTAATGAAAATATTATTGGTTGTGTGATAAAAATTAAATCAAATTAGGTAAATGTGAGTTTTTTAAAAATAATCACCTAAACGCAATGAGAAAATTTTTGGTAATCGAAATATGTGATTTTTAAATATCGAAGGTCTCGAATATTTTTTTAAAGGTCTCTATGATTATTTTTTCGAATTTTTGGATTTTGTGGAATAATTCTTTGGAAGAATTCTGGATTCTTCTCAAGAAATTCGTTGAAAATCATAGATTTGATTGATAATTTTTGTTTTACAGGCATGTTACATTTCTTCGATACTTTCATTTTTATTTTTCATACTTCATATTTTTCAAGTTAATTCTGGATGATTTGGAAATGCTAGAATTTGAACGATTTTTAGATGTTCTCGAAAATCGTAGATTTATAGAAAAGCTAAACTTTAATGATTTTCGTTGTTTCCTGATTTTGTGGAAATTCAAAATTGTTAAAAATATCACGATTTAGATAGAAGGTGCAGATTTTTCAGATGTACGAGATGTTTAAAGAAATTTTGTAGAAATTATAGGTTCATTTGAAATCTTCATAATTTTTAAGCCAAATTCCAAGCCTCTTTAATTTTCTTAGCCAACCAAAAAAGACATGTATACTTTTGACCAAAAAAATGATTCCCAAAAAAAAACCCCCCGTTTTTTTTAAATGAATAAAATAATGAATAAAAAAAATTAAAAAAATTCACATAGAGTCCTTTTTAGTAGTACTGTAATATGACTAATTATAGAATATCTGAGATGGTCGAGAAAAAGATAATGACTAGATTTACAGGCTGCTTCATGTGCTTCTTTAGTTATAACAAATAAATCATTTCTCTAAGTGTATTGGCAATGTTTTCCGGGTGTAATATACGGTTAAAAGCGTGCGCGTTAAAAGGAGAAAGAAGATATCGATCGAACCTTTCGATCAGCAGGCGCGTGAGCGCCGGAGGTCGGCTGCGAAATGATCGAGAGCTTCCGCTGACGTCGATGACCGTGGGTGTGATTGTTGTGTTGTTGTGTCCTCTGTGCGGTGGTGGTGGTGGTAGTGGTGGTGGTGACGAGGCCGGCGCAGGGTCCTCCGGCTTCCTGGGAGGCTAAGTGGCCCACTCCCAGACCGATACCGCCGCCTTGACTACCGCCGCCACCTCCACCGGCCACCAGCTTAGGACAAAGGCCGGACAGGCCAACACCACCGGTCCCCCCCGAACCACGTTGCCTGCTTGTCTCATACCTGCAAAAATCAAATAGCCACAATTTTTCATTATTTTATTGACAATTATTTCGATTTTAGACAAAATGTTTATGCTCTTAATCACACAGCACGGGCTAACATCGATATATTTGGCAAGGTGCTGCTGTACATTGCATCGTTGGAACGCAACGACTTACAAAAATTAATTTTAAAAAACCAGACATTAGCGCCCCGTTAGGAGCGCTACAATAATGCCATTTAATTAGAACCTTCTGTAATAATTTGGGGTCGACCAAATATTTTCTAAATTTATTTCGTTGCAACCCAACTATGCAAACTTCAGCATTATTTGGCAGAGAGATTGAGCAAAAGCGAATGAATACAGATTTGCAAGGAAATTGGTAACGATTTTCAAAGTGCTGCACTTGACACTAGTCAAATTGGTGTTACGTTCTGAAAAATGTGTTCGCAGTTTGTGTTTTCAACTTTGTTTTTTCGCTTTTTCTCTTTTTGAAAAATATTTTTCATCGCAACACCACCGGTCCCCTCCCTCCGAAACAAGTTGCCAGAATGACTCATACCTGCAAAACTCAAATAGCCACGATTTTCCAACATTTTATTGACAATTATCTCGATTTAAAAAAATTTTTTTTTTATACTCTCAATCAGAACAGCACCTGGTAAAATCGATATATTTGGCAAAGTGCCGCTGAACATTGCATCGTTGGAACGCAACGACTTACAAAAATTAATTTTAAAAAACCAGACATTAGCGCCCCGTTAGGAGCGCTACAATAATGCCATTTAATTAGAACCTTCTGTAATAATTTGGGGTCGACCAAATATTTTCTAAATTTATTTCGTTGCAACCCAACTATGCAAACTTCAGCATTATTTGGCAGAGAGATTGAGCGAAAGCGAATGAATACAGATTTGCAAGGAAATTGATAACGATTTTCAAAGTCCTGCACTGGACACTAGTCAAATTGGTGTTACGTTCTGAAAAATGTGTTCACAGTTTGTGTTTTCAACTTTGTTTTTTCTCTTTTTCTCTTTTTGAAAAATATTTTTCATCGCAACACCACCGGTCCCGTCCCCCCCGAACCACGTTGCCTGAATGACTCATATCTGCAAAACTCAAACAGCGACAATTTTCCAACATTTTATTGACAATTAACTTGATTTTATTTTTATTTTTTATACTCTCAATCACAACAGCGCAGGATAACATCGATATATTTAGCAAAGAGATTAAGCGAAAGCGAATGAATGTAGATTTGCGAGGATATTGGTAACAATTATCAAAGTGCTGTACTTCACACTAAGGAAATTGGTGATAAATTTTAAAAAAATGTGTTGACATTATTTATAGAATTACAGTTTTTTGCATCCAATTCGCAAAATTTTTGTGCTCTTATATTTGTAAACGATTCCGGCAATATTGACTTTTTATTGATTGATTTATCATCTATCATTAAGTGCTCTCCGAATATCATCCTTCTGCTATTGAAAAAAATAACAATTTCGGTTTTTCAAATGTACAAAAAAATAATAATATAATGAACGCTGTTTAAACTGTTCAAAAGATCTAGAAATTGCAGTACATTCGATATTTACATTTGGTACAGTTAATTATGGGAATTAAGATTTTTTACGCGATTTAAAAAAAAATGTCACGCTCCAAAATGATATCACAATTTTTTTATAACATCTTCAGCAAAATACACATATGCTCATTTTTTTGTTTGTCCGCCTGTCTGCCCGTATCTCATTTATTTTTCGGTAGCAATCAAAAGACGAGTAATCGCGGTGATTACCGAAGCGTTCATTCGAAACGAGACTCATCAAATCCAAATGAGATAAGGACACGAAAAGTAGCGGACAATGTATGAATATTTGTCAATTGGAATAGGATGCAATTGATTAAAGGATACAGCATTGACATATTTCGAGAAAATCGATTTAATAACAATGATTTTAATGTTTAGGATCTTTAAAAAAATTCTGTGAAATGTTATATTAATATTAGCGATATGAACAAAACTATAGCAATTACACGACTTGTTAAATATATATTCACTGTAAACACTTCAAACACTTATTTTTACAAACGAATTCAATAAAAAAAAAAATTCGCTGGCGTAAGTTGATTAATTTGAAACCTAACGTTTAGAAATTTGCAGCGAATGTTATTAAGAAAATTATCTTTAATTGAGCGTGAGGTTGTTTGCATTTGCGAAGTCAATTTTTCGATAATTTCGAGAGTTGCGATTTTAAAAAATGATAATTGCCAAAAATTCACGTGCTCAACTGAAACTCTTGTATAATTTATATTGACATCATTGAAAAAATTGCAGATAACGTTTAATGGGTGGTCGTCAACACGAGGTTTAAGGATGTATCACAGACATTCTCAAACAAAAATTTGATTAGATTAGGATTTGAGTACTTTGCGACAAGGAAAGAAGTTGAAGAAGATCAACGTCATTTCGGATACTAAGTTACTCTGTTTGTATAATAATGACGCTGAAAAAGTTATGAAAAATTGACATTGGAATACTCTCAGAAAAACTGGAAAAATATTTCGAATGCTTATGATTTTTTTTTATTTTCAAGTTTTTCTAGTGCAAATTTAGCGACATTATTATTGTAACTTTATATTAATGTTCTTATCAAAATCAATTGTGTTCTTTTTTCTACGGTTTATGCAAGGCACAAATATCTAAATTTGTCAAGTATTTTAATTAAAAGGAACCAAACAATATTTTGGTAACAACTGTATTTATAAAAACAAAAAATCACATTCAGATCCTTTACTTAATTCACCTAATTTAAAATCATTCATCGTGCAAATGAGAGAAATATAATACATTCCATCGTTAAACCAAAGACAAGAATATCATTAGCACCATTGAGGAAAAAAAAGTGGAAAATAACAGGAATTATTTTTTATATCTGAATCTAAATTAGGAAAAAATTAGGACAATTTTTAAGACTTCTTGCCACAAGTTTTCAGTGCTAATTATGTATCTGCTATAATTTAATGCACGTGTCAAAAATATATTTCCAAGCGCTATTGAATACACATACCTCAACGTAAAACAACCAAAATCATGAAATTTATTGATTTTCAGTTTTACGACCATTTAAGCAATATGTGAATTTGAATAATGCAACATGCACGCCGATTTCGGAAAAGTTTTTTTAGCTGATTTCGAATTTGCGAATAAACAAAAAATTAACTAATAAATGTAAGAAATGAAATGCACAAAAATTCGAGTGATTTAAAAAAAAATATAGGCACTTTACTTGGTCCTGATATATGAAATATTCTCTATCGATGGAGTCCTTTTTTTCCCCTTCTCTTTTTTTTTGTTTTTTAAGATTTTCGATAACAATATTTTTAAAAAATGCCTTTCCTTCAAATGCAAATATCTTGGAAATCGAGGACACTGAAAAAAAAAGTCATACCATAAAAGTTGTCGTTTTTTGTTAGCTTTCGAGCGGAATGTTTGAAATAATTGTCACATTCTGGTGAGTATGAATTCTTACAAAATAAAAAACAGAGGAATTTTTGAAAAATTCAAAATTAGATATTTTTTAAATCTGAAAAATCTACAGTGTTCCTGCGTTTTTGCTGAAATCGCAAAAAAATCGACAGATGGTATTCGAGTAATGTCGATAAAAATGTCCATCAATGTTTATAAAATGACAAGGAGCGAAATTTTAGATTTAGATTTTATTTACTTTGGGGAAGTATCGAATTTTTATTTTGCGTCTTGGCGAACTAATTTAATTGGCCTTGAAAACGAGGAGGAATGTGTCTGTTCTTAAAGAAATAAAATGAAGGTGTTTCGTGAGCTGGCGCCAGAAATTGTGTTGCGAATCATAGACGCAGACCGCGGAGTGAGACATGACGAACAAATAGCGACGACACACGGTTGAGACAACGAAATTGGCAGCTGCGTGTACAGAGTCAAGCGCGTGAACAAGAGGCGCCGATGAATGACGCCCGGAAATCGCGATAAACGTGGCGCTTAACGAAGCAGCACAGATGCGAACAAACTGAGGCGAAAGATCTGCGTTTTCAGCTCCAAATGCCAAAGTGCAACTTAAGTAAATTAAGAAACCCCAACTTAAGTTGTAAATGTCGAAATGACTATTGTTGTACTGAAAATTGCCGAGAATCAATGATTCAAAAAAAAAAAATTTATATAAATCTCGCGATCGTTTGAAAAATCGATGAATAAAAAATTGGATAAAGCCATGAAACAAAATTTGGTACAAAATATCACCACTGGAAGATAATACACTTTTTCCCTGCCGTAATTTTCGACATCGTGATAAAACGATATTTGTATAAATTTGCAATTGCAACGAAAATGGTAGACATGAAATCATTTTTTATAATTCACTTTTGGATAATTTAATGAATAAAAAAATTACGTGGACGATAAAAATGGGAAAAGAATCTTCACTTTGAGCGAAAAGTGCTGAATTTTCCAATCAATAAAATGCGATTGTCTTTTCATTTTTTAAAGTCGAAATTACTGACATTGAAAAGTGCATTGTAATGTTTTTTACTTTTTTTTAATTCTAAGGGACTTTGAAAAAATTACATGAATCGTTTTTCGAATGTGGAAAAGCAGAAGAAATTAAATAATTATTCTGTGTATGATTAGTAAGAGAGTAAAAAAATGTAATAATTATCCTACGTACGATTAGTAAAGGAGTTAAAAAATTAAATAATTATCCTACGTACGATTAGTAAAGGAGTTAAAAAATTAAATAATTATCCTACATATTATTAGTAAAGGAGTAAAAATAATTAAATAATTATCCTACGTACGATTAGTAAGGGAGTTAAAAAATTAAATAATTATCCTACGTACGATTAGTAAGGGAGTTAGAAAATTAAATAATCATCCTATTTATGGTTAGTAAGGGAGTTAAAAAAAATGTTAATGTTTGTTTCGGGGCAAAAGGGCAAGGCAATAAAATAGCAATGCAGTGTGAAACGAATGACAATGTAAGAAGCATGATTTTTCTGATACAGACATCATTATACCTGTCCTGTCTGCTGTGGCCAGATGGGAAGAGCCCGCGCACTGCGTTGCCTATAGCTGCTCTCTTTTTCGCCTCCTTTTCTCGTCCCCTGTGCCCACCGCTTGTGCTCACCTGGTGTTCGTGGCGTAAGCTCTTATCCGCCTGGAAAAACCAAACACATACATTTGCAAAACTAAATCTCCTTTCAATTTTATCTCAAAGCAATGAAAAGCTTGCGGTTTTTGTCATAAGATTTCGCTGTGCGACAGAGGCTCGATTATCCGAGCTAATTGAGACCGGAAAACAGTGCGGATTATGGAAAATCCGGATTACCCGAGCAGTAATATTCCCATAGGAATAAAAAGACTGAAAGAAGAGCTCGATATAATAGGATGAATGTTTTTCAGAGAGTCTGCAAAGTAAAACCTTGCAAATCGCTTTCTCATCGAGAAAACTTTGTTTTCGTGAGAAAAAATAAATAAAACATTCGCGGATTTTCATGTCAGATAATTGAGAAGGTCCTGAAGCATCAAAAAAAGTCGTTTAGAAAAAATCTCAGGACGAATGTATGCATTTGTGTGTGAGGCAGGCTTACAAAATTCAAACTGCTGTATCTCAAAAAAAGCTTCAACAATCGAGCTGAAATTTTGTACAATTTTAGAGTAACAACGTTCCTTCCTATACAAAATTTTACGAAAAAAATGTTTTTTTTTTAGATTGTATAAGATTTTTGATTTTTCCAAAAATGTGTTTGTGTTCTCTAGGTGCCGGAATTTTTTAGCTAATGAACTAAAAAGTTATTGACAAATAAAGCAATGAAAAATGACGGTCGGTATAAAATTTGAGCGAAATCCATAGTGATTCAGATTTTACATCATTTGAAATTTAAATTTAAATTTTTTACAGAGACAAATTAATATTCAACTGAAGTGGATATCCAAGGTGGTAAAAATCGGTAAAGAGGTTCGGATTTTATAGGATTTTGAATTGTCGAAAAATTTACGTTGTTGCTATAATTTAAATCAATTTCGAATAATTTAGCTCAAATTTTATACGCGGTGCTGGGTTCAAATTTGTTCTACGTACGGTTTGCCGATGAAAAAAGTTTTGGTAAAAAATTAACAAGAATCGTTCGAGCGGTGGAAATTTTATGACTCTTCGAATTTCCAGAAAACTTCTTCATAGCAGAAACTTTGTAAAGGGCAAAAAAAATGGCTCATTAATTTGTGCTTTGTTTTTGACCGACTTCGCAATCTTTTTAAGGAGGTTCGCCTATGCAACTGGTAAATAAAAAATGTAACTGAAAAAAAATGTGAATGCAACTATCACAAATTATATGCAATATTCGTACAAGAAATTGTGAATGCTACGTATACACTACATTCCTCATAAATGATTGGGTTATAGAGTATAAAAAACCATATTCACATATTTTAGATCCTCCACGACTCAAGTGTTGTTTCCGGATGTTTGCAAAACAAAATCACGAAGTAAACAAAAAATGTAATGCGAATAAACTTAAAATGATTAATAGATTGTTAATTTCCATTCGTTGAATCCTAAAATAATATGTTAACCTGGCTGATTGGATTATGGAATATTAAAAAAATATATCCACGAATTTTAGATGCTCAACGACTCAAAAATCGTTGGAGTTTCCAAACGAAAATCGCGGAGTAAAGAAAAAATTCAAAATAATTGCCAAAAACCTATAAAAACAATTTTCGACAATAGTAAAGCCTTAAAATGATTAATAAATTGTTAATTTTCATTCGTTCCCTCCTAAATTATAGTAAAACCCTTAAAATAAAACGTTAACCCGACTGACTGGGTTATAGAATATAAAAAAATATATTCACAACTTTTAGATGCTGAACGACTCAAAAGTCCAAAAAAAAAAAACAAAATAAAAAATAATTGCCGTTAACCAATGAAGGCAATTCTCAGACGATACTAAAGCCTTAAAATGATAAAGACAAATTGATAATTTCCATTCGATAAATCCCAATTCATAGTCAACCGAAGCCGATTCCAGTTTATCCGCGATTCTCGATATCAAACGAAACTTCGTAACGATAAAATCTTCCATATAGAAAGTAAATTCTAAATTATCAATTTATTTACATATCCCTCGAATATTCATCGAATGACCTGATAGTAATTTTCGAAAGCCCAAAGTAGTCACTACATATTTAAAAAATCGGTAAATGCTGTTTCCAAAACGAAATTTCATTTATCGCTGTGAAAGTGTGTCAAATTTTGATTCGACGTAACCAAATATCTCAGATTGAAGGATTGCGTGTATCCAAATAATCAAGTGTTCATTTGGATACTGAAAAAAAAAGAAAAAAAAAAAAAGAAAAATGTTGCAAGTCGACTAACGAGCGAATCTCCTTTAAGTAATGGAAATTACCTTCAAACTGAGAAATTTGATGCTCAAGCCGCTATTTTGACTGATGGGAACGGGGCTGAGATCGCAGCGCAATCTTCTGTGTGATTTTTCAACGACGACGGATTCCCGATTCTGCAGTTGATTGTGTTGATGATTTTGATTCTGGCGATGATTGTCGTCGTCGAAATCGTTGTGATTGCCGCCGATCGTAAGTGGACGATTGCTCGGGCTCAGCGTAATAACGTCGTCGCGATCGTTGTCGTGTTTGTTTCTCGCTCCGCTCACCGGACTCACTGCTTTGTTATTATCATTGCAGCATCTCGGCATTTCACACGCGTCCCCGACTTTCGACACGAGACTGTATTGGCCTCTCGTACTTTCTTCCGTGCCCTCGACTTTTTTTCCCGTCGATTATTATTCGATTTTCACCCTTAAAAAAAAACTTTCGTCAACTTTGCCCGACAAAATTGAGAAAATTTCCACCTTTATTTAAAAACGCCGTGATTTTTTTTTTGCCACGAGAAGTAATTTATTGTTTATTTTTATTCCTTTCTCTTTCTCTTTCTTTAGGATCGCTCGAACCAGGAACTTATTTTTTTATCTTTTTGCGACGGATAAAATTTAGCCACGCGATGGATTATTAATTTAGGATAAAACGCGTCCTCCTCTCGAGATCCAACAGACTCGACGAAATTTGCGTCTACCGCAGTACGGAGCTGCCCAGGTGCTTTCCTTTCTATACCCAAAATCCATGAGAGATACGCGCCCGACATTCGGCTTCTTCTAAATCATTTAACGCTCTTACGCTTCCGTTTTTTTTTTTGGTTCTTTCTCTTTTGTCCTTCAGAGTTTTGTCACTTTTATTTCGGCATTCTTGTTATTCCTGCATTTTTTCTTACTTCGTCTTGGTCCGTTCTTGGGTTGCCTTTCGCTTGGTCCTGATAGTTGACTCAATTGTGCAGACCTTTCGACGTCCCTTACGAATATAATCTGAAATATTAAGTTAACTTCACTTTCTTTTGAAGAATTTTTTTTTTTTTTCGTACCTAAGAAAAATGAAGCTTGGATAATAATATTTTTCGATTGATAGACCTTTTTTATTTGGGCGATGGACAATGTAAAATTTTTTTTAAATCAATTTTTTGGTAAACTGATTGATAATATTTTTACAAATTTTGTTTTAAATAATATTTGAGCCCAAAATAATGTAAACTTTATTAATACATTTTCGAGTGTTAAAAAATGTAAAAATAAAATAAAAACGCACGTTTCAAAATTTATTTTCTCTTTTTCATGAGTGTTTTGATTTGGCATTAAAAAATCAGCTTGATTAGTGTATTTTAACCATCGAAAAAAAAAACATTGCTAAAATCAGCTCTTTTTCAGCTCGTTACATTGCAACGATCCCTTAAACAAGTGGAATAAATTAAAATGTACCACGAATGTGAAACGCTGTTTAGTCCACAATATAGGCTTCAAAATCCCTTAAAATTTGATAAACGATGATGCATTTTTCTAGGAATCCATGGGTTAAATTAGTTATCACTCCACTAGAAGAGTCAGATTTGAAATTGATCGATCATCGATAGCAATTCGCGATTAGCGAAAAAAAAATGTTTCGAGAAATCGATGAGTCGACGAGACAACATATCAAACCGGAAGAGCATGCGATGATACGCGCAATCTTTTCCTCACCTTCCTCTGTTCTTTATCCCCAAATTCCCAGCTTCTTTTCTTATCGATTCCTTACTTCCTCTTCTTCGACTTCTCCCGATTATTGGACGAAGTCGTTTCTGGTGCTGGGACACCGAAGAACCGGTTAGAAGAAGTGCGGAGTGATCAGACAACACTCCGCCTTTCGTGGTTTATAATATTGGGTCTCGCAAGCCTCGTTCATCTTCGCAGGACCCTTTCTCCGACGATCTGAATGAATAAACAAAATAAAAAATCGAATTAGTAATTATCATCGAATGACAAAAAAAATTAGAAGGCTTAATGGGATTTTTTTCATGACGAAAACAATTATTAGGGAATTGTTTTCTAACAATTATAGATATTTCGGTTTCATAAATTGGCTATTGATTTTTTTTCTTCACATATTTGTGATTGAAAATCAATATCCTCGATTTTTCTAATACAGCAAAGATGCCACATTTGCAATTAAAGGACTCGATATTCGAAGTGTTTGCATTACTTCGTATTACTTGAATATTTAAATCATTCGAATTTTAGGATATTCCGATCATTGAATTATTCGTGAGTTCGAATAATTTTCATATTTTAATATACAAATTTATTGTGATATATCATTTTTCGGATATTCGAATCCCTCGCATCGTTGTTCATTACTCAAATATTTAAATAATTCGAATCTTTAAATATTCAAATAAATGAATTATTCGTAAATTCGAATAATTTTATATATTTCAATACACAAATTCTTTGTTATATATTATTTTTCGAATATCCGAATTCCTCGCATTGTTGTTCATTACTCAAATATTTTAATGATTGGAATCTTTAAATATTTAATTAATTGAATTATTCGTAAATTCGAATAATTTTTTATATTTTAATATATAAATTTATCGCAATATACGATTTTTCGAATATTCGAATTCCTCGCATTGTTATTTATTATTCAACTATTCAAATCATCCGAATCTTTAAATATTTGAATAAATGAATTATTCGTAAATTCGAATAATTTTCTTATTTTTCTATAAACATTTTTTGTGATACATAATTTGTCGAAAATTCGTATTTAAAAATCATTTTTCAAGCACGTTGTTAGACGATAATAATAGAATGGCGTGAAAAAAATAATTTTTGCACTTAAATATTCTCCGTACGAATAGTCGAGCTAGCGATGAGCGCTACCCTCTCGCGGAAAAACATGTCATCGCATAGATACACAACAGAAGGATTAACAAATTCAAGTGGGAGGCTTAAAAGGATTAAACAGAAGACTTATTGTGCCAGATAGACGCGAAATCCAGCACTGACTTTCAGGATCTACAATAAAAATTTGTCGTGGCAATAATTATTTCAAACTATTTTCTATTTTGTTCACATAAATAAAAACAAAAATCCAGAGACATTAATTATTATCAGGCTGACACAATTTTGCCCTTTATTTTTCAAGTTCCTAGTCTTACCCTAAAATATTGTTTTTTGTTCCACAATAAATTTTTTGTAAGGATTTTGCGTTCGAAAAAATATTTAAGGTCCTACATTTACCTAGAGGTCCTACATTACCAAACTAAAACAATTTTTCTATAATTGATTCGTGAAAGAAAAATATTTATTATTAGTCAAGTTCTAAAATATTTCAAAAGAAATTCATTTTTTGTCCTCTTTATCAATATTTCAAAAAATTAGAATAATAATTTTATTACAAAATATTCAATTATATTAATTAATATTAAAATTTGCGATAATATTGAAATATTCTGTGTTATGTGTTTCCTTTGAAAATTTTGAATGTAATTATGCATAAGTTGCCCAAATTAATTGAATTTACAATTGTGATTGCAAAATGAATGTACTTATACATTTAAATTCGAAAAAAAAAAAATGACAATTAATGAGGCTAAAAATATAGAAGAACAAAAAATCTAAAGTATGTAAATTGGAAAAATTAGTTGACCCAGCTACAGAAATGAAATTCGATTTGTCCATTTGCATTTTATTCCAAACTCTTTCTATTTTAAATTTCAAGCCTACGAATATTAAGAAAAATGAATTTTTGGGGTGCATAAATTTTCTCAAAGCCAAAGAGATCGGTAAGCACGTGGTCGACATCACGTACGCATTGTGTACATTGTACACTCGTAGTTGGTTAGCCGGAAGGCCCTGAAAGGGCGCGCCTCGAGGGTAAAACCCAAAATGAAGAAAATGCGCTTAAGAAAGGAGGAGGAGAAGCAACGATCGGACGGTAAACGACAGGTGTTCGTTGAGTGACGGGCTGCAGATCGGTAAGGTCAAGACATGGTCTATACCCTATTTCGAGGGAAAACCGTGTATTCCGTCCTTTTCGCGCTCCCGAGGGTTGCCGATCTTTCGACCTGGCTGTGTATCCTCGAAACTTTATGACGCAGCACGAGAGTTGCTGAAGAGGAGCTACGGCGTTGCCGTCGAGTGTGCGTAAAATACGAGGAAGCGACCAGACCCGAGAAGAGGGAGGAAAAATGAAAAGAAAGGAAAAAGGGGGACGACCTTTCACGACTTTCCTTGAGCCGCGCTTACAAATTTCGGAGTAACCATTTCATTTTCGCAAACCGATTTCCTAACGCAAAATTCTGCGAATCTTTCAATGGTAGGTATAATTTAGCTTCCTTGAAGAAGAAATTTTCTTTCGTGAAAGAAAAATAGAGACTTTTGTGTCAGGGCATTAACTATGGTCGTGAACGTCGAGAAAAGAGGTTTAGAAAAATTTATGAGACGTCTTAGGTACTCGGAAACCTGGGACATTTGGCCCATCTTGTTATTCTTGTATAGAATTGGCAAATGGTCACAAAATTTTGCTAACTACTTGATGGGTTTTACCCATTATTCAACACCGAATCAATTTTTAAGATGCTACGTTAACAATTTTTTTTTGCATAGTTTGTTTCAAGTATTTTATCATGTATACATTTTTTTAAAAATAATTGGTGCATTTGGCTTATTTTATTATACGTGTATATAATTGGCAAATGGTTACAAAATTTTGCTAATTACTTGATGGGTTTTACCCATTATTCAACACCGAATCAATTTTTAAGATGCTACGTTAACAATTTTTTTTTGCATAGTTTGTTTCAAGTATTTTATCATGTATACATTTTTTTAAAAATAATTGGTACATTTGGCTTATTTTGTTATTCGTGTATATAAATGGCAAATGGTTTCAAAATTTTTCCAATTACTTGATGGGTTTTACCCATTATCCAACACCGAATCAATTTTTAAGATGCTACGTTAACAATTTTTTTTTGCATAGTTTGTTTCAAGTATTTTATCATGTATACATTTTTTTAAAAATAATTGGTACATTTGGCTTATTTTATTATACGTGTATATAATTGGCAAATGGTTACAAAATTTTGCTAATTACTTGATGGGTTTTACCCATTATCCAACACCGAATCAATTTTTAAGATGCTACGTTAACCATTTTTTTTGCATAGTTTGTTTCAAGTATTTTATCATGTATACATTTTTTTAAAAATAATTGGTACATTTGGCTTATTTTGTTATTCGTGTATATAAATGGCAAATGGTTTCAAAATTTTTCCAATTACTTGATGGGTTTTACCCATTATCCAACACCGAATCAATTTTTAAGATGCTACGTTAACCATTTTTTTTTTGCATAGTTTATTTCAAGTATTTTTTATCATGTATACATTTTTTTTTAAATTAATGTAATTGATGAATACTTAAGATTCTGTCGTTTTGATTGTAAACCAGTAAAATTTATACACCAGAACTCTTGAAATTTGTGATTGTCCAAAGCACATAAAAATTAGATGTCTGAAAATAAGTGCAAGGTGCAAAAGAGCGTCCGGAAACTGGTACAATTGGCATTATTTTGTTATTCACTTATGTAATTGGCAAATGATTAAACATTTTACCAATAAATCGATAGGTTTTAGAAACTAGAAGCTCTAAGCTCGATATTAGCTTCACTCGTCCAATAAAAAAAATGTTTCTTCGACCCTTTAATAAATTCTTGAATCCGGGGATGGATTCCTACAAAATATTACACCCATTTAAATATTCGTATATTTCCAGATGCTTGTATATTCGAATTATTGGAATTACCTAAACATTCCAACTATAATATTTCAATTGTTTAAATGGGCTTGATCAAAGTGCGAAACAAATTTTACGACGTTGCTGCTGTGAATTATTGTTAATGTGCTTTTTTATTTAGAAGCGTCAGAGTTGTAATGGCCCGCGGGTCATAACCCATCATGAAAATTACAGAAATTGCACCGACGACCTAATATTCCATGCGAAATGGTCATTGTGCATTGTGATGCACAGTCCCAAAAGCATTTGCACCTTGATTTACGACTTTATTGTGCTGAGCTTTGAACAGAAATTTGCAAACCGATTTTTCACGAAACGCAAACTTTACTTAAGTCCTTTTGGACTTGATTTACGACTTTATTGTGCTGAGCTTTGAACAGAAATTTGCAAACCGATTTTTCACTAAACGCAAACGTTACTAAAGTCCTTTTGGACTTCAGTTAAAATACAATAAGGAAATACAATACTCGTAATACAATGAGTATTGTATTTTAACAATTTTGTATTTATGCTGTATTGCATTTTAACAATTTTGTATTTATGCTGTATTGTATTTTAACAATTTTGTATTTATGTTGTATTGTATTTTAACAATTTTGTATTTATGCTGTATTGTATTTTAACAATTTTGTATTTATGTTCTATTGTATATTCTGATCGGTCCTTCCCAATTTCCTGAACCAATCGATGAGCAGAATTTCTGAATGGTTCTGCGATGAATATTCGCAAGCTAAATCGAGAAATCCGGTGATAAGAAATTCTTAGACTGTATATTTTCCCGCAATGATATTTTTAATCCACGAAAAAAATGTAACAAGTGCGAATTCTGCAATATTCATTTTGGGTTACGATCTGCTTGTCGTATTTCGCAAAACTTACTCTGTGCAATTAAATTACTACAAATTGGAACTCGATTCAAATGAATGACGAAGCTCTGTATTTCATTGCATGAATAAAAAAAAGTAAAAAAATCTTTCCTTCAACCGCGACCGTACGTAACGATGAATAAAATTGATCTCATTAAGGCGTAATGCATAATTGATTTTACCGAACGAAACTCTTACGATATGAAATTAGATAATGGATTGACTAGTGTATAACTCGTTAAAGCTTTCTTAAATAAAAATCACGTCGCTGAATTTTTTATTAACCTGATATTCTCAAATTGTTCAAAAATTTTTAATACAATAATCGATATTATCGTTTAAGTATTCAAATTTTTGAGTAATAGAACAAATTAAATTTTACAAAAATGCATTACTTCAGCTTTTCAATATTCAGATTCGAAATCCTATCGATCACGCATAAGAACCAGTTATTCAATGCGATTTTACGCAACAATCGTTCATTCGACTTCTCATTTCTGTTTCCTTATCGTGAATAATAATAAAAAATTGAAAAAAATCACAAATACCATAACGCACACTACTTAAATTCCGAGCTCTGCAACATTGCTCATAGTATGACTAATATCAGGTTAATCATTGCCCCGGTATTTATTGGTACATGTATATAATCAGTAGGAGCAAGTTTAATCAGCTTTCGAGAAAATAAGCCCTCAAAGCTCTTCGGGGAAGGAGAGGATAGTGATTGAGGCTCTTGAATCGCAAATGGGTGGATGAGTAATCGCGTAGGTGTCGGTGAGACTTGTCACAGCGGTTACAACTGCACACCCTGAGAAATGATTTATTAGGTCCAACTAAAACAACATTTTATTTGAATTAAAAAAAAATTTTCATTGGAGATCAAAAATATTCATCAGATTTTAGCTATAATCGTTACTAATTACGTCTTAAATGATTCGATTAATTTAAAGGAAGCTCGACCTATTACAACTAAAATCATTTAGATGATCATTAAAGATCATTACAGATCGTTAAAGATCATTAAATGATTTTAGTTGTAATAATTCAATATTCGAGTTAAATATTGTTGCGAATCAAAGTTTCAGATACTTGAGTCAAAAATACCTCTTGAATTTTATTTTATTGTTGTGTCTTGCCTAAACGGCAACCACAATTTTTATTAGATTTTTGGTTCAAACTATTTATATACTTATGATTATTTATAACGAAAATACTGAGGACCACTTTTTTTTTTATCTGCAAAGATTCTCATAAATCCGGTTTTAGATATCAATATTTTTATGCTCAGGCCCAAAATGGACCGAAACTCGCTTCTACTTTTTTACCAATTTTTCTGTCAAACCAGAAATTGAAAATAAATTTTAATTAAATAATAATGCCTAGAAGAACCCTTTGACCGCAGGCTATTGTTTGAAAATTTGTATGTGGCTTAGATGCCAGAGAATTTTTTCAGATTTTTTCAGGGCGACTTTTATTTATTTATATATATATTTCTAATTTTCCAATTTTAAACTTATGATTATTTATAACAAATATATTGAAGGCAGTATTTAAAAGGCCCAATTAAAAATTTTTTAAATACTCATTTCAAATAAATTACTAATAGGCTGCCCAACGAATAAGAAAATTTATTTATTTCAACTAAATTTTATAGAAAACCTAATAAATCTTTTCTACGACTCCAAAGAGAGAAAAGAGATTGATTGATTGATTTATTTATGACCTAGAACACTTTGGGACAAAAGAGAGGGAGAGAAATTTTTTTTTAAATTCTAAAGGAGATGTTAGGTTGGGTTAGGTTAGGCATGGGCAAGAGATACATAAGTACCAGGGACAGCGTACGTATGGTAGGAAGGGCCGACGTGCCGAGTGCGCAGCGGCAAGTGGCGAGACTAGACACGGCGTACGCGCCTCTGTCGCGACACTACGCACACGTGCAACGTACGTACACGTATGTTCCCTCGTATCCGCGATGGAACCCGACTGAGACAGACCTATTCTCTGGTAACACCGTAACACCGATTACCAACGAACTGGACACGTACGATAAAGTACTATATTTCCAATACTCACACTCACACACACACACGCACACCCACACACACGACGTGCCCTTAGAATTGGACGATTATTGCACTTATCTTTTGTGCGTATTGATTGCACCGTTTTAATCCGAACTAAACAGAGACTGAACACAACAACGATTGTGGGGATAAGCGGAAAACAATGAGAAACTCATTTTCATTTGAAAATTTGAAACATAGTGGAATGCACTTTGAGAGATGGGCGCGATGGATTTATTTAAATTAAATATGAGATCTATTTGAAATTAATGAAGTTTCATTTGTTTTATAACAAAAACTTTTTTTTTCTAATGAAAGTTATTTTATTTTTCACACACACAAAATTTTCAATTTTTCAAACTTTTCCACAAATTTGAAACATAGTGGAATGCACTTTGAGAGATGGGCGCGATGGATTTATTCAAATTAAATATGAGATCTATTTGAAATTAATGAAGTTTCATTTGTTTTATAACAAAAACTTTTTTTTTTCTAATGAAAGTTATTTTATTTTTCACACACACAAAATTTTCAATATTTCAAATTTTCCACAAATTTGAAACATAGTGGAATGCACTTTGAGAGATGGGCGCGATGGATTTATTTAAATGAAACATGAGATCTATTTGAAATTAATGAAGTTACATTTGTTTTCTAACAAAAACTTTTTTCACAGACGTACACACACAACGTGTCCTTAGAATTGGACGATTATTACACTTATCTCTTGTGTGCATTGACTACGCAGTTTTAATTTCAATAGAATGGAGCCTGAATACAGCAACGATTGTGGGGATGTAGAGAAAACAATGAAGAACTCATTTTTACTTGAAATTTTGAAACATAGTGGAATGCACTTTGAGAGATGGGCGCAATGAAATTATTTCAATCAAATATGAAATTAATGAACTTTCATTTGTTTTGTAACAAAACTTTTTTTCCCCAAATAAAAGTTATTTTATTTTTCACACACACACACACACACACACACGTCGATGCCCTTAGAAAATCTATCGACATCATTAATTTTGCATAATAATAAATCCCAAATTTCTCCAACAAATCGCCGGTAAAAAATGTTGTAAATCTACAACAACAACTGCTTAAATCTGCAGTCAGGTACATTAATTTCGCAAAAGAATTGAAAATTTACAATACTGGATACTTGAAAATTTGTAAATTTGCATTAAAATTTGAGTCTTTGTTTTACAACTCGTCAAGCCAATGAAAATGTAGCTGCTTGAGCTTAAGGTACGCTCAGTCAACTTGGTCATTGGATAACTGGGAATGAAATGAAAATGACTAATGCAAAGAGAGGCGCAACGATGATGAAGAATGTACAGTGGGAGGTCGGGAAGAGCGACCTTGTCGCAAAACACGACTTCTTGACCCAAGTATCTCGAAATGTTAATGGAGTAATCAAGTAATCGGGCGGGAAACGCGTTTACAGTGACTACTGCGTATCGGAAAGATGATATCGCAACATACGCCAGGTCTGGTGAACACATTCTTACGGAAATTCCATACGTGAGGCCATCGGCAAGATCATTAGAAGAGTATTATCTGTTGGATGACGGAGATGGGAGAGAATACTGGTGGGATTGATGGAAAAGAGAAAAAGCGAGGTGCCATGTCACCACTCGCGTCACCTCCCGCACGTGTCTGCTTTTCAATATCACGACAACTATACGGGGGAAGTATCGCCATGGCGGAAATATCGCCAGTTTATGTTTCGTCAGGCGTTTAAGTGTCGTTAAAAATATATATACATTTTTTAATGTCGATACTGGACTCAACATTTTCTTACTTGGTTTTCTGAAGGACTTTTAATCCGGAATAGCGAATAAATTGAATTAAAAGAGTTTAGCTTAATTAAGGAAGCCTAATCGCTTGACAAAAGTCGAAAAGAAGCTGCAAAGTAGAATTTTACAACTAGATTTTTCCTTTTGATGACTAAAAACGTGAAATATAGCCAGTTTATGTTTCGTCAGGCGTTCAAGTGTCGTTAAAAATATATATATATTTTTTTTAATGTCGATACTGGACTCAACATTTTCTTACTTGATTTTCCGAAGGACTTTTAATCCGGAATAGCAAATAAATTGAATTAAAAGAGTTTAGTTTAATTAAGGAAGCCTAATCGCTTGACAAAAGTCGAAAAGAAGCTGCGAAATTGAATTTTTGAACTAGATTTTTCCTTTTGGGGACCAAAAACGTGAATTGGAGTTAAGTTTAATTGTTCATAGTTAGATATTAACAGAAAGAAAGTATCCATGGCGGAAATATAGCCAGTTTATTTTTCGTGAGGCGTTTAAGTGTCGTTAAAAATATATATATTTTTTTTTAATGTCGATACTGGACTCAATATTTTCTTACTTGGTTTTCCGAACGACTTTTAATCTGGAATAGCAAATAAATTGAATGAAAAGAGTTTAGCTTAATTAAGGAAGCCTAATCGCTTGACAAAAGTCGAAAAGAAGCTGCGAAATTGAATTTTTGAACTAGGTTTTTCCTTTTGGGGACCAAAAACGTGAATTGGAGTTAAGTTTAATTTTTGATAGTTAGATATTAAGAGAAAGAAAGTATCCATGGCGGAAATATCGCCAGTTTATGTTTCGTGAGGCGTGTAAAGCGTGTAAAAACGCAATGTGTCGTTAAAAAAAATTATACATTTTTTAATGTCGATACTGGACTGAATATTTTCTTATTTGATTTTCCGAAGGACTTTTAATCCGGAATAGCAAATAAATTGAATTAAAAGAGTTTAGCTTAATTAAGGAAGCCTAATGCTTGACAAAAGTCGAAAAGAAGCTGCGAAATTGAATTTTTGAACTAGATTTTTCCTTTTGGGGACCAAAAACGTGAATTGGAGTTAAGTTTAATTGTTCATAGTTAGATATTAACAGAAAGAAAGTATCCATGGCGGAAATATAGCCAGTTTATTTTTCGTGAGGCGTTTAAGTGTCGTTAAAAAAATATATATTTTTTTTAATGTCGATACTGGACTGAATATTTTCTTATTTGATTTTCCGAAGGACTTTTAATCCGGAATAGCAAATAAATTGAATTAAAAGAGTTTAGTTTAATTAAGGAAGCCTAATTGCTTGACAAAAGTCGAAAAGAAGCTGCGAAATTGAATTTTTGAACTAGATTTTTCCTTTTGGGGACCAAAAACGTGAATTGGAGTTAAGTCTAATTGTTCATAGTTAGATATTAACAGAAAGAAAGTATCCATGGCGGAAATATGGCCAGTTTATTTTTCGTGAGGCGTTTAAGTGTCGTTAAAAAAATATATATATTTTTTAATGTCGATACTGGACTCAACATTTTCTTACTTGGTTTTCCGAAGGACTTTTAATCTGGAATAGCAAATAAATTGAATAAAAAGAGTTTAGTTTAATTAAGGAAGCCTAGTCGCTTGACAAAAGTCGAAAAGAAGCTGTAAAGTAGAATTTTACAACTAGATTTTTCCTTTTGGGGACCAAAAACGTGAATTGGAGTTAAGTTTAATTGTTCATAGTTAGATATTAACAGAAAGAAAGTATCCATGGCGGAAATATAGCCAGTTTATTTTTCGTGAGGCGTTTAAGTGTCGTTAAAAAAATATATATTTTTTTTAATGTCGATACTGGACTGAATATTTTCTTATTTGATTTTCCGAAGGACTTTTAATCCGGAATAGCAAATAAATTGAATTAAAAGAGTTTAGTTTAATTAAGGAAGCCTAATTGCTTGACAAAAGTCGAAAAGAAGCTGCGAAATTGAATTTTTGAACTAGATTTTTCCTTTTGGGGACCAAAAACGTGAATTGGAGTTAAGTCTAATTGTTCATAGTTAGATATTAACAGAAAGAAAGTATCCATGGCGGAAATATGGCCAGTTTATTTTTCGTGAGGCGTTTAAGTGTCGTTAAAAAAATATATATATTTTTTAATGTCGATACTGGACTCAACATTTTCTTACTTGGTTTTCCGAAGGACTTTTAATCTGGAATAGCAAATAAATTGAATAAAAAGAGTTTAGTTTAATTAAGGAAGCCTAGTCGCTTGACAAAAGTCGAAAAGAAGCTGCAAAGTAGAATTTTACAACTAGATTTTTCCTTTTGGGGACCAAAAACGTGAATTGGAGTTAAGTTTAATTGTTCATAGTTAGATATTAACAGAAAGAAAGTATCCATGGCGGAAATATAGCCAGTTTATTTTTCGTGAGGCGTTTAAGTGTCGTTAAAAAATATATATATATTTTTTAATGTCGATACTGGACTCAACATTTTCTTACTTGGTTTTCCGAAGGACTTTTAATCCGGAATAGCAAATAAATTGAATTAAAAGAGTTTTACTTAATTAAGGAAGCCTAGTCGCTTGACAAAAGTCGAAAAGAAGCTGCGAAGTAGAATTTTACAACTAGATTCTTGATTCAACATTTTCATACTAGGTTTTCTGAAGGACTTCCAATCCGGAATGAATGAAAGGAGTTTTTCTTAATTAAGAAAACCCCATAGCCTGACAAAAGTCGAAAAGAAGCTGCAAAGTCGAATTTTCGTTGATTAAAATGCATTACGCATACAAATTAAGTCGATCGAACTAGATTTTTCCTTTTGATGAGCAAAAACGTGAATTGGAGTCAATTTTAATTGTTGATAGTTAGATATTAACAGAAAGAAAGTATCCATGGCGGAAATATGGCCAGTTTATGTTTCGTGAGGCGTTTAAGTGTCGTTAAAAAAATATATATATTTTTTTAAATGTCGATACTGGACTGAAAATTTTCTTATTTGATTTTCCGACGGACTTTTAATCCGGAATAGCAAATAAATTGAATGAAAAGAGTTTTACTTAATTAAGGAAACCCCGTCGCCTGACAAAAGTCGAAAAGAAGCTGCAGAGTGAAACTTTGCAAATTGCTTCCTCATTATTTTTTGGCTTTTAACAAATGTACCTTCATTAGGAAGTACGTTCATCGGTTTCGGAGGAACCTTTGTAAATATATAATAATTATTCTTTGTAAATAAAAATTATTATTATTCGTGTCAATGGGCTGCCAAATTGAATCGTTCCTGCACTTTTTGGCACTGTTTGCTAGCTACTGATTTTTTCTAAAGTATATCTAGGCCTTGCGTGTCATTCGTTTTGCGATTTCATCTCAGTTAATACACAATTGCTTGGCAACTAATGAATATAGCATTCGGAGACAACGACCTTTTCGATACCTTTCGAGTGAGTCATTGTGCACATGCCATAACGTCGCCAGTTTTATACGAGAAACAATGTGCACTTCTTACGCTACAGCGTAAAAACGTGTTCGGGTCGATTTGACGGACCGAATAAGTGACGTAACACTTGTTCCTTTGCTACGTGATTTACCTATAGCTACTGATATATATATATCAATATGGATATATTTAAAAAAGTCTCGAATTTGGAGTATGTTTGCTGCGATAATCGATAATCGATAGTCGATCTTTGATTTTCGAGCTTTGAAGATGGACGATATAAAAAAAATGATAAAGTAGTCGATTATTATTGGAATCGATGTTCCCTAATCGATTTATTGATTAAAAAATTGAAAATAATCGACGCATCGAGTGATCGCAACAAATGCAAAACGCCATGATTTTTATATAAATTAACGGCAAGAATGAAATAAAATTGATAAACGCTGCACTTTGAGACATTCGTTCATCAAATAAAATGCATTACGCATACAAATTTAATCTATTGAACTAGACTGTTTTTTCTTTGGACGAACAAAACCGTGTATTAGAGTGTTAAATTTAGTTTGTCATTATCAGATGCTATCATAGAACTGTTGATTTAAATAACTGAATCTGTTACAGAGAAATAATATCAAATCAATATTTACTTAATTTTTTACTTAATATCACTAAATCTTATTTTCTGGCCAATCAGAATCCACAAATTATTCCAGGTAAGGCAAATTTTCGTCGACTTAACTTATTAAAACCTCAAGTAGATGATTTCATTAAATCTTCTTTTCTGGCCAATCAGAATCCACGAATTGTTCCAGAGAAGGCAAATCTTCATTCATTCACTGGAGTAGATGATTTTACTTGATACCGCTAAATCTTTTTTTTTCTGGCCAATCAGATTCCACAAATTATTCCAGGTAAGGCAAATTTTCGTCGACTAAACTTATTAAAACCTCAAGTAGATGATTTAATTAAATCTTCTTTTCTGGCCAATCAGAATCCACGAATTGTTCCAGAGAAGGCAAATCTTCATTCATTCACTGGAGTAGATGATTTTACTTGATATCGCTAAATCTTTTTTTTTTCTGGGCAATAGGAAATCACGAATTTTTGTGCTTGAGAAAATGATGCACGAGCACGAATTCTCGAATCTCACCTCAAGTAGATGATTTTACTTAATACCATTAAATCCTTTTTTCTGGCCAATCAGAATCCACGAATTGTTCCAGAGAAGGCAAATCTTCATTCATTCACTGGAGTAGATGATTTTACTTGATATCGCTAAATCTTTTTTTTTCTGGGCAATAGGAAATCACGAATTGTTCCAGAGAAGGCAAATCTTCATTCATTCACTGGAGTAGATGATTTTACTTGATATCGCTAAATCTTTTTTTTTTTCTGGGCAATAGGAAATCACGAATTTTTGTGCTTGAGAAAATGATGCACGCGCACGAACTCTCGAATGTTGAAGAGCCAAAACACGTCGCATCAGCTCGCGTTCTAGTCACTTGAGGCACACTCAACGACCAACGTGCTGTCTCCTTCACACACACAGACGGATGAGAGGAAACTCACACTGGTGAGTGTTGGAAACGCATGCACGCACGCCTGGATCAAGTATGACAGTGAGATTGTACGTTTGAGGTGCAATTTAAAATAATGCAACGAGAGGAAAATAGCGCCTGATAATTAGGCGCGATTATGCGCAAATCCTATTTTTAGAAATAACCACCGGTTTAGTGGACTTTTCAATTGAGATTATCTCGAGTTATACGTGCCAATCAGCGAATAGATACACAACTGAAATAACGGTAAGCACACGCGAGATTCTCCTATTTATTGGAAAACTCACACACACACGGCAAATACACAAATTTGTTGTGACTCAGAGACTATAGCGAGAAATGCGCATTTTATCGTCGCTGAGCTTGGAAAACAACTCACAGTCGGTTTCCAATATTGATTAAAAGAAAATTCACCACGTACTTCTAATTGCAAAACTTTTCGTATCGTGAATAGCCTTTTAAAGAAGATTGTGAATGCACTGTGACGAGTGATATGAAATTTACGAAACTGGTGTACGAAACAATGATTTACTGTTAAAAAAAGACTGCAAGTTTTTATTCATAAATTCGTCAGTTAAATTTGATGTGCAATTGTGATATAAAATTTAATTCACAATGAAATTTGAGGAAATTTGCGGAAATTAGAAAAAAGGATTTTTACTGGAAAATTTAAGCAAATTTTTTAAATTACAGTAAGAAAAATAAAATTGACTTGTATAATAAATTAAGTGTACCAGTTTATGAATAAAAACTTTCAGTACATGAACATTAAATTTCAAATAGACTTTTTTTCTCAGTCTTCGTATAAAATTCGCCCTAAAATGACCAATAGTAGCTTAACATTATGCACGTGAAGATGAATTTTCTAAATATCACAAAAATATTGTAGTAATATAGTGGAAATATAATATAATTTCAGTTAAGCTCTTAATATGAGTTGATCGATTAGTAAATTCATACGCAGGACTTTAATTTCTCTATAAAAATAACAAATTTATCGTCAGGGAATTGCCACGACGTACGTTAATCATTATCTTTCTTGGGAACAAAAATATTGAGATCACGACTGTAATAATTACAGACAATTCGAGTATTCTTTTCATCGTAGGTGGCTTTAGATTGTATGATTAATTCACATGAATTTCATTGCAAAAGTGCCGTAATTTTATATCACAATCAACAATTAAATTCATTTTAAGAGTTTATGGATAAAAATCTTCCAGTCTTTTTTACCAGTGTATAGTCTTGCACCCCTCCCACCCCCACCCCCTCCCCCCTCCCTCTCTACATGTGCGCAAACGCACACATCATCAACCAGAGGTAAAGCTTCTCTCTACGCACAGAAGACGTGGTCTCTCTCCGATAATGTGACATCTGTCCCAAAAATATCGTTTCTAGCGACGAGATCGTCTAATTGACGACGAGGCCGATTAGCGGTGAGATAAGGACTCGCGAAACTAACTAAAAATGAGCTCTCGATACCGAATTAGAAATGCTCCACTGATATCCACTGATTTACCAAAATATGACTGGGAGCCAAATTTTGACAAAAACCCTTTTGAATCTGCTTCCTAATTAAAATAATAACCATAATAATTCATATAAAATACCAATTAAATCCCAAGACCTCGAAATAGGAATAAAAAAAGTGTTCTCGCTGATAAAAATATTCGGGAAGGTCGGGAATCTCGCATTTCCATAATAAAACAGGCTGCTATCTGTGCTCAATATATAGATTAATATACGAGACTCTCGCGCCGATTGATATAATAATATTAGAGAATATAAGACACGGGGCAAAGTCGCCGACGCCAGTAGCACCGTAAGTATATACTTGTCATGCGGTCTCGTCTCGTCGACCGCGATATGCGTGGACACACGACACAAGACACGACACGGGACACTCACACTGTCCCGACAACCGACGACGACGACTTACATCCGCGGAGGAGGAGGAGGGGGGAGGAGGAGGACACGAGGAGTCCTATGACAAAATCTCCGATTCTCCTCATTTTTTCCTCAGCATCTTTCGTTTCCGTGAAAACAGCCACAAACCGGAAGTGGCTTGAAAATGATGTTTCGAAGAGCGAGTCAATGAACGTAACCGGAAGTTCGGAAGATTTGGTGTTGGGGGAATTTTTGGAATTGCGGGATTATCGAATAAAATGAAAAAATTTAATTGCAGGTCGAATTTTACGAATCGACTGGAAATTTTCGGGGGAAAATTGTGATGTACCGGAAGTGGTTCGATAATGATATTTCAAAGAGCGAGTCAATGAACGTAATCGGAAGTTCCGAGGATTTGGTGTTGTAAATATTTTTGGAATTGCGGGATTATCGAATAAAATGAAAAAATTTAATTGCAGGTCGAATTTTACGAATCGATCGGAAATTTTCGGGGGACAATTGTGATGTACCGGAAGTGGCTCGGAAATGAAATCGAAATTTCGAAATTCGCGTTAAACAACGTAACAGGATGTTTGACGAATTTTCGAAATTGGGCGATTGATACATGCAAGAAAAACAATTTCATTTTGCAGACTGAATTCGTAATTCACCGGAAATTTTCGACGAATCGTGAATGAACAAAAATTTGGAAAATTAGGGAAGTACAAATTATGAGTCAAGACTGAATAAAAAAGGAAACGAATCACGAAATCTCGAAACCTAACAAAATTTGCTGAAAATTCTGAAAATCAGAAATCCCAAAATTCACCCGAAGGATTTAAAAAATGAAAAAACAATTGAATGATCGAAAAATCACAAATTGGCGCATCAATCGGCAAAATCCGAGAATAGCCCAAACTCGTAAATTGCCTTAAAAATTCAGAATCTTCTGAAAATAATGAAAACCAATAATCCAAAATCCACAGAAAGAATTTTGGCAAAACAGCAAAATAATTAAATAATCGAGTAAATCGCAAAATCACCACCCAAACGTTCCCAAAAATTGTGAAAATCGAATCCAATCAATCGCAAATTAGTCCATTGATCCCCAAAATCCCAGAATACCCGAAACTGGCAAAAGGCCCAAAAAATTCATGCACAACAGCCGCAAATTGATCCCTCGATAATTAGCAAAATACCCCACACCCAAAAATTCGCCTCATTAACGGCGATAGCCAAAAAATTCGCCTCATTAACGGCGATACCCAAAAAATTCGCCTCATTAACGTTGAATCCAAAAAAATCGGAAATCCTCGCAAATAAGAGTATCGCCCACGGACTTTCCTCGTTGTTTAATTATTTTACCAAATCGCACACGACCATCGTTGCCATCTCTCTGCCTCTCTCTCTCTCTCTCTCTTCGCACTCACTCACACACAGCTACGAAACCTACTCACACACACACACACACACAAGTATACACCTACACACGTACACAAAGTAGTGCCTTTGGAACTTCATCAATCGCCTGTGCGCCGAACCGCAGGCCGTACGTACTTAACATTACTTTAGCGCGCACACACACATGGATCTCTCACCTCGAGAACATACGTGTCTCCACACACACACACACATACGTTTCTCTCGTGTGTGTGTGTGTGTGTATGTGCGTGCACGAACGCAAGGAAGACAAATAAATACACGAGTTTACGTGTATTAGTACAAATCGTCGTCGTCGTCGTCGCCGTCGTCGTCGTCGACGTCGTCGACGTCGTCGTCGTCACTCTCAGCGCTGAACCGTTATCGAGATAGAAGAGGATAGAGATGATAAACACGAAAAGAAAAAAAAACCCGAAAACTCACATCAAGAAGAGAGCGAAGAGAGAGAGACGGGGAATTCGATGATAATTTCTGCGACGTCCGCGAAACACACACACACACACACACACACACACACTCGCACTGAAAAACCTTAAGGGGGCGGAGGGGAGAGGTGGAGAGCGAGGTAGGGGAGGGGGGAGGGGAAATATAGAGATAGAACGACGGAGGTGAGACGGAAGGAATGAAGTGATTGAAAGACACGAGAGAGAAAGAGAGAGAGAGAGAGAGAGGAATGAAAAATCACATATCCTTAAGATCGACGATTAGTCGACACAACACCGGTGCTTATTAGGTTTACTCACATTTAAGTGTCGTCGTTATGATATATATATATATATATATATATGTACATATATATATATTATTGAAATAAAAATGATATCGTTGGTACGAGTAGCACACGACGACTACACCCAAATAATCACCATTTTTGTGTGTGTGTTTTTTTTTCCGTGTGTGTGTTTTTCTGTTTCGTTAGTTTTTTCTTCTTCTCTCTCGTTACTACTAAACTGACTGCTGTCCTGGCTCTGGTTTAGGGGATCCCTGTGCACCACACAGAAACCGATCGCGCTACCTCGCGGCTGCTATGCACAACGAACGCGGCCACTGCGGAGACACCACGGCTCTCACGGACGGCAGAGCTACTACTCTCCTCCGCTGGCTGGCGGAGCACACTCGGCACTGATCGGCTCGCCTCGGCGATCAGCAGCGCCGACCGCGAGCGCTGGAGTGGGGGAAGCCTGCGGCCGCTGCCACTGCCGCCGCGGCAGCAGCAGCGGCACGCTCTCGCAGCGCGCCGCGCACGCGAGGCGCCGCGCGCGCCGGCGAGCCACCTCGCTCTACTCGATGGGGAGGGGCGGCACAGCGCTCTTCGCTTACCGAGGAAGGTTTGTTTTGGTGAGATTACTTTTTACCTTTTCTTTCTTTTTTTTTTTTTTTTCGATTTTTATGGGAAACGCGGGGCTTTGGAATGCCGGAAAATCTGATTTTTTTGAAAATGTGTGTGTGAGGGTTTTTTTGTTGTTGGTTTTTTCGAATTTTACGAGTAAGCGGGGGTTTGGAATGGTTGGTAATGCCGGAAAATCTGATTTTTTTGAAAATGTGTGTGTGTGAGGGTTTTTTTGTTGTTGGTTTTTTCGAATTTTACGAGTAAGCGGGGGTTTGAAATGGTTGGTAATGCCGGAAAATCTGATTTTTTCGAAATTGTGTGTGTGTGTGTGTGTGTGTGTGTGTGTGAGGGTTTTTTGTTGTTGGTTTTTTCGAATTTTACGAGTAAGCGGGGGTTTGAAATGGTTGGTAATGGCGGAAAATCTGATTTTTTCGAAAATGTGTGTGTGAGCGTTTTTTTGTTGTTGGTTTTTTCGAATTTTACGAGTAAGCGGGGGTTTGGAATGGTTGGGATGGCGGAAAATCTGATTTTTTTGAAAATGTGTGTGTAAGGGTTTTTTGTTGTTAGTTTTTTTGAATTTTACGAGTAAGCGGGGGTTTGGAATGGTTGGGATGGCGGAAAATCTGATTTTTTCGAAATTGTGTGTGTGAGCGTTTTTTTGTTGTTGGTTTTTTCGAATTTTACGAGTAAGCGGGGGTTTGGAATGGTTGGTAATGGCGGAAAATCTGATTTTTTCGAAAATGTGTGTGTGAGCGTTTTTTTGTTGTAGGTTTTTTCGAATTTTACGAGTAAGCGGGGGTTTGGAATGGTTAGGAATGCCGGAAAATCTGATTTTTTTGAAAATGTGTGTGTGTGAGGGTTTTTTTGTTGTTGGTTTTTTCGAATTTTACGAGTAAGCGGGGGTTTGGAATGGTTGGTAATGGCGGAAAATCTGATTTTTTTGGAAATGTGTGTGTGAGGGTTTTTTGTTGTTGGTTTTTTCGAATTTTACGAGTAAGCGGGGGTTTGGAATGGTTGGTAATGCCGGAAAATCTGATTTTTTTTAAAATGTGTGTGTGAGGGTTTTTTTGTTAGTTTTTCGAAAAGGTTTGTTTTGGGGAGAAGGCTTTTTGGTTTTTTTCGAATTTTACGGGTAAGCGAGGATTCGGAATGTTCCGAAATGTCGAAAAATCATATTGAAAAAAATGTGGGTGTGTGTGTTAGACGTATTGGAAAAGCCTGTTTTTACCGACCGATGTCGGTAACAAAATCTACTCCTGCATCCCCTTAAAGACATGTAAAATATGTACCACGTGACACACGAAAATGTGTCGCAGTTACCGACAATTCTTCCGGTGGTGCGTTTTGCTTATTTATTACTACCAAATGGTAATCCTAATGCAAGTATCACGTGGGATATTTTGTTATCTAGTGCGTGAATTAGTCGCTTTTCTCACTTCTTGTCGAAAAATTGAAAAAAAAAAAAAATCGAATTTTTCATTACAGATTCCTTTGCGGGTAATTGTATCTTTTCACGCATTAGATTCACATTACTGGCGTCTGTATTTCAATTTTCGCTTCGATCCGTTCATAATTCGCGAAAAACGACACTTCCGAACTTTTGAGATGCAAAGTCGGTATTTCACATTCCCTCAAGATCACGTGAAATACCGCAGTCGGTAATAAAAACTGTAATGAGGGCCTTTTTCTTGGCCGCAATTGAATTATCCGAATTGAATATAATTAGGTATATTAATTTATAATAATAATATGATTTGAAAAAATGATAACTCTCGGTCAGCAATTGATGCGCAAACGAATGCACGACTAAGCGGTCACCGTTTTAAGTTATGACCGCAAATAATTCTACTTAATTCTGAGATCTGCTGTCGATTTATAGGCATTACAATTTTTATATAAATATACGATGATTATTGAATGAAATCGATAAATGATGCATTTTGAAACATTCATAGTTCATCGAATAAAATGTATTACGCATACAAATTTAGTCGATTGAAGTCGCGATTTTACCTAAAAAACATAAATTAAAGTGAAGTTTGGTTTTTAATTATTAGATGTTATCAATGAAACGTTAATATTCATGACTGAATCTGTTACAGAGAAATAATGTCCAATAATTTTTTTTAAGTCCAATTGAATTAAAAGAGATTTCTATCATCATTTTCTATCATCTATCAATCAATTTTAATAAAAAATATCCAATACGTATATTTAGTCGTTTCAACTGCATCCTATTTCCGGTTTCAAAAGCTATTCACTAGCTCCGGATAAAATATTTTTTCACCAACCGCTGCACAGTTAAAGTTGCTTTAAATAAATAAATGTCTCTAAAATAAAGAAACTTCAAACAAAATACATATTTGATTCAGTGAAAGCAAATCTCTCTTAATTGAAATAATTAACTATTAAATAAATAATTGTGCTAAACCCTTTTACTAAATCAACCTAACGAAACCAGAAGAACAGTTTTTTTTAAAACCATAAATCCTTAATTAATTTATATTGCAAAGTCGCGCCCTTAAGGTGCCACTGGTTTCGAACTTAAGTAAGCTAAGTAAGTAAGCCGAGCCAAGTGGTCAAGGGGTGCGGCAGCGGCTTTTTTTTTTATAACTCCTTCACATTATACAGTGCTATAGTGATTACATTGAAGTTTAAAGCCGTATACTTCGTGTCCCTTACTTTTTCATTATTAGATGTTATCAAGGAAACGTTGATATTAATAACTGATTCTATTACAGAGAAATAATGTCCAATGATTAAAAAAAAAGTATTAAAAGATATTTCTGATCAATTTTAATAAAAAATATCCCAAACCTATATTTAGTCGTGTCAACTCCATCTTATTTCGGTTTAAAAAACAATATTCAGTAGCAACAAATTAAAGGTTTTTTCCCCCATCCGTTGCGAAAGCTGTTTCAAATAAATAAATATCTCGAAAATAAAGGAAATTCAAAAAAATTCATATTTGATCCAGTGAAAGCGAATCTCCCTTAATTGAAATAATTAACTGTTAAATAAACAATTTTACTAAACCCTTTGCTTAAGTCAACCTAACGAAACCAGAAGAACAATTTTTTTGAAAACCATAAATCCTTAATTAATTTACATTGCAAATTCGCCTCCTTAAGGTGCCACTGGTTTCGAACTTAAGTAACCTGCGGTTTTTTTAATAACTCCTTTACATTATACAGTGCTATAGTGATTACATTAAAGTTCACATCAGTATACTTCGTGTCCGTTACTTTTTCATTATTATATGTTATCAAAGAAACGTTGATATTAATAACTGATTCTATTACAGAGAAATATTGACCAATGATTATTTTTTTAAATACAATTTGGATTAAAAGAAATTTTTTATCAATTTTAATAAAAAATATCCAAAACACATATTTAGTCTTTTCAACTCCGTCTTATTTCCGGTTTAAAAAAACTATTCATTAGCAACAAATTAAAGGTTTTTTTTTTACCATCCGTTGCGAAAGCTGTTTCAAATAAATAAATATCTCGAAAATAAAGGAAATTCAAAAAAATTCATATTTGATCCAGTGAAAGCGAATCTCCCTTAATTGAAATAATTGACTGTTAAATAAACAATTTTACTAAAAGCCTTATCTAAGTCAGCCTAAGGAAACCAGAACAATTTTTTTTTTTTAAACCATAAATCCTTAATTAATTAACATTGCAAATTCGCCCCCTTAAGGTGCCACTGGTTTCGAACTTAAGTAACCGAGCCAAGTGGCCGAAGGGTGCGGCTGCGGCTTTCTTTTATAACTCCTTTACACTGTACAGTGAACCTATAGTGATTACACTGAAGTTCACCGCGGTATACTTCGTGTCGCAGACTTCGTGCACTCCACGTAGACACTATAGTGCGGTACTCTATATATAGGTATGTGCTTCCCGAACAATTTTGGTGACGGATGACCGGTTTGCTACAATCGCTGTTAGGGATCCTCCTGGAAAACCATTGAGTCCAGTAACTCGGTCAGCTTCACCGAAACAAACTTTACCCACCTTATGTACCTTCTTGTATATACTTTGTGGTATATCGCTCTTCGTTGACTCACGCACGAGCCAATACAAGACAATATATATATGTATATATATATACATTCCTACATATATACATATACAGAAAATGTATATACATATATATATTTTTTGTATGTATGTATGTATATATATTTACGTACCTTCTTGTATATACTTTTTGGTAATTGCTTTTCGTTGACTCACGCACCAGTCAATACAAGACAATATATATATATACATATACATATACAGAAACTGTATATGTATATATATTTTTAAATTTATATATATTAAATTAAAATATATATGATTTAAAAAATATATATATGTTTTTCTTTTATATATATTTATACATGTATACGTGTATCTTATTGTATATAGTTCTTGGTAAATTGCTCTTCGTTGACTCACGCACGAGCCAATACTATACAATATATATATATATACACCTATATATATATATACATTTTGGTATATATGTATATATGTTAACGCCTCTGCTTGGCTCAGCTTCGCTGCTGCTGCTGCTGTAGCTGCTGTTGCTGCTCCTATGCTGCTATGCCTCTCCGCTATGTCCTGTGCGTAGTAAGTATAAAAGCGTATATGGCGCCATGGCAACAAGAGCCGAGTTGAGGCCTGTTGCCTTGCCTGTGCAAGGGCAGGTTCCGAAGGTGCAGACCCGACGACCAAATGCTAGTCTCTCTCTATATATGAGCCATTCTCCGTCAGTCCACACACTTTTTTTTTTTTAGATTTATTTAACTCGATTCTGTCGTGTACTGTTTTCTCCGTGTAAAAAATATTGTTTTTGTTAATGAGTTTTTTTTATGAGGTGTTGTTTTTTTTATTTCTGTTGGGAAGTCTATTTTTAGCAGAGAAAAAAGGTTTCTTGAAATTTAATTGTATATCAGTAATTTGACTGAAATTTTCCGTCGTCGAGACACTTTTTTTTATTTTAGTTTTTTTTTTTACATTTCTATTGTAAAATGCACTGTTTTCTATTTGTAAAAAATATTGTTTTTGTTAATGAAATTTTTTTATGAGTTGTTCTTTTTTTATTACTGTTGGAAGTCAATTTTTAGCAGACAAAAAAGGTTTTTTGAAATTTAATTGTATATCAGTAATTTGACTGTGAAATTCTCCGTCGGTCGAGACACTTTTTTTTATTTTATTTTTTATTTTTAACAATTCTATCGTGAGATGCACTGTTATCTATTTGTAAAAAATATTGTTCTTGTTAATGTGGCTTTTCTAATGAGATCTTGTATTGTTATTTCCATTGGGAGGTTTATTTTTAGCAGAAAAAAAATTGGTTTTGAAAAAAAAAAAAAATGTATTGGATATCAGGAATTTTCTTCTGAAAGTGTTCACTCGATGACACAATTATAGTTCTATGTATGAGCCGTTCTCCGTCAGTCCAGACGCTTTTTTATTTATTTTCAACGATTCTATCGTAAGATGCACTGTTTTCTATTTCTAAAAAATATTATTCTTCGTAATAAAATTTTTTGAACGCGGTGCGTCTTATAGTGTTATTTCTTAGAAACAATATAGTTTTTGGTAATGAGTTTTTTTTTAATGCGTTAGGTTTTTTAAAAATCTAATTGGACATCCTTAATTTGGTCGAAAAATGCAGACTCGATGAGCAAATATTAGTTTTTCTCTCTATGTGCGCTATTCTCCTTCAGTACACACACTTTTTTTTTGTTTCAATATTTTTCAAATGATTCTATCATAAGCTGTGCTATTTTCTATTTGTATCTGCAGAAAGTGTAGATACAAATGGAATCAAATTCAAATTTTTCAGAATTTTAACTTTTACAACAAATTATATAGATAAAAATGGAATCAAATTCAAATTTCTCAGAATTTTTACTCTTACAACAAATTATGTTAGTACAATAATATTATAGCAAAACGTAAAATAGCAAAGATAATTTTTATACATGAAATCAGTATTTTTAGTAAAAGTAGGTACACAATTTCTTTATAATTTGTTATTTCGGATTTTTCAAAATTTTAACTTTTATAATAAAAAAATTGTAAAGGAGAACTTTATAAATTGCTTCCTCATTATTTTTCGCTTTCTGCAAAGCCAAAATTTATCAACATACTTTGTCTTAAAGGCGCAGCTTTGCAAAAAAAAATTCAAAGATAATAAGGAAGCAATTTGCAGTATTCTACTTTTTTTTACTTGCATTAAAGAATTTTTCAAATTTTGCAAAATTACAAAATTACAAAAGTATTTTTTTAAATCTCGAAAATCTGTGAATCCACCCTTAAGTACATAGTGTCGTAATAATCTGCAATGTGATTAAAATTTCTCCAAATTTTAACTATGAGAAAAAAATAATGTTATCCCATTAACTCGAGCAAAGCACAAAATAGCAAATTCAAATTTTGCACCTCAACTCAATACTATTCACCAATAATAATTACCCAATTTCTTAAAAATTTGCTTCATATTTTTTATAATTTTTCCCTCTCCTAAAAAAAAAAGCTGTACTATGAAAAAGTATAACTTTTTGCACAAATTGCTTTCCCATAATTCCTGTTTTTTTTTTTTACAAAACCTCCTCTAGGAAGAACTAAAAATTGATTAACATAGTTCCTCACAAAAACACAACTTCCAAAAAAAAATCAGAAATAATGAGGAAGCAATTTGCTGATTTTTTAAAGATTTTTTTCCTTGCACTAAATAATTTTTGTCTATTTTTCAGAAAGAAGTGGCCCCGAGGAAATGCGCGAGAGTCTCGACCCCCTTAAAGATCGGAGCCCCACTTAACCGCCCACAAAATACGGTCTCGTGGCTATGTGAACATCCTGCATAGCCGGAAAGAGCTAAGAAGACGATGAGTTTTTGCGCAGTGAGATAGAAAGAGCGAGACGAGTAAAAGTGAAGTAGAAAACAAAGAGAGAAAAGCAACTGAGACGAAGACAGTCGGTCTGGAATAGAGAGAAAAAAAAATTTCGTTGGCTATATACGCTGTACCGACTCTTGTCTCTCCTTCTCCGTTCGCTCTCGTTGTCGAGAGGTCGAGAAATCGAGATATCCGATTACCAACCCCCTCGAAAGATCGCGTTACTCATCTACTCTTGTGTGTCTTCTCATTTTTGCCACTGTTTCTCTTTCTCGGTTACTATTTATTTATTTATTTATTTATTTTTTTTTTTTTTTTTTTTCGATGATATAATTAATATCTATTTGCAGAACCTATTAATCGTCCTCGTATCGCTGCAGCTTTTGTTTCACTAGAGAATTTATATTTTTTGTTTATGGCCTTTCATTTTTTATTGGTATTTTCATTTATTATTGGAAATTTCTGGGCATAGTTGATTTTATGATAGTCGTTACATTTTTATCAACAATACAGTTGATTTTCTTTCATTAGTAGTTTTTGAAGAAGAAAATTGGAGTATACACAAGAATTGGCTTATTTTTTCTTAATAATCGATTTAATTAATTTGGCAATTTTACATTGGCTGTAATATTGTCAATAATTAGTGAAGGTATTGACCATGCATACATTTATTCGTGAGATTAAAATATTTAAATAATAGGTATTTGAAAGATAGAAGCTGATAAAATATCGAATTTATTATCAGTGGATGAAAATTGTGTTTTCGTTTCATTTCCGGCCTTTAATGTTTCAGGGTAAATTGTGAAAATAATTCATTGGTACATCGAACAAAAACTTCTTATTCATTCATTAATTTATCATCCATTTACATTAATTTATCAATACGCATTTTTAATATAGACACTGATAACAAATATCCAATTTATATTTAGCTTGATTCGGGTAATCAATCATTCTCATTCATTCTCAGCGGGTAATTTGGCTTGTAATTATCGAGGCGCATTTCGATCCATTTTTTCATTTCATTTCCGGTCTCTAATGTTTCAATGCAAATTATAAAAAACAGTTAATGCTTACATTGAATTAAAAAATTCTTATTCACTCATCAATTTATTAAGCATTTATACTAATTTATCAGTACTCATTTTAAATATCGCATTTAAATTAAATGATAAAATATCATCTGGTGATTTCGCTTGAAATAATTGCGCATTTCGAACCCGCGAAAGTGGGCGAGAATTTTTTATTTCCTTCATTTCCGGTCTTTTAAATACTTGGAACGACGAGTCATCGGCGCAGCCTCTGCGCTATTGTACTCCTGTCTCGATCTCTCTCCGCGGCCTCTTATGTACTCCTGAAAATATCTATAAACGCGCTATACTAGTTTTGTTATCTTGCCTCGAGGCGATCGTGGCGAAAGAGAAGCGCCACCGAATCACGGGACCCAAAGCATTACGAAATACAGGGAGTTTATCCGGTTTATATTTAGAACTCAAGAGAGGCTTTGATTGACCACGGGCATTCGATTGATTCGATTCAATGAGTATAGTCGAGTTGTTACTACGTAGTACACATTAAATCGCATTACCCTGCCCACCGGAATTCGCCAATTGTAATAATTTGCATTCAAGTGAGACCCCGGTCACGTGACTAATTGCCGTTCTTTCATTGGAGAACGGGGAATTCCCTGGTCACGTGGTGTACCCGGTCTCTGAGTGGCTGCGCGTCAAAAGCCCGCGAAATTCAAATTATCGTATGTCAGATTTGGTGGAAACATTGATAAAATGATTTCAAAATGACAACGTATGGGAAATGGGGTGGTTAAACATTTTGTGAAAATTCAGCAACAAAATATAGCAAAAACAACAATTTTTAACGTGTTTTTGTCACAGGTATACGCATTGATTTGATTTAATGCGTATAGTCGAGTTGTTACTACGTAGTACCAGAGATAAGTAGAGAGATTGCCAGTGGGGCGATTATTCCTGTTTGCACTTTTTTTCAGCGCCCGACGCGCCACCATCGGAGAGTCTCCGAAGTTAGTCCACCTTTTTAATTGGTCGAGATATTTCGAGGCATATCTGCGGGTAATTTGAACGCTCGAGAGAGAGCTCAGTTTACGTTTGCATCCACCGCGCGGCTATTAGAACCACGCTTTTTTGTTTTTTCTTTTCAGTCATCGTACGATCTTTGGCGTACCATTTTTGAGCCTTGTTCGAGCTGTAAAACTTAATTTGAAACGCTCAAGCTGCTCGAAAATACGTACGCCTTTCCGTTTTTAAAAATTTTTTATTTGGTTTATATTTATGCCATGCAAAAATGTGTCTCCTCACCATTCGTTGGTGGGATGATACATTTTTTTTAGTAAATTCGGTGAATAGTAAAGTATATTCAGGTTTCGAGCATATCATTCCAGAAGCGCACGGTGGTCGTGTGGATACCGTCGTGGCTTCTCAAGCGGAGAACTTGGGTTCGCGCTCTCACATTGACTATTTTTTTTTTAAAGAACCGCCCTTGCATTGTTCGTAGCGCAGTGCGAGCAATGCAAGATCGCATGACGAAAAACGGTTTTTCATTTCCTTAAATGAAATACGTGTGTCGGGGTGTCCATTCATTGGTGGGTTTTCCTTTTCCTTTTATTTTTCCTTTGTAAATTCGGTGGATAGGTATAGCATGTTGAGGTTTCGAGCATATCACCTCAGAAGCGCACGGTGGTCATGTGGATACCGTCGTGGCTTCTCAAGAGGACGACTTCGGTTCGCGCCCTCACATTTACTTTTTTTTTTCTGGAATATATGTATTTTTCAAGACGTGACCTTGCATTTCTTCGCTTTCCTGGCATCACTTTCCATTGACCAAGATTGACATGAAGACCAAGATAACTGGGACGAGTGGTTGCCGTACGCTATGTTTGTGTATAACACCACTCCGCACACAGCTACCGGCAGTAGTAAGCGGTGCGCTATGGCGACCCCCACTCCTATCCCCACCCCTCTTCCGAGAGGTGGGGGTGGCAATGGGGATTTAGGGTGGTGGTCGCTACAGCGTACCGTGAAAATAATATTTTTTAAATTTTTTAATTTTTTTTTTAACGTTTTAAATTTTATTTGTAAATTATTATTTTTATAAAAATTTTTATAATTATTTATACCAGGGACCAGATCAACCCGGAAAGCGAAAAACGCGATTTCCGTGCGAGCAAGCGTGGCCCCGGCTCACGACGGTTTACACCGCTGCGCGCTGCTGCTCGCGGAAATCTTTTCGCAATCTACAGGGATTAGGTCCCCTGTCGTAATGAAAATTATTTATTTATTTTTTTATTTATTTTTTTTTTTTTTGTAAATTAAATTAAAATAAATTAAAAATTAAAAAATTTTAAATATCTTTTCTGCTGCTGGAAGGAAAGGAAAGGAAAGATGATACGCTGGAGCCGTATGAATGTCGCGCTCACGAATAGCGTGATGCTGACCATCATCATACTGATTTCGCTTTTAACAATTTGTATGAAACGAAATCGTGATCAAACGAAATAGTCAGTCAGTCGAACGACAATCGCGCGCGAGAAACAATAAGTATTAAATAAAGAGATATATATATGTAGACTTAAAAAATGTTAAACCACACCCTCCGTTCATGTATTTTAGCGCTATTAAAACTAGCTGTAATTCATAGTACACAGATTAGACGACGCTGTGATAGGTTCTTTAGGTTCTTTGGGTTCTTTAGGTTCGGAATTTAGGTTCTTTGGGTTCTTTAGGTTCGTTAGGTTCTTTGGGTTCTTTAGGTTCTTTAGGTTCTTTGGGTTCTTTAGGTTCTTTGGGTTTTTTAGGTTCTTTAGGTTCTTTAGGTTCTTTAGGTCCGACATTTAGGTTCTTTAGGTCCGAATTTAGATTCCCATTGGCGGCAAACAATGCAATGTCGGGTCTGAAAAAAAAATGTTTAAACGAAAAAAGTAAATGTGAGGACGCGAACCCGAGTCGTCCGCTTGAAAAGTTACGACGGTATCGACACGACCACCGTGCGCTTTGGAATGATATGCTCCAAACCTGAATATACTTTACCTGTCCACCGAATTTACTGAAAAAAAATGTATCATCCCACCAACGAATGGTGAGAAGACACATTTTTGCATGGCATAAATATAAAACAAATAAATCATAAAAAAACGGAGATGCGTACGTATTTTCGAGCAACTTGAGCGTTTCAAATCAAGTTTTTACAGCTCGAACAAGGCTAAAATATGGTACGCCTAAGACCGTACGATGACTAAAACGAAAAAACAACAAAACGTGCTTCTAATAGCCGCGCGGTGGATGCAAACGTAAACTGAGCTCTCTCTCGAGCGTTCAAATATGCAGATATGTCTCGACATATCTCGACCAATTAAAAAGGTGTACTGGCTTCGGAGACTCTCCGCGGATGGCGCGTCGGGTGCTTATGATCAAAAGTGCAAACAGGAAAAATGGCCCCACTGGCAATCTCTCTACTCATCTCTGGTAGTATACATTAAATCGCATTATTCTGCCCACCGGAATTCGCCAATTGTAATAATTTGTATTCAAGTGAGACCCCGGTCACGTGACTAATTGTTGTTGTTTCATTGGAGAACGGGGAATTCCCTGGTCACGTGGTTTATCCGGTATTTGAGTGGCTCCGCGTCAAAAGCGCGCGAAGTTAAAATTATTGGGTCTCAGATTTGGTGGAAAAATAGTAAAAATTCTAACTAAGAAAATTATTTAACAATGGTAACGTATGTGAATTAAGACGGTTCAACATTTCGTGAAAATTCAATAACAAAATGACATTGTGGAGAATTATTAAAAATAGTTTATCGTTGATAAAAAAATGATTTCATAATGCAAATAAACACATAATTTCTTTATTCAAATGAGATACCCTTAAACAAGTACCCCAATTATTTCTGCTTCCTCATGAAGAAATTAAATATTAATATAAAACAGGAAATATTTTTCCAAATTTGCTTCAATTCCATTGCAAAATTACCTTAATTTTACATCACAAGCGTATATTAAATTCAATTTACGAGTTTATGAATACTAAATTCCAAATCTTTTTTTTATAAATATATACATATAAATAAATAAAGTCAGTGTATACATAAACTGAAATCCCACTGGCATTACAATATAACCAATAGGAAAAATCCGTCAAAAAAATAATTTCAAAAATAATAAAATAACAATTGCATACCGAAATGCTACGATTCAAAATTCCCGCCTTGTAATTCAAATTGCAACAATTCCAAGCCGAAACGCTGCGATTGGCTGTCGAGATTATCATTGAGGTTATGATGCCTCCGCATGCAAAAGTCGAGCCCTGGAACACATAACCTCGAAAAATTGGCATTTTCCAACAACAAGCCGTCGCCGAAAATTCGTTTCATTGCACGCGAAAATAAGAAAACTGCCCGAAAATGGTGCGAAAGTTAAAGTATCATGAGAAAAAATTGTTGAAGAAGGTCGATTTCATTTCGTGGGAGGCTGACAACAATTTGCACGAAGTGAGAATCATGAAAAAATATCGCATACGAAAACGCGAAGATTACACGATGTTAGTATTGTTTTTCATAACCATAATTTTTTCAAGCAATATCCGATCCAAAATATTTATTATTATTTTTTACGAGTCAATTATGTGTATTTATGACCTTGATAATATTTGCATCTGTAAATTTGATACTTTTGTCATTAAGGGGATGCTGGAGTGGGCGATTTCGTAGTATACACTATTCATCGTTGATATGCTACGAGTATACTTCAAATTTTGCAGGGATGTAATGAAAATCTTGGTGCTTCGGCGTCCGGTCTAATTTGACACATCTAAGATCCGGAAACGTTTATATCTTACTTCAACGCATCTTCTGACGTCTCGAGTGGCCATTTCGGCTTTTGAGAGGTTCAGTAATATACGTTTTTTAAAACATTTGCTCCATGTCTCGAACGGTAATTCAACCAGTCACCGAAGCACGAACGTTTTCATTAACTCCGTGCAAAAGTTGAAGTATATTTGTAGTATATTTGTAACGAATAGTGTGTACTACGAATCGCCTAATCGACTCCAGCACCCCATTAAGGAGCCATCGTCAGGACAATCGATTGCAAGTTTTAAAAAAATACTTTCACAAATTTTTGAATTATACATAGACGTAGATTTTAGAAATGTTTGTGTACAATTGAAAATTTACTACACATTGTCACATTGAATGTAAAATCGATGTTAGCAACATTTCAGATAATGATATTGAAAAAATCCCAATAAAGTATTTGCAATTTCTTCCATATGGGTAACTAAAAAATCAAAATTAATGAATTAAAAATGATAGAATTAGCGCTCATTTTCTTTTTATCAAAACGTTTACTGCAAAATGATCAAAGATTTAAAAACCTCTTTGTAAATTATGCAGCCTAGAAACATTCAATAAGAACCATTGAAATATTCAGCAATTGACGAATATTTACATGAAAGTATTGAAATATCAGTGAAAATATGGATACGGCATATTTATAGAATTTCGATTAAAACATATTTAATTTTAAATTTCAAGATTAAAATAATGTTTGATTTTTTGTAGGTATAACAGATTGTCTCGCGATATTCGCGATATCGGGCTGAAAATAAAGGAATTAGATCCAGAGCATCCCTTCAGAATAGAACGCAGTGCGATGCTGTTGGAAAAATTGTATATGATGGGTCTCATATCAACAAAGTGGGACTTGTCCAATTGCCAGAAAGTCACGGCCAGTTGTTTCTGCAAAAGAAGATTGCCCGTTGTAATGGTGCGAAATAAAATGAGTCAGGGCATAAAAATGGCGACGCAACTTGTAGAACAGGGACATGTTCGAGTTGGCACAGAAATTGTCAAGGATCCGGCATTTCTTGTTACCCGGTAAGTTTCGTAAATGAATAATTACATGGAATTACATATAAATGCTTAATATATGACCGTCTATGAATTTTGTCTCTATACGATTACATATGATTATATTTTGATCATATATAATTGTAAATAATTTAATTTTAATTGTTTTTAAAAACTCAATTTTTCTTACGACAGCAATTTGGAAGATTTTGTTACGTGGGTGGACACTTCGGCGATCAAGAAACACGTTTTGGAGTACAACGATACGGTAAGTTAATTTGCTCATCAATTTCTTGAGTCAAGTGGGCGCACTTTTTTTTTTTTTAACGCTTCGCACGGAAACTTCATAAATATATTGTCGCTACGTCAACACTCATATGATCCTATAAATTTAGAGTTTTATTATTCGTGCATTAGTTTTAATTAGGGATTTCCAAAAAAATTTGTTTGAACTTAAAAAAATCCTAAAGATTTCGCGTAGTTGTTCAAAATCAAATTCGGTGTTTTTTAAAATCAGCATTTTAAAAAATCCATTAATACTGCCCCCTAAAAAGTTATTTTGCATTCTATTGAACATTTTCGTGATACTTGAGAATTGAGCATGCGAAAAGGATACCGATAATGATTTTTATGAAAAGAAAACTTTGTGCCCCCGTTTACATTAATTTTTCTTAGGGTACTACTGAAAAAAAAGTTACTGAATTGACAGAAAATGCCTATACTTCCTACGTGCTCAAAAAAAAAGAATTATCTATGGGGCATTCTATAACAAATTGGACTATTTGACTTTTTTTCGTAATTTTTGAATATGTATTAGCATCCATATTCAGGTAAATTCTTCATCCGACTTCTTCAGGTAAATTTTGAGATTTTTTCGATCACTCGGTCTAAAGTCCCTCTATTTCGGTTTTTCGCTCATAATTTCTTCAAAATAGGTCGAAATTCAACTTTTTTTCCCCCATGTACTTTTTAAAAACACAATTTACAACATTTTTCAATTATTTTCTGTTATTTCTTGGTTTGAAAATTTCAGTCATTTTTTGAAAATCAACACATATTTCGATTTTCTTAAACATTTTTCATAATGAACTACTCCATTTTCTGCAACTTTTAAGCCCGGTCCGATCGTGGGCATTTTATAGCAACTATTTTTTTTTCGATTTTTGAAAATGATCCGATCCGAATTATCCGAATATTATACCGATCTTCACATTGATACTAAAACATAACCAAAAATTGCGAAAATCAAACAAAATTTTTTTTTTTTCAAACTATCCGATTTGTCATGGACTGCCCCCTATATCTCTCCCAAAGAAATGTCGACAATTTATAAACCACATATTTTTCTTTTCTTTTCAGAGGGACGATTTCGACATGCTCTAACGATAAGGCAAATCATTAAACAAAAAATACTACTAAGACTTAGGAGAATAAATAACTTAATCGTAGCTGATTAAACGTAATAATAAATTGAAAAATTTGTGTAAAAAAATTCTTTATCTTACGTCTGATAATTATCGAAGAACCAGTCGATAAGTATCGGGGATTGATAGCAGTGCAATGGTCCTTTGCAAGTAAGTTTATTACAAACGATTTACAAGATTTTTTTCGATACTTAGTGGATAATATGATCATATCGAGGTGAAATAAGGGCCAATTGTGCCAGCGATGGAATGAAATACAGTGAAAGTAAATTGAACAAAGAAGAAAAAAAAACGGCCTTAGAATCAGGTAATTTCACCTAGAGAAACTAAAAAAAATCATGAATTACTAAAAATAAAACACACAAATATTTTGCAACACTGCTTTGAAAAATGTTCAGTTGTAAGTTTTGTCTGCAAACTTCGAATAAATTCCTTTTTCATTAGTTTCTCTAGTTGATGAAAGAAAAGAAGAAAAAAAAAAGCAAACGTTTTTACGTTATTTACAGTAAAATATCGATTCACTGCCTCTGCTTAAGAAAAAACAAAAGTGAAAACACGTTTTGCGCATTTTTTAGTATTTCGATAAGCTTCGAATTTTTTTTGATAAAAAAAAAAACGCCGAAAGCGTTAAATTTACGCCATTCGAAATGCGTTTTTTCATCTTAACATTTGTCTATTATCCCAAATTACGAAAATTTCAAAGAAACCCAGTTTATCATTGTAAATAATTGTAAATCCAATGATCCAAAAGTGAAGTTCATCGGAAAAACAATTTTTTTTCCAGCAGTCGTTTAAAAGTGCAAAATGATCCTAAAAACTGCAGATTTTAACTTGAAAGAAAACATTTAAAAATCCAATGAGACCTTAAGCAGCAATCGCAAAACTGTGAGAACGTTTCTCGTCCACAGAGGCAGTAAATATTTTTTCTTTACGACCAGAAATACTATTTCCTCTCTCGTTACCGCGGAAACATGATAATTCGACTACTTTTTGGCGAAGGAAATTTTCATGGCGTGGGATGGGGTGATTTTGAAGCCTTGAAGAGCGTCTTTGGCTGCGCCGGATTGCACCTCGTTCTCGAATTCAACAAAAGCGATATCGTGACGATTGGGGACGAGTCGAACTTCCTTGAAGCCCGGGAATTGATTGAACAACATGGAGAGCATCATTTCGCTCGTTTCGTCCGGTAAATTCGTGAGGAAGAGAATTTGGTTGGGCGGTTGTTCGGGAACTGCGGTGTTTATGATGCCCGGATGCGGAGCGGCGCCGCTCGGATGATAACCGACGGTTTGCGAGTGTTTGGCCTGCTCCTTGGCCCGCTTTTTCGCTCGCTTAGCCTCCTCTTCCTGCGGCGCTGGCACTCGCTTAGGCTTCTTTGGTCTCTCGGCGAATGTTCCCTTCATTTTCGCTATAACGTCGCTATCTGTTTTCGAATATTGTATCCGCTGCGAAGCAACCGATTTAGAATTATTGCGTGGCTCAATGTGACTACAGTGGGAAAAAAATCTACTTGAAATTTCAGGTACGGGTGTTGGGATTCATGATTTCGATGTTCACTTTATTTTTGGTACAGTAGCTTCAATAATTTGCATCAACTTTACTGTGAAAGTACTTAATTTTTTAAAATTTGCTTCAAATTCATTGCATGTTAAATTTTGTTTGCTTATCAATATTGAAATTCACTTACTGATAATCATGATTTTGATGTCCAATTTATTTTCGGTACAGTAATTTCAATAATTTGCATTAACTTCACTGAGAGAGTACTTAATTTTTGCATTGCATGTTAAATTCCATTGATTATTAATATTGGATCGAAAAAAAAATCATGAAATGTAAAAAACGTTTACACTAAGAGTTTTTTAGTGGTACAGTAGAACCTCGATTATCCGAACGATCATAAAGGACACTTTTTCACATAAAAACAGTTGATATATATTAAAATTTGACATGTATATTAACATTTAAATGGGGCTACTTTTAATATCTGAAAAAAGTTGAATGCTTTTTTTTAATCTCTTTACAAAAAGCGCTTTTGTTCGAATAAGTGAACGTTCAGATAATCAAGGTTCTACTGTACTTTGATATGATCAATTACAAAAAGTAGCTTCGTACTTAAAAATAACTTAAAAATTTAAGTTACCATTTTGTTAAATGATGTATCATTTGCAATTCTTACCATTGGCTTATCGTAAAATGGGAAGCCCTGCATAGATCGTAGAGCGTTAGTCCCGCTGGCGATTTCCTTGAATATTACAAACGCCTGGCCTCGCATTTTCAGCGTTTTCAGTGCAACGATGTCAAGAATTTGACCAAATTGGGAGAATATCGCGTACAACGATTTCTTGAGTTCCTCCTTTTTAATCTTCTCATTGAGATTGTTTATGTATATCGTGTTATTTGGGCGTATGTCCATTGTGTCTCTAAAACAAGCATTAAGAGGTTAGGTTTTGGGTTTTCTTAAGATTTCCAATTTCGGTCGTTATTTACGAAGGTCGAAATCGTTTTTTCGATTAAAAAATGGGTTTTGCATAAAATATTCGTAAAACGAGAAGTGAAAGTCTCTTAAGGTGCGTAAAAGATTTTTTAAGGTGGGTTCAATATTTTGGAGCGTATACGAAACGTCTGCTTAGTAATTTTGGTTTTTTAAAACGAAAAAAAATGAAATTTTGGGAAAAATTGATGTAAATAATTTAATTTGAAATTACCTTTTGAATGAAAAAATTCGATAGTAAGACTTTTGCTTATTTACGCCAAGTTATTATTGGGTTAAGAACACGCAAGCCGGGTTAGCGTCAACTTTCCGTGAGGTTATGTTTCGGAAGACTGTAATTGGCGAGTTTTCAACGTAATCATTGGCGCGCATGCGCGAATCTCCTTCGCGCGGAAGTTTCAAATGGTTTTTATCATCATTCGTATTTTCGAGAGATTGGGCGATAATTCAGTGAATTATGAGTGGATAGTTATGATAAACGAGATATTATGGGGTTAAGAACACGCAAAGTGGGTTAGCGTCAACGTTTCGTGAGGTTACGTGTCGGAAGATTATAATTGGCGAGTTTTCAATAACATAATTGTATCTTTTGGTCGGGAATTTCAAATGGTTTTTATCGTAACTCGTATTTTCGAGAGATTGGGCGATAATTCAGTGAATTATGAGTGTGATAGTTATAATAACCGAGATATTATTAGAAAATAAAGGAATATTCAAAATAAAATATTATCAGAGAACAAACGAATATGATAACTGAAAAAGAAATAAAAAATGAGGGTATCTCAAGAAAATTTGTAAAATGCATCTCCAAAATTAAAAAACGTCTTTTTAACATCGTAAAATCGGCAATTCAAGTATTTTCTTGAAGCAAAAATAATTTATTTCTCTAAGGTACATTGCAACTTGAAAAGGAATAAAAAAAGGATCTATTAAGAAAATTCATAAGGTGCATCTACAAAATTAATAAACCTCATTTCAATATCGTAAAATCCGCAATTCATGTATTTTCTTAGAGCGCCAATAATTTATTTCTCTAAGAAATATAGCAACTTAAAAAAAAATAAACAATTAGGATATCTTAAGGATAAAAGAAAAGCAAATGAATAAAATGCAGCTACAAAAAAATAAAATAAACGTCCTTTCAATATCGTAAAATCTGCGATACAATTATTTTCTTAAAGTGCCAATAATTCATTTCTCTAAGGAATATTGCAACTTAAAAAAAAAAATGCGCATGTCTTAAGAACAGTGATAATAGGTATACATCTGCAAAATTAATAAACACCTTTGTCGTATCGTAAAATTTGAAATTAAAGTATTTTCTTGAAGGGCCAATAATTTATTGTTAATTAAGAAAATGATAAAAATGCATTTTCAAAATTAATAAAACCCCGTTTCAAGTATTTTCTTGAAGGGTAAGGACTCCAAATATTGTCCTGCGGGTTGTTGAACCTGCAGGGCTTTGCAGCCCTTACTGACCTCTCGCATTCAACCCTTCTAAGGGCTCCCTACGCTGCCTCGTAGGTTGGATCGATCGCGCGGACATCGAGCAGCCGATTTTTTGGCGGGAATTGACTACCACGAAGGGCCAAGGGCGGGAGGGGTGAGGGGGGTGGGGAAGACATATTGGCCGGAAATATGGTAATAAAAAATATACAGAAATTATTTAAATAAGTGTAATTAATTTATCGACGATTTGAGATCGAGATGAAAATTAATTTAAAAAAAAAATTCTATTTTTTTGTTTGATATTCGTAGGACGGTCGATATTGCTTTGAGAATGTTTAGCCCTTCAGGAACGAATTTTTCGGGAGCTTAAACGGGCCCCAAAACTTAAAAGCAAAAATGCATTGCAAATAATTAGCAAGATTATTGTTATCGTCGATAATAATTACACAAAAGAATATTTTTATGCCGGGACGACTAAATGATTGGTGTTACAACGTAATTATTAAATAAAGTGTGAAATATAATTTTTTTTTTGGAAAATTAAAATCATTAGTTAATTTATATATATATATATATATATATATATATACTTCATAAAATTAATTATATATTACCTTCTCACCTCCTATTGGTTGATTTCAACGCCGACCGTCCAATCAGCGTCGTTCATTCGTGCGATCTTAAAGCGCTACTTTTTTAACCCTCTTTTCAACCCCCCAAAAACAAAAGGTCTCAAAATACGACTTTTCGGATATTCCAAAAAATCGTAAATCAAGAAAATCAATAAAAGTTCATGATTAATTGCTAAACGCTGTTAGTATTAATTATTTTTCGTGATCTCGTAATATATTTATTTCAGCTGCTATTATTATATCGAATTCAAACGAAAATGGTTAATGAATTTATTTAAAAAACAAAATCAAACCACAATTTGACAATTCTAATCGTAAAACTTGAAGAAAAAAAAAACAGCAAAAGCGATGCTGGAAAAATTTCCATCCAACGGAATTCCTTTCACTCCATACGCCGAAATTTTCCCGCTCTTTTTCTCCCCTCAACTCTCATTGGCAGCTTCCATAATAAATCTCCGAATCAGCAAATTTGAAAAAAAAAATCAATTCCTACCTAAAACTTGGCTACGCAATATTTCAAAACTGTTACAAAAAAAAAAAGTCCTCTTCATTCTCCAAATTCGCATACGTAAAAAAATACTCGAACTTCCCATTTTCAGAAAATTGTCGACTATTCATTGCAAAATTGATAGAGCAATTGCATCCTTAAATACTTCGCATAATTTCCAGCTATTCGTGCGCAATTCACAAGTCACAACAAAAACCTAAAAAAAAAAAAACTTTTATTTTAGTAAAAAAATCAATTCCTTTAATAAGCCCCAAAATAAGTGAAAAATATAGATATTATTCTCCATTTCAAACGTTAAAAAAATCCCACCCTTTAAATTCGCACCTATACAAAAATTCCCAAACTCAAAAAAATGCGCCTCTGCGCACTCATCCCCGCGAAAATTCCCGCTCCTGGAATTAAAAAATCCCCACACTAAAAAAAAAAAAAAAACCACAGCATAACCGTCTTCCCCAAAAATGAAACCAAAACTGCAACCAAATAAAAAAAATTCCTTCACCCCCCAAAACTTAATGCCAAAAAAAAAAAAAAAAAGCCGCCCTCAATCGCGAATCCATTCGACAGCCTCGGCTCATTCATCCCCGCGAAAATTCCGCTCCTGGAATTAAAAAATCCTCAAACTAAAAAAAAAAAAAAAACCACAGCATAACCGTCTTCCCCAAAAATGAAACCAAAACTGCAACCAAATAAAAAAAATTCCTTCACCCCCCAAAACTTAATGCCAAAAAAAAAAAAAGCCGCCCTCAATCGCGAATCCATTCGACAGCCTCGGCTCATTCATCCCCGCGAAAATTCCCGCTCCTGGAATTAAAAAGTCCCCAAACTCAACAAAAAAAAACACATCCTAACCGTCTTCCCCAAAAATGAAACCAAAACTGCAACCAAATAAAAAAAAATTCCTTCACCCCCCAAAACCCAATCCCAAAAAAAAAAAAAAAAAAAAAGCCGCCCTCAATCGCGAATCCATTCGCCAGTCTGCGCTCATTCATCCCCGCGAAAATTCCCGCTCCTGGTGAGCGGCGGTGTGCGATTGGTCGGCGGAATCCCGCACCGTCCAATCCGCGTGGGCGACACACGCGTCCCCAAAAACCCGTTTCTTTTCCGCGTGTCTTTTCCCGGAAAATCTGACTAAAGAGGCCCCCGAAAAAATGCCCAAATAACGAAAAAAAAAATGCCCGATTTTTGGGGCCCGGTGTGAGTGCCGAGAACGTTAAATTCCCCGATTGCAGGATTATTCGTCAAAAGGCGGTTGGGCTGCCAGTGGCGACAGCGCGCGTCGCGGCCCCGATCCGAACTAGCCGAGTCCACGGCTAGCCCCACTCCGCCGGGCTCGACCAATCGGAGAGCCGCGCGCGTTCTTCACCGGCGGGCAACAGACGCCTTTGTCCGGACATAGCGCGCGCACGCCGCACACATCGCACATACCAGCGGCGCACGACAGATCAGTGAAGGAGAGCTCCGAGAGAGGACCGTGGCGTTGGCGTTACAGAGCAGCAGCCCTCCTTAGGTGAGTACACTAACGCCTCTTGCATCTATACACACACACACACGCATACACAAATTTTCCCGCTCACAACGACACATCAAATCGGAAGTGCAAATACAATTTTCCTACGCCCGAAAAAAATCCGCCCGGCCAATAAATCGCGTTATTAACGAAGAAGGAAAAAAAAAAACGCCCGAAAGCTTGATTAATTAATTGAAAGTGAGTGGCATAGAGGCGCAAGTGCTGCTGCTAACCGATAAACACACACGTACGCACGCAGCGTACCTAAACCCAATATATGTCGCGATAAAATATATATTTCCTCTCCTTCTCGTGAGCCGTTTTTCGGGACCAGTTGATTTTGGGCCTGAGGGGACTTAATAAAAGGTGCTTTTTCGTCGGGCCCCGAGCCTTCGGGTGCGATACTATCAGAGATAATCCACCGTGTGCGCACTCGTATTTTCGCTTTCTGTTGGTTATCGTCGTCGTCGTCGTCGTCGTCGTCGTGGGTCCGCGCGAGCGCGCGCGCGCGCGTCAGTTCTGTCTCGACGCCGCTGCCGAGATCGCGCGGGCAAGCCATCGTCTCGCTCCTAGCCACACGTCTTCGGCTCCGGAAGCTCTCGGTAAGCATCATCCAATATTCACCCCCCACCCACCCCCTCACCCTCCTCCCCTCGACGCCCCCCCGTCACACGGCCCAATTATTATTCCTTTTCAATATTATCGCATGACGGACGCTTCGAGCTTTCCGCGACATCCTCAGGAACGGAGACCCCCCCCCACCCCGAGGATTCTCTACGTCGATCTCGCTCGTGCTACGAACCATGGCGTCGGGACGCTCCTCACCTACTCCCTTTTTACTACTAATTTACCGTCCATTCGCCAATATCTCTCGTTTTTTCCGAATTAACAGGAGAAAGATTTTTTTTCTACGAGCTTTTTGAGCTTGCGATTTTTTTGCGATTTTTTATGGGCTTCTGTGATTTTTTTTAGACGTCGGGTGCAATTTTTGGGGTTTTTTTTGCGAGTTTTGGGTTGAGGTTGTGGAGCGGAGTCGTCGGATTTTTTTTTGTGGATTTTGAGGTTTTTTTGGGTTTTTTTTTATTTGCTTGATGTGCGAATATTTTGATATGCGCATTTGCGATGCTGGACTATTTTTTTTTTTTTTTCGGTGGGCTTTGAGCCGCTCCGAAATATTGTCGGCGTCTTCGAGGCGACGCCAATGTCACACACCGGCACTCGCCGGCCAAACGTGTCAGTTGACTTTGAAAATGGCGGGGTTTTTAGCTCGGGTATTTTTCTGTCGTGGCCGGCGGCGCGTATCTGCTCCGCCGCTCGCACGCCAATTCGACCATTATTTATTTTTCCTCGGCCCAATTTTTCCCACGAATTTCCCGATGATTTTTGAAAAATCGAGCTTTTACGATAGAGCTTCGTTTTTTATTTTTATTTTTTATTATTTTCGCTCATAATGGCGGGGCTTTGTGCGCCGTTATCGCAATCGTTATTCACCTAACAATTTTCACCGACTCGCGCGACCTCCGGAGAAAATTTTTCACATTTTTCCTGCCTTTTTTTACAGCTCCGCATTTTTTTCTATTATTTTCACCGAATTTCGCTATTTTTTTTTGCCATACTAATTATCTCACTCATTAATGTGCTGCATTTTTTTTAAGGTCACTACATTTTTTTTATCGCTCCTACAATTTTTTTTACATTTTTTCTGCAGATAAAATGAAATATTGTTTATTTTTCGGGATAATTTTGTTTCAATAATTCCAAGCAATAAATTGCATTTATTCATTTTTTGAATGTGAATTTATTATTTTAATGTTAAAAAGTTTCTTCAATTTATTGGAAATATTAAATATGCATTTTTTTGATTGTTTAATTTTGGTACTCTGAAAGAAATGGTGGGAAAAATTTTTGGAGTTGGTGGAAATTGGTTGGAAAAATGGTATTTTCGATGGAAAAAATACGATGAAATTTTGGGGGTTTTAGAATGGGGCAAATGTGAGATTGGTGGAATTGTTGATTTATTTTAGTGAATTGTATCGTTGTCTCGCTCATAATGGCGGGAAGAGCGAGCGTTGCCGACGGTTTGTGTTCGAGGGAAAACGAACGCCGTCCCTCTCTCGCGGCGACCCCCCCTTAAGGCTTCCACCTGCTCTCCACTCGTCGACCGGCGTAACGGAATAAATTGATTGGTCGGCGGAGGCAGCGCGGTCCGTTGGCGCGGGAAGGGCAGCAGCAGCAGCAGCAGCAGCAGCGGCTACAATGAGGGGGAAGGGAAATGGGAATCGCGAAGTCGAGGGCCGAGGCGACGACGTTCGAGCGTCGGGACGCTTGAAATTGCGAGCTACCAAATGGCAGCGAGCTCTGGGAAATATTTTATTCCCAACCATCTTTCCATACACTTTTTTTCCCCACGAACAGCAATTTTTTTATCTTTTTTTTCTCAATTTTTTGAAATTATTTTGTGCGAAATGTTTTTCGAATCGCCTTAAAAAAATGTATTTTTCACGAAATTATTTTTAAGTCGCGTTAAAAAATTGTATTTTTTTTAAGATATCATTTTTAAGTCGCTCCAAAATTGGAGTATTTTTTGAAAAATAATTTTCGAGTCACGTTAAAATTGGAGCATTTTTCACGAAACATTTTTTGGATCGTGGTAAAAAATTGGCTCATTTCTTAAACGATTTTTTTGATGGCCTTTTAATTCATGAATTTCGAGACTTGGAAATAAAATGATTACAATGTGCAATTATGAAATTTGTATGTTGGAGTATGCAATTTGAAAAGGATATGAAAGAAAGTAAAGAAATGAATGGTTTGGTTTTTTTAAACGATTTTTAAAAGTATAAAACTCATCGTATAAAATTAAAACTAAGGAAATAATTTTCACGAGAAAAAAAAAAAACAAATCCTAAGCGTTTCTTATCCATGTACCTTCGCGGCCTTAAAAAAATGTCCTGTAGGTAAAATACTGTTTTTTTTAGTCTTCAACTGCAGCGACACTTTTTTAATTAAAAAAATCCACTCGACGTCCAATTTCAAATTTAATTGCAATGCTCCAAAAAAAAAAAAAACACCTAACGTCATATCTTATATTTTCTGCTATGAAATATTAATCCTTCAGTAATTCATATGTAATTACGCCCTTAAATTTCTATACCGTTTATGAAAACGCCAGAAAAAAAATACTTACATTTTTTTCAAAAAGCTAACAAAAAAAAACGTGACGTCTTAACAAATTTTGTCCCGCGAAATTTCGAGCCAAATAATAAATGCTGACGCCTATAAAAATGATTAAAAAATCACTATGAATTATTAACTGCGGTAAAAAAAAAAACCAAAAAAAAATTGAACGTTTCGACAAAATTGATTTAATTTTCGACCTTTTTCCTTGGCGCCCTTTTGTTCAATTCTAATATATTATCTCTACTGCGTATTTATTATAATAATAAATATATTGAATATGAATATACAATGTATTTGTGTTTCGAATATTATGCGAGTAATTAACGAATATCGATGCTTTTCGTTTGTTTTTCTTTAGTGAATCGAGAAAGAAGTTAAAAGCAAGCAATATAAAAATATGTCAGACGACGGTTCACCGGTCGTTGAGGAACAGAAGAAGAAGCGCGGCCGTCCAGCGAAGAACGCTGACAAAAATGCGGATAAAGTAGTTAAAGAAAAAGAGGCCGCGGCGGTAAAGGAGCCGAAGAAGCGAGGGAGACAAGCCGCCGAGAAGAACAACAGCGCGTCACGTACCCCAAAATCCGACGACGATGAAGCACCCGCGCCCGTTAAACGGGGTCGAGGCAGGCCCAAGGGTTCCCACAAGAAGAAGGTAATTTCCAATTGCTTACCCTCATTTTTTTCATCCCTTCCACAATAAAAATTTTTTTTTACTATCACAAAGTTTCCTGAGGAAGCAAGAGAGAAAATCTCGTAAATTTCTAAGTATAATATTTTTTATATTCAATTTTCGACGAACTTTTACCATTTTTAAACTAGATACGAAATAATATTAAACGTGTAATGAGAATTGGAAAGTATGGGCATTTTTTAAATGGATTTTTGAGTATAAAAAAAGGAGATTATGGTTTAATAAAATTATGGTGGTTCTTTGGCTTGTAAAATTGTGAAATTCGAAAGCCTTTTTTGCCGTAAATTTCGGAGTGTATTTTTTAATATCAAATTTTGAATGAACTTTTTGAATTTGGGAATTTTTAATTGGAGTCAAAAAATGTTAAACATATAACAAAAATTTTTAAATAGGGGAATGTTTTCTGATGTTGTAAGTGTTTTCAATGGGATGTGAAATATATAAAATTCGGGAATTGTGAGCCAATAAAATAAAAGTTGATTCGTTGGTTTGTTCGAGATTCATGAAATCGGAAGACTGATCAATATTAATTTTTTTCTCTCTTTTTTTCTTTGCCATCCAAACGAGTTTTACGAGTTTTTAACGTTTTGTGAGTTTTCGTCTTTGGCGAGTTCTGAAGATCTGGTTTTGCTCGTGATAAAATTTTGGAAATCGGTTTTTCTTTCGTTACAATTTGAACAAAAATTCACGTTTTTTTTTTGCTCCGAATCCAAACTCTAATGATTTTCTGGAAAATATTACTGTATTTTTTTTTTTTTGTTACACAGAAAATAAATAGTTTTTGTTTTATTTTTCAAAGTAGAATATGAACATATTTGCAAGATCTCTTTTCCCTCGATTTTTTAAAATTATTTTGATGGACAATTGCAATTTTGGGTTATAATTTACAAATAAAATTTGCTGTTACAAATATTTTTTGTTAATGTCACACATGATGTACGACACATTTTCTGGTAATTTTCCACAATATTCATTCAATTTTTGATTATCTAACGATCGTAGAATAATAAAATCTGAGTCAAATGGTTAAACTGAATAACTTAACATTTTTCACCACATGAATCACAAATTGTTATGAAAATTGTTTTACATAACTATTCCATGTATCCCATATGATAATTTCCCATATGATATTAACGTCTCATAAAGAATGTTTCTATTTCTCAATGGAATAAAAATATATATATTCTGATTATATTATAAATTTATCATAATTTTTTTCCCTTTCGAAACAAAATTTTTAAGTCTTTCGAGAAATCGAGGAGGTAATTAAAACGTCTCTAAAACACCATTGGATTTTTTTTTCTCTATCTCAAAAATAAGTTACAATAGATTTTCTACAAAATTTGGATATAGTTTTTCGCACTTTTTATTCTAGAATTTTTTTCAACTCTTTATAATTGGCATAAAATTTTCAAAGCTCTTGCAAAAAGTGTACAATTTGAGACTTTAAGGATTTTTATAACTTTCCAATTCCACCAACAAACTGCAAATTTTCTGAACTATCCGGAATTCCCGTAAAACGCTATGAATTTCAATCCAATATTCAGGATTCCAAAAACGCAGTGAATTTTCTAAGTCATTTCCATTTTTCCACCATCTCTATAAAAATCTTCAATTATGCCTAAGATTATACAATTCTTAAGGCTGTTTTGATTGCGCTCAAATTTCTCGCTGTTTTTTGAAACTCCAGATTTCCCTCACTTTTCAAAAATTGCGTAAATGATTTACGACTTGCAAAAAAAAAATTAATTTTGACGAACTTTGAAAAAAATTGTCTACGCTTTTAGAATTCCTTCGAAGAGTTCCGATCCTTTTCAATGAATTCCCTGAAAAATAAAGAAACACAGACGTCACTTTCGTCGCTTAATTATTTCGCGGTATATTAAGCCACTTAAAGTAACAATGTCTTTTTAAAAACTCGAATAGGCTGCACAAAAACCCGCATCGGCACCTGTACCCGGCCGCGGACGCGGAAGGCCGAAAAAGGTTGAGGAAAAGCCGGAAAGCGCCGGTGAAGACGAGGACGAGCAAGACGATGAGGAGGAAGAGGAGGAGAATTGAAAAGGAGCTGAAAAACTGGATAAAATATAATGATAATTGGAAAGAAGGCGCTACCGACGATGACAAGAAAACAACAACAACAACAAGAAAATGCGGCCACCAGCTGCTTCGCCCCTTTTCAACTCCCTCTTATATCATACCTTTACTTTAATTTTATATAAATAAAACTCTACCCGTAAGTCGCGTCATTGTCTCCTCCACACACATCGTCATTCGTGACAAGCATTCAAATGGCAACAAAAAAAAAAACAAAAAACTCATCTCGCATTTGAAAAATAGCGTTTTTAAGTTTTTTCGAGAAAAAAAAATCGAAAAATACTTATTTTAATTTAAATAATGATTGAGGGAAGAAACGGTGAAAAATTTGTACTTTCTTCCCTCTTTTACGCTGTTGATTCTATATAGAAAAGAAGAAGGATTAAAAAAAAAAAAGCGAAAAATGAAAACAAACAAAAATACTAACTTTTTGCGCCAATTAATTTCACCGTCGCAAATTATTAACAACCGACGTACATAAGATTTTTGTAAATTTTTTCTCGTGACTTCGTGAACATAGTAATAAATCGAATTTGTGACGAAAATAATTGAATATTTTTCTTTGTCGATTTACTCTTTTCATCCCTCGAACTTGAAAAGGATTTTTTTCGCGCGAGTAATTAAAAATTCGATTCGATCGGAATTTCAGGAGCAAGGGAATAGAAAATACGAAGTAATCAACGCCATTGAAGACACTAAGAAAATTGATTCTGTAAAATGATAGCGCGGAACAATTATTAACGCGAATTTAGCGAAAAAAAATTGTCAAATAAGTCCAATCGAAATTTTTTCAGTTACACGGAATCGAATTATGAGTGCTAACATTTTTGAGATTGTCTAAAGGCGTTTTTTAATCAAATTTCACCCGATGATTGTAAAAATTTTAATGCAAAATATAAAATCTTTCTACAAAATCCCATCCAAAAATGCAATTTTTTAAACATTCCGCAAAACAACTTTTTTTTGGCAAATTATAAACATTCGAAAAAAGTTGAAGAATTAATTTCTTTCAGGAATTAAAGAAAGAAATTAACTATGCTTCTTCCACTTATTTTCAAAATATGAATTTGGCATCATTATCCAAAATCAATGTTAGTCATTTCGATGGCGTTTATTTATTTAGTCGGAATATCTTCCATCGCGACTTTCATAAATTCTAATTGAATCAAATTTTTCGATGGGATTGCACGTATGAATTATTCTTAAATTGAATAATTTAATTTCCTTTAGTTTTAGAGAGAAAAAAGCTATTACGATTCTCGATATATTTGTTAAATTATTATCGATTAAATAATCTGAAAAAAAAAGGAAACAAGGGACAAAAAGTATCGAGATTTCCAAAGTCGAAGACAATTTTTATTGTCTTTATAATGAGGCACAGGAAACGGACGAATTGCTGATTTCTGTTTTGCGACCAATTTCCAATGAGTGAATTAAAAATCAATTAAAATGTTCATCCCCTTCATTTGTATCGTAAAAATTCGTCGCAAAGCGGAAAAGGCGAAAACATAAGTAAACACAGGAAAAAGTAATTAATAAGTAGCATACTTGTCTTGTACGTTAAGAGTGTGTGAAGAAAAAATGAACGAAATTTCTTGACTGTCTGGCGAATTTCGAGAGGTGAAGAGATTGAGAATTGGACAGAAAAAAAAAGAGAATTAAAAGCAAACGCTGAGCTGCGTTGAAGAGGGAGAATAAATAGATAATGAGTAACCGGCGAATAATAAAATTAAAAATATCTCTGACGATACGTTTACGCGACAGGCAAAATCCAAATGTGTGAATGTAAAATTTGTATTAAAGTAAATAAATTCACGAAATACTCTTATTCGTCGAGTTTAATTTCACGATAAACTTTATTATTTTTAGCGCGATAATAATATTCTAATTTATTTACTTCAAGACAAAATAAGCCTTTACTTAGATTTAAGAATTTATAAATAATTGCTAAAGTCACATTTTGCATTGTTCCGGGTGTTCGAAATTGTTTTTACAAAATGCAGCTACACAAATTTATTTATTCATGAAAAATAAACAACAAATTAACACGAAAAAATTCGATAAAAAATTAACTTTGATTTGTAGAACGTTTTTGTTTATGGCCCGAAGATCTAGAGATCATTTCGAATTATTCTCGATAGAATAAATTTTTTTTTTAAATCAAGCATATGGGTGATTCCATGCCAAAGTCACCTGAATTTTCCGATTGCTCCAAAATCATAAAAAAAATTTAATCCAGTTTTAAGGGGCCAAATTACTTGAAATTTTTTTGAGTTTTTTCTCCAAATCTATAGTTCCTTTATTTTGAATTATTTCGATTTTTTTCGTGTACTTGTATAAATGAAATTTAACATTGCATAAAAAATCGCAACAAAATGTTTAAATATTCGAACTGCTGTATCTCTAAAAAGGTTTTAACAATCAGGCTAAAATTTGGTATAATAGTAGAGCAACGACACCGCTTCATATGTATAAATTGAAACATTTTTTCAGATTTTATAAGATTAACATTTTTTCGAAACTGTCTGTATGTTCTCTAGCTGCCGCAATTTTTTTTAGCTGACCAGCTAAATACTTCATGACAACAAATGAAGCAACGAAAAATGACGTCGTTATTGAATTTGAGCGAAATCCCTAAAGCGGTTTAGATTTTATAGAATTCCGAATTTTGGAAAAAGGTATGTTTCCGTTCCGATCCAAGTTAATTTTGACCAACCCTGCTCAAATGTTACAGAAAGACGAATTAATATCCAGCTGTGGTGGATATCAAATTTGGTGAAGATCGGTAAAGACAATCGGATTTTATAAGCTTATGATCGTGGTTTCCGGTACCAAAACTTACGTGTGATTTCCACGGTGATGAACAACGTGAATTCCAGGTGTGATTTATAATCTGCTAAAAAAGGCTGCAATAAGTCATCAAAGGTCCTAAAGAACCTGAAGAATCTAAGTTGGACCTCAAGAAACAGTCGGAATAATCTATCCAAGTCGGATTTTGGGTGAGATTATATTTCTATTTTTTTTATTGATTTTGTTTCTGCACAATTCTGAAAAAAAAATAAAAATAAAAAGGTACACACAGAATTGTGCAAAAAATAAATTGCACACAAAAAAGTGTACACACAGAATCGTGCAGAAAATAAATTACACACAAAAAAGTGTACACAGAGAGTTGTGCACAAAAGAGTGCCGAAAGTGTGGGAAAAACGTGTACAAAACGGAAATATGCACAACGCAGGTGTGGAAAAAAAAATTGTGCAATCTGCAGATGTGGAAAAAAATTGTACTCAATTTTCGAAGCGTGCATAAAAAAATTGTGCGCAATATCGAAGTGTGCACAATCGATTTGTGTTCAGATGCAGCACATCCTCCTCATATAAATGCTCTGCAAATATTATTAAAAAAAGGATGCAAAGTAGAACCTTGCACATTGCTTCCTTATTAAATTTTGCTCTTTACATAGCTACCTCTACGAGGGAGTATTGTAACTGATTTTGGCTTCCTCATAGAGGAAGATTTGTCAAGAGCAAAATTTAATGAGAAAGCAATGTGCAAGGTTCTACTTTGCATCCTTGTTTTGAATAAATATATAAATCACTGGCACATCTCATTTTTATTAGGCACAAACTTTTGTTTTACTTTAATAACGTTTTCGGAGCTTATAGCGAAAATCGCTATTTTTTCAAATATTCAAAATGGTGTAATATTTGAACGACTTTACCGATCACAACCAAATTTGGTACACAGTAGGACTGTATGTTATTTTTCGTTTGTAGATTTCAGTTGATTTGCTGAGATTCGACGTGATTTATACAAAAATTTTGATGTTTTACAAAAATTCAAAATTCTATAAAATCCGAACCGCTTTACCGATTTTGTCGAAATTCAATACCAAACAGCATTTAATGTATCTCTAGTTAGAACTATTTAGCCATATCGACGAACTTTTACGAAAGTTAGAGAGTATACGACATTTTTCGAAAATATTAAAAATTCTATAAAATCAGTATACATAGACATATTTTCTCAAAAATTGCAGCAATTGAAGAGGAATTAATTCTCTACTTGCGTGCCAAATTTGAGCTCGATCGATCGTGCCATTCGCGAGTTATCGACGATTGAATTTTAGGTCACTGAAACACACACACACACACGGACACATTTTCTAAACCATTTTTTTGGACGTTTTAGGTGATTCTAAGCATACTGACATTAAAATCTCGAAAAAAAAATGTTTCACGAAAACAAAGCTTCCTCTATGAGGAAGCAAGATTACATATATCCGGTTACATTACATTGATAAGGTCGCAAAAAAAAGTCTCACGCGTAAAAAAAAGGACGTGGTGTTGTTTGAAAAGTTCGACAATCGAATTTATTATCGGAAATGCGGAGAGTACTATACATTGCATAAATCTAGATATAGTTTCTTAAAAATAGGCAGAAGGCAAATTTAATGAAACACCGATGAAATGTCCATAAACTCTACGATGATAAATATACCGGATCTTAATCCTAACATCACATTGACGAAATATTATTTTTCATAACGAAAAAAAAAAAAAAACCACAATCTTAGTGGACGAATATTTGGTGATACGATTTTTCTTTTCATTAACATTATTATTGTAATTAATTATTTTATACATGATTGTACGGTGGTGTGAGTCGCGTTTAACGATATTATTTATCTAGTGTAGATTATGCATTCATTTATGTAAATATAATCACCGCGCTTATGTAGGCATCGATTGGTTGCGCGGGCGGCACATCTAAATCTGTTTAATTAACGAGACACGATAATATTTTTATACCTTTTATCTACTATTTAATAGTGGCATGAAAATAGCGATTGTTAAGTGGTTGTGATTTCTATATTTATTTATATTATTTCTTTTTTTTGTTGCGCGAGATACGCTGAGTCTCAGCGTAAGAAAATAATCGCTTTTTTCCATGGGAAGAGGATTTTTTTGTTCGGTCTTGCTTTGATGAAAATTTTAAGCCTGCGACACTACAAATGTTTTGACAAAATCAACGATGTCAAAAGTACTAATCAGATTAGTTTTAAATAATAATAATAATAATGCTACAAAGTCAATTACTCCTATTAACATATTCATCCTTAATATAAAATTTCATGAAATTGAAGATAAATTATATGAAACTATAATGTCGTTATTAAAATTAGATTAACAATCTTATTGTAACTTTATGCCTTGCTTTTGTGAAACGAAGGCGCTGCTTTTTGTGATTGTATGATTTTTTAAATATTATCATTATGGCTCAGATTTAAGATTTTATGAACACTGTTTTTGTTTTTTTCTACAATGTTCGTACAATTATTCTGGAGCTTATAATTAGTAATATCAGAGATGAAAAAAATATTTGAAATTTCGCAGGCAATTTTCAAAATTGCATTGAAAACCAAAATTGTAAAGACATTTTTTTGATTATTTTTTGGAAAATCTTGAAAGCAATTTTGATATTACTCTTATTATTCAATATCGTTTTGCGGTCTTTTCCAAAATTGTTGGTTTTATTGAAATTTTATTCTTACAGCAAAGTAAGAAAATTCTGATGGAATATATTTTTCAATTGCAAAGAAAGTGAATCGAATGCTAAAAGGAGAAATGGTGAATTTTTCATTTATACGCTGAGTATTCGAGCAGAATATTTCCACCATTTCGTCTCTGTCAAATAAATTTATTGCGCATTACAGAAAATAACAAATTCTAATTTCCGAATAAAATTAGAACATTTTGGTACATTTTTTTTTTAGAGTTTTACCATTATTATTATTAACAAGATATCCACTATTATTTTGTGAGTTCCGCATTCAATTTCAACGATTTTTCTTTCGAATTGCGTTTGATTATCAATTTTTTTGCATCTCTCAAAGAAATTCATACTTTTTCCGAAATTAATATAAATATTAATGAATATCAGACTCAGACTCAAGCGGAAAGTCATTCAAATTATCATTCCGACAAAATTTTGGAAAACACACCTTTTACTTATTCTGAATAATAATTACAAATAATGTGAATATCATTTTTTCATTACCGTTCATTATCCACTCAGAATATTAATTGGAATAGCTAATCGTTTGAGCGGTTTTTTTGCTACTAATTTTTTTTAAGGCGCATTATTGAGAGATAAAAAATTAATACAGCTTAGCACTGAATAAGAATAAAAATAAATTGAATCTCTATCACAGACTCAGCCGTACCGTGTCGCACAGTGTGATTATTAATAATCAATCGCTGGCTCCGATTTAGACCGAACATATCATTGATAGCATGATGCGAAGTAGAAAAACAGTGTTTTTTGCTATTATTAATTTTTCATCCTTCTCTTTACTTGTTCTTTTTTTTTGTTTTGTTTCTCCTTTCTTCATATTATCGTACAATAATAATACAAGGAAGAAATTCGCTTAGACGTTGAATTCTCCCACTTTGACTAGGCATCTGCCGATGTTATTTATATTTATCAATAAATATTGCAATTGACACCACAGATTGTCAGATTCTGCAGTTCTTTGGTGGCTGTACGGTGAAGTGCTTCTCTTTCTCCTTTCTTCTTCTTTCCCTTTTTGCTTTTCAATCATTCACACATAAGCGAATATCGATATTGCACCGAAACTTTGTTTATGCTTCACTGCCAAATTATTTTTTTGTTGAAATTCTCTAATTAAAATAATTGAATGTATGGCTTTTTCGACTTGGGCCTGAACTTTAACCCTTTCGATTGGCTCCACAATTGTTTATATGATTCACATAACTCCAAAAAGCACAAATGAATTTTTTTACATTTTGAATTATCTGCGATTCGCTTATGTCATTAAAAGACACTTTTCTAAATTCTGAAAAAATTCTAAGTCACTTTTTCGAAAATAAAATTTTATCGAAGTCGACCGACGATTCCATCGATTTTTTCGGGCTTTATCTGAACAACAAAATTGTAATAATCATGCACACGTTTGTTTAAGTGTGTGTTTATGAAGAATTCAAATGTTCATAACGAAATGGAAAATTAAAAAAAAGTGGAACCCTTTATTTCAAAAATAATTGAAGATAAGAAATGTATTAGGAAATTAATAAAAAATATTTCTTAATACTGAACATTTCGTGCATTTGAATTCATCACAAAAATTAAATCGTCTGTAGAATTCACCGATAAAATTGAAAAGTAGGAACAATAAAAGGAAGGAAATTATGAAGAAATAAATAATGGGAAAATTAATTTTATTCACTCAGTCAGTCAGATTTTATTCAATTTTCTAGCATTGGAAGAAAATTGAAACTATCGAAGGGAAAAAATAAATAAATAATATTGTCTCGATGCAAGATCGAACCGTGAAGCGAATAAGCTCACCGACTGCCCAGTCTTAGTTGTTTAGTCACATCGTTTACGTGCTTTATCGTGTTTTTAAACTATTTTTCAACCGTACCTTCATTATAGAATTTTGTATTGTGGCATAGCTGAGAAAAGTTGGAAGAAAATGTTCTTTTTTTTCTTTTTCAATTGGTATTCTAATGATAGCAGTATTACGCAGGTGGGCACAAACGTTGAACTATTTTATATACTGCAATAGAGTCGTCGATTTATTCGGCTACGTCCAAAAATTTGCGAAAAATCCGGTGCAAATGATTTTTTTCTTCAATTTGCATATTTGAGAAATATTGGCAGTAAGGAATGAGAAATAAATTCGGTTATTTTTCTCATACGAAGCATTTTGCTTGACGTTCATTCGAGTTGTCACTTAAATGAAGGACAAAATGATTAAACGATTGAACCCAAATATGGGTTCAATCGTTTACCGACGATCCACATCTTGTCGAATCGTTGTGACAGAAAATATTACAACCATTAAATTTTAACAAGATTATTCTCAGTTTCATTAGAAATTTTTGATTATGAGTGAAAAAAAAATCCCTGATGAAAATCCAAATTTCGAAAAATTTTTTAAAAGGTCGATAAATTTTTTCTGATGGAAGTTATTAGAAATCATCGCGAAGTTCGAAAAAAAATATCCACGGAAAAATAATCGCTGTTTTTCTCGCATCAAATTGATGTAAAACATATTTTTAGTGTTTCTTTTTCACTTTTCCGTGAGAATCATTAGTTCTGATGATACGTTTTTGCTATCAATTTTAAGATTTTTTTTTTTCATAAAATTACAAGAGTTGACAGTGAATTGTTTAGGAATGTCTACTTGATAAAAAATAAATAAATATTCATGGACTTGCAGAAACATTAACCAATTAATGGAGTTGGAATAATTTATCATTAGTTTCCTTTTGTCATGAGAAATGGATTATTAAAAAATAATTTTGTCCACAAATTACTCGTCTATATCTTCCACAGTTTTAATTAATTGAAAGTCACATTATGGGGAGAAATTAATTGGAAAACGAAAGTGAATATGAATAAAGCGATTTTACTTGATATGGAAAAAAAATCGATGGTAATGAATATTCTAAGAAATGACTCAGTTTAGGCTAATTACCAAGAGGATAGATTATTCTAATTTCGGTTGGAAGTCAAATTAGCAATTGTAATTTGCTCTCAACGAGCCCATTTTGTTTGTTGAAATACATTTCACAAATCCATCGCATAATTCGACTCGATTAAAGCGTTGCAATATTCATTAACGAGGAGGAAACTTTCCTTTTTGCCTTTCTCCAAATTAGCTCTTTGTATAAAAATCTTTTCCGGGCCCAAAATTAGCGCAACCGAAATAAATCAGCAACCGTCAATACAATAGAAAGGTAGAAGAAAGCGCGATATCTTAAACATCCACAAATATCGAGGAAAAAAGAAATACATCGTACATCATAAAATGACGATTATTCCAAAAACGTTTAGTAATTCAAGAAATCCCGTATTTCCGAATGAAGCTCCGAACGAATCTCCTTTTCCGTGAGATCGTGACGAGTTATCGCGCTTCGCCATTTCTTTCCGAATACTATTTACATTTACAAACGTAGCCGCCAGGAAATTAAATATCTAGAATTAAATATCTATTTCACGAATCTCCTCGTGGTTCTCTGATAATACCTAGCATGAACTTACGATAATACCATATTACAATTACGTACTTGTTTTTTAACTAATACTATTTACACATATATCGATCGTTGTATCGGTTCATATTGAAGTTAGACATTTTTTTTCTCCGCTTGTCAAAAAATAACAGTTTGATTTTTTATTTTCTTACTGCGTTCGATAATTTATGACCAAAATAACGTGGCGTTAATACGAATTATTATTGAGAAGAAAAAAAATTTTTTTTGTTTTAAATGCGGCAATTATTTTTGGTGCATGGATTAAAAATGATTTGAATCAATTACTTTACTTATTGTCGACCGAAAATTCGGTACAACGCCACACATTTTTTCCCTTTCCTCTCTTTCTTCTGATTGCCTTTTTTCTGCTGTTTCATCGTTCGATGGCAAATAAAATAAAATACTTTTACCAGCAATTCCGCAAAATAAATCACGCACAGCCCGTTCACGTGACTTTACGTGACTGGTTACGTAGCGATTACGTAGAGGCCAATGAGCTAACGGGATGATGACTAGTTTATTTAATAATCCTAATCTTATGAATCGTGACGAGTCAGCTTTGGTACAGAGACGAAGGTCCTCCATTTTTCGAGAATTGTTTCTCGTCGTTATCAACTTATTCCATTTTTTTAAATTTAATTTACTCGAGAGAGCAATTGGAACTCGATAATTACTCGTTAGTTTGATTAACGTCGCCTTTAAAATGATTTTTGTTAAATACAGAAAATAATATTCTCGGTTTCTTCGGGAGAGATATTGTTTCGTATTTATAATCAGCGATAATAATCTCGTATTTTTAATCAAAGAATGCGACCTTAAGGATGAAGATTACGTGAAAATAAGTGATATTGTCAAGTGTCAACATTGACAAGTATCTCATTTGTTTTCGTGTTTGGGTGGTTAAAAAAATATTGAAGCTTGCTCAGTTATACTTGAAATTATGCAAGGTCATCAATAATTATTCTCGAAAAAACTGTGAAGAGTGATCAGATTTGTAAATCTCTATTGATTCGCGAAATAAAGATTTATAATAAAATTACGTGAGTATTAACAATACGAAAACTGTCTTCAAACGATTGAATTTAAATTACTTTTCAAATAAATACATTTTGTAAATAAAAAAAAACAGATTCAGATCATGTTTTAATGAGTATTTTTTGGGAGCTATAGCGGTAAAGCTGATCAATACATTAATTTGGAATTTTCTCTCGTTTTTGCTCCCAATTTTTACAACGAAAATGAGCTAAATTTTAAGGGGTTATACACAGCCAGGATTTTAGAAAAATTCATTTGGTTTTAATTCTGTTTTCGTAATATATTCAGGTAAATGCGCAGAGAATTTCATGTCCAGCCGACAAATATTCTCGGAGTTAGGCGCACATTTGCAAAGACGCTACAAAAATGACTGAAAGGATCGATCTCAAATTTTCACGCAAGCTTTATCAACGTATTCTTTAGTAAAGTATCGAAGGTTTTTTCTTGCTGATGAATATTTTCCATTTTATAAACAATTAAAGGCTAAAGTCGATTTTTGGTTGCGAAGCCACCATTAAAAAAATAGGCAGTTGCATGTTTTGTTTTATGTTGCTTTAACCATTCTAATGAATCCTTGAGGTATCATTACTTTGATTTTAAGAAACGTAAATTCGTTGACCTGGTCTCGACTGATTTTACTTTTAAATAAACAGACGACGTTTATCGCGCAATTGAGAGTCTGATTGCTCTTTTCATTTATTCCATTTAAAAATTTGTTTTAGTTCGAGCAATTCTTCCTTAAAAAATCGAAAAACAACAAGAAAAATTACCTTTTTAGGGGACCTAGCCCCTTAAATAAATTTCCCTTTAAAAACAGGTACGAATAATTTTCGAAATCTGGGTCCCTAATTAATCTGAATGTACCGTTGGTGTCTGGCTATCAAATAGTAGAGTAATTTCGTAAATTTTCAACTCTGAAAGTCCATTTGCCGCCTCGTTTTGGGATTTTTCGCGAGTGATCGAAGTGCTCGTGTTTTGAGAGTGTAAAATGTAATTAAAATGGAGCTGAATGAGATCATCAAGACTAACTACAGTGGCGATATACGATGAGTTTCATGGGCTTTGATACTCGGCGCATTTCTGTTTTTCAATTTCTTAACGATTACGCCTAACAATTAAGTCTATAAATACAGGGAAAAATAACTGCTAAAATCGGGTAAACTAAATTGACGGAAATTGAATATTACGAAAAACTGGACTACCTCAGTCCAATATAATCTCTAGGTTTCGATTACGCGATGGTAACATCAAAACCAGGTAAATCAGTACAAAATGAACTAGCGAAAATTCTAGAGACGTTTCAACGCTTATTTCCGACGAATATTTTACGTTTCAATTGCATCCGTGCTTTTTTCGTCTAATTTGGATCGGTTTTAGAGCATTCAATCTTTTATTTTACGTGATATTTGAAAATAAAATGCAAAGGTGAAATAAACAAATTAAATTTTTCCAGAGATGCTCAATATTTCAATATCAACGAATCGTATTATCAGATTTGTCGTATTACGAAACGGGATCAGACTTTTTTTTTTCAATTATATGATTTGCCGAATATAATTATTTTGGCAAATTATTAGTCATATTAAATCGTTTATCAAATTTGAGTACCCATAAAAAAAGATTAATCGTCAAAAACGACTTGAAAATTTTGTTAAAAATTCGCAGGCCATTAAAAAATTGCTAATTCACAATTCGATCTTCACGAATAATCGATTGAATCCTCCAAAGCCCGAGCTTCGCTCGAGACGAAAATTCGTTTTATTTTCGCGCAAATATTTCCAAGGATATAAAAAGTTGAAGAATCTCAATGTATTTTTGAAAATATTTGAACTCGAGTACATTGCATCGTCAGAAGTACTCGATTGACTCCGCAGTCCATGAAAATTGCTTTTTCCTTATTTCGTTTGCTTTAATTTCTGGTTTAAACGCCAATGTATCGAAAATTTGCGGCTTTCTCGCATCCGAGAAAATGTTATCTCGGAAACTCTGTGATTTCTTTGGTATTTCGAGGCGATGTGGGCTCGAGTTTTTGAACGGTAGGTTCAAGCAACCACTTTTTCCTTCTTTGGCTTTGGTTTTTTTTTATGCCGTTTTATCGACAAATTTTCGCGAATTCTTTTCCTCCTGGAAAATTGGTTTTCAAAGACTCGCTTCCAGATCGAGAGAAAATTATGGAATTTAGGGCGAAGAAAGTGGAGCACGATCTTTTGTTTCACCGCGAAATTATTTTCCCCTGTCGCCAAGTTAATTCCCGAAGTGTCGCGATTTTCTCGTACCTGAGGTGCGATTTCTGTTCAATGTCCAGCCGTTGAGGGGCCCGATTGTTGTGTTATGGAAGAGAGAGAGATCGAGAGGAGGGCTTCTTCAGATGAGATCGTCGTTGGTGGACGCGGCGGGGGGAAAGCCCTCGGTTCCCTCGGGTCAGTGTGGCCCGAAGAGCTCCGCATTTTCCTCGCTGTCCATTGACTGATAGCCTTGCTGCAATGGTTAATTTAATTCTAAACGTTATTCGCGACGTAGCCAAGTTCCTCGAGGGGTGGAATTTGTGATGTATACCCTTCGCTGTCGGCTGCCAAAACCCTCGTCCAGCAGCTCCGTTTCCCAGTCGTCCTCACCCTCCTCGCCAGGATCGAAATTGTACAGAGGCATCAGCCTATGCCTCAGACGCTCCAATTTTCGACGCCTCGACACGATCAACACCTGGAGGAGCGTTTTATCGCTGCGTTAATTCGGAGCAATTCGGGTAATTAGCGTAATAATAGAATTATCTTAGATACATTTTTTTGTTGTTGTAATTATCAGTTGCACGCGAAAATAGTTCAGTTCAAAAGTAGACGACGGTAGTGAAGAATTAAGCCACAGAAAAAATATATGGAGGTCGCTTAACCAACTTGGATGTTGGATTTTTGTTAATATACCATCAACACTTGGAGGAATGTTTAGTCGCTGCGTTAATTCCGAGCAACTCGGATAATAAGTGTAATAGTGGAATTATCTTGGATTAAACTTTTTTTTTAATTCTCGCATGAAGAATTAAGCCACAGAAAAAATCATATGGAGCTCGCTTAACCAACTTGGATGGTGGATTTTTTTAAATATCGTTTTTTATCGCTCGGTACGATCAACGCCTGGAGGAGCGTTTAATCGCTGCGTTAATTCGGAGCAATTCGGATAATAAGTATAAGTGTAATAGTGGGATTATCTTAGATACATTTTTTTTTAGAAAATAGTTTAGTTTAAAAGTAGACCGGGTCGTTTTTTGCAAAAAAAAAAACCGACTGAAAAAATCGAAAAAAACGACTGCCCTGAAAAAAGTTAGGCAGTCGTTTTTTTTTTCGATTTAGCATGGACAACCGGAAAAACAATTGAATATTGTCAGGACGATTGCTTTCGCGGTCGTTACGATCGATTTCCGGTTTATTTTTTGCAAAAAACCATCCGCTTGTTTGATGGTGATTTTTATAGTGAATCAGCTGGAAACGACGGTGGTCAAGATTGAAAGGGTGATAATAAACTGAAGCAGTCAGATAAAAATTCGGTTCTTACCACCGCAGAGAGAACGATTACGAAAATCATAACTCCCAGAGGTACGAAAATGTACTCGACACCCTCGGGCGGTCCAAATTCGTCGAAAGGATCGACCGTGGTTGTCGAACTGCACGTCTTGTTAGTCGTGCTAACTACGTTTGTGGTGCTAGTAGCTTTCGTCGGACTCCACGTTGCTTGCGTTGTCGGCGTTGTCGTCAACGGAGGTTCCGTGTAAGATTCTGTTGTTCCATTTAATACGGTTTTTGCCATTTCCGTCGTGACCCTGGCGATCTTTCGCAGCAAATTCGTCACGGGAACGGTGCTCGTCGTACTTGGGTCAGCCATGGTCTTATTCTGAACCCTGGTGAACGAACAACAAAAATAAAATCGATTAATGTACCGGTAATTATGATGTTGATAGAGAAAAATTTTGGGGAACATTTTTGGAAACCCTTTTTTGGCAAAACGTGTTATATTAAAATTGATATTCATGCTGGGGTTAAAACCAACTTCATTTTGATATTTTTCATTTCTGTTTTTTTTTAAATATATGTTGTGAAATAAATTGACGGTTGTACGATACGATGCAATACCAAATATCGATAGACCTACTTAGATCGATCATGCAAATGCAGATACTCCTACAAATATCGATATTCCTTCTTATATCGATCCTATAAATATCGATATTCCTTCTTATATCGATATTCCTACTTATATCGATTCTATAAATATCGATATTCCTCCTTATATCGTTCCTATAAATATCGATATTCCTTCTTGTATCGATCCTATAAATATCGATATTCCTTCTTGTATCGATTCTATAAATATCGATATTCCTACTTATATCGATTCTATAAATATCGATATTCCTACTCATATCGAGTCTATAAATATCGATATTCCTTCTTATATCGATTCTATAAATATCGATATTTCTACGCATATCGATTCTATAAATATCGATATTCCTTCTTATATTCATCCTATAAATATCGATATTCCTTCTTATATCGATCCTATAAATATCGATATTCCTACGCATATCGATTCTATAAATATCGATATTCCTTCTTATATCGATCCTATAAATATCGATATTCCTACTTATATCGATCCTACAAATATCGACACTTCGACTTATTGCAAATAACTAAGTTGAACAATTAAGTTACAAAAAAAAAGCCAGTTCACCATAATAACCAGCAAAACATCGTACACGTAGTTTTTTGAAAGTCCCTTTTTACCATTTCAATTTCATCTTCATGCCGAGCGAGAGTTTATTTTGTTTGGTGAAAGTTTTATCAATATTTTTCCAAGTCATTTTCGATGTTTTATCGATTATGAAAAAAATATCATGTTTCGTGATTTTGTTGTTTTTTTTTTTTTTTAATGATCACATGGCTGTTATATTCGTATTAGGGGAGGATAAGATTATTATCATCACAAATATTTACAGGCAAGCTGATACAGTATCTGCAATGAAACGGAATAAGCTATCGATTGCCAAGATCGAAATCAAATTAAAATTCTTACTTAAAATAACTCCGTGCATTATGCCTCCTTGATTATTAGCGTAAATATAGTTATTTGTTAATTGCTTACTGTACTTTCTTTTTACACTTAGTAGAAATTTCTCCAATTTAAATCTCAGCAATTTTCATTACGAGTATATGATTATTTTGAAACTGCATCTATGTTTATAAATATAGTCGCTTTAATATATATAACTACCCCCCCCCCCCCCCTCCCCCCAAAAAAACGCTACCGAACGGGAAGATTAAATATCTCGCCAAAAAATGTACAGTTATTCGCCAGATTACGTTATTATATGAGAAATAATTTGTTTTTGACAAATGAATAATTTTTAATACATAAGTTGACAAAAATGCCTAAAATTCAAATTTATTGAAAAAAAAAAAAAGATTTCGTTATTTGCAAAGATTCGCAAAAGACGCGTTGTTTCTTCTTTGAAAAAAACATTTTTCAAATTTAAAAATCGGTTTCATTTTTTGAAAACCGAAAAAACTCGTTACAGTTTTTTTTCTATATAAAAAAAAATCGCCGAGTTTATTTAATAATGGCCAAAGGGAATATATACAATACAATGAACGGCCACTTGAAATTTCGATCGCGATTCGCCATTTCGCAGAAATCCCGAAAAAAAACTCGAAACTTGCAAATTCGTGTAAAAAATGTTCATACCCAAAAAAAAAAACAAATTCGCTATTCCATCCGAAATGCACGGTTAAAAATTCGAAAATCCGAAGCGAATGGTAAATCCGCAAAATTTCATCGACCTCCTCAACAATCAAAAAAAGTGCTTATTAAAATCGTGTCGAAATTTTCGAAAAATTCATCGTGAAAATGAATACCCTGGAAAAATAAAAATTCGATAGTGAATAATTAGTCGAAACGCCCATTGCGCGTACGTTTTTGAGGTTAGTCTGTTGGGGTGAGAAAAATTGCTGAAAAATAGTGACAAAAGGCTTAACGTGTTTTTTTTTTTCGATTTTTGTGATGTCTTTGACAAGAGACGAAAAATGGATGCACTCACGTGGAATTTCGAAGATCGCTCGACATTCCGAATGGTTACGAGTATAAGTTCACGTTAATCCAATACTCGTGAAGATTCTTCGCAGCGAGAGCATCACTTTAATGGTAACACACTGTATATAACGCGTCGTGGGGCGAGTATTTGAGATGGCTTACTTTTCGGAGGGTGAAACGGACGATTATTGCTATTATTATTAGGGATATTGTTATTGTGAGTATGGGGTTCACTATATATACACATATATATATATATTCATACGAGAAGTTGGTATGTATATAGTGGAGTGACAGATAGATGATATTGCCTCTGCGTGCAGATGCAATGTGTACACACGCTCGACACCCACTGACCCAGTCGACTGCTTTTCGGTTGTTATCACGTTGAATTTACAACGAGATAAGAATCAATGGATAACAAAGTATGTTGCAGCGGACCGATGCAAGTGTCGCCCTCTGTCGTGGGGTGTTTTTTTTCGGGAACTAGTCGCATGGTAAAGCGGATTGGGGTTTCTTTTTTTACCTGCGGTAGGTAAGGAGGGAAAGCTACGTTACCGACAGATGGTATCGGTATGTATTTGATATAGGTTAGAAAAATAGCTTTGTTTTGACCCGATGTGTCACTGCTCGGTCGGTAACGAAACTGTAAAGCGTTTTTTTGCCCGGGACTTTAGTTTTGTAGCTGAGAACGACGTTTTACAGTTTTTGTTACCGACCGAGCAGCAGCACATCATCCCAGCAAGAAAATTCTCCGCCGTCTCGCAAGTGTTGGGTGATTTATTTCCTTATCCTGTATACACAGCGAATTTTGTGCTGTAAACATAGTTTTTATTGGTTCAAAATCAGATAGTAGAGAATAGAAGTTTTTTACTGCATTTGTAGTGAAACCAATAGATCTTAGTAAGAGAATGGCACAAGTCAATTTTATAAACAAGAGATACGGCCCGCGTAGAAAAACGAGAGTAAGGTTATGTTCTGCGTATATTATTCGAAAGAATTTTTGTTATAAAAAGTCATCTGGAAGATTTTCTAGAGAGAGGGTGCATTTTACAATGAGACTTCGTGAGGAAAGGCTTTTTTTTTAAAAGACAACGATAAGACTCGCCCTGACAGAAGGAAAAGGTTGAACATTAATTTCCTCTGTTCGGAATGAACCCGCAAGACTCTTTTGTATATGGACCAACCGATTTGGTCAACCGATCGCTTCGAAACCAGATTTATGAGTTTTACACTCTGCGTGTGATTCAGAGAATACCAAACCAAAAATTGGCCTTGATTAGGTCTCATTCTCTTTGCAGTTACATTTTACATCATTTAAGCAGAGGATTTTCTTTTATTTTAATTTTTTTTAAAAGGTCCTTAAAACGGAGTTATCGACAAACATGTAAATTGCTATAATAATTTTGGTAGCTAAGATAATAGATCTTTTACTGAATGATCACATGGTTTTATTTGAAAATTACATTTTAGACATGACAAGTTTTTATTTCATTAATACAAAATATTGTACGCATGTACTTTCCATTTTTTTCTTCATTTGCATTTCATAGAGCGCAAATAATAAAAGCGCCTCTTAAAGTTTTCTCTTTTTTGTCCCTTTGTTCGACTCGTTGGATTTAATTCTTAGTCAATCCATTTCCGCACGCAAGTTATGTTCCTTAAGCAAATCTGTACACTTTTCCGCTTTATCAAAATTAATTTGGCGTCCGTATTCTCTCTTCTTAATGAGCACTAGGTGCAAGTCCATCACATTCGTCCCGCTCATTCCAGTTTTTATCAAATCTTTGCCCCACCTGAATCTCGAGTAGAAATTGTAACTGTCGTTGTTAGCCAGGACAAATTCGGGCTTTAATTTCTCAGCTTGACGAAGCATCGATCGCAATGAATTCGTTTCATTCCCAAAATTCGTCGCGACCCTTGAATCAGCCGAAGAATCTTCTTCCGATCCATCAGCGATATTTTTCGCAATAGATTGTCTTTGCAATTCTTCCAGAAGCATGCGAACCCTCGGTCCAATGGCAGGATAGCCAAAAGCACCGGCAGCATCGGTGGGGCCGTCCTGACCATCGGTTCCGGCGCTCAGAAAGGTCACCTCAAACTGGGCCAATCGAGGATCCTCCCTGACGATTTCGAACCAATCGAGTGAGAAGCGAAGAGCGAGCTCTTGATTTCTTCCGCCCTTTCCGCTGCCCTGGACGATGACCGTAGGTTCACCAGCGCCAATAAGGACGATCCCTTGACCGGAGGGCTCTTCGAGGACACGAAGAATTTCTTCAACCCTTTCGCTTGGCATAGAAATGCCCGGGTCGTTTATCATCGCTTCGGAAAATGTTCTTAGATCGATATTCTCGTTCCAAACTCGGCAAATTTGACTCGTGACCCTCGCGTACGCTTCGCTGACTTGTTGGACACGTCCTACGATATCCTTTCTCAAAATAATTGGCCTCAAACCACTTGAAACAGCCTCGCGACTCGCAGCTTCAATGGCAAGCGTGTTGTTCCCGATGATGAAGCTATCGACGTGGACAAACTCTTTCTGGTCGTTCAACAAATCTTTGTCGTCCACTGATTCCTCAGATCTTAGCAGGGCTTTCAAATCGTCGTGGAGATCATCGTACAGATCGTATTCTTGCAAAATCGACACAACTTCCTCGGGAGCCTTTTGGCTGTAGATTGTCGGCCCGCTGGCGATCAGATCCACGGGGTCACCGACGATATCCGACAAGATTAGGGATATCACCCGAGCCGGATGAGCCGTTCGGGCCAAACCTCCGCCTTTTACCTTCGATAGCTTCTGCCTAAGGATGTTTAGCTGTTTTATGTCTGCCCCGGAGTCCTGCAGCTTTTTGCACAACTCTAATTTCATTTTTGGCTCAATCGGTTCCCTCGGCATGCAGAAAAGTGCTGAACCCCCTCCGGAAATAAGTACTATGAGAGTATCGTCTTCTTTGAGGTTTTCCACCAAATCGACCATCTCACGAGTGACCGATAAGGTCTCAGAGTCCGGTTGATTATTCACGCTGTTCTCGCGATAATCGATAGGCCCGCTCGGCAAAGAAATCGGTAGCTTTGGGGGTTTTGCTGCCTGAAATTGGGCGATTGAACCGCGCGGTACGCTGACTATTCCTTTCTTCAAATGGGCACCCAATTTTTTCTCTATAGCTGCTGCCATTCCCACCACAGCTTTGCCGAAACCAACTAGGTGAACTTTTTCGGTCAGATTGTAAGTTTTCGAGGACACTCGCAGAACGTTTTCGGAAACGTGAACGGAATTTTCGATTATCGTAAACGGCAGTACGGCCTGCACTCCTGCGTCGTATATACGCTTCAGTTCCGATTTTCCTTCTTCCAGAGACGCATTTTCTTCGCTCTCCAATTTACGCAGGTCGTCCATTGCGCGAGTAGTTAAAAATCTCAAGTTTCTCTGGGCAAGAGTTTTACTTTGGTGAATACGGATTCTGGAAGAAATTGAATGGGTTATTTCGGACATATTTGATGATTTGTCGGCAGAGTTATTAGCTAGTCTGTAATGCAGTATGTTTATTTAACAATGCACTCGCTTTTGTTCATCAAGTTTGTTTTTACGGGCGTTGTGGAATAATTTTCTGTCCTTACAAAAAAAATCATATTTTTTTAACGCAGTTCGATTTTATTTGAAATTGTGTAGATTTTATAGGAATACGCGTAATAGCAATGAAAAATTGGCAATTGGGGAATCATATTTGTGTGCCTTGCTCGTAATTCCTCAGAATAATGAATTTTTTTATTCTGCCGGTCTTCAACAATTTTAATATAATATAAAAAAATTATTGAAATTTTTTTTTTTTAATTTCACTAAGTGTACGGTAAAATCTAGCTAATTGAGAAAAAATGTCTAGAAGGGTCAGAAAAAGTAGCGACCTTGAAAGAAGGTGGCACATATTTTCCCGTAATTTTGTAAAGTCAAAAAGGATTTACCTGACAGCTGCCAACATTTGAATATTTCCTACCATGAGAAAGAGCTCAAATCAATTCCGTAGGTCGACCAGATGCTTAGTTAAGATTTCGTTGGCTTCATAAATGCGGACTGCTCTCCTGTTCGCTGCTTATAGGTTATTCCAAGTTACTCGAGACACAAGATTCGTGTGCAACGTTGTGAAGCCGTGTTATCATTAACTACTCAATAGCATCGTTGTCAACAATATATGCAAGGGAATTGATTCGACGTACGTTTACGTTTTCTCCTTAAACTTAATTTAGATTTCATCTAATCTAGTTTAGTTTTTTTGCTTAAATCTAATTTAGATGAATTATAATCTAGCTTAGATTTTTTGCTTAAATCTAATTTAGATCAAATTTAATCTAGTTTAGATTTTTTGCTTAAATCCAATTTAGATCAAACCTAATCTACGTTAGATTTTTTGCTTGGAGCAAATTTAGATTTAATCTAATTTACTTTAGATTGTTTGCTTAAAGCAAATGTAAATTAAATCTAATCTAGCTTAGAGTTTTTGCTTGAATCTAATAATAATATCGTTTTTACAGTAAAACGATGGTTGTTGAGATTGCTAAGGTATTTAAATCTCACGATTTGTTGAATCTGAAAAAATCACACGTATTTAACGCCTTGAAATAATGATCAATCAACGTTGTTACGTTAGAAGATAAGTCCATAAAACTGTCACCTTTATTTTATTACCTCCTTAAAGAAGATGCATAAGACTGAAAAAAGAAAAAAAAAACACGAAGAAACCGATTTAATTGCCCGAACCCTGCATAAACGAAGTGTACCCGTTAAAAAATCCATTAAAAAAAGCACCCGTAGTATTAAAAATAAAGTTAAACATCTGGAGCGGCGGAGGATCGTGCAAAAATTACCATATTATTATTAGTATTTAAAAATCAAAAATGTAAAATTTTTTCCCTGAAATATTTCAATTGAAAAACTATATATAATTTTTTTTCCCTATAGCACAAATTCCTGTGAATTTTTATACTTGTTACAAAATCGTAATATTAAGGACACTTCTCTCATATTGCTACGGTAATTATTCCAAGATCCTTGTCACCCCGTAAATATTTACGGGTAAGTTAGAGAGCAAAGATTTTTTTTTGTTCACGATCACTGAACGTTCCTATTTTACTTCCAATATTGATTACAACGTTCAAGTTGTACAGCGAAGCTATCAGCGCGCGTTGGGATCGATATTAATATTCCTCACCGCATTCACTTAATATTCTACCGGCAATATTGATAATAACGTTGAACAAATATCGTATACGAGTTAGAAGACCAAACCGTTAACGAGCTTTGTGATCGATGATCGTACAATTTTTTATTATTAAATTTTTTTGTTCTTTTTTAATATATATATATTTTTAAACATAACTATAATTATTATTATGGCCGAGCCATTGTCATCACGGTATGCGTCCACTCATTGTTCCTTGCAACAGTCATCAAGCTCATGGGGTGTAATGTATAATGAAAAAAAATGATTTGAAGATTGGGAATCACAGTGATGTGCTTTATTCGATAAATCGTATGATTAACTCTAATATATCTACGTACCGGTTTCATATATTGTACATTTTGTTTATTTATTTCACAATACAACTTGTATAAATTATATAACCAATACAGTGAGCGCAAAGACCCTTTGCGACATTCCCAGGTTGGTTTCCGACAGCTATGGTCATCATAGGGGGAATCCCGCGAAGGAGTCGTCGCGGACGCTTTGCTAAATTTGACTAGTTCAATTTTCTTGCTTTCTTTCATCGCGCCAATTAATAAGTTTTTTTTTTTTTTTCAGCGAGGACGACATTAAGGGTGACGATTGCAAGAAACAATGGGGGAGCAAACACGACGTGTGCTTAGTCGTTAGTACGAAGGAATGTGGGAATTGAAAAAAAAAAAATCAAACGGAATTTCTCCGATTGTCGTGTAAAAGTATAAGACGTGTGAGTGGCCCGCTTTTCGCGGGTCTTCCTGGGAAATGCGTACATCGTCGAAGATTATGGTGACTTGATGTGGTCTAACAGATATGCATGTCGATGAAGTTCTGTTTGTTCTTGTAGACTGGCCCCCATGAATTATTCTTCTCCTTCGTCACTTGGGAACGTTGCTGGTATTGTTGGGGGCGTTGGGCCGATGACGGCTTGTCCTTCCTGCAGAAATAAAGTAAATCGTTCGCCATTAATCGAAACCATTTAACAGGGTGCAGTAACTTAAGTTCATCGCACTGATAGGGTAAAGACATCATTTTATGGATCGTGCAATATTTAACAAACAGCACAGTAAAACTTTGCACATTTCTTGTTATTTTTGGTTTTTTACAAAGTTACCTTTATGTGTTAAGCGATTTTTGCTTCCCCGTGAAGGAAGATTTGTAAAAAGCCAAAAATAATTGGGAAGCGATTTGCAAAATTTCACTTTGTAAAATTTAAAATTTTGACAAAATCTGGAACACAACAATTTATACATAAATTCCTATCATTGCTGAGTAGTTCCTTTTTTACGTTTTGGTAAAGATAATGCATTAACATAATTTTTCTAATAGTTAAAATTCTGAGAAATTTCAACCACATTGCAGATTATAACGAAACTGGATAGGAGTCAAAATAGCGAACGACCAAAACAGCGAATGGCTAAAATAGCGAATTCCAAAGTAATGACCGTGCGAATCTACAATAGCCGTCATTAAGAAACTCGCGATTTTAGCCATTCGCTATTTTGACCCCCACCCACGAAACTGCGTATTAATTATTGCAAAGTACCAATGATTTCATGTATAAAATTTGAGTTCGGTGCCTCGTGTTTTACTAAAGTTAGGATAACAACGTGAACTTTTCGGAAATTTCAATAATTATTATTTCAATTAATACACCTGTAATCCCCAATAGTGTAAAATAGACTGGCTCAGCTTGAAAGTACACATAAGAGGATAATAATTTTTATTCAATTAAAAATATATCATATTTTTTATGGCACCAAAAAAAGGTATTAGCTCCAAAACAAATGGAAAAAATATATAATACAACTTGGCCTAGCTGTGGCTCATTCAACTACGACTAACTTTTGGCTGACTTAAGTTATTCGAGCCGGTTGAACCGGCCTAGGCGTATAACCGTATTGCACGTATTTTGCTTTCCCCCGATTGAACCATCCTCGGCAAGAGCCCAAACATATTTTTTATATCCATATATTTATTCATAGGCTCTTTCCGAGAAAGGGTCAATCGGAACTGCGACCATCTCGCTCCTACTTCTGAATTAATCACTTCACCACGTGCGAGTGCAAAAGAGAGATAGAATTTGTACGGTGGAACGACTGAAAACGATATAAATCCTGTCGGACTTCGTATTGACGTCATTACAGAGTCAAACACGTTTATGTTTTTCTTATTTACTCGGACGTAATCGCTGTAAGTGCCATCTGCTTTTACCAATACCAGCTGTTATGAAGCTAGATTTTTAAAGAAAAATTGACTGGTTTTGAACAAACATTGATATATCATTTGGCGAGAATTTAACAACAAATTTTGTAAACTAGTACTTTACGATCCTAGCGCAAAGAAGCGGACTTTTCGATGAAGGTTGTCAAGTTGGTCGCACGAACCATAAGCACGTCTCAAGTATCACATATAATCTTTATAACCGGTGCTTCTTCTACGAAAAATATCGTGAATGTTGCTGTGCAAGCGATCCAAAAAATGAGGACGCGATTTGCAAGATTTGCAGTCTCTTTTCCCTTAAACCATAATTTCACATGTTTAATTAGCTAATACTTACTTCACGTCCTGATAAGGACCCTTGACGATGGAACCGTCGAGGTTGGTGCTAACCATTTTGGTATTTGTAATTTTTCTGGAACTGCACTTGAATTTTCGAGAGTTTTACGCGCCGGAATCTCTTCTCTGTTCTGTAATTTTCCTTCGTCGAACCGATCTAAGCCTGGCCTGCACCGTGATCGACAATGGCTCGGCTTTTTGTTCTATAATTTAGCTTAACCCGATCAAAGCACTGCGATCACCGTCACCGCAGAGGTTATCGGAAGTTCAGAGGCCTTTAGCTGCAAAAAGAAATTTAAAAAACAATATTTAAAAAATGACGTTATTGTCCCCTTATACCAATTTGAATTTGAATTTTTTCTGTCCCAATAATGTGTACAGAACTTGAAAGAAGGCCGTGATTCAATTAATTAACGATTTACGATAATTGTTTATACATCAAAGTGTTGTTATGGTATGTCGTCTCATGAGATTTTCGTGAGGCACGCCGCTGTGCCGTTACGGGGTAACGCAGGGCGTGCGTGCATGCACCGAGTATGGTGACGGCACACATGCCGGCATTGATGTACAAATAACAGTGCAAATGTATCGCTATCAGTGCAGATGTATCAATACTTGTGCAAATGTATCACTAATAGTGCAGATGCATCAATACTAGTTCTCCGTAACTTAACTAATGAGCATTGCTGAATATGATGACGGCACACATGCCGGCATTGATGTACAAATAACAGTGCAAACGTATCGCTATCAGTGCGGATGTATCAATACTAGTGCAAATGTATCACTAATGGTGCAGATGCATCAATACTAGTTCTCCGTAACTTAACTAATGAGCATTGCTGAAGGTATTGCTGTTAAATGTACAGACTTGTGAACCCATTACCGTTTTCGACTTACACTATGGCAAATGGAGAAAAATATGTTATCCTTCGTTACAGTATTCAAAAAGATTTCAAAGAATAAAGAAGCGCAACAAGATGTTTGTGGTGCCAGGAAATCACTATTGCTGCAACATCAAGTTGTTTGCGCTGTCAGCAAATTAATTTTGCTGCAAGAGCAAACTGGTATTGTTGCTGTAGCAAATCAGATGTACCAAATCAATGTATCTGTAAGAGCAAATCCTTTTGCTGTCACTATATGTGTTAATGATTTTTTTTGCAGTAGCTAACCTCGTGCTCCTGGACCAATTGTTGTTCTTTGTGCACATTTATTCACAACTAGTGCAGATGAATAACTACTGGTGCCGACATGTAGTAAGGTAAACGTACCAATGGCGGGACGTTTAAGGCAATGTCTGTTTTGTATACCAATTTTCGCATCCATATATTTATTATTTTAGCAAATGGTGGTAAAAAATCGTAAGCTTAGAGTTTCTAGTTTCCGAAAAGCATACAATAAAAATATTTTTGATTGTGTGAAAAAGAGTTATTAATTAAAACGCTGAAAAATGTAGAATGTACCAATGCTGGGACGGGTATTTTTCTACATGTCCCGATCTCGGGACGTGAAATGTGCGTATCGGTGGACACATAAGAGTATTTTTTATATTTTCTTAATTGAATTCTTGATATATACAAATATTCATATAGAGTCCCTCAATTGGGACCTGTCCCGCCATTGGTACGTTTACCTTAGCACTACTAGTGTGGATAACAGTAGTGCACGAAATTGCTATTGCTGTAATTTGCGTTAAAACTTTTCAGTTGTTATAATTCCAATAGTACCAGTAGTCATTTTCCGTAAAGATAAAATTACGAAGCAATGAAATTGAAACGTCTTAACCGGTCACAGTTGAAAGAAGTTACGGAGACTTTGGTGAAACTCTTCGTACACTGGTTGCGCGATGATTCGACTGATCAGACTAATGTGTTGTGACGAATGAAAGCGTCAAATATACCTGTAGTGCGGCGTACTAAAATATACCAAATCAATGTATCTGTAAGAGCAAATCCTTTTGCCGTCACTATATTTGCGAATGATTTTTGTTGCAGTAGCTAACCTCGTGCTCCTGGATCAATTATTGTTCTTTGTGCACATTTATCACAACTAGTGCAGATGAATAACTACTGGTGCCGACATGTAGTAGCACTACTAGTGTGGATAACAGTAGTGCACGAAATTGCTATTGCTGTAATGTGCGTTAAAACTTTTCAGTTGTTATAATTCCAATAGTACCAGTAGTCATTTTCCGTAAAGATAAAATTACGAAGCAATGAAATTGAAACGTCTTAACCGGTCACAGTTGAAAGAAGTTACGGAGACTTTGGTGAAACTCTTCGTACACTGGTTGCGCGATGGTTCGACTGATCAGACTAATGGGTTGTGACGAATGAAAGCGTCAAATATACCTGTAGTGCGGCGTACTAAAATATACCAAATCAATGTATCTGTAAGAGCAAATCCTTTTGCTGTCACTATATTTGCGAATGATTTTTGTTGCAGTAGCTAACCTCGTGCTCCTGGACCAATTATTGTTCTTTGTGCACATTTATCACAACTAGTGCAGATTTATCACTACTAGTGCAGATGAATAACTACTGGTGCCGACATGTACTAGCACTACTAGTGTGGATAACAGTAGTGCACGAAACTGCTATTGCTGTAATGTGCGTTAAAACTTTTCAGTTGTTATAATTCCAATAGTACCAGTAGTAATTTTCCGTAAAGATAAAATTATGAAGCAATGAAATTGAAACGTCTTAACCGGTCACAGTTGAAAGAAGTTACGGAGACTTTGGTGAAACTCTTCGTACACTGGTTGCGCGATGATTCGACTGATCAGACTAATGTGTTGTGACGAATGAAAGCGTCAAATATACCTGTAGTGCGGCGTACTAAAAAAGCTCTGTTATCAGTGATAGCAGATTAGAAGAGTTAGTCCTAGTGTCAATTTTAAACAAGTAAGACTGTTGAGTTTTACGATTTTTACGACGAAATTAGAAACAACGTAAAGGTGAATGATCGAAGAATCTGAGAGGATTTGATCACACTCGCATATATTACTTATGAACAAGACGTTTTTCTTCAAAGCTGATTTTTGTTCGATCGGGCTCTTAGACATTTTTGCTTCCTCAGAGGGGAAGATTTTTCCTGAGTATTCATTTTTTGCGCTTTTCATACCCGATAATTCAAAATTCAAAATAGTTTTAAAAAGTCGAGAAAAGTAGTTTAGAAAAATGCCCGTATCCGCGTTTATACTTTCATATAGCTCTGGTAATTATTTGATAATTGTGATAACTGCAAAAAATTTAGTTCTCACTTTTTGCACGTTGTAAAATCAAATTGTGTTCGGTACTCGTGGGAAGAACCTTTTTATAATTCGTATGATTGCAACACGAGACGACGTATCACATTCACACTCATTAGAAAAAAAAATTCGCTCCCATACCGAAATTTACAAATTTTGTATTATTTGTAAATCAGATTCCTATTTTTATTCGATTTTATATAAAAAATAGAAGACCGGATACTCAAATACGCGCTGTCCATTAGGAGATAAAACCGTTTGACTAATAAGCAATTCCAATTAAATTGGCAAATTTCCAATGAAAGTGAAGGTCGGTCCGCGACTGTTGGCGTAAATCTGCTATACGAGAACGCTAATATATTATTCTAGCTTTCATGTGACCGACGTCGTTATTTCCAAGAACCTCCAGAAATCGGTGTAAACATCCAAATATACCTAAATTTATATATTTGTTCGATCAGGAAGCCAGGTCAGAAGTAGAAGAAGGTCATCAACCTTCTGGACCAAAAAATATCCTGAACACACCGGATACCATCTTTGTCCGGTGGGACAGCGCAATTACTTTGCAAAAAAAAAGATATCGATCTTGATATCGATACTTACCCTATGGTACGTGATGTAAGTGAACGAGGACCAACAATTCCAGACGGTTTCCAGAATTACCACGACGGCTGCCTTTACGAGTTATCAGATTTTTTCCAAGCCTGAAACAGATAAGTTTTCCATTTTGTTTTTTGATATTTTTTATTCGTCATTCATATTGACCAACAATGCCGAATTCATTTTAACTAACCATCGTGTTGAAAAAATTTTCATTTTTTTTTCTTCTCAATAACAACGACTTAGTTTTAACGATAAATCGATGATCGTTAAGATTACCACCGGGATTGTCGATATTTTATGAAACAAATTTTGTGTTGGCTACCTAAATACGGAATCCTTTGCTAGGATGTCCTGTATAAGAAATAGATGGAAAATTCCTGTGTCGTGTGTAGTGCACCGTGAAAATAAATAGGAAATGCCACATTCCAATCTATTGCCTCAGATGAAAAATATGCTTAAGCTGTTTAACACACAGCATATTTTTTCATGTAACACCAAGGAGATAAACAAGTGTGATGTACATGAATAAATATAATTCATCAATAATATCAACATAATTAAAGTTGTTGCCGAATTCATTTTAATTAACCATCGTGTTGAAAAAATTTTCGTTTTTTTTTCTTCTCAACAACGACTTAGTTTTAACGATAAATCGATGATCGTTAAGATTACCACCGGGATTGTCGATATTTTATGAAACAAATTTTATGTTGGCTACCTAAATACGGAATCCTTTGCTACGATGTCCTGTATAAGAAATAGATGGAAAATTCATGTGTCGTGTGTAGTGCACCGTGAAAATAAATAGGAAATGCCACATTCCTATCTGTTGCCTCAGACGAAAAATATGCTTAAGCTGTTTAACACACAGCATATTTTTTCATGTAACACCAAGGAGATAAACAAGTGTGATGTACATGAATAAATATAATTCATCAATAATATCAACATAATTAAAGTTGTTTATTCGCATGCATGTAAAAAGTGAATAAAGTTTGTTCGATTATAATCTATCGAGACTCTGTTCACGGGGAAAAAACCAGTTTGGTAAATGAAAATTCATATTGATTCAAGATAATCGGTGGGTAATGTAAGACGTGAGCCGTCCTAGGATTTTATAGGCAAATATGTTTACGCGTCGGTTGTGAACTATGACGTCGAGCAACATGTTTTTATTTCAAGAGTTGAACTTTAGAAACATAGAAACTTGCTGAGAACGGTCGGGAAAAAATATTAGCCTTATACAATTGGTTTAGTGCTCTTACAGATTGATTATTCATTGATTTGTTCGATTACATTAATTTATCTTTACTCGTTTGTTTAGTCGTACCAACTAATCTGTTGCACTGACAAATGTAGTCGTTTACGAAACCAACAAAAAGTATAATGTTTACCCTGGATTCCATTTGATAGTTAATATTACTAAGCGGGGTTCCCTATCTACGATCTTGACGAAACAAATGCGGTGTGTCTAGTATTGTCGAGAAGTTAAGCTAAGCAATCGATACTGTTTTATTTGCAATAATCAACCGATTGATTGTAAATACAATTTTATATAATCAATAGTTAGTTGGCCTTAACAATCAAATTTTGCTGTGCACAAGCCAGAAAAATGATAATAGATTTGTTTATTATATTATTTGCTGGGAAATAATTTTATATGGGAGATAATTTTTGAAAATTATCAAGTTGTATGTGAAGTGCTCTAACTCACAAGTTAGTTGCTGCAACTAATTAACAAATCATAAGTACCCAATTGATTAGGACTACAACCGTAACTAACCACTTGGTTAGGGCTACCAACTATAACTAACAAATTGGTTAGGGCAACTAATAGCGCTTAATTTGTCGCTTGATTGTTCGCTTTTATCACTATCGTTATAAAACCCTGTAGGACGTTTTCAGATATCGAGACATAATTTAATCGGCCCACGGTCAGAAAATGTGGTTACGGACTTGGGCACGAGTAATCGATTCAGAGAAACCTGTGTTGGTCAAAAATATTCGGATTTCACTTTCAAAAATAAATAAAAATAAGATTTTATAATTTCTTTCGCGTTGGTAAACTTTAATATATGGCAGATAATTATTTTTCCAACCCGTGTCAATACGCTAATAAGTCTTTAGATGCATAAAAAATTACGTGCATACAAAACGTCTTACAACTGCAGTAGATCAAATTAATTGTTTTTTTTTTCAGTCAACAAAATAGTCGAAAAAAAAGTGAGTGAGCGTTTCATTATATGATTTATGCGGATTTATTATTCAACGACACAATTTGATAGCATATCAGATGGTATCGATCATTCGACATACACTTTTTATGTTGAAAAATCGAAAAAATAAAAATTCTAAATGTAGGCGTGAGGTATATTCAAATTTTATGCATTATGATGAATTTCCCGATATTTAAATGCGAACGGTACATGGATACTCTTAATTATCATCTCATGGGACAAACAGTGTGGAATTTAAAATTGTACGAACGATGAATAAGAACGATTACCACATCGAAAAACCTGTTTGCTACACTATAAGCATTTTAGATTTACTGTAAAGTGTGATAAACACTGTAGTGCTCACCTGATGCTAGGCAAAAATGTTGGGGAGTTGCCTTGGCAGTCTAAGACCTTGCACCTCATGGACACATAGGTCTAAGAAAACAACGTGGCACACAGTTACTATCACCAAATTTCGGTGAGCCGACTCGATATTACGAGAGCACGAAAACTTTCTTATTTTTATGATTTTTCGCGTAAATGGACATATGTGTGTTTTTGAATTTTTTAAATCTGATTATAGGATCCAATTAGACGTAGGTAGTCTTGAGGAAGGACTGCGAGCTCTCGTCGACTTCAATGGGCTTTTACGCTCTTGGTCAACCGACCCCTTCTTCTGGAATTCCTCCTCCAACTTCTCTGGTCGTTTTAACCAGGTAGTGGGAAACCCATTGGAAGAAGCCGGGGATAGCCGGACATGACACGCGAACTCTCTAAACCAAACCCACCTATCCTACTTCTTTTAAACCCGAAGAGAACTACTGCATGGTCGGTGGAGCTATTCCTTTGGTTCCGTGCAGATTATATGTAGCATTGCGGCAGTAACCAACTTTTTCATGGAAATGTCGTTTTGATTGAAATGCTATTTTGAAAATGGTACTTTGGTTTTTAGTTCATTATCATTTTTCGTAACTTCATATTGCAGATCGTTTATTATAATAACGTAAAAATTACGAAACTGCAAAGTAGAACTTTGCCAATTGCCTCTTAATTTTTTTTTGTTTTTTTCACAAAGCTACCTCCATGACGAAGTATGTTAGTCGATTTTGGACTCCTCATAGAGGAAACTTTGGAAAAAGCCAAAAATGATGAGGTCACAATTTGCAAAGTTTTACTTTGCACCTTTTGTTTTATTGTAAAAGTTTGATTGTTGAAAAGTTTGAAACATCCAACAAATTATAAAGAAATTGGGCGCAGGATGCTATTAAATAAGGTAAGTTTGTCTTCGCGCAGCGCGCCCGACCACCAACTTCAAAGCCTTTTTTCCACGATTCACTTTATTGAACCTTGCGAAAGTTCTAACTCTCGAAGTTTTGACAACATATTTTTGGTATCATCGCCTATCGTGTGAACCATAGAAACAAAAATTTCAATGGCACAAAGAAAAATAAAAAATAAAATACCGACACAAAATTAAGTAAACAAATTTGAAGTTTCGAATTTGTATAAAAATAATTGTTTTAAAAATCGTCAGTTCACACCGAAGATACATTCATTATGCAATTATAAATATGTTCCTTTTTTTTTTCAAACACCCACATCGATGCCGAGAACTTTCACCATCAACGCGCGCAAAAACAAAAGCCATTGCTTTATTACATTATATCTTCGCCATTTGTTAATATCTCTGATTTTTTTAAACTTATACTTAACCATGTGCATAAATGATCTGTAAAAAAATGTTGCCAATGTATGCATCATTGTTATTTAACCGCGACTAGAAGAATACCTTCGAAAATTTGCGAAATCGCATATACAAGGCCTTAAAGCGCAATGATGTAATTGATACAAGAAAATGGATCTTGTCGCTTCGAAGATCCTGAGGTTATCTAATGTATATCCGTTTATAAGGATATTCGATACAGCGGAGATTTTGCGAGCCTTTCTTCAAGGCTGCCGTGTCACAAGAAAATGCGAGGATCCCACTTTTCGAAACGTTTGCCGAACACCTGCAGCATGCGTGACTTCTGTCACGAAATTCAATACACCGAATTTCGCAGGTTTTCTGCGAACCGAAACTCGTCATCGTCCTCGCATCCAGGGGCGCTCGGTTTGTCGTCGTAGCAGAGGTGAGGGAACGGAAGATATTGGGATGATTTGTAGCTCCGTGATGGTTCGCACGTATCGATAGAAAGGTTGATGCTGCGAACCAATGGATTCCAAGATAGGTGATTACCTTGGAGAGTCGGAAGGAACGGAAATTCACCCATCGATGGAGACACTCTAATGGATGGAAATTTCAAAAAGGAGAATCGGTTTCCTTTCCTGTAAACATATCTCTGGTAAATATAAATCTGGATGGAATTTTTTTAAATACTATCCTATCCAATACGGACTTCGGTTCGTGAATTTACGAAGTACTATCATAAATTTACGATCAAAATCCTATATTTTTCTTTCATATCTCATAATATTATTGCAGATATTATCATTTTTGTATTAAATATAATAAGGAAGGTAGCAAATTCTACGTATACACTCATGATGTACTATTAAAAAAAAAATCGTTCGATAGTTACGATTTTTTTTCCAGTCACCCATCTTTGTAGTGACCACGGCACAAGCTGCTTAACTTTCATATTCTCTCATTAACTGCCTAACATCCAAATACATTTTTGTGAGATATTATATATCAATAATATATAAGCTGACGTACTTATGAGTAACAACAGTTAATTGAACAGTTTTTTAGCATCTTTCTTACTATGTTATTTATGTTAAGCCTTTAACAGTGCTGCACGTATGTATTTCTTGCAATAACTTACATTTTTTCCGTATTTGAATACCACAAATGTTTTTTGGAAAAAAAGTTAATCAATTTTTTAACCAAGAACCTTTAAAATGACTTTTCTCAAAAAGATAGTTCTTTATTCGAACAATAATTTTTTCAAACTTGACATATCTATTAAAGTATCTACTTTAGATATACGGCTACCCGGATTACGTTCGGAATTGAAGGATCGTTGACAGGACCAGAAGGAATACAACTTTCGAGCATATCAATGATATCGGCAGCAATACGCGGTACTCAATGCGCGCGCTTTTTGAAATTAACTAAAAGATTTTTCGCCAAGAGCTTGCGATGTTTTGCATCAGGATTTAAGAAAAAATAAAAAATGGGCGACGTAACAATTGCGCCCCTCCCTCCCCTTCTCAATCATCTCAAAACGTCACCTTTTCACCCCCTCTCCCCGCCCTTTATACGGTCACGTCATTTATGCGTGGCTTCTAGAGTGGCCTACTTTGCAAAGTCGAAGATGTAATAAGTAATCGACGAGATCTTGTGGAAGGGTCCACTAAATATTTGAAAAACGATAAATATTGAGAACCGGATTATTCCCGCACAGTATCAAAATTTTTTTGATAACCGCTCGGAGTATTTGACTTGCATACATTAATTCATCCCACTCGATGTGAAAAACGCGGTTTCTCGCACGCTTCGCGTCATTCTACGTTTTCGCACCTTGTCAAATGAATTTTTGTACGGTACTCGACGGAAAACTTTGTTCTCAGCTTGTGTTATTCCACGACTCGTGAGAAAAAGTTTTTTCCTGCTATTTTGTGTCTTCTGATTTCAGTTACATATTCTAAGCACAGTTCAAAGTTACAGAAGAAAAACGCACTTCTTCATCAACACATTTTTACAGTATTCGTTTTTGAACAGACATTTCGAATCGTTCCAAAGACAATGGGATAAAAACCGCGAGAGAAATGCAAAAGGACCAGAAACCTCCCTGACTAAAAGATCCGATTAGAACAATTAAAATGGACAATAAACCGATCGAAACCTATTACAACCGATTATTTGTCAAACGAAATGTTGTCCGTTTGATTGGTATCTCGGAATGTCTAAGCAGGGCTGTTTTCTTCAGTTGGAGATCAAGAAATTGATGAGACTTTTAATCTCCGATCGCAACATACGTGATCTGTATTTGACGATTTTTTGGCAGAATAAATATAATACCAGCGGATACGAAAATTTTTGCAGAGTATCCTCTCGAAATATACGGTATTTAGCATAAACGGATGAATTATACATTCAGGGGAATTGAGAGAGACGGTATTTATATTGCACTACGGTTAAACTAGAATCTGATGCAATACCGTTTCGAGTGTCGTCAGGGCGTTTGTGGCATCGTGGAATGTTTGTCGTCGTGATACTCGTAGCCCCAATGCGTAAGTGCATCGTAAATTATTTTTTCACCTTTGCAAAACCTTTGGCAAACAATGTACGCGTCGCAAGTTTGCCGGAATTGCCCTAAAGTTTATAATATTCCGGAGGACTTGTAAAGGATACGTGTCCGTATTCCGCATTAGCGCAGCTGCGATAAAGACAAGACTTCACACACAGAGAGATATCAAATACATTGCTTGTTATCATATTTGCACAAGTTGTTATTCGAGAATCATCAACAAGTTGCGGCAAACAAAGTGTCGTTTCATATTCTAAAGTATAATATTAATAAATGCAGGAGCTGTAAATGATTAATCACGCGAGTACATCTTTTTTTCAGGCAAAAATAGAAATCTCTTCGCATACAATGTGGGAGCTTGCTGTTAATCCTTTGAACCTTGCCAACCTTGCATGCCGACTATGAACTTAAATGTAACTTTTTAACTTTGAGTTTCTAAACTCCAGCTAGGAGTTTATTTATCCCAGAGAAAATAGAGTTATGCATGGGATACTTTTTGTGAGGCAGGGTTAGTCCAATGGGTTAATCCTGTGACAGAAATACTTATGGGTATGCTGTGAAATTGTCAAGTATTTGAGGACCCAATTTAAAATTCCCGTATGGATTCAGCATGGAATGTATGTGAAAGTACGAGTCCTTATGCGAGATCTCATGTGGAAAGCCTCTCAAAGAGAGACCACTATAGATTTTCTCTTTTCGATACTTTGACAGTTTATCTGTATTATTTTCCCCAAGACGCTCCGCTTGCGCGTACAGTACTTACACGGAATACTACGAAGAACGATTTCGCGAAGCGCCGCTAGGCGGCGCATAAGCCCCAAGCGTTTCCCGAATGCAATGCGGCGCTTCCAGATCTATTGGCTTCGTCACAGCCTTACCAGATTATCTCTGGCCTTACATACATATTTTGAGCTTCCTCAGAATTCTCCGGTGGGGGAATAGTCGCGGACCTCCTGAGCAAATGGTACTTATGTTTGGGATTTAGTCATTTTCGAATTTATTAAGAACTCGTGTCGGCAAATTTTATATTTAGAATAGTTTGTAGAGAATTAAATAAGGAATAAAAAAGGTCAACAGATAATTTTTTCTCTAAGCAATACAGACTGCGTATCACAGTGGCAAAACATGAACTTGCAAAAACTGAATTAAAAAAAATAAATAAATAAATTCGTTTGTAGAGAATCAAAAAGGGATTAAAAATAGTTCTTTGATATATATTTTTCTGCGTTATCGAAAAGGCGTACCAAATTTGGCACCGTGCCAAATTATGAAATTTGCAGATACAAGCATCCAATATAATCTTAAAAATTAAAAAAATAATCCGCTTGTGGAGAATTAAAAATTGAATAAAAAAGTTTTTACACATTTTTATTCTCTGCCGATTTTTTTAAGGCGCTACTATAATTGCCAAAGATTTTTTTTGCGGATGCAGAAACTTTCAAGGCCATAATAATATAAATAAAAACATAATAAAAAATGTATCTTTATACATGTGTATTAATAATGTATTTCAATTTATAAATTGATTTATAATTTATAACATATAATATAAATTAAAAAATTTCATTTATTTTGGATAATGTAGGAATTATCGTAGGTATTTGCCGTACCGACCGTCGATATAAAGAAACCTGCATTATCGACACAGCCAATGCGCCTTGTAGTTCGATTTTTGTCCTAGCCACAGCTACACCACGTATATAATAATAACAATATGAGAAATCCAAGCACTCGAAGGTGACGTGTGACTTAGTCGTACATGTTTCCCTCGCACAGCACCCGACCACACATTTCTTGTTTCTGAGTGGAAAAAGGGGAGGTTTTCTCCTGTCAAGTGAAATTCATCTAAAATCACAATAAAAATTAAAGATGCTCCTCAAGCACGCAAGTATTTTACTAGTCCTAGCGATTATATCGCAAAGCGTTACCGGCCTGTACTTTCACATCGGTGATACCGAACGAAAATGTTTCATCGAAGAAATTCCAGATGAAACGACCGTTCTAGGTAAATAATATTGTATTATTAATCTCATCCTCTTCTAAATTAAGGCGAAAACTTATGATTATATAAACATTTTTTTGCGTTGCTTTAAAATGGTTTATCAATAATTTCTCAATTGTCACTTTTATTATTGGAACTTGAGTATACATTACATTTTTTGCTTCGGACTCAAGATATTCATATTTTTTTCTAATATATGTATATATATATATATATATATATTAGATATACATAAATACATACAGAAAAAAAAAAACCAAAAATGGTAAACATGAAAAATTTCTACTTTTATCACAGATTAATGAAACTTGAAAAAATTTTTTAAATAAAGGCGATGGAGTTTTGAAATTAGATGTAAAATTTGGAGCTCAGTTTTTTTACTAATACGACAAATGGTCGTTTGGTTTGACAGTGAATTACAAGGTGGAGCTTTTCGATCCTCGTAGCGGCGGTTTTATGCCCAGCACTCCTGGTATCGGAATGCACGTCGAGGTTCGAGATCCCGATGACAAGACCATCCTCTCGAGAGTCTATAGCTCTGAAGGTCGTTTGTCTTTCACGTCTCATTCCCACGGAGAACACATTATTTGTCTGTACTCAAACAGCACGGCGTGGTTCAGCGGTACGCAATTGGTCAGTAACTCACAATTTTTTTATAAGCATGAAATTTTGAATAAATTGAAACAATAGCATTATAATTGTTAGGGCTAAAGAATTTACATAAATTGTAAATGAAGTGTATAAATTCTGATGGGACATACATTTTTTTAACTAATTTTTGAGAATTAAATAAAAAATTGCTTTATAAAATTTGTCTGCAATTTTCTGCTGTAAGATCGAGTAAATTTCAAGGATTCAAGTATATTATTTTAAATTTTACTCAGGAATGGGAACATTTTTTGGATTCACCATTTTGAGATGATAATAATTTTCGAACAATGCCATTAGTCAATTTTCGCGGACGATAAGTCGGACAAAAATTCATAGATCGTACGGAAATATTGCGAAGGATAAAAGGATTATTGTATTATTAACTGGAATTTCGATTGACAGAGAGTACATCTGGATATTCAAGTTGGAGATCACACCATCGATTACGCTAATTTGGCACAGCAGGAAAAGTTGTCCAAGCTACAGTTGAGAATTCGCCAGTTGCTTGATCAAGTTCAGCAAATCACTAAAGAACAGAACTACCAAAGGGTAATTATAATGTTTCATTTTTTATTATCATTATACACCAAATTTCAATTACCGACAATATTTCGCCGCTTGAGTGCCACTCGTGGAAGTAAACAAGCGAATGTCTAACTTTACATCTGACAAATCACGCTTTTAAACTGGATCCTCTTCATTTTTTATAGAATTTGAGCTCTTTTCTTTTTTTTCTCTTTTCCCTTTTCTGAATTTAGCTCAAATTCAATACTGTCCGCTTTCAACTTGATTTTATTTGTAAAAAAACTATTTAGCTAATTAGCCAAAAAATTGCTGCATCTGAAGAGCGTACATTTTTCCCAAATTCAAAGTTTTGTACACTCGGGGCAGATGGTTAAATGATTGCGTAGATTTTTACACAGAAAAGGCCATAACTGCTATATCTGTACGTACAATTTTCAGCTCGATATATAGAACTGTTCTTAAGATATGAATTTGATTCTTAAGATATGGTTTGAATTTTGCAGGTCCATGTCAAGAATTTTTCATTTAAATCACTTTTCCCAACTTAGAATATTTTGACCAAAAAAAAAAAACAATGAAAAAGTATGTTGATTTATTTTCGCCCCTTTTTGAGAGGACCCTTCATAAATTCTGTAAAATAACACGGTAACACTTTCACAGGTTCTACGGTGCAGCATTATTTTCAGTAAAAATAAAAGAAATATCCTCTCTCATTCTGCTTCTCTCTCATACTCCAATTTTAATGATCTCATTTTATTTAGAACATAGTAAAGATTGGACAACTCGTTTTCATGAACAATTTCGTTTTAGTATCGAGAGGAACGATTCAGACAGACGTCTGAAAGCACCAATCGTCGAGTTCTGTGGTGGTCGTTGACCCAGACAGCGATATTATTGGTAATGGGTGCGTGGCAGATGCGCCATTTGAAGAGCTTTTTCGAGGCTAAGAAGCTTGTGTAAGTTCAGCGATTATGCCGAAAAGAATTTTCAACCATTTACGTTGTTCATTAAATGCATATTGTGAATGTATCGTGTTCAGGCATCTATCCAACTCTGTACAGCAATCACTAATTCTAAAGAGCTTATAATAAAATAATGTTCATAGACAACAGTGAAGGTAAAATAAAGGTCGTTCATCTATCGCCATGGTTTTGATTGCGTTCAGCCTGTGGGATTGAATGCGTGGGATCGCATAGGAGGAAGTGACGACGGTCGAGGAGGAAAAGTGACAAAAAACGCGATTTGAATATACATATATGTGAATGTATATTTGAATAACCCGAAGACGAGTGAGGAGTGTTTGTTACAGGGTTACGGACAGAAGCGAAGTAGCTGATCTGTTGTTTTCGGCCTCTGCGCCCGTCAAGTATCTCTACGCCTACACCCCGAGAAATTTGGCGCCGTCATTGGCCCGCGCGCGACCGCTGTGTCACGAATGACAACGAAGTATCTCAAGTTTGAAACCGAGCGGTCATTATCTTAGTTGCGGAACGATTTTTGCCTGAAATGGGACGGCAGTGTCCCCGCTTGGCTGGTGACAAATCCTTCCCCTAGCGGAATGAAGGCGGTGTCGAAACTCCTTGAACTCCTCGCTTTGCCGTGTCATTTACAACAGGAAGCCCACGACTTAGAGCGTAACACGCCAAAAAGCTTTTATCCTACTTCTAATGGATCTTGTGTGAGAAAAGTTAGATCGACTCTATCTATATCGAAAAATTGCACACGATTACGTATGACAAAGTCTGAACCTTAACCGGAAGAAAATCGCGGGCTTTAGGAATAGCTTTTCCTTGACAATTATCACTTCCTCCGGGTATTGATCATCCATGGAATTTACTATTCTAAACATTCGCTGTCTTGAACCTCACCCCTCTGATCTTGTGTGGATGTAGCTTTGAGGCGGAGTTTCAGAAATCTCGTCATAAATGTCAAATGGACAAACATTCTGCGTAAACATTCTATCATTGTAACAGCATAAATGTGCGAGGCGATGCATGTTGAAATTAACGGAACAATGTGTGTCGAAGTTCAGCTACAACATGACCACACAGCGTGCTCTGCACGCTTAGTACCATTCCACTGTCGCCATGTCATTATATGAGGCTTCAAAACATTTGCGAGAAACGCACCGTCCGTTCGCCCTCTAGTGGCAACATACGAAACCTCGCGGCCCGACGCTCCGCTAGATAGCGCATGGTCACAGCGCGTCTCGCAAGCGGCGTAAAGCCTCAGCGTATATAAGACTGCAAAGCTCAATTCGACTGCACACACGAGTTCTACCCTTCGGTGATGCAACAACTAATGGGTGCTAGCAACCTTCAACGTTCGTAAACCCTCACGATGCCTAACTGACAAAGACAATAGATGGATAATCATTTTTGGCATTCCATGGCATTTCACCATATTGTCTTCTACTTACTCTCATCATGTTGCAATTGTCATCTGGAATTTTTGGCGAAAATGATGCTATAAAAACAGTACGTTGCTCATAGTTCAGATACTTAGTACCCTAAGATGAAGCAATTGTGACGACATAGTGTTGCAATGTAAACTCGTAGCATTGCCGATATTGCAATGCCACTCGTGCATAATGCCGTAATATTAAATTAATATTAAAGTACATATGTCTTTGTACTTTAATATTAAAGTACATATGTCTTTGTACTTTAATATTAAATTAATATAAATACATATGTCTTTGTACTTTAATATTATATTAATATTAAAGTACATATGTCTTTGTCTTTGCATCATAATAGGGCAGCACGCTATCCTCTCACATAATAGCTTAATTCAGACACACAACGCTAAGTAAATTCGAAAATGGCATGTCGTTGCGTGACGCATCTGTGCTGTCCGCATGTTACCGAATGTCTGTCTGGAAACCTTAACTTGTTCTTTCAAAGTGTGAATTTTTTAACTCTTTGGAATCCCTAGATACATAACAGGATTTGTCGTCATAAATATCATCTCAATGAGTCAATGAGGATTACGGCAGACTATAATTATGTATAATTTTAGCTATATAATTTTTTCTAACGTTGTCGATGTAACCATCGCATGATATTGCGACGATTCATTTTCTTTCAAGGGTTGCCTGGTGCAAGTGGATTTGTTTCTTGACGTCAGGAGTTGGTCTAATCGACAGAAAGGTACCTCAATGCAGAGGTACAACAGTACCGAAGGGAATAGCGACATCAGTAGATCACCAAAAAACATATGAACCTGTGGGTGAAAGAGAGACAGTTGAATCATTGATTGTAGAAACGTTAGTTAAAAATTGAGCCTGGAGATACTCAAACATGATTAACCGATTGAGATGTTCAAGCTATCGGTCAGAGGTCTTAATCGATTATTCGTGTTATCTTGATCAGGGGTAACGGCTTAGCCGCCTTACCCTAAAGGCTTATTAAGGGGATGCCGGAGTAGATTTGTTTTTACTGACTTTGATCGGTAAAGAGGTTCGGTTTCGTAGTTTACAAACTACCTTCTTAGTATGTTACAAATACGTTTTATATTGCGTATCAATATACGCGCATTCGCGTTAAATCGAATATCGGAATGATCGAAAATCGTAAATTTGTAAACCTACTGAAAACCAATATGCCCGCTCAAACTTATAGCATGTAACATATTATCAACGTGGTTTGTAAACTACAAAACCGAACCTTTTTACCGGCTTTAGTCCATCCCAATCTACTCCAGCGTCTCCTTAATAAAAAGTGAACAATTCAAAGTCAATTAATGTGTTAATATAAGTGGTATTAGATTGAGGCTTCACTCACAGAATGGAAGATTGTATAATGCCAAGGAGTTCGGCGGCTTGCAATAGCGTATATTATAACGGCATGATGTGTCAGAAAAATCGAGTAACACAATTTACTCAGAGGTACCCAAGCGCTCCAAGACAACAGTGCATCGACGGGTCCTGGAACGTTAAATATAGGAATAGAATGAAAGTAAAACGGAAATAAGGCCCTGAAGAGGCCATCACGTGCACAAAACCGCGTTGAAATTAGGCGATTTACCTGCGCAACCAAAAACACAAGCGACGACGATCCATGCGACACCCAAGACAAAAACTTGTCTGTGAAATCCAGCGTAAAATGCTGATTCAACAGCATTGTATTCTTGATTACGAAAGTAAAATTTTCGCGGGCCCAAAAGCACAGCGAGGGTGGTTGCTATTGCTATTGTCCAGCCGCAGATCACCAGACCCTAAAACATTTTTATTTTATCAATAGACACGAAGGGTTGATCAAAAATCGCATTTTTGTTGTCTATTTTTTTTACGCGAGGCATTGTAGTTTTTCTGTGCTTAAAGCATCTCAAGAAATGACCAAGCCCGAGACCCACTAAATAAGGCCCAGCCCTCGTGTATACCCTCGTGTACACTTCCACGTATACGTTCGTCAAGTCCGTCATGCTGAAGCAAAAGCAAACGTATTACTAAAATTCACTCGTAAATTGAGCGTCGGTTTTTCATTTTGTTTCAACGTTTAGCTTTACTCTTTGTAAAAGATCAACGTGCCAGTTAATCGATCCCAATACGTGATGAGGAAGGGTGCGAGGATTGACGCGACGATTGCAGCCGCTAGCAGAAACAGGCCAATTTTTTGCATTCTTTTGCTTTTACTGAGCATTGGGTACAGGAATATCGGCGATAGCCAAACCATCTGCATGTCTATCGCTAGATACCACGTGTGCGCCAAACACTGAAACATAAAAAATGATTTTCGATGAAAGAACGTTCAAAAATATTCTTCTCACTATTTAAAGAATTTCTAAGTTTTTGGAAATTATCATTCGTTATTTTCTAGTGCGATAATCACCTAACGTACAAAAAAGTGTAACAAGACAAAATTTCGGAGTTTCTGATATAATTTCATCGTATATGCCATAATAGTACATTACGATACTAGTGCGATAAAACTTTTTCTGACGAATACCGTACGATATCGAACGCGAAGCGTTGGTAAAATCGCATTTTACACACGGAGTGATATAAAATACATCTAAAAAATTTCTTCCCGAACCAATTTAATCGTTCATTCGAGAATATGCACATTATTTTTCTTGATCTCTTGAGAATTCATGAAGGATGCTTTTAGAGGTAAGTACAGACTCGGTATTATTCTCGAATATGAGAAATCAAAAAAAAAAAAAATCGGCACTCTATACGCTTGACTCTTTCACGAAGGTATTTAATTAAATAAATGAAATTACACTACGATAGTACATTACGATACTAGTGCGATAAAACTTTTTCTGACGAATATCGTACGATATCGAACGCGAAGCGTTGGTAAAATCTCATTTTACACACGGAGTGATATAAAATACATCTAAAAAATTTCTTCCCGAACCAATTTAATCGTTCATTCGAGAATATGCACATTATTTTTCTTGACCTCTTGAGAATTCATGAAGGATGCTTTTAGAGGTAAGTACAGACTCGGTATTATTCTCGAATATGAGAAATCAAAAAAAAAAAAAAAAATCGGCACTCTATACGCTTGACTCTTTCACGAAGGTATTTAATTAAATAAATGAAATTACACTACGATAGTACATTACGATACTAGTGCGATAAAACTTTTTCTGACGAATATCGTACGATATCGAACGCGAAGCGTTGGTAAAATCGCATTTTACACACGGAGTGATATAAAATACATCTAAAAAATTTGTTCCCGAACCAATTTAATCGTTCATTCGAGAATATGCACATTATTTTTCTTGATCTCTTGAGAATTCATGAAGGATGCTTTTAGAGGTAAGTACAGACTCGGTATTATTCTCGAATATGAGAAAACGAAAAAAAAAAAAAAAAAAAAAAAAAAAAATCGGCACTCTATACGCTTGACTCTTTCACGAAGGTATTTAATTAAATAAATGAAATTACCGCCGACGGGAGATTTACATAATTGTTAACATAGAGAAGATTCGTCCACCAATTCTCCACGCAATAATGACTTTGCACGCCAACGTGATCGTTCCATCGTGGACCAGTTCCGATTTTATAAAAGAGGATCGCATAGAAACCAATCATCAACGCGTAGGAAGGTGTCAATCTGAAAAAAAAAATTAATAACAAATGATCTTCGTCAGTCGACTGAATTATTCATCTTACCTAAGATACCGACGCAAATAGAGTTTCCAAATGTTAAACTTGTAGCTCTCTGGATTTTTCTCTTTTCGCGCCATTTCCGAATAAGTCATGAGGGTCCCGCTCAGTAAGAAGAAGGTGTCCGTAATAATGTTGTCATTCAGATACAATAAAGTGTTCCAACGCTCGTGCATCTGAATTGAAAAAAGAGAATTGCAGTAGAAAATAGTGTATTAATTTTTTTTTTTTATTGCATGTTGTTTTACCCTTGATATTTCACTGAGATCTAATACGATCCCGTTGATGTTGAGATGAACAGTGTGGCTATAGATGACCCAGCACATGCTCAAAAATCGGAGACCGTCAAAACATGCGATAGAATCGGCATTTCTTTGGATACTGCACAAACTCTTGCCGTTGGTGTACATAGAGAAGCAGGTAAGAATTTTGTGCGTGGTACCTGATGCAAAGGTTTTTTCAAAATCATATCCGCCACATTGTGAAATGTTACAATATTTACGCTCTCCAGACGGAGAAAAATTGTTGCATCTTCCAGAATCAAATGCACATTTAAATTTTCGCGACACAAAGAATCAGGCCTCGATTACTCCTTTTTTCTCACTAAGCCTCCAGCAGTAAAAAATTCAAAATATTCACGATCCAACGTAAAATGTTTATTAATTATGATTAATAATGATATTGGGTAGGGAACAAAATGTCGAAAGACCAACAAAGGGCACAAACTCTTGCCGTTGGTGTACATAGAGAAGCAGGTAAGAATTTTGTGCGTGGTACCTGATGCAAAGGTTTTTTCAAAATCATATCCGCCACATTGTGAAATGTTACAATATTTACGCTCTCCAGACGGAGAAAAATTGTTGCATCTTCCAGAATCAAATGCAGATTTAAATTTTCGCGAGACAAAGAATCAGGCCTCGATTACGCCTTTTTTTCTCACTAAGCCTCCAGCAGTAAAAAATTCAAAATATTCACGACCCAACGTAAAATGTTTATTAATTATGATTAATAATGATATTGGGTAGGGAACAAAATGTCGAAAGACCAACAAAGGGAATGGATAAAATAACGAATTTTGAAATTATGAACGTCTGAATCTAGAATGGCCATTATCGTGAAATTCGCTATTTGAGCTATTCGCTATTTTGATAATTTGCTATTTCCATTGCATTTCGATAAAATAAGGGGTGAAAATAAGCGAATGGCTGAAACAAAGAATTCAAATATAAGGAACGTCTTAATCTAAAATGTTCATTATATTCAAATTCGCTATTTTAGTCACTACCTATTTTAGTCATTCGCTATTTTCAACCCCATCCGAAAATATTGAATGAAAAAAATGGACAAATCATTGGATGAATATGATTTTACACATTTTCTACGGTCGTTCTACATTATTTATAAATTAATTGGAATTCGAATTATTCAAGTTCTCTAAATTAAAAAAGAATATTAATTGTCTTACTTTCTGGATCTGCATCTCACAATCTCTTTAATTTTAATAGAATTCCCAATTTCCATACCAATGGTTATTGCAATTATTAAATGAACATCAATTGCTGAAGATACTCTTCTACGGGTTGTAAGTACTTTTTGAAAAGTTGTGAAATATAATGCAATCGCAATCCTTTAAAAAATAGGAACGAGCTTTTACCTTTTAGATCCGTTTTTATCGAGATCCTTTGGCGAAGCAAATCATATATTGTGCTGATCACGATTATGATGCCAAATATGAGCAGGACAGATCTGACAGGAGATAAATTCGATTTTACAATATATTCTTCTTCCAGCGGGTGTTTAAATTTTTATAAGCCGAAAAGAGTCTAATCGATTTTATCACGATCAATCGCATTGCATTAGTGAAAAATACGGATGAACTATTATTATTGCTAAATGAACGATGCTGTTTTTCCCCTAATATATTAATAATCATTATTGCATATGGACGTGCAAATTGAGCTGTAAAAATGTGGTTCGTACATGTAAATCCAATCGGTTGTCGCGAAGATCGCTCGATTGGAACTCTCAGTTTGACAAGAATCGTTTCCAACGGTCACGATAAACTGTAGCTTCGCAGAGCGTTTCAGCGGCTCCATGCCAATTTCGATTGTCTCCGCAACATCCAACGGGCTGCAGCTGGAAGGAACGCACCACAGCCACTCGTATGGTACCGATTCAGTGAAACTCCAATTTTTCAAGCCCTGCAGTAAAAAAAAAGCTGGCAACTACATTGGCATATTGCTTCCTCTCTTCCTTTTGTCGCAGTGTGTCCTACTCTGGTTGTATCAAAGTACATTTATCACTTTTGGCTTCCTCAAGAAGCTTTGGGTTGTGATTCATTAGTTTGTTTCAAAATTTGAACCAAACAAGGGAATTCAACCCTTCAACATGTGGTATAATAGTACATTATATCACGGAGTGATATCACATATATCATATTGCATATATGGCATATTGCTTCCTCTCTTCTTTTTGTCGCAGTGTGTCCTACTCTGGTTGTATCAAAGTACATTTATCACTTCTGGCTTCCTCAAGAAGGTTTGGGTTGTGATTCATTAGTTTGTTTCAAAATTTGAACCAAACAAGGGAATTCAACCCTTCAACATGTGGTATAATAGTACATTACATCACGGAGTGATATCACATATATCATATTGCATATATGGCATATTGCTTCCTCTCTTCCTTTTGTCACAGTGTGTCCTACTCTGGTTTTATCAAAGTACATTTATCACTTCTGGCTTCCTCAAGAAGGTTTGGGTTGTGATTCATTAGTTTGTTTCAAAATTTGAACCAAACAAGGGAATTCAACCCTTCAACATGTGGTATAATAGTATATTATATCACGGAGTGATATCACATATATCATATTGCATATATGGCATATTGCTTCCTCTCTTCCTTTTGTCGCAGTGTGTCCTACTCTGGTTTTATCAAAGTACATTTATCACTTCTGGCTTCCTCAAGAAGGTTTGGGTTGTGATTCATTAGTTTGTTTCAAAATTTGAACCAAACAAGGGAATTCAACCCTTCAACATGTGGTATAATAGTACATTACATCACGGAGTGATATCACATATATCATATTGCATATATGGCATATTGCTTCCTCTCTTCCTTTTGTCACAGTGTGTCCTACTCTGGTTTTATCAAAGTACATTTATCACTTCTGGCTTCCTCAAGAAGCTTTGGGTTGTGATTCATTAGTTTGTTTCAAAATTTGAACCAAACAAGGGAATTCAACCCTTCAACATGTGGTATGATATATGTGATTTCACTCCGTGATATAATGTCCTATTATACCACATGTTGGCGCTTGGCATTCGTAAATTCGCATTTTACACACGTCATGATATAAAATTTCGTAGGAACTCGTACGATAAACCATTTTCGACAAAAGTTTTATCGCACTAGTATCGTAATGTACTATTGTGATACTAGTACGATAAAGCGGCTATTATCGCGCGGGGAGGAGGCGAGTGCACCGCTTTCTAACCTTCGCGGGACGGCCGCTTCGTCGTACAAGTATCACATACTGTTTTTTGTAACGAATAACAACATACCGTCGCACATCTTCGTGCCTGCGAAGCATTGCGTAAAATCATCTTGTAGATAGTTTTACACGCGCCATCTGGTGCGTAAAGTTATCTAAAGAATTCTAGATAACTTTACGCGCCAGATGGCGTACGTAAAATTATCTACGTTTATGTTAGCATAATGCGCCATCTTACGCACGCTTTGCAGGCACGTAATGTGCGACTTTATGTGCATGAGTTACAAAAAGTTTTGTTTGATGTCTCAAACCGTTCTCAAGTTATGAAGGTTTAATCATTTGCACACATACACACATGCACACACATACGACAGACATTTTTTCTTGCGTCTTGAGGAAGCAAAAGCAATCCATCGAACTTTTTAACCTTAAATGTTGCAGTTTGAAAAAAAAAAAACAACAACAAAAAATCACTGTGTAACTTCGGTATTATTTCGAAGATAATTACCGAAGCCAACGCCATGTTTAACAGGAAAGCACGCAGGTCGGGCCCATCGTTTCCAATTTCATTGTCATCGTTACCGTTTAACAAAAATTCCACCTTCGGGCTGCAAGCTTTACCGACGAAACCGTAATCGCTTTGCACTTTAAGGCACTCGTCGTAATTACCCAGTTGCTTGGAATTTCCGGTCATTACGCCAAATGGTATTTTCGTCGATGAATCGTACACTTTAAGTGAAAATATTATATCAAAAATGAAAGACTAATTAAAATAAAGAATAACAATGTTTCCGGAAATAAAAATATACACCCAAACAATAAAGTTCACTTAAAAAATAAAAGAAAAAATGTAAGCTAAAATATAGCAGGTTTTCTCACGGCATTTGACAATGCAGAACATGATGATTAAATTGCAAAATAATTTTAATAAATTCTGCGTTCAATGGCCGATCAAATGACAAAGATTACACATTTTTTCCAGCGGCAACCTACTTTGCAATGCCCACGGCGTGTAGTTGCGAAGGGCAGCCCGGTAGAGGGCGCTGTCTCTCTGGCAATCACCGGAAACTGTGCCATTCTTGGGATTGAAGGATTGCCCAAAGAGATCCGAAAGCGTCTCTTCCGGTCTAGCAACTTCGAAGGGCTTTGAAGCGAAGTTCTGTCCGTCTACAAGGTCAACCAGGCTTAGTAGGTTCAAAGAAAATAGTGGCAATATTAGTAATCCGTCAAAGCAACTTGCGCGTTCACATTTTCTAACTGTTTTTATATACATGGCGGCTAAAAGCACAGGCACTTTTGTTTGATCGTCAAGCTTTTGACGAATTTGATCTTGTAAACTATAAAAGCAAATAACAATGTGCTCTATAATCACAGGCACGCTCTCTAAGTGCGCTAAGCACAAATGCCTGCTGGCTTAATGGTCACCACCGTGACCTATTGTGTTTGAGTCTTTGAAATCGGAATGTTGACTGTTCGCGTTAACAATCCACGTTTCGAATATATATTCATAAGGAGGCGGCGAGTGTGGTTGTCGGGGGGTTGACTATCGTTTACTCGATAGCAGTGATAATGCTACTCATGAATAGGGATGGACACTATTCGAAATTTTTGTTTTCTTTAATTTATCGGTTATAGGAAACATCGATGTTTAAAAACAAGCTTACACAGTCGAACCTTACAAACTGATTCCTAATTTTTTTTTTAGTATTGTACAAAGTTACCTCTGCCAAAATATTTTCACCTATTTCGGCTTCCCTACAGAAGAAGTTTTGTGTAAAGCAAAAAAGAAAAAAAAAAAAAAATGAGTGAGCAATTTGCAAGGTTTTATTTTGCAATATCGAGAAAAGGGTTTTAAAAAAAATTGTACAGATAAATGTATGCCTGGGTGCGTGGGTGTGATGAAATGCAAGAAATTCGAATAATTTTTTTAAAAATCGCTTAACGCATTTCATTTTTATGAAAATTTGGAAAGCTTCTTCTTTGAGAAAAATAATAAATGAACTTCCTCAGAGAGGCGCCTCTGGGAAAGATGAAAGTGAATGAGGAAGCAATGTGCAAAGTTCTACTTTACATCCCTTTTATAAAAAACATAGTGATACAGAAATCGTGAGTTCCTCGGTGTAACGATTTCGACGCTAACGATCTCAGCAACTTCGAGATATGGCATGTTAATTTTTTTTTTCCGGCCGTGAGAATATTCCCAATAGATAAAGTGATTTATGTATTCGTGTTTGTATTTTACAGCCGCTAGTGACTGACGACTCGTCATCGTACAAAAAATAGATCAATATTTTTTTGTTGAAAAGGAAGTCGGTATATGAATATTCAAAGTGCACTATTTAGCATTTAATATTTGAGCCTTGAGAACAATAATTCTAAGATACGGCTTCGTTGGTACGACGTTTAAAAAGTTTCCTTTTCACATTCGCGCGGAACAAAAAAAGTATTCACAACGCTTATTGGTTTCAAAAGAGGCAATGGAACGCTAGGAAACGACGCGATGACTAATTCGATCCTCCACGGTCATGCACGATGTCTTCAATGACTTCGTCATTGCAGAAGTACCGATCCGTTACAACAGATGGCGCGCACGTCACACCCAATTTATACACGATCCAACCTTTGCCAACTAACAAATTTCGCGCTCAGATATTTCCGGAATTACCGTGGAAAATATGTTTTACCAAACAAAAAAGCGAATCATTTTCGCAAATAACTTAAAATATCGTCACGTGCGATGCGTGCGTTTAATTCGATCCTCCACGGTCATGCACGATGTCTTCAATGACTTCGTCGTTGCAGAAGTACCGATCCGTTACAACAGATGGCGCGCACGTCACACCGAATTTATACACGATCCAACCTTTGCCAACTAACAAATTTCGCGCTCAGATATTTCCGGAATTACCGTGGAAAATATGTTTTACCAAACAAAAAAGCGAATCATTTTCGCAAATAACTTAAAATATCGTCACGTGCGATGCGTGCGTTTAATTCGATCCTCCACGGTCATGCACGATGTCTTCAATGACTTCGTCGTTGCAGAAGTACCGATCCGTTACAGCAGATGGCGCGCACATCACACCCAATTTATACACGATCCAACCTTTGCCAACTAACAAATTTCGCGCTCACTCAGATATTTCCGGAATTACCGTGGAAAATATGTTTTACCAAACAAAAAAGCGAATCATTTTCGCAAATAACCTAAAATATCGTCACGTGCGATGCGTGCGTTTAATTCGATCCTCCACGGTCATGCACGATGTCTTCAATGACTTCGTCGTTGCAGAAGTACCGATCCGTTACAGCAGATGGCGCGCACATCACACCCAATTTATACACGATCCAACCTTTGCCAACTAACAAATTTCGCGCTCACTCAGATATTTCCGGAATTACCGTGGAAAATATGTTTTACCAAACAAAAAAGCGAATCATTTTCGCAAATAACTTAAAGTATCGTCACGCAATTTATCGAGCAACTGGTTAACAATTATCGTGATCATCACCATCAGAAATTAAATTTACCAGTCTCTTCAAGGCCGTTGATTGCTTCAGATTTGTCTTGTCGCAAAATGCTCAAAATGTAATGGAACGAAAGTCTTAGTTTACAGTTCACAGGTGATTCATCCATCGAGAAATACAATGTTGAGTGTACTTGTTAAGTTTCTTCGTGTCCTTTGATCAACAACGAGTCGTCCATGCCAAATTCTCTTCAGGGTTGAGCTTTTTACCGACGACACTGGAATCCAAAGACAAGAAGAGCTTCTTCGTCCATATACTGTATCGATTTTAAGGGGGTAAACGTTCAGTAGAAAATACAACTGTGTTTCCGAAATTACCGTGGAAAATATGTTTTACCAAACAAAAAAGCGAATCATTTTCGCAAATAACTTAAAATATCGTCACGCAATTTATCGAGCAACTGGTTAACAATTATCGTGATCATCACCATCAGAAATTAAATTTACCAGTCTCTTCAAGGCCGTTGATTGCTTCAGATTTGTCTTGTCGCAAAATGCTCAAAATGTAATGGAACGAAAGTCTTAGTTTACAGTTCACAGGTGATTCATCCATCGAGAAATACAATGTTGAGTGTACTTGTTAAGTTTCTTCGTGTCCTTTGATCAACAACGAGTCGTCCATGCCAAATTCTCTTCAGGGTTGAGCTTTTTACCGACGACACTGGAATCCAAAGACATGAAGAGCTTCTTCATCCATATACTATATCGATTTTAAGGGGGTAAACGTTCAGTAGAAAATACAACTGTGTTTCTATGAAATGATAGCTCGGAAAACGCCTGACATGTTCTGTCAAATAGAATATGCAACATGACATTGATTACGATATTAAAGTACACACGTTTCAACGTACGAGTACAAGTGGCTTGCAGACATAGATACGATGACGGAAAAAAATACAAGGCCTTCTTCTTCACTATGCGTGAAGATCCCTGGCCAACCATCGCGCTCTTCTCCAGAATACAATCTTTTTTAATTTCTGGGAGGGTTCGATTTGACTTCTCCGTCAAAAATCCGGACGTGCATTCTCTCACTGTTATAATTGATCCTGAAATCTTGGTAATTTCAGTCTCCTGTGAATTTTATCTCATCTGGTCCACATGAAATTTAGGACGATTCGAAAATTGTGATTTTTCGAGCGTTCCAGTATTTTTTTTTGAGAATACTGAGCAACGTGGCAATTCTAGGCAAATTCAGGAATTAAGGACTCATTGTGAATTCTTGGGAGTTGAAAAATTCAGGAATATTTTTGAATTTTGTATTAACCCAAGAGATTTCTGTAATTTGAAAATTGTTTGCAATTCAATGATTGAGTAATTGTAGTAATCATTTCCTTTAACGACGCGAAATATTTATTTAATTGGACGATAATTGATTTTATATTCATTGGTTTAAGGAATAAGTCATGTGCTCAACAAGAAAAAATTGTTTCGTACATCCACGTTACAGAATCAATAGAATCGTGCTGAGTATTGTTGGATTATGGCCTTATCAGCAAAAGAGGAAGAGCCGCTTTTGTCTCGGCATAATATTCTTCATTGGCCTCTCCATTTTTTCTTGCCAGGTATTTAATTTTTAAGAAAGCCTCGGGTTTATTATTATTTTTTCATTTGAAAGTATGAATAAACGCTTTCATCAATTAAAAAAAAAAAAAAAGAATCGGTAAGTGTAATTTTTTGTAATCAGGTACGGAAGATTATGGTTGAAAATTATACGACGGCGATCATGTTGGAATCCGTACCGCCATTTATTATTTTTATTCTCGGTGCAACCAACTTAACAAATTGGTGTGTCAATACTGATAACGTGAGTAATCGGATGAGTATTAAAACAAAATTGCGACGCTAACGAGGGATTTTAATGACCCTTCAGGTACACGAATTAATGAAACTCATCGAACGCGATTGGAAGGAGTATATTGGACCAGAACGAAAGATTCTTGAAGAATATGCTGATAATGGGCGGACCATGGTCTTATTCTATACAGGTAATATTGTAAACTTGATAAATCTATCAGAAACGGGCCATACACCGATGAAAAGATCATTAGGACCAATAACAATCAATAATTCTTAACAAACATACAAAATTTTTCATTCCCAATTACTTATCGATTTATAATCTATGTCATTTAAAAAATACATTATTGAGGAAAAAATTAGTAAGTTATATGCAATATTCAACTTTCTAGCTTTCTCATTCGAGAATTGCCTATTTTTTTTTTCACCATTTGCTTTCTACCGGAAATATGATATATATTTTTTAAAATACATTATTGAGGAAAAAATTAGTAAGTTATATGCAATATTCAACTTTCTAGCTTTCTCATTCGAGAATTGCCCATTTTTTTTAACATTTGCTTTTTACCGGAAACATGAAACTTTATTTTTATGGATCTGTGTTAATAATTACGTTTCAGCATGGTTGTACGTTTCCATGGTAGTGTTCCTAATTTTGCCATTTTCGCCGAAATTGATAATTGCTTTTGGGATCGCGAATATATCGGCAGAAGCACGATTTCCTTTTCCCGTTGATTTCTACAATATTGACGTGGAGAAGTATTACGTTTATTTAGAGATATACGTATCAATTCATACCATAATAGTGATCACCCTCCTTCTTTCCTCGGATTTGATGTTTCTGCTCTTCGTTCATCACAGCTGCGGAAAATCGGCGGCAATATGGTAAGAAAGCCATTTAACAATAATAATGATTTTGATAACTTACGTTGACGATATTCGCGTTATCCTCGATTGTGAACTGTAAATTGGTCCCAGTTTAACAAGTATCTATTCCTACAAAATCAAACTATGAGATCATACGAATAATAATTTTTTATAAAAAAAAAATTTTATTCCTTCGTATACCTTCTTCAGGTTCTTACGTTTCCCCCAGTCCCCTTCATCCCCTTTCATTTATTGGGTTCCCCTATCCCCTTCCACTTCTTATTGGGTTCCCCTATCCCCTTCCACTTCTTATTGGGTTCCCCTATCCCCTTCCACTTCTTATTGGGTTCCCCTATCCCCTTCCACTTCTTATTGGGTTCCCCTATCCCCTTCCACTTCTTATTGGGTTCCCCTATCCCCTTCCACTTCTTATTAGGTTCCCCTATACCCTTCCACTTCTTATTGGGTTCCCCTATCCCCTTCCACTTCTTATTGGGTTCCTCTATCCCCTTCCACTTCTTATTGGGTTCCCCTATCCCCTTCCACTTCTTATTGGGTTCCCCTCTCCCCTTCCTCTTCTTATTGGGTTCCCCTATCCCCTTCCACTTCTTATTGGGTTCCCCTATCCCCTTCCACTTCTGATTGGGTTCCCCTATCCCCTTCCACTTCTTATTGGGTTCCCCTATCCCCTTCCACTTCTTATTGGGTTCCCCTATCCCCTTCCACTTCTGATTGGGTTCCCCTATCCCCTTCCACTTCTTATTGGGTTCCCCTATCCCCTTCCACTTCTTATTGGGTTCCCCTATCCCCTTCCACTTCTTATTGGGTTCCCCTATCCCGTTCCACTTCTTATTGGGTTCCCCTATCCCCTTCCACTTCTTATTGGGTTCCCCTATCCCCTTCCACTTCTTATTGGGTTCCCCTATCCCCTTCCACTTCTTATTGGGTTCCCCTATCCCCTTCCACTTCTTATTGGGTTCCCCTATCCCCTTCCACTTCTTATTGGGTCCCCCTATCCCCTTCCACTTCTTATTGGGTTCCCCTATCCCCTTCTACTTCTTATTGGGTTCCCCTATCCTCTTTCACTTCTTATTGGGTCCCCCCAGAGTGTTTTCCGCAGCTACTCTTTCCTAATGCATTACTGTATCGCATTTGCACGAGGGCACAGGAAAACTGCGGAAAACCTGTGCCGATACAGGCTGTATTTTACTGACTTTCTGCTGTAATACCTTTCTTATGCCATAAATTCAATAAACTTATACGCAGCTAACAACGAAAACATTTATCTTATTTATTCACGCAGCTACCGATTGGAGAATTTGGTAGGAACCGAAGATCTGGACATCAATCTGCATCCTGATCTAGTAGACGACAATAAGTTTCATACTATTTGCTACTGCATAAAGAGACACACTGAAGTCATTCAGTAAGAATCCATTTAATGAACACAGTTTTTAATCTCCCATACGTGGAAATCCAAGCTTATTAAAATAACAAATTAAACAAGATTTACGGAGATTCTGGAAGCTGTGTTCTGTTGGGCCTTCCTCTTACAGATCAGCATGAACGTAGTAGCTCTCAGCTTGACGGCAGTTCAGGTATTTGCGTATTCTTCACTACAAAAAAAATGAGGATTAAAATGCTTACTTTTCATTGTTATACTTAACCCAGGTGGTCACGAGAGTCGGGGCCCTCGACGAAGCTATTCAACACGGTGTATTATCAGGTGCCGAAGTTATGCATCTCTTCTTCGCCTGTTATTACTCACAGAAGGTCATCGATCACGGTCTTCAGATTTCAGAAGCTTTGTGAGTCACAGATACAATATACAACAGATATTCCGATTGTTTTCGGCCTTTAGCATTCATCATTTTGATTCCGATGATAAGATTTACCTGAAAATCTAAAAAAAAAAAAAGAAAATACATTCCTAAGATTTTGATTAGTTAGCCTAAATCCTGCTTATCTCTATTTTCCGAAGAAGGGAAATTTTTTTTTTCTGTGCGTCTGAAGATTCTTAATTGTTCTGGAAATATTGTTTTTTAATTTTTTTAATTTCATATTTTTAACCGATTTTTTGTTGTTGTGATTTTAATTGAATATACAATTTTTATGTAATCGATGTGGTGATTATGATAATATACATGGATATTTTTATAATTTACAGAAATACAACGAAATGGTACGAAACGTCAATGAGATGCAGAAGACTTTTGAATTTCATGATTATGAGAAGTTTGAAACCCGCGGAATTGAAAGCCGGAAAAGTGTACACCATGTCGATGGAAAATTTTAGCGCGGTACGTGAATTTCTTTGGACCGTAAGATCGTTGAGCTCAAAGTTTAAAGTACCGCTTAATATTTCAGTTGATGCGCACGTCAATGTCGTACTTTACAATTGCCCTGCAAACTGCCCGGTACGATGATAAATAGTCAAAATAATGACTATACGACATTTATAATCGTGTTGATAATACATACTGTCTTTGCCGTTGGTGTAGAGGAGGACACCACGCGGAATACCAGCTTCATATAAATATACTTTAAATATTTATTCAATACTGTGTCTGGAAAATATAGATCAAAGGTTCTGAAATGCTTTCTGGAATAAAATAAAAGGAATAAAAGAATTTTCTTGAGACGGGGAGAAAAAGCTCATAAATAATAATTTCTGGGCTATAAATAATGGTCATCAACTCATTACCGATCTGAATTAAATAAAAATGGCTAACAATTTTCTTTTTATCGATTAAGATGTTTTTGCCGTATAGGAATTTGTAACAGAAGAAAAAAGAAGAAGAACATTTTAACAGTTTACTATAAGTATTTTAATTCAATTGTTAAATGTAGCTTTCACAATTACATTATTTCATGTACAATTATAGTGTTAGCAGCTTTCGCAGGCCTTTGGGGAAGATAATAAATAGTCTGAATTTATTGCATTGATCGCAAAAGTGTGAAGTAAGACAAGGATGTCTTCACCACCTGAGAACGAATAAAATTGGTATAAGTATTGCAATCAGTGGTTCACTCTTATAGATAACAAGTATCGAAAGCTGCAGATCACAAAAGTTCCTTTAATCGTTCACTAATTTGTGAATACGTTTTCAACATAACGATTAATCTCAATCAATATTTCCCAGGGAGTACCCCCGCCATGGAGTACTTTTTTGTAACTCATGCACATAAAGTCGCACATTACGTGCCTGCAAAGCGTGCGTAAGATGGCGCATTATGCTGACGTAAACGTAGATAATTTTACGTACGCCATCTGGTGCGTAAAGTTATCTAGAATTCTTTAGATAACTTTACGCACCAGATTACACACATGCGTAAAGTTATCTAAAAAATTCTAGATAACTTTACGCACCAGATTACACACATGCGTAAAGTTATCTAAAAAATTCTAGATAACTTTACGCACCAGATGGCGTGTGTAAAACTATCTACAAGATGATTTTACGCAATGCTTCGCAGGCACGAAGATGTGCGACTGTATGTTGTCATTCGTTACAAAAATAGTATGTGACACTTGTACGATAAAGCGGCCATTAACGCGCGGAGGTTAGGAAGCGGTGCACTCGACTCCTCTCGCGCTAAAAATAACATTCGTCTTTGTCTCGTGTCGTAGCACTCGACTTGGCTCATGCACGGCTTCCTAACCTGAGCGCGATAATGGCCGCTTTATCGTACTAGTATCACAATGTAATATTATGAAATTGATAATGATTTATTAACATGTTATTATCTGCACATCTTGGGCACGTATGGGTAGAAGGTGGATGGATTGCACTTTCTGTTCCTGAGGTCAGGTGTCTCATCTAGTAGTAGCCCTTACCGAAGTAAAGTTCTGCAGTGACATGACCATAAATTTTCCAGCGGTTAGCTGACAGGGTACGTACGTTCTCATTGTTACAAGATTCAGAAGTTTTTGCGCACACACAGATATTTTGTACCACTTGGCTTGATATCTAAAATCATAGATTTTTATTTCCTCTAGATTAATTCATAACAAGCCTTGAAAATCAAAGACTTACATAAAAGTACGAATTCTTTGGCTGTGATCCATCAGCCTCTGGGAGAAAAAGCTCTGAAAGAAGAGATGAGCCAACTGAGCCAATGTGAATGCGGCATATCGTACAGCTTCTTCAGGGTTATCATCCAGCCTCATCACTGTCTGATAATATTTTCAAAAAAACCTTCGTGAATTATTGATAGAAATTTGAGAGAAGTTTGTATATAAACGAAAGCACACCTGAAATCCGGTGACACTCATCATCAGCATGTTCAATCCAACGAAACTGAAGAAGGACCAAGTGTAGGAGCTTTCCAAAAGGTTCGCAAATCTAGAAGATTCATTGTTTTACTACTAAGAATATAATTGCAGTACAAAAGATTTGTTAATCGTAGAGATTGATTCACTCGATAGCTTCACTGTGTTTTTTTATGCATCTAGCCAACTGTTGAAAATCAGGATCCATAGATGGTTTCGACTGAGGCTCATAATTTTCAGGTACTTCGTTGCCCACTCGTTGCAGTTGGTGACTGAAAATATAATTGTTTAAGTTCGGCTATTCCACTAGCATTGGCGTCATATTAACAGCTGTCGAGGGAATATATCATATTACGACATAAAAATCTTTGCCCACCTCTGGTAGACTGATCCGATCAAAACCAATAAAAATAATCGATTCGTGTAAAAAAAAAAAAACAATTTCAGTTGGTTCTATTTTAGTGGGTACCTTCATAGACACATTCCGGCACCGCGCCGTCACGTGACGTCCATGTCAGCAAAACGACGCCATTTCGTGCGGTCACGTGACGTCCGTGTCGGCAAACGGACGCCATTTCGTGCGGTCACGTGACGTCCGTGTCGGCAAAAGAACGCCATTTCGGGCGGTCACGTGACGTCCGTGTCGGCAAAACGACGCCATTTCGTGCGGTCACGTGACGTCCGTGTCGGCAAAACGACGCCATTTCGTGCGGTCACGTGACGTCCGTGACGGCAAAAGGACGCCATTTCGTGCGGTCACGTGACGTCCGTGTCGGCAAAAGGACGCCATTTCGTGACGGCACAGTGCCAGCATGCCAAAAAATCGGCACATTTATTTATCCGTCTATGCCTTATTTATGATACAGATATCGAAATATCACAATAACTCAAACATTGAATTATGACTAATTGTGATATTTCTTTCGCTAAATGTGAAAAAAATAAACACATTGCGATAGCATGCCAATTAAGGCAAAACCCTGCAGTGGCGTAAAAGAAAGTTTATTAATGTGATTAATTTTTCACTCGGCAGATTTCCGGTTTTTGAAAAATGGTTTTTCAATCACAATCCATCAGATTTTTTCCGATTTCACTCTACAGTGAACAGTTTTCGAGCTAACATTGTAAATTACAGTAAAACAAGTAAATTGCTGTGCGGGAAGCATGTCCTTAAAAAGTCGGTAAAACTCAGTTATTTCCGATTAACACTTCGGTGACTGCCAGGGTCTCTATGGGAGTTCGGTATGCCCGAATAAAATCTATAAAACGTTGGATTCGATAGCTCGTTATGGGCTACTTCGGCATTGGAAATAGAATTCCACTTGGGGGTATTTAATAAAGTACTATTCATCATCACTGACCCGACTACCGTAAACATTCCGCAAGCGTGTTGAACGTGCACCATGAACATCGTGTCCGCCGCCACAATGACTGTTATAATTGCACCAACGCATACATAGGAGTGCGCGAGCATGTAATAATAATTAGCATCAAAGTCAATTCCGTAATAGTCCACCGGAAACGGAAATTTTTTAGCTTGGTACTCGTCGGTGACTTTGAGGGCTGTCAGTATCTGTGGGACGACCGGTTGAGTCATGAAAATCACAGTGACGGCATAAACTCCAACTTGGAAGAAAAATCTGCTGTATCGATTATTTATTTATTTATTTTCAAGCACATTGACGACAATGACAGTGCGTTTACTCACCGGCGTAAGCGAGTGTGAATTGCCGTCCAATTTCCGCGTATTCGTGAAGTACATTTATTTCCGGTTGACCAGCGACAGATATCCAATCGGTTTTCATACGTTCAACGAGTTTAAACATCTGATATCGAAAAAGTAAATGAAATTTTCCATAGATTAAGGAAATCTTAAGACCCCATATTTTATAGTAATTACAGAGGGGGAAAATTCTGACAAACGCCATGCATTAATGAACTGAGCTTGTCGAATTGCACTTGGACGAATTCGGAAATTTTTGTTGCTTATCAAAAGTACAAATACTTCATGACAAATACAATGGGGAAAATTCTAAAAAATGCCATTACTGAACTGACCTTGTCCGAATTGATGACTATGTTCGCCAATTTAGTTCCGCAGGCGACATCAATGACGAACGGTGAAATGCTTTCGAGAATGACTTCGGGATCGTCTCGAAATTCCACCACAGCTATTATCTAGTGTTAGGAATGACTTGAGATGATATGTGTGTTCTTTGACATGAAATGATCAAGGAAATAAATTATTTATTGTTGGCTGTCTGGCTCTCGCCCTGAGGAACCACAGTCACTTTCGATACCTGAGGAACGATTTGCGAAGCCGCGAGAAATATAAAAATTGCAAGTATCGTGTGTCTTCTGGTTCGGTTCTGATAGGGCCATTGGCCGATCGAGCTCAACAAAAAATTATTGATTTTGTAGTAGCGGCGCTGGAACAGTTCCGTCATTATCGACGATCTATCTGTTGCTCACTGCCTCACGTTCTCACCTTCCGTTGCTTCTCGACCCTCCGGAATAATAGGGCTGCCAGCAGGATTAATAATTTAGGAGAGTCTTGGGAGTGATGTTGAAAGGTAAACGGACGTTTAAATTGCTTGTCACACGAGTGTAGAAAGGTACGAATCCCTTCGACGGCAGCCCTCGTACGAAGCTACATTTCACACAAGCAGTGCATAAAAAATATACTTGGTTGCGAAGCCTGTCGAATGCGCGTTAATTTATTGCAGAAAAGTACTACCGGAGGTTTTGTAGCAGTTTCTTGTCTACATCGTGTGCTATGCCTCCACCACCTCAAGTAGCAATGGACTATCTCGCTTTCTAGGCAAATACAATTGGTAGATAATACTGTAAGTGATAACACGAAGAGAAGAGTCTGTGAATAGGTATGAGGGTTTCCGTTTTTAGTTACTATAACTCGCGTTATCGGGCGAAACATGGGGTTTATCGTAGTTGTTCTTATGCACGTAGAAGCATTCAGTGTCACTTAACGATACTAGTGCGATAAAAAAAATGTTGTGACGCGTATTTATTATAATCGTTTTAATTCGATTTTTGAAAATTTGTTTTCACTATTGTATTCTTTGAGACACAATATTACAGTGTAAGCAGTTTTCGGAGACCTTTAGGGAGGATGAGAATTCCACTGAATTTATTGCGTTGATCGCAAAAGTGTGAAGTAAGACATAGATGTCTTCACTACCTGAGGACAAATGAAATTTCTATAAGTATTGAAATTGCTGGCTAATTACCCTTGCAGAGAAGAAGTATTCAAAGCCTTCGGGAAACTTTTGTCAAAAACTATTTTTTTCTTTCGTCCGGTGCGAGAAATGTGGATTTACGCACGCTTTCAATGCGGCTCTTGTAGCCAACTTCGCATATTTCTTAGGGAGTAACCCCGCCATATAATAGTTTTATGCAATTAATAATGATTTTTAAATATCTGGGGTATGTATAGATAGAAGATGTATGGATAGAACCTTCTGTTCCTGGGGTCAAAAAGGGTATTAGATGTCTCATCTAGTAGTGGCCCTTACCGTAGTAAAGTTCTCCATTGACATAACGATAACTTTTCCAGCGGTTATCTGACAGGGTCTGTCCGTTCTCAATGTGACAAGATTCACAAGTTTTTGCGCACCCACAGATATTTTGTACCATTTAGCTTGATATCTGAAATCGTAGATTTTTTATTCCTTCTAAATTAATTGATTACAAGCCTAGAAAATGAAAAACTTACATAAAATTGCGAACTCGTTGGCTGTGGTCCATCAGCCTCTGGGCAAAAAAACTCTGAAAGAAGAGATGAGCCATCTGAGCCGCGGTGAACAGAGCATATCGTAAAGTTTCTTCAGGGTTATCTTCCAAGCTCATCACTGTCTGATAATATTTTCAAAAAACCTTCGTGAATTATTGATAGAAATTTGAGAGAAGTTTGTATGCAAACGAAGGCACACCTGGAATCCGGTGACACTCATCATCATCATATTAAATCCAATAAAACTGAAGAAGGCCCAAGTATAGGAGCCTTCCAAAAGGTTCGCGAACCTAGAACATTCATTGTTTTACTACTAAGAATATAATTATCGTACAAAAGACTTGTTAATCGTAGAGATTGATTTACTCGATAACTTCACTGTGTTTTTTTATGCATCTAGCCAATGCTTGGAAATCAGGGTCCATAGATGGTTTCGACTGAGGTTCATAATTTTCAGGTACTTCGTTGCCCAGTCGCTCCAGTTGGCGACTGAAAATATAATTGTTAAAATTCGGCTATTCGACCAGCGTTGTCGGGATATTAACATATGTTGAGGGGATAAATCATATTACGATAAAAAAAATCTTTGTTCACCACTGGCAAATTGACCCGATCGAAACCCAATAAAAATAATCGATTCGTGTGAAAAATCAAATTTATTTCTATTCTTGCAGATAGCTTGATAGACACATTCCGGCACAGCACTGTCACCGTGCCGTACGTCACACGTTCGTCCGCATCTAACGGCACAGGGCTGGCATGACGAAAAAAAAAAAAAAAAAAAATAGCACATTTGTCTACTTGGCTATGCCTTATTTGTGGCGTATGCCTTGATAAATTTCCATCGACACTGTATGTCGATTTATACCGCAACATTTCTATTCAGGTTTCGGTATGCGTGAACAAAATCTATAAAATGGTGGAATGGAGAAATGGTATTCCGCATGCGGGAATTTGATACAGTACTATTTTCATCTTCACTGACCCGACTACCGTAAACATTCCGCAAGCGTGTTGAACGTAGATTATGAACAGCGTATCCGCCGCTACGATGACTGTTACAATGGCACCAATGCATATATAGGAATATGCGAAGATGTAATAATAATTACTATCGACGTCAATTCCATAATAATCCATCGGAAACGCAAATGTTTTTGGTTGGTACACGTCGGTGATTTTGAGCGCTCTCAATATATGTGGGATGACCGGTTGAGTAACGAAAAGCCCAGTGATGACATAAATACCAACTTGGAAGAAAAATCTGCTATATTGGTTATTTATTTATTATTAGACACATTCACAACAATGACAGTCCGTGTACTCACTCATGTAAGCGATTGTGAATTTCCGTCCAATTTCCGCGTATTCGTGAAGTACATTTATCTCCGGTTGACCAGCGACAGATATCCAATCGGCTTTCATATGTTCAGCGAGTTTGAACATCTGATAATCAAAAATAAAATGCAATTTTCCATATGTCACTCGATCCTAAATCGATAGTGATGGTGATGCGGTGTGAAAGAATCACCTCGGGATATTGAGACTATCGACAGCATGGGTTTGAATTTGTCGAGGCTTGGGTTTCCCTACTCTTCAAATAATATAAGTGGAAAAAAAGACAATAAGATGTATACGCTTCACCAATTTGATGTACTTCACCAAGGTCACATGACCCGATATTCAGTCGTAAGTAATGTGAATAAAATGCCAGAACACTTTTGGCCGTCACGATTTTTCGAATCTAGCAAAAAATGTTTGGCAGGACAGAACGTCACACTTCGCTTATGCGAAAATACAATTTTGAATAAAATGTTCAGTTGTTTCAACAAACAAACAAAAAACAGAAAACATTAGACGGCCTCAAATCAACAAAAGTTGATAACATTAACAAGGAATTTTACTAGATTCAAAGTGAAAATCAATTACACGAATGAAATTCGTATTAACCATATATTATGCTCAATTCGATTCGAGGGCGAAGAAATTTGATCTGAGTTAGGTGAAGGTTTTTTGCACGATTGATTCTGAAGACTTAAAATTACGCCGGTTGGTTTATTTCAGAAAATTTGTTGTCAGTCTTTCAGAAAGGTTTCGAAACTGCACTTCGACAAATTGGAAAATTTTGTTGCTTATTAGAGCGAAAAATATATCATAATAAACACAGGAGAAAAACTCTGCCATTACTGAACTGACCTTGTCCGAATTGAAGACTAGGTTCGCCAATTTTGTTCCGCAAGCAATATCATTGACGAACGGTGAAATACTGTCGAGAATGATTTGGGGATCGTCTCGACCTTTCACCACAGCTATTATCTAGTGTTAGGAATAACTTGAGTTGCACTTCGACGTGAAATAATAAATGAAATAATTCACTTTTATCTATTAAAATAAATGATTTCTGTTTGGTTCTTGCCACGAGGAACGACAGTCATGTTCGATACCTGAGAAGCGATTTGCGTAACAGCGAGAAATAGAAAAATTGCAAGTCTCGTGCGTCTTCGGGTTCGGCTCTGATATGGCCATTGACCGATCGAACTCAACAAATAATTATTGATTTTGTAGTAACGGTGCTGAAATAGTTCCGTCATTATTGACGATCTATCTGTTGCTCACTGCCTCACGTTCTCACCTTCCGTTGCTTCTCGACCCTCCGGAATAATAGGGCTCCCAGCAGGATTAATAATTTAGGAGAGTCTGGGGGATGGTGTTGAAAGGTAAACCGACGTTTAAATTGCTTGTCACATGAGAGTAGAAAGGTACGGCGTCCCTTCGACGGCGGCCCTCGTACGTCGCTACATTTCACTCTAGCGGTGCATAACAAAGTTGCAAATGTGCGATCAATTTAATGATAGAAAAGTACTGAAGGAGTTTTTGTAACAGCATCGACGTCTAAATCGTATGCTACACCTCCACCTCAAGTAGCATAGACAATGTTACATTTTAAGTAAACATGATTGGTAGATACTATAAGTGGCCCAGACACGCAGAGTACATATGTCCGATGCTCAGCGGTACGACATCAGCAAGTCGGCAGCCGACAGTCGGATCCCAACTACGGCCCAGCGTCAATCGAACCTTCAATTGATAGTTGTGCCGAATTTGTGTTTTCCAGCTACCATGACGATGGTCTCCATAGTTCTGTTGACCGCAATTTTACATTTCGCGGAAGTATCGGTTCAGTACTGGTAGTCGACATTCCGTTAAAATAATTATCTAAATTAAAAAATTAAAATAAATGGTTATTTTCGGTTAACACTTTGGTGCCGCAGTGAACTGGGAATCCAAGGATTATAAACGACTAATACAGTCGTTGAAGACTAAATTATAAGCAATATAAGACAATAATCAAATAATGTAACTAGAACGATTGCATTTTTTCAAAGTGATACAAGTGTGAGAAGGTTTCGGCCGTCCTCTAGGGAAGAGAAGAAATTAATTGGATTCACTGCATGGAATGCAAAAGTGTGAAGCAAGACATGGAGGTCTTGACTATATAAAGACAAAGAAAAGGTTTGTAATTACTCACTAAATCCCTTACTTACCGATACAAAAAATTTCAAATTAAAAACAAAAAAAAAAACGATTCATAAAAATGTCTCCTGATCTTTTGAAGATATTTTTCCGCAAATTCACTTTTCCCATAAATGCCCATAATGCTTCTACCGTTGAAAAAATTTACCGAAAAATTACAATGACGGACTGGAAGTTTTCATTCGGAAATCTGCACTGCTAAATCGGTTCAGAATTTCCTAATTTTCACATAAATTTCAGACACCAATGTTGTAAATTTTATATTACTCGTCACAGAAAATTAAAAAAAAATTTTAAACAGTTTTTCGAAGCCACTTTATCCAATTCCGCGCTTTAAACAAATTTTACCCAAGGCCACTTTTTATCAAAATATCCATAACGCTTTTTTAATGAATTTGTTTATTTTCGGAAAACTTTGCGAAGAAGATTTTTTTAACATTAAAAAAATAATGAGCGATAAACGTTACATTGCGTCCTTGCTTTGGTCTTCACTTACCCGACTGCTGTGAACATTCCGCAGGCGTGTGGAACGTATACGATGAACATTGTATCAGCAGCGACGATTACAGTCACAATTGCAGTAACGCATATATAAGAATGTACCACCATGTAATAATAGTAAGTCTCGAAGTCGATCTCATAATAATCCATCGAAAACATACATTTTTTCGGTTGCCGATCGTCGGCTTGTTTGAGAGTATCCAAAATCCGCGGTAAGACCGGCTGAATCGTGAAGAGTGCGGTGACGGCATAAACTCCGACTTGAAAAACAAAATTTCTTCATTAAACATTTCGATCTCACTAACTTCGTGTGGGAATAAATAACCGCACCTGTCTAAGAAATTTCGAATTGTCTTCTTACTTCTGGATAGAAGTGAAGTATGTTTCATTAATGAGCGACTTCCAGTGAGGGTTTCCGTTTTTAGTTGCTATAACTCGCGTTATCGGCCGAAACATTGGGTTTATCGTAGTTGTTCTTATGCACGTAGAAGCATTCACTGTCACTTAACGATACTAGTGCGGTAAAAAAATGTCTGACGAGTCTTTACTATAATCGTTTTAATTCGATTTCTAAAATTAGTTTTCACAATTGTATTCTTTGAGACATAATATTACAGTGTAAGCAGTTTTCGGAGGCCTTTAGGGAGGATGAGAATTCCGCTGAATTTATTGCCTTGATCGCAAAAGTGTGAAGTAAGACATAGATGTTTTCACTACCTGAGGACACATAAAATGTCTATAAGTATTGAAATCACTGGTTTACACTTACAGAGAAGAAGTATTGAAAGCCCTCGAGAAAATATTAGTCAAAAACAATTTTTTTTCATCCAGTGCGAGAAATGGGGAATTACACACGCTCTCAATACGGCTCGAGCACGATCGTGCAGCCAACTTCGCAAGCTCAGAATTTATTTATTTCTTGATTATACTTGTTCGGCAAAAACTAGAGAATGAATTTATCCGCAAGATCCCTTAATCTTTCACTAATTTATTGATACGTACTCAACAAAACTATTATTCTCAATGAATTTTTCTTAGAGAGTATTCCCACCATATAATAATTTTATGCAATTGATAATGATCTTTAAATATCTGAGGTATGTATAGGTACAAGATGTATGGATAGAACCTTCTGTTCCTGGGGTCAAAAAGGGTATTGGGTGTTTCATCTAATAGTGGCCCTTACCGAAGTAAAGTTCTCCATTGACATAACCATAACTTTTCCAGCGGTTAGCTGACAGGGCATGGCGGTTCTCAATGTGACAAAATTCACAAGTTTTTGCGCACTCACAGATGTTTTGTACCATTTAGATTGATATCTGAAATCGTAGATTTTTTTTTCCTTCTAAATTAATCGATCACAAGCCTTGAAAATAAAAAACTTACATAAAATTGCGAACTCGTTGGCTGTGGTCCATCAGCTTCTGGGAGAAAAAACTCTGAAAGAAGAGATGAGCCAACTGAGCCGCGTTGAATAGAGCATATCGTAAAGTATCTTCAGGGTTATCTTCCAAACTGGTCACTGTCTGATTATATTTTCAAAAAATCTTAGTGAATTGTTTATAGAAACTTGAGAGAAGTTTGTATATAACCGAAACCACACCTGAAATCCGGTGACACTAATCACCACCACATTAAATCCAATCGAAATGAATAAGACCCAAGTATAGGAGCCTTCCAAAAGGTTCGCGAACCTAGAACATTCATTGTTTTACTACTAAGAACATAATTATAGTACAAAAGAGTTGTTACTGATAGAGATTGATTCACTCAATAGCTTCACAGTGTTTTCTAATGCATCTAGTCAATTCTTGGAAATCAGGGTCCATAGGTGGTTTCGACTGAGGTTCAGAATTCTCCGGTACTTCGTTGCCCAGTCGCTCCAGTTGGCGACTGAAAATATAATTGTTAAAATTCGGCTATTCCACTAGCGTTGTCGTGATATTAACAGATGTTGAGGGGATACATCATATTGCGATAGAAAAAATCTTTGTCCAAATTTAAATTAAATTAAATTGACCCGATCGAAACCTAATGAAAATAATCGATTCGTGTGAAAAATCAAATTTAGTTCTATTCTTGCAGATACCCTGGTAGACATATTCCGGCAGAGCACTGTCACCGTGCCGTACGTCACATTTGTCTACTTGGCTATGCCTTATTTGTGGCGTGCCTTGATGAATTTTCGTCGACACTGTATGTCGATTTATATCGCAACATTTCTATTCAGGTTTCGGTATGCGTGAACAAAATCTATAAAATGGTGGAATGGAGAAATGGTATTCCGTATGCGGGAATTTGATACAGTACTATCTTCATCTTCACTGACCCGACTATCGTAAACATTCCGCAAGCGTGTTGAACGTACATTATGAATAGCGTATCCGCCGCTATAATGACTGTCATAATGGCACCAACGCATATATAGGAGTATGCGAGGATGTAATAATAATTACTATCGACGTCAATTCCATAATAATCCATCGGAAACGCAAATGTTTTTGGTTGGTACACGTCGGTGATTTTGAGCGCTATCAATATCTGTGGGATGACCGGTTGAGTCATGAAAAGCACAGTGATGGCATAAACTCCAACTTGGAAGAAAAATCTGCTATATTGGTTATTTATTTATTATTAGACACATTCACAACAATGACTGTCCGCGTACTCACTCATGTAAGCGATTGTGAATTTCCGTCCAATTTCCGCGTATTCGTGAAGTACATTTATTTCCGGTTGACCAGCGACAGATATCCAATCGGTTTTTATACGTTCAGTGAGTTTCAACATCTGATACTCAAAAACAAAATGGAATTTTCGAAATATCACTCGCTTCTGATTCGATGGTTATGGTGTGAAAGAATTAACTCGCGATATTGAGACTATCAAAAGCATGGGTTTAAATTTGTGTAGGCTCGGGCTTCCCTACCCTTCAACTATTACAAGTGGAACCAAGGCCACAAGACCCGATGTTCAATCATAAGTAATGTGAACAAAATGTAATAATAGCTTTGACCGTCACGATTTTTCGAATCTAGTAAAAAATGACTGATTGAATAGAACGACAAGCTTCGTTTATGCAAAACTACAATTTTCAATAAAATTTTCAGTTGTTTAAAAAAAAACAGAAAACATTAGACGGCCTCAAATCAACAAAAGTTGCTAACAATAACAAGGAATTTTACTAGATTCAAAGTGATAGTCAATTACACGAATGAAATTCGTATTAACCATATATTATGCTCATTTCGATTCGAGTGCGAAAAAATTTGTTCTGACGAGTTAGGAAATTAGTACATTGTGATACTAGTACGATAAAGCGGCCATTGTCGCGCGGAGCTTCCTAACCTCCGCGGGACGGCCGCTTCGTCGAACAAGTGTCACATACTATTTTTTATTACGAATGACAACATACTGTCGCACATCTTCGTGTCTGCCAAGCATTGCGTAAAATCATCTTGTAGATAGTTTTACACACGCCATCTGGTGCGTAAAGTTATTTAAAGAATTCTAGATAACTTTACGCACCAGATATCGTACATACAATTATCTACGTTTACGTCAGCATAATGCGCCATCTTACGCACGCTTTGCAGGCAAGTAATGTGCGACTTTATGTGCATGAGTTACAAAAAGGTTTTTTGCACGATTGGTCTTGGAGACTTTAAATTAAGTCGGTTGGTTTATTTCAGGAAATTTTTGTCAGTCTATCAGAAAGGTTTCGAAACTGCACTTCGACAAATTCATAATAACCACAGGAGGAAAACTCTGCCATTACTGAACTGACCTTGTCCGAATTGAAGACTAGGTTCGCCAATTTTGTTACGTACGCAATATCATTGACGAACGGTGAAAAACTGTCGAGAATGACTTGGGGATCGTCTCGACATTTCACCACAGCTATTATCTAGAGAAAGGAATAACTTGAGATGCACTTGGACGTGAAATAATGAATGAAATAATTTACTTTTATCTATTAAAATAATTTAGATTTCTGTTTGGTTCTTGCCTCAAGGAACCACAGTCATGTTCGATACCTGAGGAGCGATTTGCGTAACAGCGAGAAATAGAAAAATTGCAAGTCTCGTGCGTCTTCGGGTTCGGCTCTGATATGGCCATTGACCGATCGAACTCAACAAATAATTATTGATTTTGTAGTAACGGTGCTGAAATAGTTCCGTCATTATTGACGATCTATCTGTTGCTCACTGCCTCACGTTCTCACCTTCCGTTGCTTTTCGACCCCCCGGAATAATAGGGCTCCCAGCAGGATTAATAATTTAGGAGAGTCTGTGGGATGGTGTTGAAAGGTAAACCGACGTTTAAATTGCTTGTCACACGAGTGTAGAAAGGTACGGCGTCCCTTCGACGGCGGCCCTCGTACGTCGCTACATTTCACTCTAGCGGTGCATAACAAAGTTGCAAACGTGCGTTCAATTTAATGATAGAAAAGTACTGAAGGAGTTTTTATAACAGCATCGACGTCTAAATCGTATGCTACACCTCCACCTCAAGTAGTATAGACAATGTTGCATTCTAAGTAAACATGATTGGTAGATACTATAAGTGGCCCAGACACGCAGAGTACATATGTCCGATGCTCAGCGGTACAACATCAGCAAGTCGGCAGCCGACAGTCGGAACCCAACTACGGCCCAGCGTCAATCGAACCTTCAATCGATAGTTGTACCGAATTTGTGTTTTCCAGCTACCATGACGATGGTCTCCATAGTTCTGATGATGATGGCTGCCAACATTTTGCCGATAATGCCGCGTTGACCGCAATTTTGCATTTCGCGGAAGTATCGGTTCAGTACTGGTAGTCGACATTCCGTCAAAATAATTAACTAAATTAGAAAATTAAAATAAATGGTTATTTTCGGTTAACACTTCGGTGCCGCAGTGAACTGGGAATCCAAGGATTATAAACGAGAAATACAGTCGTTGAAGACTAAATTATAAGCATTATAAGGCAATAATCGAATAACGTAACTGCAATGATTGTATTTTTTCAAAGTGATACAAGTGTGCGAAATTAACTGGATTCACTGCATGGAACGCAAAAGTGTGAAGACATGGAGGTCATGACTATCTAAAGACAATGAAAAGGCTTGTAATTACTCACTAAAGTCCCTTACTTACCGATACAAAAAATTTCAAGCAATTAAAAAAAAAAACGATTCATAAAAATGTGTATTGATATTTTGAAGATATTTTTCCGCAAATTCACTTTTCCCATAAATGCCCATAATGTTTCCAACGTTAAAAAAATTTACTGAAAAATTACAATGACTGGAAGTTTTCCTTCGGAAATCTGCACTGCTAAATCGGTTCATAATTTCCTAATTTTCACATAAATTTCAGACACCAGTTTTGTAAATTTTATATTACTCGTCACAGGGAATTTACAATTTTTTTAAACAGTTTTTCGGAGCCACTTTATCCAATTCCTCTCTTTAAACAAATTTTACCCAAGGCCACTTTTTTTTGACAATATCCATAACCGTTTTTTGATGAATTTGTTTATTTTCGGAAAACTTTTCGACGAAGATTTTTTAAACATTAAAAAAATAATGAGCGATAAGCATTACTTTGCGTCCTTCCTTTGGTCTTCACTTACCCGACTGCTGTAAACATTCTGCATGCGTGTTGAACGTATACAATGATCATTGTATCAGCAGCGACGATTACAGTCACAATTGCAGTAACGCATATATAGGAATGTACCACCATGTAATAATAGTAAGTCACGAAGTCGATCTCATAATAATCCACCGGAAACATACATTTATTCGGTTGGTGATCGTCGGCTTGTTTGAGAGTTTCCAAAATCCGCGGTAAGACCGGCTGAATCATGAAGAGTGGAGTGACGGCATAAACTCCGACTTGAAAAACAAAATTTCTTCATTAAAAATTTCGATCTCACTAACTTCGTGTGGGAATAAATAACCGCACCTGTCTAAGAAATTTCGAATTGTCTTCCTACTTCTGGATAGAAGTGAAGTATGCGTATCTCTGTTTCATTAGTGAGCGACTTCCAGTGAGGGTTTCCGTTTTTAGTTACTATAACTCGCGTTATCGGCCGAAACATTGGGTTTATCGTAGTTGTTCTTATGCACGTAGAAGCATTCAATGTCACTTAACGATACTAGTGCGGTAAAAAAATATCTGACGAGTCTTTACTCTAATCGTTTTAATTCGATTTCTAAAATTAGTTTTCACAATTGTATTCTTTGAGACATAATATTACAGTGTAAGCAGTTTTCGGAGGCCTTTAGGGAGGATGAGAATTCCGCTGAATTTATTGCTTTGATCGCAAAAGTGTGAAGTAAGACATAGATGTTTTCACTACCTGAGGACAAATAAAATGTCTATAAGTATTGAAATCACTGGTTTACATTTACAGAGAAGAAGTATTGAAAGCCCTCGGGAAAATATTAGTCAAAAATAATTTTTTTTTCATCCAGTGCGAGAAATGGGAATTTACACACGCTCTCAATACGGCTCGTGCAGCCAACTTCGCAAGCTCAGAATTTATTTATTTCTTGATTATACTTGTTCGGCAAAAACTAGAGAATGAATTTATCCGCAAGATCCCTTAATCTTTCACTAATTTATTGATACGTACTCAACAAAACTATTATTCTCAATGAATTTTTCTTAGAGAGTATTCCCGCCATATAATAATTTTATGCAATTGATAACGATCTTTAAATATTTGAGGTATGTATAGGTAGAAAATGTATGGATAGAACCTTCTGTTCCTGGGGTCAAAAAGGGTATTAGGTGTTTCATCTAATAGTGGCCCTTACCGAAGTAAAGTTCTCCAATGACATAACCATAACTTTTCCAGCGGTTAGCTGACAGGGTCTGTCCGTTCTCAATGTGACAAGATTCACAAGTTTTTGCGCACCCACAGATAGTTTGTACCATTTAGATTGATATCTGAAATCGTAGATTTTTTTTCCTTCTAAATTAATCGATCACAAGCCTTGAAAATCAAAAACTTACATAAAATTGCGAACTCGTTGGCTGTGGTCCATCAGCTTCTGGGAGAAAAAACTCTGAAAGAAGAGATGAGCCAACTCAGCCGCGGTGGATAGAGCATATCGTAAAGTATCTTCAGGGTTATCTTCCAAACTGGTCACTGTCTGATTACATTTTCAAAAAACCTTAGTGAATTATTTATAGAAATTTGAGAGAAGTTTGTATATAACCGAAACCACACCTGAAATCCGGTGACACTAATCGCCACCACATTTAATCCAATCGAAATGAAGAAGGCCCAAGTATAGGAGCCTTCCAAAAGGTTCGCGAACCTAGAACATTCATTGTTTAACTACTAAGAATATAATTATAATACAAAAGAGTTGTTGATTAGGGAGATTGACTTACTCAATAGCTTCACAATGTTTTCTAATGCATCTAGTCAATTCTTGGAAATCAGGGTTCATACATGGTTTCGAATGAGGTTCATAATTCTCCGGTACTTCGTTGCCCAGTCGCTCCAGTTGGCGACTGAAAATATAATTATTAAAATTCGGCTATCCCACTAGCGTTGTCTTGATATTAACAGATTTGAGGGGATACATCATATTGCGATAGAACAAATCTTTGTCCAAATTTAAATTAAATTAAATTGACCCGATCGAAACTTAATGAAAATAATCGATTCGTGTGAAAAATCAAATTTAGTTATATTCTTGCAGATACCCTGGTAGACATATTCCGGCACAGCACTGTCACCGTGCCGTACGTCACATGTACGTCCGCATCTAACGGCACAGTGATGGCATGACAAAAAAAACAGCACATTCGTCTACTTGGCTATGCCTTATTTGTGGCGTGCCTTGATGAATTTCTGTCGACACTGTATGTCGATTTATACCGCAACATTTCTATTCAGGTTTCGGTATGCGTGAACAAAATTTATAAAACGGTGGAATGGAGAAATGGTATTCCGCATGCGGGAATTTAATACAGTACTATTTTTATCTTCACTGACCCGACTACCGTAAACATTCCGCAAGCGTGTTGAACGTACATTATGAATAGCGTATCCGCCGCTATGATGACTGTCATAATGGAACCAACGCATATATAGGAGTATGCGAGGATGTAAAAAAAATAAGTATCGACGTCAATTCCACAATAATCCTTTGGAATCGAAAATGTTTTTGGTTGGTACACGTCGGTGATTTTGAGCGCTATCAATATCTGTGGGATGACCGGTTGAGTCATGAAAAGCACAGTGATGGCATAAACTCCAACTTGGAAGAAAAATCTGCTATATTGGTTATTTATTTATTATTAGGCATATTCACAACAATGACTGTCCGTGTACTCACTCATGTATGCGATTGTGAATTTCCGTCCAATTTCCGCGTATTCGTGAAGTACATTTATTTCCGGTTGACCAGCGACAGATATCCAATCGGTTTTCATACGTTCAGCGAGTTTCAACATCTGATACTCAATAACAAAATGGAATTTTCGAAATATCACTCGCTCCTGATTCGATGGTTATGGTGTGAAAGAATTAACTCGGGATATTGAGACTGTCGAAAGCATGGGTTTAAATTTGTGGAGGCTCGGGTCTCCCTACCCTTCAACTATTACAAGTGGAACCAAGGCCACAAGACCTGATGTTCAATCATAAGTAATGTGAACAAAATGTAATAACAGCTTTGACCGTCACGATTTTTCGAATCTAGTAAAAAATGACTGATTGAATAGAACGACAAGCTTCGTTTATGCAAAACTACAATTTTCAATAAAATTTTCAGTTGTTTAAAAAAAAAAAACAGAAAACATTAGACAGCCTCAAATCAACAAAAGTTGCTAACATTAACAAGGAATTATACCAGATTTAAAGCAAAAGTCAATTACATGAATGAAATTCGTACTAACCATATATTATGCTCATTTCGAATCGAGTGCGACAAAAATTTGTTCTGACGAGTTAGGAAATTAGTACATTGTGATACTAGTACGATAAAGCGGCCATTATCGCGCGGAGCTTCCTAACCTCCGCGGGACGGCCGCTTTGTCGTACAAGTGTCACATACTATTTTTTATTACGGATGACAACATAATGTCGCACATCTTCGTGCCTGCGAAGCATTGCGTAAAATCATCTTGTAGATAGTTTTACACACGCCATCTGGTGCGTAAAGTTATTTAAAGAATTCTAGATAACTTTACGCACCAGATATCGTACATACAATTATCTACGTTTACGTCAGCATAATGCGCCATCTTACACACGCTTTGCAGGCAAGTAATGTGCGACTTTATGTGCATGAGTTGCAAAAAGGTTTTTTGCAAGATTGGTCTTGGAGACTTAAAATTAAGTCGGTTGGTTTATTTCAAAAAAATTTCGTCAGTTTATCAGAAAGGTTTCGAAACTGCACTTCGACAAATTAGGAAATTTTGTTGCTTATCAAGACGAAAAATATTTTATAATAACCACAGGAGGAAAACTCTGCCATTACTGAACTGACCTTGTCCGAATTGAAGATTAGGTTCGCCAATTTTGTTACGTAAGCAATATCATTGACGAACGGTGAAATACTGTCGAGAATGACTTGGGGATCGTCTCGACCTTTCACCACAGCTATTATCTAGTGTTAGGAATAACTTGAGTTGCACTTCGACGTGAAATAATAAATGAAATAATTCACTTTTATCTATTAAAATAAATGATTTCTGTTTGGTTCTTGCCACGAGGAACCACAGTCATGTTCGATACCTGAGGAGCGATTTGCGTAACAGCGAGAAATAGAAGAATTGCAAGTCTCGTGCGTCTTCGGGTTCGGCTCTGATATGGCCATTGACCGATCGAACTCAACAAATAATAATTGATTTTGTAGTGACGGTGCTGGAATAGTTCCGTCATTATTGACGATCTATCGGTTGCTCACTGCGTAACGTTCTCGCCTTAGTTTGCTCCTCGACCCTCCGGAACAATGGGGCCACTGCTAGCAGGGTTAATAATTGAGGAGAGTCTGGGGGATGGTGTTGAAAGGTAAACCGACGTTTAAATTGCTTGTCACACGAGTATAGAAGGTACGGCGTCCCTTCGACGGCGGCCCTCGTACGTCGCTACATTTCACTCTAGCGGTGCATAACAAAGTTGCAAACGTGCGTTCAATTTAATGATAGAAAAGTACTGGCGGAGTTTTCGTAACAGTATCGACGTCTCAATCGAATGCTACACCTCCACCTCAAGTAGCATAGACAATGTTGCATTCTAAGTAAACATGATTGGTAGATACTATAAGTGGCCCAGACACGCAGAGTACATATGTCCGATGCTCAGCGGTACGACATCAGCAAGTCGGCAGTCGACAGTCGGAACCCAACTACGGCCCAGCGTCAATCGAACCTTCAATCGATAGTTGTACCGAATTTGTGTTTTCCAGCTACCATGACGATGGTCTCCATAGTTCTGGTGACGATGGCTGCCAACATTTTGCCGATAATGCCGCGTTGGCCGCAATTTTGCATTTCGCGGAAGTATCGGTTCAGTACTGGTAGTCGATATTCCGTCAAAATAATTAACTAAATTAAAAAATTAAAATAAATGGTTATTTTCGGTTAACACTTCGGTGCCGCAGTGAACTGGGAATCCAAGGATTATAAACGAGAAATACAGTCGTTGAAGACTAAATTATAAGCATTATAAGGCAATAATCGAATAACGTAACTGCAATGATTGTATTTTTTCAAAGTGATACAAGTGTGCGAAATTAACTGGATTCACTGCATGGAACGCAAAAGTGTGAAGGCAATAATCGAATAACGTAACTGCAATGATTGTATTTTTTCAAAGTGATACAAGTGTGCGAAATTAACTGGATTCACTGCATGGAACGCAAAAGTGTGAAGACATGGAGGTCTTGACGATCTAAAGACAATGAAAAGGCTTGTAATTACTCACTAAACTCCCTTACTTACCGATACAAAAAATTTCAAACAATTAAAAAAAAAAAACGATTCATAAAAATGTGTATTGATATTTTGAAGATATTTTTCCGCAAATTCACTTTTCTCATAAATGCCCATAATGTTTCCAACGTTAAAAAAATTTACTGAAAAATTACAATGACGGACTGGATGTTTTCATTCGGAAATCGGCACTGCTAAATCGGTTCAGAATTTCCTAATTTTCACATAAATTTCAGACACCAGTTTTGTAAATTTTATATTACTCGTCACAGGGAATTAAAAAAAATTATTAAACAGTTTTTCGAAGCAACTTTATCCAATTCCGCTCTTTAAACAAATTTTACCCAAGGCCACTTTTTTCAAAATATCCGTAACACTTCTTTGATGATTTTGTTCATTTTCGTAATACTTTTCGACGAAGATTTTTTTAACATTAAAAAAATAATAAGCGATAAACATTACTTAGCGTCCTTGCTTTGGTCTTCACTTACGCGATTGCTGTGAACATTCTGCATGCGCAATTTCATAATAATCCACCGAAAACATAAATTTGTTCGGTTGGCGATCGTCGGCTTGTTTGAGAGTTTCCAAAATCCGCGGGAAGACCGGCTGAATCATGAAGAGTGCAGTGACGGCATAAACTCCGACTTGAAAAACAAAATTTCCTCATTAAAAATTTCGATCTCACTAACTTCGTGTGGGAATAAATAACCGCACCTGTCTAAGAAATTTCGAATTGTCTTCTTACTTCTGGATAGAAGTGAAGTATGTTTCATTAATGAGCGACTTCCAGTGAGGGTTTCCGTTTTTAGTTGCTATAACTCGCGTTATCGGCCGAAACATTGGGTTTATCGTAGTTGTTCTTATGCACGTAGAAGCATTCAATGTCACTTAACGATACTAGTGCGGTAAAAAAATATCTGACGAGTCTTTACTATAATCGTTTTAATTCGATTTCTAAATGTAGTTTTCACAATTGTATTCTTAGAGACATAATATTACAGTGTAAGCAGTTTTCGGAGGCCTTTAGGGAGGATGAGAATTCCTTTGAATTTATTGCTTTGATCGCAAAAGTGTGAAGTAAGACATAGATGTTTTCACTACCTGAGGACACATAAAATGTCTATAAGTATTGAAATCACTGGTTTACACTTACAGAGAAGAAGTATTGAAAGCCTTCGGGAAAATTTTAATCAAAAACAATTTTTTTTCATCCAGTGCGAGAAATGGGGATTTACACACGCTCTCAATACGGCTCGTGCAGCCAACTCCACAAGAACAGAATTTATTTATTTCTTGATTAAGGTAAACGTACCAATGGCGGGACAGGTCCCAATTAAGGGACTCTATATGAATATTTGTATATATCAAGAATTCAATTAAGAAAATATAAAAAATACTCTTATGTGTCCACCGATACGCACATTTCACTTCCCGAGATCGGGACATGTAGAAAAATACCCGTCCCAGCATTGGTACATTCTACATTTTTCAGCGTTTTAATTAATAACTCTTTTTCACACAATCAAAAATATTTTTATTGTATGCTTTTCGGAAACTAGAAACTCTAAGCTTACGATTTCTTACCACCATTTGCTAAAATAATAAATATATGGATGCGAAAATTGGTATACAAAACAGACATTGCCTTAAACGTCCGGCCATTGGTACGTTTACCTTATACTTGTTCGGCAAAATCTAGAGAATGAATTTATGCGCAAGATCCCTTAATCTTTCACTAATTTATTGATACGTTCTCAACAAAACTATGGCTCTCAATGAATATTTCTTAGGGAGTAATCCCGCCATATAATAATTTTATGCAAATGATAATGATCTTTAAATATCTGAGGTATGTATAGGTAGAAGATGTATGGATCTATGGATATAGAACCTTCTGTTCCTGGGGGCAAAAAGGGTGTTTCATCTAATAGTGGCCCTTACCGAAGTAAAGTTCTCCATTGACATAACAATAACTTTTCCAGCGGTTAGATAACAGGGCATGGCCGTTCTCAATGTGACAAAATTCACAAGTTTTTGCGCATCCACAGATATTTTGTACCATTTAGATTGATATCTAAAATCATAAACGTTTTTTTCCTCTAAATTAATTCATCACAAGCCTTGGAAATGAAAAACTTACATAAAATACCGAACTCGTTGACTGTGGTCCATCAGCTTCTGGGCGAAAAAACTCTGAAAGAAGAGATGAGCCAACTGAGCCGCGCTGAATAGAGCATATCGTAAAGTATCTTCAGGGTTATCTTCCAAACTGGTCACTGTCTGATTATATTTTCAAAAAACCTTAGTGAATTGTTTATAGAAATTTGAGAGAAGTTTGCATATAACCGAAACCACACCTGAAATCCGGTAACAGTAATCATCACCACATTAAATCCAATCGAAATGAAGAAGGCCCAAGTATAGGAGCCTTCCAAAAGGTTCGCGAACCTAGAACATTCATTGTTTTACTACTAAGAATATAATTATCGTACAAAAGAGTTGTTAATCATAGAGATTGATTCACTCAATAGCTTCACAGTGTTTTTTAATGCATCTTGTCAATTCTTGGAAATCAGGGTCCATAGGTGGTTTCGACTGAGGTTCATAATTCTCCGGTAATTCGTTGCCCAGTCGCTCCAGTTGGCGACTGAAAATAGAATTGTTAAAATTCGGTTATTCCACTAACGTTGTCGTGATATTAACAGACGTTGAGGGGATACATCATATTGCGATAGAAAAAATCTTTGTCCAAATTAAAATTAAATTAAATTGACCCGATCGAAACCTAATGAAGATAATCGATTCGTGTGAAAAATCAAATTTAGTTCTATTCTGGCAGATACCTTGGTAGACACATTCCGGTACAGCACTGTCACCGTGTATATGTATATGCGTGAACAATAGTATATTACACACCTAGGGCAGTCAAATAAGAAATGTCGCAGATCACCTGTAATTGTCGGCCGAGTCGAAGCCGATCTGAGGCTTTCTTATTGACTACCCGAGGAGTGTATACGATTTTTCTCATAGACGGAGCCGAAAAGCGGAAACGTCGTTCCGCGCAGCGGGACGAAAGTTTAGCTTTCGGCCCGGAAGAGAGAAAAATTTATAAAATCGTGGAATGAAGAAATGGTATTCGCATGCGGGGATTTGATACGGTATTTTATATACAGTATATTATATATAATATTTTCATCTGCACTGACCAGACTACCGTAAACATTCCGCATGCGTGTTGAACGTACATTATGAACAGCGCATCCGCCGCTACGATGACTGTCATAACGGCACCAACGCATATATATGAGAATGCGAGGATGTAAAAATAATAAGTATCGACGTCAATTCCATAATAATCCATCGGAAACGCAAATGTTTTTGGTTGGTACACGTCGGTGATTTTGAGCGCTATCAATATCTGTGGGATGACCGGTTGAGTCAAGAAAAGCACAGTGATGGCATAAACTCCAACTTGGAAGAAAAATCTGCTATATTGGTTATTTATTTATTATTAGACACATTCACAACAATGACTGTCCGTGTACTCACTCATGTAAACGATCGTGAATTTCCGTCCAATTTCCGCGTATTCGTGAAGTACATTTATCTCCGGTTGGCCAGCGACTGATATCCAATCGGTTTTCATACGTTCAGCGAGTTTCAACATCTGATACTCAAAAACAAAATGGAATTTTCGAAATATCACTCGCTCCTGTTTCGATGGTTATGGTGTGAAAGAATTAACTCGGGATATTGAGACTATCAAAAGCATGGGTTTAAATTTGTGGAGGTTCGGGTCTCCTTACCCTTCAAATATTACAAGTGGAACCAAGGCCACAAGACCCGATGTTCAATCGGGTTGTAATGTCAAGTAATGTGAACAAAATGCAATAACAGCTTTGACCGTCACGATTTTTCGAATCTAGTAAAAAATGACTGATTGAATAGAACGACAAGATTCGTTTATGCAAAACTGCAATTTTCAATAAAATTTTCGGTTGTTTAAAAAAAAAACAGAAAACATTACACGGCCTCAAATCAACAAAAGTTGCTAAGATTAACAAGGAATTTTACCAGATTCAAAGCAAAAGTCAATTACATGAATGAAATTCGTATTAACCATATATTACGCTAATTTCGATTCGAGGGCCAAAAAATTTGTTCTGACGCGTCAGGAAAAAGTTTTTTGCACGATGGGTTTTGCAGACTTAAAATTCCGCCGGTTGGTTTATTTCTGAAAATTTGTTGTCAGTCTATCAGAAAGGATCCGAAACTGCACTTCGACAAATTGGGAAATTTTGTTGCTTATTAGAACGAAAAATATATCATAATAACCATAGGAGGAAAACGTTGCCATTACTGAACTGACCTTGTCCGAATTGAAGACTAGGTTCGCCAATTTTGTTACGAATGCAATATCACTGACGAACGGTGAAATACTGTCGAGAATGACTTGGGGATCGTCTCGACCTTTCACCACAGCTATTATCTAGTGAAAGGAATAACTCGAGATGCACTTCGACGTGAAATAATGAATGAAATAATTTACTTTTATTTATTAAAATAAATTATTTCTCTTTGGTTCTTGCCTCGAGGAACCACAGTCATGTACGATACCTGAGGAGCGATTTGCGTAACAGCGAGAAATAGAAAAATCGCGAGTCTCGTGCGTCTTCGGGTTCGGTTCTGATATGGCCATTGACCGATCGAACTCAACAAATAATAATTGATTTTGTAGTGACGGTGCTGGAATAGTTCCGTCATTATTGACGACCTATCGGTTGCTCACTGCGTAACGTTCTCGTCTTACTTTGCTCCTCGAGCCTCCGGAACAATGGGGCCACTGCTAGCAGGGTTAATAATTGAGGAGAGTCTGGGGGATGGTGTTGAAAGGTAAACCGACGTTTAAATTGCTTGTCACACGAGTATAGAAGGTACGGCGTCCCTTCGACGGCGGCCCTCGTACGTCGCTACATTTCACTCTAGCGGTGCATAACAAAGTTGCAAACGTGCGTTCAATTTAATGATAGAAAAGTACTGAAGGAGTTTTTGTAACAGTATCGACGTCTAAATCGAATGCTACACCTCCTCCTCCTCAAGTAGCATAGACAATGTTGTATTCTAAGTAAACATGATTGGTAGAGATACTATAAGTGGCCCAGACACGCAGAGTACGTATGTCCGATGCTCAGCGGTACGTCATCAGCAAGTCGGCAGCCGACAGTCGGATCCCAACTACGGCCCAGCGTCAATCGAACCTTCAATCGATAGTTGTACCGAATTTGTGTTTTCCATCTGGCATGACAATGGCTGCCAACATTTTGCCGATAATGCCGCGTTGATTGCAATTTTGCATTTCGCGGAAGTATCGGTTCAGTACTGGTAGTCGATATTCCGTCAAAATAATTAACTAAATTCAAAAATTAAAATAAATGGTTATTTTCGGTTAACACTTCGGTGCCGCAGTGAACTGGGAATCCAAGGATTATAAACGAGAAACACAATCGTTGAAGACTAAATTATAAGCAATTTAAGGCAATAATCAGATAACGTAACTGCAACGATTGTATTTTTTTAAAGTGATACACGTGTGAGAAGGTTTCGGCCGTCCTCTAGGGAAGAGAAGAAATTAACTGGATTCACTGCATGGAACGCAAAAGTGTGAAGTAAGACATGGAGGTCTTGACTACCTAAAGACAAAGAAAAGGCTTGTAATTACTCACTAAAGTCTCTTACTTACCGATTGTATCGATTTTGGGTATTTAATTTAATTAAGAAGGCAATGCAGAATAATTTCGAAAGTAACAACTAAGTGGAAATCTTACCGAAGTGAAGTTATCCAGCGACATTACCAAGAATTTCCCCGCTGTTAGCTGACAGGGTACGTAAGTTCGCATTGTTATGAGATTTAGAAGTTTTTGGGCGCAAAGAGAAGTTTTATACCATTTTGCTTGATACCTAAAAACATCGATATTGTAATTTCCAGATTATCTTTTTTCCAGAAAAGCCTTTAGTACCAATGACTTACATATGATCACGAACTTTTTCGCTGTGATCCATTAGCCTTTGTGAGAAGTAGCTCTGAAAGAAGAGGTGCACTAATTGGGCTATGGTGAAAGCGCCATATCGTATAGCCTCTTCAAGACTGTCTTCCAACCTCACCACTGTCTGATAATATTGCACGAAACCTTGTAGATTATTAAACGAAACTTTTAAAAAAATTGTATATGCTGGTGGAAATATTTATATGATCATTTCTCTGCCAAATGGTCTCTGAATATTTTTGAAATATCTATAGATTTTCCAATTTTTATCTGAATTTCTCTAATATCTGCCGAATGTATTGGTCATTTTCATTGAATATTTAAAAACTTGAATTTTTGAAAAATTCCTTTTCTTTGAATTTCCAATAAATATTTGAGTCTTAATAAGCCATTAACTTGAAATTTTGAAAGACGTTTAGAAAATTTTCAGACAAACATTTTCACCAGGCTTAAGCAAAAATACTAAACCTGAAATCCAGTAACACTCATTACTACCATGTTCAATCCAACGAGACTGAAGAAAGACCATGTATAGGAGACTTCCAGTAGATTCGCAAATCTAAAAAATTTATTGTTTTACTGCCTGAATCGGATAACAATAATTTTTTTGGGATAAAACGTTTTTATTTGTATAGATTTATTTACTGGATGGCTTCGCTGTGCTTCTTAATAAAAGTAGTCAACTGTTGGTAGGCAGGGTCCTTTGAAGACGGAAGATGAATATCAAAATTCTCTGGTACAGCGTCTCCTATTCGTTCGAGCTGGCAACTGAAAATATAATCCTTAGAAAATGAAACGCGGACTCGAAAAATGTAACTAAAGACAAATTTCAAGACAAACTTTAAGAGACATCTGAAGGGGATTTTCGGAAAATTTTTCGACACAGATTTTCTTTTACATTAAAAAAATAATGAGCGATAAACTTTACTTTACGTCCTTGCTTTGGTTGCTTTACTTACCCGACTGCTGTGAACATTCCGCAGGCGTGTTGAACGTATACGATGAACATTGTATCAGCAGCGACGATTACAGTCACAATTGCAGTAACACATATAAAGGAATGTACCACCATGTAATAATAGTAAGTGTCGAAGTCAATCCCATAATAATCCACCGGAAACATAAATTTTTTTGGTTGGCGATCGTCGGCTTGTTTGAGAGTTTCCAAAATCCGCGGGAAGACCGGTTGAAACATGAAGAGTGCAGTGACGGCATAAACTCCGACTTGAAAAACAAAATTGCTTCATTAAAAATTTCGATCTCACTAACTTCGTGTGGGAATAAATATCCGCACCTGCGTAAGCAATTGTGAATTGTCTTCCTACTTCTGCATATAAGTGAAGTATGCGTATCTCTGGTTGATTGGTAAGCGATTTCCAGTCGATTTTCATACGATTAATGAGTTCCAACATCTGTTCTCAAAAATTAATCGATAGAAATCATTATATAAAATTGATTATGGGCCACTCGTAAATATTATCAAGGCCCTCAAAAAATAAAAATGTAAGAACGTGCATATTGCTTCTTCGTCTTCTTTTGGACCATCGTCAACAAAATCTTCAGTACAAAAAAATCCAATCTCAATTTTGGCTACAAAAAAATGCATTGAGGTATTTTTACCTCTGGAGCATCTTAGAATCTTCAATTTAAAAAAATAACACTGTTACAAATCATATAACAAAATATTAGTAAATGCCTTGTTTTCAATTTTTTTCTCCTATAAACTAATATGTAATGCAATAGAAGCATAATTTAGAAAAAATTACAGCAATAACGTACAATTATTGATTTCACTTGAGCCTTCAACGATAATTTCACATTTCGTAATTCCTATTTACAAAAGTGCTCCACAAACATTGAAACCCCATTTTATAACAAATAAGAAACATCTATTACTTCCGGTGTAGGTTGATTTTATTCAAATAAATCGGAAACCGTTTTCTTCGTGTACACGACACTTCAACGTGATCACTAATGTCGCTCTAACGAAAATACTGATACAATAATAATGGCCTGAAATCTCGATGACTGTAATGACAATTGAGTGGCACTTAAATATCTTCACAAGTAATAACTGAACCCACTTAAGCATACCTTGTCTGAATTGATGACGATATTAGCCAATTTAGTGCCGCAAGCGATGTCAATGACGAATGGCGGAATGCTCTCGATGATGATTTCCGGATCGTCCCAAAACTCCACTACAGCTAATATCTAGTGTCAGGAACGACTTAAGATGACACGTGTGTTCTTAGGCATAAGATAATCAAGTACTAAGCTATTTTCCCTCGGCCGTCTGGTTTTTCGACTTCAGGAACGAGTCTCCTTCGGTACCTGAGGAATAATTTGCGTCGTTGCGAGAAATATGAATATTATCAGTGCGGTTCGTCTTCTGGTTGGACTCTGGTATGGCCATTGGCCGATGATGCTTAACAACAATTTATTGATTTTGTAGTAACGCTTTTGAAATAGGTTCTTCATCATTGACGAAGCATCCGGTACTCGATGAGTGACGTTTGCAACGTACATTTTTTTCTCTCTCGAGGTTGAGTCATAAAAGGTACGAGCGTGTTGGGAGGTTTGTAATTGAGAAAAGTCTTGCGGGTAATGTTGATAGGTGAACGGACGTGCAAATTGCTTGTCAGAATGATGTAGGAAGCTATTGCGTACTTCCTACTCCCCTAAGTCACTCGTTGTTACACTCGCGGTGCATAACTAATACACCTAGCGATGCCTGTCTAACACACGTTTTAATTTCATTGTAGGATAACATTATTGAACTTTTTGTAATAGCTCTTCACTCAAATTGTGTGCGCCGGTATCAATGCATCGTCGGACAATCTTGCCTTGGAGTAAAATAGAGCCTCGGGACTTTGAGTAAATTTAAACAAGTGCGGGGGTAGTGGGAATACCAACTGTGCACGGAGAAAAAAATATTATTTGAGCCAACCAAGATATTGGTTGACACAACCAACCAAATTTCTTAATTCACCTATAACTCAGCTTAGTTGTGACAACCAAACAGTAATAGTTGCACGAACCAAGTCTTGTTAGTAGAAGCCCCGTCAGTTGCGGTAACCATCTACCATTGCCACCCTCATGGGCCACCCTACCTATTTGAATGGTTGATACAACTATTCGAGCGAGCATAATAATAATAAATAATTAACTAAAGGATTAAAATGGATAATAGTAACAGAATCACGTGTAAATTTTTCAAAAATTAACTTTATTTGCAATTTTTCGAAATCTTTAACTCCACGTTCAACTACACAATTTTTTATTCACAGAAGAACGCGAGGGACCAACTATCACATCGTGTATTATCAATAGAATTCTCCGTTGCGAACCTTTTGATTTTTCTTCAGCAAGGAATTACAACGAGCCAAAATAGATGGGCTTCACTGCATCGAGCGTAAAAGGGTGAAATAAGACATGGAGGTCTTGACTATCTGAAGTCAAAGAAAATTGTCACAATTATTAACGTACGTCAATTATTAATAATGTGTGCTATGCAAAGTATTTCATTCCATCCGCAATAAAATGTTTAACGATACTCAACGGAAAATCTTTTTCAGCTCGTGTGATTGCAATAATCGCCCTCGGCACGTGCTGCAATTTCACGCTCGTAAAAAAAAGCTTTTCCCCACTCGTATCGTAATGTACTGTTTTTTGATCGGGCTGTCAAAATTGCGGGAAAAGTCTTCATTTTGCTGATTTTTTTTTTTTTTTCACTCGAGTGATGGTAAAAAAAAGTTGATCATACGTCTACTCACCGAAGTAAAGTTATCCAATGACATCACCATACATTTTCCCGCTGTTAGTTGACAAGGTACGTAAGTTCTCATTATCACCAGGTTAAGAAGCTTTTGTGCACATACAGACGCTTTGTACCATTCCGCTTGGTACCTGAAACCATTGATCCATCGATCCATGGAAAATGTTTTATTCTCTTGGACTTTTTTCTCACACTAACCACGAGAGTAACAAGACTCACATGTAATCACGAACTTGTTCGCTGTGATCCATCAGATTTTGGGAGAAGAAGCTCTGAAAGAAGAGATGGACCATCTGGGCCACCGTGAAAACGGCATATCTTATAGCTTCTTCGAGGCTTTCGTCCAACATCATCACTGTCTAATAATATGTTGCGAAATTCTTGTAGATTATTAAATGAGACACACTAATCAGACACCAACGTAACTCAGAATACTGCAGAAATGCTTCCCATGATTCGTTGCAATTGAAATTTTTTGGTAGCTTTATTCGACTACTCCGAAACATACTTGAGATAATATTTTATCTCAAAGATGTAATTTCAATTTTATTGAACGAACATTTTATCATTTAAGGAATACTTAGCAATAATGATTCTGGAGAAATGTGTTCTTCCCAATTTTCAAAATGGATTCCGAAACTGAAGATCATACGTGCTCATAGAGACAAGTTTTTGAGAAGATAACAATAACGAGGAAGTGTGCAAGGTTACACTTTTTATCTTCTTTTTTTTTTTGTAATAGACCCAAGACACTTCATAGGAATATTTCTTCAACATTTACTGAATATTCAAGTAATCCATGGGCATGATTTAAGATTTACCTGAAATCCGGTGACGCTTATCACCAACATGTTGAACCCAACAAGACTGAAGAAGGACCAGGTGTAGGATGACTCCAACAGATCCGCAAATCTTAAGGAGTTAGTGTTTTGCCAGTTAATAAGAAGTTCGACGATTTTACGGGGAAAGTTTTAATAATTTGCGAACGTCAATTTACTCAATGGCGTCACTGTGGTTTTTGTTGCACGTGGCTAACTGTTTGTACGAAGGATCCCGTGATGGTTCCAGATAAATGTCGAAATTTTCCGATACGTCCGTACCCATTTGTTCCATCTGGTGACTAAATATATACAATCGCTAGAAATAGAGACTTTCAATTGGAAAATACACAATTGTTAACAGCAAAAAGCGGTGAGCCAATCATCTCCACCCATTATAGCTTCGTATGTGGAAATGTCTTTCATTATAAGTATAGACACAGACTCGCTTAATTATGGTGCTTATAATTTGTCCCACGAAAAGTCATCATTTAATTTCGGGAAGATGCTAGAGATGTACATGAGCGCTCATCAACGACAATCTGCGGCTTAAACGAATCGAGGAATCGAGGAAGAAGAGGTCTAAAGTTCTCGTTTTGTACGAAGACTTAGTCAGCACGCGAGCTTATCTACTTTGAGCATGTCATCTATCGGTAAGCGCTTGTTTTCTGTATCCAACACGCACACGCTAACGTACATGCACACGCACACGCTGACGCAGAAGCTAACGCACACACTCATGCACATGCACTCATTTAGGACCATCCCGGGTATGCTGATATGAAAATCGCAAAAATTTTGTGTTTCATAAAAACAAAACTCCTTCTATGGGAAAGCAATCATTCAATTTCAAGGAACGATACTCCCAAGTAAATACTCCGAACTAGAGGCTAATCCCTCTTAAAACGCAGTGATTCAGTCGCTAAATTTTAAACGCCTACGGAGTCGTTTTTCTCTTTCTCTCTTTCGCCTAACCTCTAAAATTTTGGGTTTATAGTTCTCCCGAAGAAACGACTCTGAGTTGCGAGGAGCCACAAGTTGGGTTCTCTTTTTGCCATCCTCCCGCATATTCTTACCAAATTTGAGCTCTATCTGTCGAGTGGTTTTGGAAAAAACAGCGCTTAAAATTGTGAGACGGAACATCTCTCAAAAATCCTACCCACCATTTCACGGTACCGTGGGATCAACATGGCAATGCTGTTTCCTAAAGATCCACAGTAACTATGTTTCACGTAAGAAAGGGATGGACCACTTCTTTGAGTTGCTAACAATTACTTTTGCAATTCTTATTTTCAGAATTCAGTCGCTAAATTTTAAACGCCTACGGAGTCGTTTTTCTCTTTCACCTAACCTCTAAAATTTTGGGTTTATAGTTCTCCCGAAGAAACGACTCTGAGTTGCGAGGAGCCACAAGTTGGATTCTCTTTTTGCCATCCTTCCGCATGTTCTTACCAAATTTGAGCTCTATCTGTCGAGTGGTTTAGGAAAAAACTGGACTTAAAATTGTGAGACGGAACATTTCTCAAAAATCCTACCCACCATTTCACGGTACCGTGGGATCAACATGGCAATGCTGTTTCCTAAAGATCCACAGTAACTATGTTTCACGTAAGAATGCGATGGACCACTTCTTTGAGTTGCTAACAATTACTTTTGCAATTCTTATTTTCTACTAACCCCACCACTGTGAACATCCCGCAAGCATGTTGAACATGTACGACAAACATCGTATCGATGGCAATGATGGCAGTGACAATTGCACCGACGCCTATGAAGGAATGAACGACAAAGTAGCAATAATAAGTTTCGAGGTCAATTCCATAATAATCAATTGGAAACGGAAATTGTTTTGGTTGGGACATGTTGGTGAGCTTGAGGGCGTCCAAAATTTGCGGTACGACCGGTTGAGTCATGAAGAGTACAGTAGTTGCATAAACTCCGGCTTCAAAAGACAAAAAAAAATACTATGTTACTCAATGTCTTACTTTCTCAGGTAAAAAATAGATAAAAATCATAACAATATCAACGATTGCGAATCAATTCTGCCAAGGCGACGGTGGCGTAATCCGGTAATGAACCAGGCTGGAATTCTGGGAGTTCCCGGTTCGGATTCGGGTCGGGGCAGAATTTTTTCACAATTTGATTCAATAAAAATTCGTCGACCGTGACTGTTCGATTAATTAAGTTAATCAATTAAGCAGCCAAATTTGATACTTGTGAGGAATCGAATCAGGGAAATTTGAATTAGGCTTCGGCTTTGCGCGCTTTTCTGTCCCTCATCTTCGAGAGTCCCTTCGATTAAATTCCACCAACGTAAAAAAAAAAACTGATAGCCAATAGTCGACAAACTATGAACGATAAAAATCATATCTTCAGCTCTTCGGGTTCACCTGCGTAAGCGATGGTGAATCGTCGACCAATTTCCGCGTACTCATGAAGTACATGTATCTCCGGTTTATCAGTCAATGATGTCCAATCAATTTCCATACGGTCAGCGAGTTTCAGCATCTGTTTTTCAAACATGAACGTAAAATATGAAAACTTAATCGTTTCAGGTTTAAGTCTGAAGATAATTACGTCATGACTATAATAGTGATGACGACGGGACATTTTTTGTTGTTGAAGGTGTAAATGCAACGAAATTCTTCTGACAGAAGATGACATTGTATTATTCCAGTTTATCGCTTAGCAACCGTGCCGGGAAATTTTCGAAAAATTATAGATATAATTTCGACCTAGTTGTACCACGTGATGTTAAATGCCGCGCTCTTATTGGTCAGAATTGAGGTTGAAAAAATAATCAGTGCAATACTGTGGAATGTTAAAGTATTGAATTCTGACTAATTGTGATATTTCGGTCACCAAACATGAACGTAAAATATGAAAACTGAATCGTTTTCGGTTTAAGTCTGAAGATAATTACGTCATTACTATAATGGTGATGACGACGGGACATTTTTTGTTGTTGAAGGTGTAAATGCAACGAAATTCTTCTGACAGAAGATGGCATTGTATTATTCCAGTTTATCGCCTAGCAATCTTGCCAGGAAATTTTAGAAAAATTATAGATATAATTTCGACCTAGTTGTACCACGTGATGTTAAATGCCGCGTTCTTATTGGTCGGAATTGAGGTTGAAAAAATAATCGGTGCAATACTGTGGAATGTTAAAGTATTGAATTCTGACTAATTGTGATATTTCGGTCACCGAAGGTGGAAAAAATTAGGTAATTAAGGCAAAAACGTGAAGTGGCACAAATAAAACTTAATTAATGAAACTACTTTCTCAGTCGGGAGATTTTCAGGTTTTGAAGAATAATTTTTCACTCGCGATCCATCAGGTTTTTTTCCGAAGTCACTCAACTGTCACAGTAAATTATAGTACAGTGAAACAAGTACATTATAATAAGTGCGTGGCGTGTAAGATAAAAAACCAAGGTTTTCAACAGTTACTCATTTACATATGTTTTTTCTTGAAATATTTAAATGTATAACACGTGCGAGTGCTGCAGAATTTCATTAACAGACCTTGTCGGAATTGAAGACTACATTCGTCAGCTTTGTTCCGCAAGCGACGATGATGACAAACGGCGGAATGCTCTCGATTACGATTTCCGGGTTGTCCCAAAATTCCACCAGAGCTATTGTCTAATATCAGGAACTCACAGTTACACATACGATAATCGCAACAACAAAAAATCGAACTACTGTTTGTCACATTCGTAGACCGGCAACGCTCCATTATTTGTAAAAATTTACAAATCAATTGAACCATCTTCTCCGATTTAATTCGTCTCTGAATTTTTCAATAATTATTCCGCACGCTTTTAGATGCGGCATTTTTCTCGTTAATGAACAAAATAATTTCTTAACAAACAAAAAAGGATGCGAAGTAGAAGCTTGCACATTGCTTCCTCAATAAATTTTGCTCTTTACATTCGATATTGAATTTTAGTTAAATCGGTATGGGTCCCATAAGAATAACCGAAGCGTTAGAATTTTATGGAATAGGGATTTTTTCCCTGGGTTTTTGATTTCCTTCGAAGTTTTCCATTTGGATATTTTATCATGTGTTATTTTTTTTTTTTTTTTTTCACTGATATTTTTCACGCATTATTAGATTTATTCGGTACCTGGGGAATTATTTGCGAGGCAACAATGAATAGAAAAATGGCAAGTAACGTGTGTCTTCGTGTTCGATTCTGATATGGCCATTGACCGACAATGCTCAACAAAAACTTATTGATTTTGTAGTAACGATGCTCAAACAGTTCGGTCATTATTGACGTTTCTTGGTGAGTGACGTTTCTACTGTACGCTTCGTTCGATCGCCCCTCAGGCATGATAAGTGCAAGACTGATGCAATTTTCTTAACTGGAGAGGTTCTTTCAGCATATTTTGATTGGTGGATCGACATTTCAATTGCTTGTCAGCACAATGTAAAGCAACAGCGTTTTACATTGTTCTGACAGGCAATCAAACTACATTACCGCATCGTTTCCCACAGAGCCACGCGATACACCTGCAGTGCATTACTAATACTTCCCAACTTCAAGCACGTCCCCGCTTCATGAAGTTCATTTCACGCCGTTTCAATGCAGTTGTAGAGCTAAATCATCGAACTATTTGCAAAAGTCTTTCACTTTTATCTGTGCTTCGTTCCCAACTCAAGTAAGTTCTGATAATCTTCGTCTTAACATGGCTACGATAAAGATATCTTCTTTTACATGGAATTTAATAGGATTCGTAACTCGAGCGGGGAGAAAATTAATTATAGGCTGTAATTACTGAAATATCTAATTTATTCGGTGAATTTAACAATTTGTATTGAGAATTTCGTAATCGATCGCGTCTCATCAGTTTTATAGATTTTATTTCTGACGCTACGGTGCTGACATACTCGTAAGGCACAGCGCAGTGACGGCCTATCATGCAAGCACTGCGCTGACCGGTGACGACTTGTCATGCAGACACGATGCCGGCACAGTGACGGCTCGTCGTGGAGGCACGGTGCCGACACGGTGACGGGTTGTCGTGCAGGCACGGTGCCGACACGGCCACGCCATTTAATCGAATAAAGCGTTTGTAATGTCGGTTAAAATGTCCGGTAAACCCAGTCACGTAGAGTGCCAATTGAGACTTATCGTTTCTCGGTTGAAAAGTCGGTGAAACTTAGTTATTTTCGGTTAACACTTCGGTGCCACAATGAACTGTGAATCCAAGGATTATAAACGAGAAACACGGTTGTTGAAGACTAAATTAGAAGCAATTTAAGGCAATAATCAAATAACGTAACTGCAACTATTGTATTTTTTCAAAGTGATACAAGTGTGAGAAGGTTTCGGTCGTCATCTAGGGAAGAGAAGAAATAAACTGGATTCACTGCACGGATCGCAAAAGTGTGAAGTAAGACATGGAGGTCTTGACTATCTAAAGACAAAGAAAAGGCTTGTAATTACTCAGCAAAGTCCCTTACTTACCGATACAAAACATTTTACACAGTTTAAAATAATTAAAAAAAAAATCATAAAAATGTGTATTGATCTTGGGTATTTGATTTAATTAAGAAGGCAATGCCGAATAATCTTGAAAGTAAGAACTAACAGGAAATCTTACCGAAGTGAAGTTATCCAGCGACATTACTAAGAATTTCCCCGCTGTTAGCTGACAGGGTACGTAAGTTCGCATTGTTATGAGATTTAGAAGTTTTTGGGTGCAAAGAGAAGTTTCATACCACTTTGCTTGATACCTAAAATCATCGATATTTTGATTTCCAGATTTTCTTTTTTCCAGAAGAGCCTTGAGTACCAATGACTTACATATGATCACGAACTTTTTCGCTGTGATCCATTAGCTTTTGTGAGAAGTAGCTCTGAAAGAAGAGGTGCACTAATTGGGCTATGGTGAAAGTGCCATATCGTAGAGCCTCGTCAAAACTGTCTTCCAACTTCATAACTGTCTGATAATATTGCATGAAACCTTGTAGATTATTAAACGAATTTTTTTTTATTTGTATACGCTGGTGGAAGTATTGACATGATAATTTCTCTGCCAAATGGTCTCTGAACATTTTTGAAATGTCTACAGATTTTCCAATTTTTATCTGAATTTCTCTAATATCTGCCGAATGTCTTTTCGTAATTAACTCGTAATTAACTCAGTCTTAATAAGCCATTAACTTGAAATTTTGAAAAATGTTTCGAAAATTTTCAGACAAACATTTTCACCAGGCATAAGCGAAAAATACTAAACCTGAAATCCAGTCACACTCATTACTACCATGTTCAATCCAACGAGACTTAAGAAACACCACGTGTAGGAGGCTTCCAGTAAATTCGCAAATCTAAAGAATTTATTGTTTTATTAACTAAATCGGATAACAATTTTTTTTAGGATAAAACGTTGTTATTTGTATAGAGTTATTTACTGGATGGCTTCATTGTGTTTCTTGATAAAAGTAGTCAACTGTTGGTAGGCAGGGTCCTTTGAAGACCGAAGATGTTCATCATAATTCTCTGGTATAGTGTCTCCTATTCGTTCGAGCTGGCAACTGAAAATATAATCCTCAAAAAATGAAACGCGGACTCGAAAAATGTAATTAACGACAAATTTCAAGACAAATTTCACGAAAATCTGAAGAGGATTTCAAGACAGATTTCAAGAGAAATCTGAAACCAGATTTCAAAACAAATCTGAAGTCAGATTTTAAGACAAATTTGAAGTCAAATTTTAAGACAAATCTGAAGCCAAATTTCAAAACAAATTTAAAGACAAATTTTGAGAACATCTTCAAGACAGGACCCACGGGATCGATTACAGTTTCAATGACTTATGTGGGATACTTTCCCCCAAATTCACTTTTCTCCATAAACGCCCATAATGCCTTCGCTGTATAAAAAATTACACTACCGGACTGGAAGTTTTCATACGCAATCTGCACTGCAAAATCGGTTCAAAATTTTGTAATTTTCATAAACCTTACTTTGCATCCTTGTTTTGGTCTTCACTTACCCGACTGCTGTGAACATTGCGCAAGCGTGTTGAACGTATACGATGAACATTGTATCAGCAGCGATGATTACAGTCACAATTGCAATAATGCATATATAAGAAGGTACCACCAGGTAATAATAGTAAGTGTCGAAGTCAATGCCATAATAATCCACCGGAACCATAAATTTTTTCGGTTGGCGTTCTTCGGCTTGTTTGAGAGTTTCCAAAACCCGTGGAAGGACCGGTTGAATCATGAAGAGTGCAGCGACGGCATAAACTCCGACTTGAAAAACAAAATTGCTTCATTACAAATTGTGATCTCACTAAATTCGTGTGGGAATAAATGTCCACACCTGCGTAAGCAATTGTGAATTGTCTTGCTACTTCTGCATAGAAGTGAAGTATGCGTATCTCTGGTTTATTAGTGAGCGACTTCCAGTCGATTTTCATACGGTTAATGAGTTCCAACATCTGTTATCAAAAATTAGTCGATAGAAATCTCTATGTAAAATTGATTTAGGGCCACTCGTAAAAATTATCAACGCCCTCAAAAAATAAAAATGTAAGAACGTGCATATTGCTTCTTCGTCTTCTTTTAGACCATCGTCAACAAAATCTTTAGAACGAAAAAATTCGATTCACAATTTTGGCTACAAAAAAAAAATGCATTGAGGTATTTTTACCTCTGAAGCATCTTAGCACCTTCAATTTTTTAAAATAACACTGTTACAAATCATATAAGAAAATATTAGTAAATACCTTGTTTTCATTTTTTTTTCTACAAACTAATATGTAATGCAATAAAAGCGTAATTTTAAAAAAATTACAGGAATAACGTAAGATATTGATCTCACTTGAGCCATCAACGATAATTTCACTTTTTGTAATTCCTATTTACAAAAGTGCTCCACAAACATTGAAACCCCATTTTATAACAAATAAGAAACATCTATTACTTCCGGTGTAGGTTTGTTCTCTTTAAATAAATCCCTAATGTTGGACGACAAAAAATACTAATATAATAATAATAATGATAATAATAATGGCCTGAAATCGTGACGACTGTAATGACAATTGAGTGCCACTTAAATTTCTTCACAAGTAATAACTGAACCCGCTTAAGCATACCTTGTCTGAATTGATGACGATATTAGCCAATTTAGTGCCGCAAGCGATGTCAATGACGAATGGCGGAATGCTCTCGATGATGATTTCCGGATCGTCCCACCATTCCACTACAGCTATTATCTAGTGTCAGGAACGACTTAAGATGATACGTGTGTTCTTAGGCATAAGATAATCAAGTACTAAGCTATTTTCCCTCGGCCGTCTGGTTTTTCGACTTCAGGAACGAGTCTCCTTAGGTACCTGAGGTATAATTTGCGACATTGCGAAAACTATGAATATTATCAGTGTGGTTCGTCGTCTGGTTAGACTCTGGTATGGCCATTGGCCGATGATGCTTAATAACATTTTATTGATTTTGTAGTAACGCTTTTGAAATAGGTTCTCCATCATTGACGAAGCATCCGGTACTCGATGAGTGACGTTTACAATGTACATTTTTTCCTCCCTCGAGGCTGAGTCATAAAAGGTACGAGTGTGTTGGGAAGTTTGTAATTGTGGAAAGTCTTGCGGGTAATGTTGATAGGTGAACGGACGGGCAAATTGCTTCTCAGAATGATGTAGGAAGCTAATGCGTACTTCCTACTCCCCTAAGTCACTCGTTATTACACTCGCGGTGCATAACTGATACACCTAGCGATGCCTGTCTAACGCACGTTTTAATTTCATTGTCAGGTATCATTATTGCACTTTTTGTAATAGCTCTTCACTCAAATTGTATGCGCCGGTACCGAAGCCTGTCTAACGCACGTTTTACTTTCATTGTAGCACAACGTTATTCAACTTTTTGTAATAGCTCTTCAGTCAATTTGTGTGCGCCGATGTCGACGCTAGCAACGTCGGACAGTCTTGCTTTGGAGTAAAATAGATCCTCGGGACTTTGAGTGAATTAAAACAAGTGCGGGGGTAGTGGAGATGCCAACTGTTGTGCAAGTAAATTTAATATACCAAACTATATGAAATCTATTATTAATTAATATAATTAACTAATGTATATATTAATTCTTCGTGGTCAATATACGGGAGAGTTTATAACATTTTTTTTTTCTTCGTACAATACGGTTTATTACATTATGTTAATATAAGGTAATAATTTTTTCCCACTGCTTCCTCATTGAGGGAATCAGCTTTCATCAGGTTCATCAGGTTTTTTCCCGAAGTCACTCAACTGTCACAGTAAATTATAATGCAATGTAACAAGTACATTATAACAAATGCGTGGCGTGTAAGATAACAAACCAAATACGCCAAGGTTTTCAACAGTTACTCATTTACATATGTTTTTTCTTAACATATTTTAATGTATAACACGTGCGCGTACTGCAGAATTTGATTAACTGGAGAGGTTCTTTCAGCGCATCTTCATTGGTGGATCAACATTTCAAACTGCATTACCGAGCCGTTTCCCACAGAGCTACGCGATACACGTGCAGTGCATTACTAATACTTCTCAACTTCAAGCACGTCCCCGCTTCATGAAGTTCATTTCATGCCCGTTTCAATGCAGTTGTAGAGCTAAATCATCGAACTATTTGCAAATGTCTTTCACTTTTTTCTGTGCTTCGTTCCTAACTCAAGTAAGCTCGGATAATCTTCATCTTAACATTACTACGATAAAGATATTTTCTTTTACATTAAATTTAATAGGATTCGTTACTCGAACGGGGAGAAAATTAATTATAGGTTGTAATTACTGAAATATTTAATTTGTTCGGTGAATTTAACAATTTGTATTGAGAATTTCGGAATCGATCGCGTCTCATCACGTTTATAGATTTTATTTCTGACGCTACGGTGCTGACATACTCGTAAGGCACAGCGCAGGCACGGTGCCGACACCGTGACGGCCTATCATGCAAGCACTGTGCCGACACGGTGCGGACACGGTGACGGCATGCCATGCAGGCACAGTGTAGCCACGGTGACGACACGGTGCCGACACGGCCACGGCATTTAATCGAATAAAACGGTTGTAATATCGGTTAAAATGTCCGTTAAACCCAGTCACGTAAAGTGCCAAATGAGACTTATTGTTTCTCGGTTGAAAAGTCGGTGAAACTTAGTTATTTTCGGTTAACACTTCGGTGCCACAATGAACTGTGAATCCAAGGATTATAAACGAGAAACACGGTTGTTGAAGACTAAATTATAAATAATTTAAGGCAATAATCAAATAACGTAACTGCAACTATTGTATTTTTTCAAAGTGATACAAGTGTGAGAAGGTTTCGGTCGTCGTCTAGGGAAGAGAAGAAATAAACTGGATTCACTGCACGGATCGCAAAAGTGTGAAGTAAGACATGGAGGTCTTGACTATCTAAAGACAAAGAAAAGGCTTGTAATTACTCACCAAAGTCCCTTACTTACCGATACAAAACATTTTACACAGTTTAAAATGATTTTAAAAAAAATCATAAAAATGTGTATTGATCTTGGGTATTTGATTTAATTAAGAAAGCAATGCAGAATAAGTTTGAAAGTAACAACTAACTGGAAATCTTACCGAAGTGAAGTTATCCAGCGACATTACCAAGAATTTCCCCGCTGTTAGCTGACAGGGTACGTGAGTTTGCATTATTATGAGATTTAGAAGTTTTTGGGTGCAAATAGAAGTATTATACCATTTTGCTTGATACCTAAAATCATCGATATTTTGATTTCCAGATTTTCTTTTTTCCAGAAAAGTCTTGTGTACCAATGACTTACATATGATCACGAATTTTTTCGCTGTGATCCATTAGCTTTTGTGAGAAGTAGCTCTGAAAGAAGAGGTGCACTAATTGGGCTATGGTAAAACTGCCATATCGTAGGGCCTCGTCAAAACTGTCTTCCAACCTCATCACTGTCTGATAATATTGCATGAAACCTTTTAGATTATTAGACGAAATATTATTATTATTTGTCATTGTACATGCCGGTGAAAATATTTATATGATCATTTCTCTGCCAAATGGTCTGAACATTTTTGAAATTTCTACAGATTTTCCAATTTTTTATCTGAATTTCCCTAATATCTGCCGAATGTCTTTTCATCATTTTCATTGAATATTTTTTAAATGCGTATATTATTGGAGTGTTTGAGAATACTTTATTTACCTCTTTTCTTTGAATTTCCAATGAATATTTGAGTCTTAATGAGCCATTAACTTGAAATTTTGAAAAATGCTTCGAAAATTTTCAGACAAACATTGTCACCAGGCATAAGCAAAAAATATTAAACCTGAAATCCAGTCACACTCATTACTACCATGTTTAATCCAACGAGATTTAAGAAACACCACGTATAGGAGGCTTCCAGTAGATTCGCAAATCTAAAGAATTTATTGTTTTATTGCCTGAATCGGATAAAAATTTTTAGGATGAAACGTTGTTTCTTGTAAAGATTTATTTACTGGATGGCTTCACTGTGATTCTTGATAAAAGTAATCAACTGTTGGTAGGCAGGGTCCTTTGAAGACGGAAGATGAATATCAAAATCCTCTGGTACAGCGTCTCCTATTCGTTCAAACTGGCGACTGAAAATGTAATCCTCAAATAATTTAACGCGGACTCGAAAAATGTAACTCAAGACAAATTTCAAGACAAACTTCAAGAGAAACCTGAAAAGGATTTCAAGACATTTCAAGACAGATTTCAAGAGAAATCTGAAGCCCGATTTCAAAACAAATCTGAAGACAAATTTTAAGACAAATCTGAAGCCATATTTCAAAACAAATCTGAAGACGAATTTTGAGAAGAATCTGAAGAAAAATTTCAAAACAAATCTGAAAACAGATTTCAAAATAAATTTGAAAAACAATTACGAAACAAATTTGAAAACAGATTTCAAAACAAATTTGAAGACCATTTTCAAGATAAGACCCACGGGATCGATTATAGTTTCAATGACTCATGTAGGATACTTTCCCCAAAATTCACTTTTCTCCATAAACGCCCATAATGCCTTCACTGTGTAAAAAATTTACTGGAAAATTACACTACCGGACTGGAAGTTTTCATTCGCAATCTGCACTGCAAAATCGGTTCAGAATTTTGTAATTTTCATAAAATAAGGCTACTTTCTTTCATAATATTCGTAACGCTTTTAGATGAATTTGATTATTTCCGGAAAAATTTCCGACGAAGATTGTTTTTACATGAAAAAAAATGATGAGCGATAAACGTTACGTTGCATCCTTGTTTTGGTCTTCACTTACCCGACTGCTGTGAACATTGCGCAAGCGTGTTGAACGTATACGATGAACATTGTATCAGCAGCGATGATTACAGTCACAATTGCAATACTGCATATATAAGAAGGTACCACCAGGTAATAATAGTAAGTCTCGAAGTCAATCCCATAATAATCCACCGGAAACATAAATTTTTTTGGTTGGCGATCGTCGGCTTGTTTGAGAGTTTCCAAAATCCGCGGGAGGACCGGTTGTATCATGAAGAGTACAGTGACGGCATAAGCTCCGACTTGAAAAACAAAATTGTTTCATTAAAAATTTCGATCTCACTAACTTCGTGTGGGAATAAATATCCGCACCTGCGTAAGCAATTGTGAATTGTCTTCCTACTTCTGCATATAAGTGAAGTATGCGTATCTCTGGTTGATTAGTGAGCGATTTCCAGTCGATTTTCATACGATTAATGAGTTCCAACATCTGTTCTCAAAAATTAATCGATAGAAATCATTATGTAAAATTGATTATGGGCCACTCGTAAAAATTATCAAGGCCCTCAAAAAATAAAAATGCAAGACCGTGCATATTGCTTCTTCGTATTCTTTTGGACCATCGTCAACAAAATCTTCAGTACGAAAAAATACGATACTCAATTTTGGCTACAAAAAAAATGCATTGAGGTATTTTTACCTCTGAAGCATCTTGTTTTCAATTTTTTTTTTTTTTCTATAAACTAATATGTAATGCAATAAAAGCGTAATTTCAAAAAAATTACAGGAATAACGTAAGATATTGATTTCACTTGAGCCATCAACGATAATTTCACTTTTTGTAATACCCATTTACAAAAGTGCTTCACAAACATTGAAACACCATTTTATGACAAACAAGAATTATCTATCACTTCCGGTGTAGGTTGGTTCTCTTCAAATAAATCACTAATGTTGTACAACAAAAAATACTAATATAATAATAATAATGATAATAATAATGGCCTGAAATCGTGACGACTGTAATGACAATTGAGTACCACTTAAATTTCTTCACAAGTAATAACTAAACCACCTTAAGCATACCTTGTCTGAATTGATGACGATATTAGCCAATTTAGTCATACAAGCGATGTCAATGACGAATGGCGGAATGCTCTCGATGATGATTTCCGGATCGTCCGACCATTCCACTACAGCTATTATCTAGTGTCAAGATGATACGTGTGTTCTTAGGCATAAGATAATCAAGTACTAAGCTATTTTCCCTCGGCCGTCTGGTTTTTCGACTTCAGGAACGAGTTCCCTTCGGTACCTGAGGAATGATTTGCGGAATTGCGAAAAATATGAATATTATCAGTGTGGTTAGGCTTCTGGTTCGACTCTGGTATGGCCATTGACCGATGATGCTTAAGAACATTTTATTGATTCTGTAGTAACGCTTTTGAAATAGGTCCTTCATCATTGACGATGTATCCGGTACTCGATGAGTGACGTTTACAATGTACATTTTTTCCTCCCTCGAGGCTGAGTCATAAAAGGTACGAGTGTGTTGGGAAGTTTGTAATTGTGGAAAGTCTTGCGGGTAATGTTGATAGGTGAACGGACGGGCAAATTGCTTCTCAGAATGATGTAGGAAGCTAATGCGTACTTCCTACTCCCCTAAGTCTCTTGTTATTACACTCGCGGTGCATAACTGATACACCTAGCGATGCCTGTCTAACGCACGTTTTAATTTCATTGTCAGGTAACATTATTGCACTTTTTGTAATAGCTCTTCACTCAAATTGTATGCGCCGGTACCGAAGCCTGTCTAACGCACGTTTTACTTTCATTGTAGCACAACGTTATTGAACTTTTTGTAATAGCTCTTCAGTCAATTTGTGTGCGCCGGTGTCGACGCTAGCAACGTCGGACAGTCTTGCTTTGGAGTAAAATAGATCCTCGGGACTTTGAGTGAATTAAAACAAGTGCGAGGGTAGTGGAGATGCCAACTGTTGTGCAAGTAAATTTAATATACTAAACCATATGAAATCTATTATTAATTAATATAATCAACTAATGTATATGCTAATTCTTCGTACAATACGGTTTATTACGTTATGTTAGTATAAGGTGATAATTATTTTCTCACTGCTTCCTCATTGAGGGAATCAGTTTTCATCAGGTTCATCAGGTTTTATAATATTATAATACAATGAAACAAGTACATTATAAAAAATGCGTGGCGTGTAAAATAAAAAACCAAATAAGCCAAGTCTTTTAACAGTTACTCATTTACATATGTTTTTTCTTGACATATTTTAATGTATAACACGTGCGCGTACTGCAGAATTTGATTAACTGGAGAGGTTCTTTCAGCGCATCTTCATTGGTGGATCGACATTTCAAACTGCATTACCGAGCCGTTTCCCACAGAGTTACGCGATACACGTGCAGTGCATTACTAATATTTCCCAACTTCAAGCACGTCCCCGCTTCATGAAGTTCATTTTATGCCGTTTCAATGCAGTTGTAGAGCTAAATCATCGAACTATTTGCAAATGTCTTTCACTTTTTTCTGTGCTTCGTTCCCAACTTAAGTAAGCTCGGATAATCTTCATCCTAACATGGCTACGATAAAGATTTCTTCTTTTACATTAAATTTAATAGGATTCGTTACTCGAGCGGGAACAAAATTAATTATAGGTTGTAATTACTGAAATATCTAATTTATTCGGTGAATTTAACAATTTGTATTGAGAATTTCGGAATCGATCGCGTCTCATCACGTTTATAGATTTTATTTCTGACGCTACGGTGCTGACATACTCATAAGGCACAGCGCAGGCACGGTGCCGACACAGTGACGGCCTACGATGTAAGCAGTGTCCCGACACGGTGACGGCTTGTCGTGCAGGCACGGTGCCGACACGATGTCGGCATGCCATACAGGCACAGCGTAGCCACGGTGCCGACACGGTGACGGGTTGTTGTGCAGGCACGGTGCCGACACGGCCACGGCATTTAATCGTATAAAACGGTTAAAATGTCCGTTAAATCCAGTCACGTAGAGTGCCAATTGAGACTTATCGTTTCTCGGTTGAAAAGTCGGTGAAACTTAATTATTTTCGGTTAACACTTCGGTGCCACAATGAACTGTGAATCCAAGAATTATAAACGAGTAACACGGTTGTTGAAGACTAAATTATAAGTAATTTAATGCAATAATCAAATAACGTAACTACGACTATTATATTTTTTTCAAAGTGATACAAGTGCGAGAAGGTTTCAGCCGTCGACTAGGAAAGAGAAGAAATTAACTGGTTTCATTGCACGGAACGCAAAAGTGTGAAGTAAGACATGGAGGTCTTGACTATCTAAAGACAAAGAAAAGGCTTTTAATTACTCACTAATGTCCCTTACTTACTGATACAAAACATTGCAAACAATTCATAAAAATGTGTATTGATCTTGGGTATTTGATTTAATTAAGAAGGCAATGCAGAATAATTTTGAAAGTAGCAACTAACTGGAAATCTTACCGAAGTGAAGTTATCCAGCGACATTACCAAGAATTTTCCCGCTGTTAGCTGACAGGGTACGTAAGTTCGCATTGTTATGAGATTTAGAAGTTTTTGGGCGCAAATAGAAGTTTTATACCATTTTGCTTGATACCTAAAATCATCGATATTTTGATTTTCAGTTTTTCTTTTTTCCAGAAAATCTTTGAGTACCAATGACTTACATATGATCACGAACTTTTTCGCTGTGATCCATGAGCTTTTGTGAGAAGTAGCTCTGAAAGAAGAGGTGCACTAATTGGGCTATGGTGAAAGTGCCAAATCGTAGAGCTTCGTCAAAACTCTTGTCCATCCTCATCACTGTCTGATAATATTGCATGAAACCTTTTAGATTATTAGACGAAATTTTGTTATTATTTCTTATTGCATACGCTGGTGGAAATATTTATATGATAATTTCTCTGCCAAATGGTCTCTGAACATTTTTTAAATGTCCACAGATTTTCCAATTTATATCTTAATTTCTCTAATATCTGCCGAATGTCTTTTCGTCATTTTCATTGAATATTTTTTAAATGCGTATATTATTGGAGTGCTTGAGAATAATTTATTTACCTCGTTTCTTTGAATTTCCAATAAATATTTGAGTCTTAATGAGCCATTAACTTGAAATTTTGAAAGATGTTTAGAAAATTTTCAACCAAACATTTTCACCAGGCATAAGCAAAAATACTAAACCTGATATCCAGTCACACTCATTACTACCATGTTGAATCCAACGAGACTGAAGAAAGCCCACGTATAGGAGGCTTCCAGTAGATTCGCAAATCTAAACAATTTATTGGTTTATTGGCTAAATCGGATAACAATAATTTTTAGGATAAAACGTTATTATTTGTATAGATTTATTTACTGGATAGCTTCACTGTGCTTCTTGATAAAAATAATCATCTGTTGGTAGACAGGGTCTTTTGAAGACGGAAGATGGATATCAAAATTCTCTGGTACAGCGTCTCCTATTCGTTCGAGCTGGTGACTGAAAATATAAAAAATAAATGTGAACCGAAAAATGTGACTAAATAGAAATTTCAAGACGAACTTCAAGAGAAATCTGATGAGGATTTCAAGACAAATTTGAAGACATTTCAAGATAGATTTTAAGAGAAATCTGAAGCCAGATTTCAAAACAAATCTGAAGACCATTTTCAAGACAAGACCCACGGAATCGATTATAGTTTCAATGACTCATATAGGATACTTTCCCCCAAATTCACTTTTCTCCATAAACGCCCATAAAGCCTTCACTGTTAAGAAAATTTACTGGAAAATTATAATACCGGACTGGAAGTTTTCATTCGCTATCTGCACTGCAAAATCGGTTCAGAATCTTGTGATTTTCATAAAAAAGGCCACTTTCTTTTAAAATATTTATTTCCGGAAAACTTTCCGATGAAGATTTTTTTTACATAAAAAAAATGATGTGCGATAAAGCTTCCGTTGCATCCTTGTTTTGGTCTTCACTTACCCAACTGCTGCGAACATTGCGCAAGCGTGTTGAACGTATACGATGAACATTGTATCAGCAGCGATGATTATAGTGACCATTGAAGTAACGCATGTATAGGAAGGTATCAGCAGGTAATAATAGTAAGTCTGGAAATCAATCCCATAATAATCAACCGGAAATATAAATTTTTTCGGTTGGCGATCGTCGGCTTGTTTGAGAGTTTCCAAAATCCGCGGGAGGACCGGTTGAGTCATGAAGACTGCAGTGACTGCATAAAGTCCGACTTGAAGAACAAAATTGCTTCATTAAAAATTTCGATCTCACTAACTTCGTGTGGGAATAAATATCCGCACCTGCGTAAGCAATTGTGAATTGTCTTCCTACTTCTGCATAGAAGTGAAGTATGCCTATCTCTGGTTCATTAGTGAGCGACTTCCAGTCAATTTTCATACGGTTAATGAGTTCCAACATCTGTTCTCAAAAATTAATCGATAGAAATCATGATGTAAAATTGATTATGGGCCACCCGTAAAAATGATCAAGGCCCTTAAAAAATAAAAATGCAAGACCGTGCATATTGCTTCTTCGTATTCTTTTAGACCATCGTCCACAAAATCTTCAGTACGAAAAAATACAATTCTCAATTTTGGCTACAAAAAAAAAAAGGCACATAAATGCCTTGTTTAAAAATTTTTTTCTTTTCTGTTAACTAATATGTAATGTAATAGAATCATAATTAAAAAAAAAATTACAGCAATAACGTACAATTATCGATTTCACTTGAACCATCAACGATAATTTCACTTTTTGTAATTCCCATTTACAAAAGTTCTCCACAAACATTGAAACACCATTTTATAACAAATAAGAAATATCTATCACTTCCGGTGTAGGTTGATTCTATTGAAATAAATCGATATTTGCCGACCTAGGAAAATCGTTTTCTTCACTTACACGACATTTCGACGCGATCACTAATGTTGGCCAACAAAAAATACTAATATCATAATAATAATGACAACAATAATGGCCTGAAATCGTGACGACTCAATGTCAATTGGGTACCACTTAAATCTCTTCACAAGTAATAACTGAACCCCCTTAAGCATACCTTGTCTGTATTGATGGCGATATTAGCCAATTTAGTCAGGCAAGCGATGTCAACGACGAATGGCGGAATGCTCTCGATGATGATTTCCGGATCGTCCGACCATTCCACTACAGCTATTATCTAGTGTCAGGAACGACTTAAGATGATAAGTGTGTTCTTAGGCATAAGCTAATCAAGTACTAAGCTATTTTCCCTCGGCCGTGTGGTTTTTCGACTTCAGGAACGAGTCTCCTTCGGTACCTTAGGAATGATTTGCGAAATTGCGAAAACTATGAATATTATCAGTGTGGTTAGTCTTCTGGTTCGACTCTGGCATGGCCATTGGCCGATGATGCTTAACAGCATTTTATTGATTCTGTAGTAACGCTTTTGAAATAGGTCCTTCATCATTGACGAAGTATCCGGTACTCGATGAGTGACGCTTACAGTGTACACTTTTTCCTCTCTCGAGGCTGACTCATAAAAGGTACGAGTGTGTTGGGAGGTTTGTAATTGAGGAAAGTCTTACGGGTAATGTTGATAGGTGAACGGACAGGCAAATTGCTTCTCAGAGTGATGTAGGAAGCTAATGCGTACTTCCTACTCCCCTAAGTCTCTTGTTATTACACTCGCGGTGCATAACTGATACACCTAGCGATGCCTGTCTAACGCACGTTTTAATTTCACTGCAGGGTAACATTATTGCACTTTTTGTAATAGCTCTTCACTCAAATTGTATGCGCCGGTACCGAAGCCTGTCTAACGCACGTTTTAATTTCATTGTAGGGTACCATTATTGAACTTTTTGTAATAGCTCTTCACTCAAATTGTATGCGCCGGTACCGAAGCCTGTCTAACGCACGTTTTACTTTCATTGTAGCACAACGTTATTGAACTTTTTGTAATAGCTCTTCAGTCAATTTGTGTGCGCCGGTGTCGATGCTAGCAACGTCGGACAATCTTGCTTTGGAGTAAAATAGATCCTCGGGACTTTGAGTGAATTTAAACAAGTGCGGAGGTAGTGGAGATGCCAACTGTTGTGCAAGTAAATTTAATATACGAAACCATATGAGATCTATTGTTAATTAATATGATTAATTAATGTATGTATTAGTTCTTCGTGGTCTATATACGGGAGAGTGCATAACATTTTTTTTTCTTCGTACAATACGGTTCATTACTTTATCTTAGTAGAAGGTGATAATTTTTTTCTCACTGCTTCCTCATGGAGGAAGCTTTGGTTTTGTGCAAATGTTTTTTTTTTTGAGTCACGACACCCAAAATTTAAAACGTAAAAAAATGGTTTTAAAAAAAGCCCAGATGTGTGTGTGTGTGTATCAAATCAAACTGAAATTTGGTACACTCATAGAGAACCGGTGCCTTTTGCTACGTAAATATTTTCGAATAAATTAATTTTTTTTTTTTCAGATTTTATAAGACACTTCATTTTCCGAAAAGTGTTTGTATGTTGTCTAGCTTTTGCAATTTTTGAGCTAGTACGCTAAATATTTTTCGACAGATGAAGCAATGATAAATGACGATTGGTATTGAATTTGAGCGACATCCACAAAGCGGTTTTTATTTTATAGAATTTTCAATTTTCGAAAAAACAAAAAATTGGAACTAAAAACTTTTTTAAAAAATCTCACACTTGTAATTCATTTTGTGTAAATTACTATCACATTCCCCAGTCGAGTTACACGCAAGTCAACATTTTGGGAAATTCGCCTATATGTCAAGTACCTACGAAAAATGGTAACTGTAAAATCACTGTACAACTTAATTACAAATTTCGGAACCACTCACAAAACATCCCACACTTTATTGATAAGAAAAAGAGAATTATTCGTTAGACCCAAAATTTATTGCATACGCAAGTCTCGGAAAACCTGCGGAAGATCAATCCAACAGGGATGTAAAAACATTGTGACAATTATGAAGGGTTTAAGCTGCTTACAACAAAGTTTTAAAAAAATCATTTTTACGTGAGCACTTCCTTAATATTTCCCCCTCTCTCGCTGAGGTAGAGACAGTAATCGGAGGTGTATTTATTTTTTCTGATCGATTTCAATTTCGGTCACCATTTATTGGAATGAGCACAGAATGGTAAAATATGACATTGACGTACGAATGACCTGCAAAAGATAAAATTATTTCAAATGAGGTAAATGATTCAAATGAAGTCTTTATTTATTAATTAAAAAAAAATACTTTTCTAAAAACTATGAGCAATCATTTTTCATAAGTGTATAAAAATTTGCTTTTGTACAGCAATGATTTTAATTATACATGCTATATTATCCACACGGGAAAATTTTCAATTATTTTTGAGAATCGATAATCGAGATGGATATGATTCGAAAATCAATTAAAATACAATTAGTCTCGTTTCATCAGTTTATGAAAGTATTTTTTAAATAAATTTCCGACAAATTTTTCCGATTTCTAAAAAATACTTTTCGACAAATGTTTACAATAAAAATAGTAATTTTTCACGGAGAGGAAATTTTGCTTTCGTGCAACAAAGATTTTAATTGTATATACAAAAAAATGGTTCTGCTATTTTTGAGAATTGATCTCCAAAATCCGTATCGTTAGAAAATCAATAGAAATGGTAGAGTTTAATCAATTTGCGAAAGTTTTTTTTTTTTTAATTCCTCTCGTAATATTGTGCTCCTTGAAATTGTGTATTGATTGTATAAAGAAAAATAAGTTGTCCCTACTTTGCTGAAGTTTTCCATCGACATTGTGTACATTTTACCGGCTCTCAATTTGCATGGTATCACACTTCTCACAAGCATAAAATTCAGCAATTTTCTCGTTCTCATTGAGGTCTTGTACCATTTTGTTCTGTGTCTAGTATTTAAATTTATGATTAAAAATCATTTGTTAAAAAAGTATCCAAAAGGTATTAAAAAACGTTTGAAACAGTATTAAAATTAAAATACGTGGAGTGTGACGTTTCGGACATTTGCAGTATTAGGTATTAAAAAAAGTTTTAAGGTATTAAATATTGAAGAGTATATTATACAAAGTTTTCAAGTAAATAAAATATTAAAAAATGTAAAATAAAAAATGCAAAATACAATGTTTTTGAGTATTAAGTATTTAAACAAAATGTAATACTCTTTTATAATACTCTTTTCCCAATACTTTAATTTTCAGTACCTCTCAAAAATTGATAAAAATTTTTTTTTGCTCGGGATATTGCAATTGGAACTTACAGAGCTTCATACACACAAAGACTGTGGTCCATGAGTCTCTGGGACAAGAAACTTTCGAAAAAGAGATGCACGGTCTCACCCAAAGTGAAGATCCCTTGTCGGATCGCTTCATCCACGTTGTCTAATTTTGTGATTGCCTAGGAGGCGAAAAAAAATTATAATAATTAATTGCTAAATATGAAAATGAAAAGATAAACCAGTTGGTATTGCAGAAAAGTATATGGCTACCTGAAACCCCGTAAAAACCATAATCCCCATGTTGAAACCGAGGACAACCAAAAATGTCCAACAATAGGCAGAATCAAGTCGCTCTGAAAATCTTGTTGAATTTTTTAATCGATCAATAATTTTATTGAACCATTACGATGGAAATTCTAAAAATGCCTATAAAAATACAAACAAAGTTGGAATAAACAATGAAATACTTACCTAATAACAGAATTTTGTTTTTTAATGCAGTCGGCGACGATCCAAAATTGCTCATCAGCTACGCGATCAGGGTAAAGATTGAGATCCAGATCATCGTCTTCTATCAAATGTTCTAACGTGTGACTGCGTAAGTAAATATTCATACAACATGCCCTACTTTATTATTTTCAAATCGAATATCCTTTACAATACAATAATCATTATTTCATTAATTCATTCACCAAACTATTACCGACCCTTGTGCAGTAATAACAGTTTTTTTCTCACCTGACAGCTGAAAACATTCCGCAAGCGTGCTGAACAAGCGTTATGAACATTATGTCCGAAGCTATGATTATCGTGCACAAGAAGAAGATTGCGATGAATAGGTGAATCTGAATGTAAACGTAGTTCTCTTCATCATCTACGTAGTAATCGACAGGAACTTGGAACCGTACCGGTGCCGATATATTGGCCCATCCGCAAGCAACTATTATTCTCGGTGTTACCGTTAACATGAGAAAAAGTACCATTGAAGAATATATCCACACTGAAAATCAAGAGAATATTTACTGTGAAGCTGAAGAAGGTAAACGACGTTGCACTAAAATAGAGCAACTTTTTTTTAATACAGGGTATCTTATTTTACGTATTTTTTTATTAAATATAATAAAACGTGTACGGTTCAAAGGGAGACAGTTAACAAAATTCAGAATGAAAGTAAAAAATTAAGTTAAAAATTAAAGTAAAAAAAAATCGGCATTTAGAGTAACGGCGTTAAGACGGTCACCATGTTTTTTTTTTGTATGGTAACACAACAACTTATTTTTTTGACAAAATGTCTTATGTCAAAATTAAAAAAATGTGAGAAATTTTGTCCGATTAGGTCTGTCATTTTAATATATTTCTTAAAAATATATTTTGCTAAAATTAATATGAAAAAAATGATAGTATCAATTCAAGATAATTCAAAGTATGTAAAGGTGACGTTTTTTTGTTGAAACTTGAAAATACCTGTGTAAATGATGTTAAGTGTGTGCCCTTCGTCAGCAAATTTCGTAAGAATTTTTCGTTCCTCTCCCTCGATATATTTCCAATCAGTTTCCATGCTCTTCAGCATCTGTCGTATCTGATATGAAGTAGTTAATTAAGATAATCCTAAAAGAACAATACATTTGTTTTATCGGCTGATACATACTTTTCCAGAATTGAAGACGTTATTCAGAAATTTGGACCCACACATGCCATCAAACATAAGCGGAGCTACAGCTTCGATTACGATCGGTGCATTATCGCGTGCTATGTACATCTTTCGTACCTGAAGAGAATTGTTTTTTTTTTTTTTTTACTTTCTTTTCGTCCATGGAAAGTATGCAAATTTTAGCTGCTCGTTACTATTCTAGCCGGTATTTTGTTTCATGGTTTAAATACCTGGACCACGAAAATGGTACAACAGAAAACAAGCGTAACCGTGCAAAATAATCGTCTCTCGAACTTTTTTTGATATGGCCATTGCCCAATCAAATTCAGCAAGGCAACGTTGATTCTGTAACGTGGTTGTTGAAAAATATCCACCACATTTTCATGACCCTTTTTCAAATGATCTCTAAAACTATCAGGGCACTCCTAAAATCGTCAATGCACAAATTATTCGTCAATACATGTACCGATATTAAATAATCATTTTTTATTAGTTATTTTTAAATACATTATTTTGACCGAATGGTTTAAGGTAATGAAGATGGAATTTAAAAAAAAAAGTGTACGTGGTGTTTCGACGTTAAATATATCGAAAGAAATATATGATATTATTTTTAATGATTTGCGAAAATCATAAATCGTTTCGATGATCGTTGTTGAAAAATATCCACCACATTTTCATGACCCTTTTTCAATTGATTTATAAAACTATCAGGCCATTCTAAAATCGTCAATGCACAAATTATTCGTCAATCCATGTACCGATATTAAATGATCATTTTTTATTAGTTATTTTTAATATATCATTTTTACCGAGTGGTTTAACGTAATGACGATATTAAAAGAAATATATTGATATTATGCTACAAATGAGAAAGGTGAAAATGATGTTCACTGTCATGTACCACACGTTTCATTTGTGTCTGAGTTCGCTGAAAAATGGCCACATCGATGTCCCAAATAAATGTTGTAAAATTTGTGACAAAAAATGATTTTCTCGAGGATTTACAGATATATTAAAATGAGTTTAGATTATTATTAATTTTAGCACAATAAAAATTAAACGGGCCCCGCAAAATTAGTATATCTTGTCTTTGCATAAGGACATGCTCCAAAAGATGCACATGTAACAATAATTATACCAGAGTGATGATTCACCATAACTGTGACTCTTGACGAGAACCTCGAGAACTGTGTAAAGGAAGTTGTGGAATAGCGACTAGCAAAGCTCTAGACTTAGTTAGTGTAAAGCTCCGTCTATTTTAAACCACCGCAGTCTGATTTTGCTCAGTAAAGACAGCTCTACGTTGCATAATAGTGAAGGAAAACGTCTATCATACGCTGACACATCTTACCGTTTGAGGAGTCATTTTCGTTCGATAATTGCTCGTCGGTGAAATATGCTTTATATCCACAAATCGCTGTAAGGAAGGGAGGTTTATATCGCACGTCAGCAAGTGGAAAAAAAAAGGGGTGGAAGTCCTTTTCTGTGAAGCACAATCCCCTTGTACAAATTCAGTTCGATCCAACGACTTGATAGTCACTTTGCATTTTTTATTGCAGATAAATTGCGGCTTTTCAGACTACAATGTTCACACTCAGTCTCCTAAAAATTTCTACGAAATTGAACTGCCAGTCCACGTGAATTTGTAAATGACTGGTTGAAGTTTGTGTCTTCCATTTGTTTGAATGTCTCTGGAGAAGTTACCAGGACTTTCATTCATCAATATCATCGGTATTGTCGAAAAATTGCGAGTGGTCAGTCTTTTTTTCTAACTCCACAATTCAATCGTTTTTTTCATTTTCGTTTTCGTTTCCAAATCGCTGTAAGGAAGGGAGGTTTATATCGCACGTCAGCAAGTGGAAAAAAAAGGGGTGGAAGTCCTTTTCTGTGAAGCACAATCCCCTTGTACAAATTCAGTTCGATCCAACGACTTGATAGTCACTTTGCATTTTTTATTGCAGATAAATTGCGGCTTTTCAGACTACAATGTTCACACTCAGTCTCCTAAAAATTTCTACGAAATTGAACTGCCACTCCACGTGAATTTGTAAATGACTGGTTGAAGCTTGTGTCTTCCATTTGTTTGAATGTCTCTGGAGAAGTTACCAGGACTGTCATTCATCAATATCATCGGTATTGTCGAAAAATTGCGAGTGGTCAGTCTTTTTTTCTAACTCCACAATTCAATCGTTTTTTTTTTTTTTTTTTTTCATTTTCGTTCGATAATTGATCGTCGATGAAATATGCTTTATATCCACAAATCGCTGTAAGGAAGGGAGGTTTATATCGCACGTCAGCAAGTGGAAAAAAAAGGGGTGGAAGTCTTTTTCTGTGAAGCACAATCCCCTTGTACAAATTCAGTTCGATCCAACGACTTGATAGTCACTTTGCATTTTTTATTCCAGATAAATTGCGGCTTTTCAGACTACAATGTTCACACTCAGTCTCCTAAACATTTCTACGAAATTGAACTGCCACTCCACGTGAATTTGTAAATGACTGGTTGAAGTTTGTGTCTTCCATTTGTTTGAATATCTCTGGAGAAGTTACCAGGACTTTCATTCATCAATATCATCGGTATTGTCGAAAAATTTTGAGTGGTCAGTCTTTTTTTTCTAACTCCACAATTCAATCGTTTTTTTCATTTTCGTTCGATAATTGATCGTCGATGAAATATGCTCTATATCCACAAATCAACAAATCCACAATTGTACAAATTCAGTTCGATCCAACGACTTGATAGTCACTTTGCATTTTTTATTGCAGATAAATTGCGGCTTTTCAGACTACAATGTTCACACTCAGTCTCCTTAAAATTTCTACGAAATTTAACTGCCACTCCACGTGAATTTGTAAATGACTGATTGAAGTTTGTGTCTTCCATTTGTTTGAATGTCTCTGGAGAAGTTACCAGGACTTTCATTCATCAATATCATCGGTATTGTCAAAAAAATTCGAGTGGTCAGTCTTTTTTTTCTAACTCCACAATTCAACAATTTTCGTCTTATGATCTTCAGGATAATCAACCACTTTCAGAGACTGAATGGCCCTAAAGTTCTCACAGGCAAGTTCACTTTTTCTAAATGTTGCACTTACTACACTGTTTCTAACTTGTATAAACGACTTTCGATCAACGATTGATGTACTCGAACAAAAAAAATGTGCTACAAGGAAATTGTTTTTTTATTAAAAAAATGACCTACAGAGAAAAATTGTTGTAGCAAAAATAAGTTACTTGACTGAGTATCGTTTCGGAATATCTTAAATTGTGTGATTGAAATTTCGCTGCTGATTTTATTTAATTAAAAAAATGTGTAATTTTTCTCTTGGCAGACCTTGACGATTATTATTCTGGCGGTTTGGTATTTCAAATAAAAAGACATGAAATACTTCACGAGAACCGAGGCAAAGCCGATGATGTCGACAAGAGCTTTATGGAAACTTCGGCTGCGACATTTATGAAAGATAAATTATCAATAATTGTGCAGTCTATTAATTTCACTCATTGGCACGATGAACCAAAGGCTTAAGTCGTTCCTCGTGTTATTTCGTACAAATGCGTCGCCCGCCACTCAGCAAAGCAGGTGATCGAAAGGTTCGATGCCCCAACAGAATTTATTTTTCGAAATATCCTGATCGGGATATAACAAGGTTACTCAAAATATAATTTACAGGTGAAAGATCTCATTCCATTTCGTTTCGCTGAGCGGTAGTCGGAAATTGAAGGTGTATTCGTATCTATTGATTGCTATTTGGATCAGAATTTACTGGAACGAGCGCAGTATAGTGAAGTATGACATTGACGTGCGAAGAATCTGCAAAAAAAAGATATAATCAAAACCCCTTTTGATCGGTTAAATTGTCAGTTAAAATTGCTTAATGTCCCAAGACAAAATGGATTTTTTCAAGTTCACACATCATAAAAATTGCTCAAAAAACATCGGGTTCGGTTTAAAGGTCAATTAATCCAAGTGAAGTAGCGGCTAATCGAAACATCGGTTAAAAAATCGGTGACACACTTTTTCCAGGGTGAAAATTTATTTCTCATGATGTTTTTTTACTGAGGAAACCGTTTGCAATATATTTTTATTCTGTAAAGGAGGTTGTTTTTACGGCGCTGAAAAAAAATATATAATCAAAACCCCTTTTGTTCGGTTAAATTGTCAGTTAAAATCTGTTAATGTCACAAGACAAAATGGATTTTTTCAAGTTCACACATCATAAAAATTGCTCAAAAAACAACGGGTTCGGTTCAAAGGTCAGTTAAACCAAGTGAAAAAGTGGCTAATCGAAACATCGGTTAAAAAATCGGCGACACACTTTTTCCAGGGTGAAAATTTATTTCTCATGATGTTTTTTTACTGAGAAAACCGTCGCCTTTGAAAACCGTTTGCAATATACTTTTATTCTGTAAAGGAGGTTGTTTTTACCGCGCTGAAAAAAAATATCATAACCCCTTTTGTTCGGTTAAATTGTCAGTTAAAATCGGTTAATGTCCCAAGACAAAATGGATTTTTTTAAGTTCACACATCATAAAAATTGCTCAAAAAACAATGGGTTCGGTTCAAAGGTCAGTTAAACCAAGTGAAAAAGTGGCTAATCGAAACATCGGTTAAAAAATCGGCGACACACTTTTTCCAGGGTGAAAATTTATTGCTCATGATGTTTTTTTACTGAGAAAACCGTCGCCTTTGAAAACCGTTTGCAATATATTTTTATTCTGTAAAGAAGGTTTTTTTTTTACCGCGCTGAAGTTTTCCATCGACATCACGTAAAGTTTTCCGGCTTTTATCGTGCAAGGCATCACACTTCTCAGCAGCATAACATTCAACAACTTCCTTGTTCTAATTGACGTGTTGTAGAACTTGGTTTTTGTTCTGTAACTCGCAAGTATTATTGAAACACGCCGCACACAAGTCGCAGTTGCGTTATAAATGAAACTTACAAAGCTTCGTAAATACAAAGACTGTGGTCCGTGAACCTTTGGGATATGAAACTTTCGAAGAACAGGTGCACCAAGTTGCCTAAAGTGAAAATTCCTTGCCGGATCGCTTCATCCATGCTGTCTAATTTTGTCGTCATCTGATAAGGCATAACGACAAATAAAATCAATCACTCATTACGAAGACCAAAAGCTCAAGGATCTGGATTATATACCTGAACTCCCGTAAACGTGATAATCGCCATATTAAAACCAACGATAAACAACAAGGACCAACAGTAGTACGAATCAAGAAGCTCTGCATACCTTGTTAAATTGTACGATTATTTAATTGCGTGATTAAACAACAAATTGATAGATTGATATGAAAAATGACGAAAAAATAGTTTACACATGGACAAAACTACGAGGAACGGTTGTTCTATAATAATTCCTCTCTACAGTAGAACCCCGATTAAGGGGATGCCGAAGTAGATTTTTTTACTGATTTGCGTTCACTTAAGGTTCAGGTGAAAACGCTTTAAAAATGATGAAAATCGTAAACCGTTTCGATAGTCGTTGAGAAATTATACGGATGGTCATGTTTAAGGAACGCGAAAAATCTTAACTGCTAGTTTTTAACAAACAATTTCAGCACACAATAAAATTTGATCCCTGGCACGCAATACGAGAAAAAGTAAAGGGTTTAAGATTGAAAGATCACTGATAAAAGAAGAAAAACTCAGGGAATACTTACTTAAGAAACGAATTTTGCTTTTTTATGCAACTGACCACGATCCGAAATGGTTCGTCGGCTGTTCGTTGAGGGTAAAGATCGAAATCCGGATTTACATCGTCTGACAATGTTTCTAATGTGTAACTGCGTTAGTAAATGTTCATTCAATATATCGTAGTTAATATCAAGAAAGATTTATGAAAAACTTGTGTATGTAAAAAACAATGGATCTTATATGGGAAAACAAAGATGTATTGAAAATATGGTTTGCATCGCACATCAAGGTCCCGGAATATTTATAAGTTGCCTTGCTGCATACCGAATGGTCTATACTTATATTTGGCGGTTACCCTAGCGGATCCACTACACCACGAAACCACCATGTTTCCCACCAGGTGGGAATTTGCCGTTGTGTTCACGTCTATTTCAGTCATTTCCATGGTGTTCCCCCCATTTTAGTCAATTCCACGGTACCGCCCACCGCCATTTTAGTTAATTCCGCGATGATTCCCACCGCCATTTTAGTCAATTCCACGGTAATTCCCGCCGCCATTTTAGTCACTCCCACGGTGATTCTGACCACCATTTTAGTCATTTCCACGATAATTCTCACCGCCATTTTAGTCAATTCCACGGTGCTCCCCGCCGCCATTTTAGTCAATTCCACGGTGCTTCCCGCCGCCATTTTAGTCAATTTCACGGTGATTCCCGCCGCCATTTCAATCAATTTCGCGGTGATCCCCACCGCCCAACTGTGACGGCACTATGACGGTATAGCGGGCTAAATCCAGAACTGTGCCCGCACGGTGTCAACACACCGTGTAGGTCTCTCTAGCAGCACGACGCACCGACATTGTAGAGGTATAGTGCCGAATTCTGCACGCTGTGCCATCGGAGAGCCGTCACATTCGGTCGCACGTTAGAGCAATTAACCGACACGCCGTGCCGCTACTGTGCCGACATATTTCTATCTGGGCAGGATCCGCTAGGGTATTCCAAAAAAATTCTATTCATGCTGTTACGTTCCGATTAAATGGTATTTTGAATACATCTTTAGTTAAATATTGCAAACCCTTAGGCAAGAATTACTGTTAGCTTGTCACCTGATAGCCGAGCACATGCCACAGGCATGCTGAACAAGTGTGATAAACATCATGTCCGTAGCTACGACTATTACACACAACATAATGACCGCAATAAAGATATGGATTTGGATGTAGAAGTAGTTTTCGCGCTCATCTACATAATAATCGACTGGGACTTGAAAGCGCACTGTGTCCGTTACGTTGACTAATCCCAAAGCGTCCAGTATGCTTGGTGCGATCGGTAGAATAAGGAAGCCTACCATCGAACCATATATCCACACTGAAAAACATCATGAAGAGTTATATTATCCCAGATAAAAATGTGGCGACACGAAGACGACATGGCTCGTCGTCCCGGTACCGTGCAGTTATTTGCGAGCGTATGTACGGGCACGGTGACGGCACAGCATGCTCAAATCGGCACGGTGTCATCACCGGTCTAGCACAGTCCTTCTATACTGCGCGACGTGCTACGACGGTGCTGGCACAGAGCAGAATTTAGACCGAATGTACCAACACGGTGACGGCACAGTGCGCTAAAATCAGCACGGTGTCATCACCGGTCTAGCACAGTCCTTTTATATTGCGCGGCGTGCTTCGACGATGCTGGCACAGAGCAAAATTTAGACCGAATGTACCAACACGGTGACGGCACAGCATGCTCAAATCGGCACGGTGTCATCACCGGTCTAGCACAGTCCTTCTATACTGCGCGACGTGCTACGACGGTGCTGGCACAGAGCAAAATTTAGACCGAATGTACCAACACGGTGACGGCACAGTGCGCTAAAATCGGCACGGTGTCATCACCGGTCTAGCACAGTCCTTCTATATTGCGCGGCGTGCTACGACGGTGCTGGTACAGAGCAAAATTTAGACCGAATGTACCAACACAGTGACGGCACAGTGCGCTAAAATCGGCACGGTGTCATCACCGTTCCTGCACATCGTGCATTCGTTCTATACTGCACGACGTGCTACAACAGTGCTGGCACAGAGGGGGATTTGGGCCGAATGTACCAACACGGTGACGGCAGAGTGCGCTAAAATCGGCACGGTGTCATCACCGGTCTAGCACAGTCCTTCTATATTGCGCGGCGTGCTACGACGGTGCTGGTACAGAGCAAAATTTAGACCGAATGTACCAACACGGTGACGGCACAGTGCGCTAAAATCGGCACGGTGTCATCACCGTTCCTGCACATCGTGCATTCGTTCTTTACTGCACGCTGTGCTACAACGGTGCCGGCACAGCGCTGGATTTAGCACGTTGTGCCGACACAGTGCTGTTGCATTCGGTCACGCATAACTAATTTTGGATATTCAACTGGAAACAAAAATCAACCTTATACTAGAGCAGAGGTGAGCACTTTTCCAAAAATCGACGTTTTAAACTAACGAAAGGTACCTCTCCCCCAAATTAGAATTACCTGCGTAGACAATGTTAAAAAAGTGGCCTTGGTTAGCAAATTTAATAAGAATCTTTCTTTCCTCCCCCTCAATTTCTTCCCAATCTTTCTCAATGTGTTTCAGTAGCCGTTGCATCTAAAATATCTTGTTTATTAAATTTTCAAACGAAGTCCTATTCGTTTAATTGACCGGTACATACTTTATCAATGTTGATGATGTTATTCAGTATTTTTGATGAACACACGCCTTCAAATATAAATGGAGCTATGGCATCGATTATAATTTTCACGTTGTCGCGTTCCAAGTACACCTTTCGTATCTAAATTAACATATTATTCGAATAATTCTTTACGTCGACGACGTGGACGACAAAAATCTTACGTCCATTCAAACTAATTTCTTGTCTTTGGTGGACGAAGTCGATACCTGAGTAACTAACATGGCACCACATGTAAAAAAAACCAGTGTATGAAGCAATATCCTCTCGGTCCTCTTCTGAAACGGCCAATTTCCGATCAACGATAATGAGACAATATTCAGATTCCAACGTGGCTGCCGATAAATATTATCCCCTCTCTCGTCACCCTTTCCTACACCGTTCCGAAATCTATCAGCAAACCCCTAAAATTATTAATGCAAACATTATTAGTCAATGCATATGTGAGCAAATATGCCCGGAAAATGCTTATTATTTCCATATGTAACTCATGCATGAAAAGTGCAATTTTTTTGTGCATTACAAATAAACAACCGGAAGTTGGTAACGTAACGATCGTAAAAACGACTGCCCTAAAAAATATTTTTCGGTCGAAAACCGAAAAAAACTGTCGAATAACATTTTGAGAGCGATTATTTTCGCAGTCGTTACGACCGATTTCCGGGTTCTTTTTTGCAAAAAAAAACACTAGGTTATATTTTACGGTGAATTAGCCGGAAACGATGGTCGTCAAGATTGCTAGGGGAGCGAAAGACGTAATTGGTGTTTTACAGCCATGGAAAAACCTTAATTGGATCGACAAAGGAACTTGGTGATATATATAACAATAATTAAGTTATTGGTCAGAGTAACCAAATTATCGCTTGGCCAACCAAGTTATCTTTTATATTTCATAATAATCGATATTAATTTATGTTTTTTTTTTCCACAAAATTCAAGGATAATAATAATTATATCAGAGGGATTATATTCACCATAATAGTCACCCTTTTACGCAGAACTATGGACGGTATTGCGATGGTAATACCTCCACTTCGGATAGTGAGTGGCAAAGCTAATAATATAGCCTAAGTTCCGGTGTACATTTACGAGTACGACAGACCGAAATTAATCAATACGCACTTCGGTAAGTTTCATTAAAGTGGAATAAAACGTCTATCATACGCTGACACTGATTACCGACACCAGCCCTATTGTCGCGTCGAGGGCTAATTATGGATTCATCATTACCCCTCCACAGCTATTATTTTCTTCAGCACCTCGGCGTTAGTGTGCCTATAGAATCATAATTAACCCTCGACAGTGAGTTACATGCTGTTGAAGGGGCGTTCACAGCGCATGGCAAAAGGTAACGGGGAAAAAAAGGGTTTGATGAAGAGAATTTTTTTCTCTTTTTTATTTCGACTTCACGTGGTCTTCCAGTAGTTTGACTCAGTTTCCTCGTCCTGTGCAAAAAGTTAGTTGGCCCTTTCTAGTGTGCCCTAATTCTGTTAAAAGTCGATTAGGGACATTTAAGCGCAGTCTTATTTGGATTCATCATTCTATTATTTTCTTCAGCACCAACTCCGAGGTTAGTCAGTCAATAATAAAAGTCAGTTGGCCCTTTCTAGTTTGCCCCAATTATGTTTGAAGCCGATTAAGGATATTTAAGCACAGTCTTATTTGGATTCATCATTACCCCTCCACAGCTATTATTTTCTTCAGCACCTCGGAATTGGTGCTGAAGAAAATAATAGCTGTCAGTCAATAATAAAAGTCAGTTGACCCTTTCTAGTTTGGCCTAATTCTATTAGAGGCCGGTTAAGGAAATTTAAGCGCAGTCTTATTTGGTTGGTCACGTTTCAAAGTATCAGGTTCCTACTAAATTAATTAAAACATTCAATTAAGTTTTATTAATATGTTCCAATTCAATTGGACAATCTTTTAATTTAATTAAATGTATAACGTCTATCTGTGTATAATGCACTGAGCAAAAAAAATCTATTTGAAATTTAATGCACGTGTACTGGAATTTTGATTGGTATTAGAAATTTGGTCGAAATGAAAAGAGATTTTTCTATTTTTGATTCAAAGTTTATTGTATACACAAATCTCGTAAAATCCTGTCGATGAACAATCCAACAGGGCTTCAAGTCATGGTCACAAACACGAAGGGCATAACAAAGTGGCTTAAATATTAATAGGTGCGAGCTTCCTCATCGTTTCTTCCTCTTTTACTGAACCAAAGTGGAACGTGTACGTTTTTCTATCGATTGCTATTTTGTTCCAAATTTATTGGAACGAGCACAGAACGGTGAAGTAAGACACTGACGTGCGAACAATCTGTAAAAAAGACAATCGGTTTTTACCTTAACATTTTCCGAACATAATAATCATAAGAACGAGAGGAACGATAATTGTCTACAATTTTTTTCCCTGTTCTTTTCGAATAAATGTTTTTTTACTACCGGATAATTATTTTTCAATTAATATTTCTTCTGATAATAACGAAGAAATAAAAATGATCGAGTCATATTTATTTTTCAATGAATATTTCTTCTAATAATAATGAGGTAGTTTAAATTATCGAGATGTTTGATCTGATAATTATTGTTCAATTAATATTTCTTCTAATAATAATGAAGAAATAAAAATTATCAAGATGTCTGATCTAATAATTATTTTTCAATTAATATTTCTCCTTATAATCCGCATCTCTGGACCGTTTAATGATTTTGGGGGGAAAAAAGAAGTTGTACCTACTTTGCTGAAATTCTCCATCGACAAATCGTAGATTTTTCCGGCTCTCAATGTGCAAGGTATCACACTTCTCAGAAGCATAAAGTTCAACAATTTCCTTGTCCTCATTGACGTTTTGTACCACCTCGCCTTATTTCTATAATTTTTTGGTAATTTTATTAAAATGTAATATTAGTCACAGGTAAGTAGCATTGTGATAAAATAAAATTTACAAAGCTTCGTAAACACAAAGACTGTGGTCCGTGAGTCTTTGGGATAAATAATTCTCGAAGAAGAGATGCACCATTTCTCCTCCAGTGAAGATACCTTGTCGAATCGCTTCATCAACGCTGTCCAATTTTGTCATAATCTGACGTAAGGCATTCAATATTTATAGCTAAACAAAAATCGACCGTTTGGATAATCGATAATTAGACAATTACCTGAAAACCCGTGAAAGTGAGAAGCGTCATGTTGAACCCGACCACGAAGAAAAATGACCAACAATAGGCAGACTCAAGAAGCTCTGTAAATCTTGTTAAAATATTGCGACCATTTAACGAAGTAATTTATAACAAACATGAGAATTAATAAAAAAAATGCTAACAAAATAAAATAGTTATGTAAAATAACAACGAAGAAAACGCAAAAAAAAAATTTTAACGCCATGCCCTGTTAATAAACGCGTTGTACTTTATAATCTAATTGCCGTCACTCACAGAAAAAAAAATGTCACATGAAAATAGTACATTACGACACAAGTGCGTGAAGTGCGAACGGCATTTTTATATCATGGCCTGCTGTAATGTGCAATTTCTGCAATATTTTCGAGGCACGTAAATTGGCACATTTCATGCATGTGTTACAAAAATAACAAATATGAGAATTAATAAAAAAATGCTAACAAAATAAAATAGTTATGTGAAATAACAACGAAGAAAACGCAAAAAAAAATTTAAACGCTTTGCCCTGTTAATAAACGCGTTGTACTTTATAATCTAATTGTCGTCACTCACAGAAAAAAAATGTCACATGAAAATAGTACATTACGACACTAGTGCGTGAAGTGCGAACGGCATTTTTATATCATGGCCTGCTGTAATGTGCAATTTCTGCAATATTTTCGAGGCATGTAAAACGGCACATTTCATGTATGTGTTACAAAAATAACAAATATGAGAATTAATAAAAAAAAATGCTAACAAAATAAAATAGTTATGTGAAATAACAACGAAGAAAACGCAAAAAAAAATTTAAACGCTTTGCCCTGTTAATAAACGCGTTGTACTTTATAATCTAATTGTCGTCACTCACAGAAAAAAAAATGTCACATGAAAATAGTACATTACGACACAAGTGCGTGAAGTGCGAACGGCATTTTTATATCATGGCCTGCTGTAATGTGCAATTTCTGCAATATTTTCGAGGCATGTAAAACGGCACATTTCATGTATGTGTTACAAAAATAACAAATATGAGAATTAATAAAAAAAAATGCTAACAAAATAAAATAGTTATGTGAAATAACAACGAAGAAAACGCAAAAAAAAATTTAAACGCTTTGCCCTGTTAATAAACGCGTTGTACTTTATAATCTAATTGTCGTCACTCACAGAAAAAAAAATGTCACATGAAAATAGTACATTACGACACAAGTGCGTGAAGTGCGAACGGCATTTTTATATCATGGCCTGCTGTAATGTGCAATTTCTGCAATATTTTCGAGGCATGTAAAACGGCACATTTCATGTATGTGTTACAAAAATAACAAATATGAGAATTAATAAAAAAAATGCTAACAAAATAAAATAGTTATGTGAAATAACAACGAAGAAAAAGCAAAGAAAAATTTAAACGCCTTGCCCTGTTAATAAACGCGTTGTACTTTATAATCTAATTGTCGTCACTCACAGAAAAAAAAATGTCACATGAAAATAGTACATTAGGACACAAGTGCGTGAAGTGCGAACGGCATTTTTATATCATGGCCTGCTGTAATGTGCAATTTCTGCAATATTTTCGAGGCACGTAAATTGGCACATTTCATGCATGTGTTACAAAAAAATAATAAAGGACGAAGAAAAATTCAGGCCGTACTTACTTTATGGCCGAATTTTGCTTTTTAATGCAATCGGCCACGACCCAAAATGTCTCATCGTCTGTTCGTTTAGGGTACAGATCGAGTTCCAGATCTTCGTCCTCCACCAGATGTTCCAACGTGTGACTGCGTAAGCAAATATTCAAGTAATATTCCGCATTTGGTATCAGGAAAGATTGATTCAAAGCAGCGTTGAATGTTATTCATACACAAAAAAACAAAAAACAAAAAACGAAAATTAAAAATATTATCTGAATCGAATAACTTCCAATATGTCTTAAAAATATAAATTAATCAATTTCATCAATATTAATCATATTTATATTCCAATAAAAAGGTAAATCGTATACTTTCTTGTTCGAATATTGCTGCTTTCTTTGTAAGATTTTTTTTTTATACCTGACAGCCGAAAACATGCCACAAGCATGTTGAACAAGCATAATGAACATTATGTCGGAAGCTATGATTATCGTGCACATCAAGGTAACCGCGATGCACAAATGCACCTGAAGATAGACGTAGTACTTGTGGTCGTCTATGTAATAATCAACTGGGACCTGAAACCGAACTGGTTCGGATATGTTGGCCCACCCGAAAGCGACTATTACTTTTGGTACGACCGGTAGAATAAGGAATAATGTCATTGAAGAAAATATCCACACTGAAAAATGATCGAAAAATAGCCTCAAATAATGCCATTTTTTATTGCATACATAGTGCATTTTTTAATTGCACAAGTAATGCAATTTTTTATTTTATAAATAACGCGATTTTTTATCATTTGTCATTTTATTTTATCATTTGTTCGGTTAAATTGTCAGTTAAAATCGGTTGATATCGCAAAAAAATGAATTTTTTAAAAGTTCATTTAAATTTTTCCAAAAAACTCTTCAGCTAAAAATTGCTCAACAAAAAAAAAAACAACGGATTCGATTAAAAGGTCAGTTAAACTAGGTGAAATAGGCTCTGATCGAAACCGATAAAAAAATCGGTTAAGAAATCGGTGACACATTAAGCCAATACAATATTTTTAAAAAAATGGTTATTCAAAAATAACAAAAGTTGGTATGTATCTCTTCACCAATTACCTACGTAGATGACGTTAAGCATGTAGCCTTCGTCGGCGAATTCCGTGAGAATTCTCTTTTCTTCCCCCTCGATACCCTTCCAATCAGCTTCAATGTACTTCAGCATCTGGCGCATCTGAAGTATCTCATTCATTGAATTTCGAAATAACATTCTATCAATTCACTGAATCAATACATACTATTCGAACATTGAAGACATTGTTCAGTAGGTTTGAGCCACATATGCCCTCAAATATAAATGGAGCTACGGCCTCGAAGACAACCTGCATATTGTCACGTTCGAAGTAAACCTTTCGTACCTGAAGAGACCAATTAAAAAAATATTTCTTTTTTTAAATGCGTAAACAGTTTTCAGCCAAATGATTTTTACACTCGAATTTGGCATTGTCCAAATAATTAGCAACAATTTATTCCACCGAGTAAATACCTGGGCGATGAAAAGAGTACAACTGAAGAAAAGTGTGAGGCCAAAAACGACTCGCCTCTGTTTCGTCTCTTGGTAAGGCCATTGTCCAACCACTGTCAGTAAAATAACATTGATTCTGTAACGAGATTGCTGAAAAATGTCCACCATTTTTCCGTCACCCTTTACGAAATCAACCCCCAAATTGGCAGCACATCCCTGAAATGGTAAACGCATTAATTAACTCGTCAATTAATATGCCCATTATTGCTATCGAATCGTAATTTCCGATTATTAATTTTGTATCGATAAATGTGATCGAGTCGATGTAACTTAAATAGGATTGTTGTGTATATTATATATATATTACACGAGGGGAGAAATTATTTCAGTACATCGCACTAAAAATCCACTTGTGTTAAAAAATAAAAATGTAAATGTTAACATTAATGCTTCTAAAATCCGAAGCCTTTGACTGACTTTACTACTTCCAATCGTGATCACAGTTCATCAATATTGGCTCGTCCTTCTGGAAATTTAAGCCGAATTACTTAATAAAAGAATTTTATTGAAATGACAAATAATATTTTTTGGAAAATCCAGAATTCTATGAATACAAATCACTTTATAGGTTCAGCTAAAATTCAATATCGATGAGCTTTGTATGTATCTGATTCACAATATTGAAATCTCCAGTCTCAAAAATGGTTTTGTCAGTCAAACTGCAATTCGTCACGCAAGTAGGAAAATTATTATACATTTAAAAAAATAATTAATAATTATCAGAATTTGTATTATTGAAAAAATATATCACGTGAAATTCCACGGTCCGAACAAAATTTTTCTACAAAAACGAACAATTATGATCACTGCACTAGATCAGCACATTTCAAAGCCAGGGAGAAAAGCTCTTTTAGCGTGTGTGAGTATAGAAGCTAAAGAAAAATCCCATCGAGTGTCGAACAAGGAACTTTTCAGTACGACGTCTAAAACCTGCTTGCGAAAAGTGAGCTTTTCCGGCCGGAGGGCTGAAAAGAATATTCGGTGATGATCGTTAAAGGCGTTCGGATCCTATACCGATTTGCATTTTTTATGTGCCAAAGTGTTTTGACTTTTGTGAAGTTTGACAAAACAGGTTGAACCTCTAGACGCCTGTGGAATATTCAAATCGAGGATGTTGCTTTGAATATTCACAGAATATTCAATCCACGTATCGACAATGCCAAGGCTTGCAAAGTAAAGTAAGCTTCCCAACTTTTTTTATTTTTCTTCATCTTAAACCGGTCGATTTTAATCAATTTTTTTTACTCCATTAATTCTTATTATAGAAAAGAATTTGTTTTGAATACAATTATGGGTGTCGATAATTATACGAATATGAAAATATTTACCATAACTGTGGCCTCCATGAGGACCGGTTTGCTTCTTTGCGAAGAACTACCTCTACTATGAATAGCGAGTGCCAAGCTGTACCCTAACTTACTGTATAGCTTCCTCGATTTACATATTCACGAGACCGATTTTGCTCAGTGAAGACATTGACACGTTGTATTATAGTGGTGAGAAACGTCTATCATTTGCTGTCACATTTTATCGTTGGTACCGCCGTTTGCGGAGTGATTTTGATTCCATAATCGCTTGTCAGTGAAACATGCCAGAGATTTCCATCGCACGTCAGCAAGTGAAAAAAGAAAAAAGGGTTCGAATTCCCCATCCAACTTGACAGTTATTTTTCATTTTTATTATAGAAAATATTTCCAAGCTTTCTGGCTTTATTCTTCATATTTAGTCTTCCGTTAACCTTCTCAGCATCAACACACACGAATCCACGTAAAATCAAGTACATAATTTTCGTACGAGTCGCGTTTCTATTTTTTTCTTCCTGAAGAAATGAAGAAATGGTCACTATCATCCATTTCATCCACATGACGCATTTGGGTGGTTTAAAAATTTTTAATTTAGTTATTCGTTCATGTTTTTTGCAGTTTTTTTGTGGAATGAATGGACAAATTAAAGCAAATTAAAAATTTAATTAATTAAATTGAAAATGGGCATAATCAACGGTTGGGTGGTCCGCGAAATATTCAATCGGTTACATGGAACATTGGCATCGCCCAATAAAAAAAATATTGCACGTATTACAAAGCAGCCTCCAATTTTTATTTTCTTTATTTATTTATTCTTTGATTGCCGGATCAATTTTATTGAAATTTTGGCGATTTTATTGTACGAACTTTATCGCCACTATCGAATTCAATTTAGGTGAAAAACGACAGTTTTTCAGCAATGACATGCTGAAGACTTCGGCTGTAACTTTGATAATGTTGAACACACTGTGGAACATAATTGTTTAATTTTTTTTTTTCATATTTCTTCGGGGTCGCCTTGAAGGTTTTTTTAGGGTATGGGATTATTGCGCTTTTTATATTTCCTTCTTAACATTTTTTTTTAATGCTGGATCAATGATCTCTAAAAAAAGGGCGAGACATATTTTTAGGAGAAAAAGACGCAGCGTTAAAAAAAAAAATTGTTGAGGCAGTAAAAATTCCCAATTATATGAAAATTGACTACCAAAAATCTTAGCATCTACTAAAAAATATGTTATTAACAAATGTGTACCTTTGCAGGTGCGAGCCGTGACCGAAGGGACCGATTGATTATAGTCTAACCAGGCGAAGCTTACCTCGACTTTGTTCGGAAGACAAGAGATGTTCATCCCGAATATCGAATGTTCGTTTATCAAGAACCCGGTGCACTCACGATGTGATTAATCTGGCGATGATCACGGTGCAATTAATCTGGAGAACGTACTTACTTAAGTAGTTTTGTCATTGCGACGAGTTCGCATCGTTTGCTCTTGTCATTCTAGGAAAGTTGCAACGTACCCTCAAATACTAAAAATATTTATCAAATTATTATGTTTTTGCGTTAGTTATAATTAGTGTCTCTTACATTTACGTAGCAAATGCAGTCAATGTTTTATTTACTTAAATATTTATCAAATTATCATATTTTTGCGTTAGGTATAATAATTCTCTTAATTTACGTAGCAAACGCAGTCAATGTTTTATTTATTTAAATCTTCATGACAGTATCTTATCTTTGCGTTACTTAACAATTGTCCTAATTCGCACAGTACGAAAGATATCGAGTGGTTCTGATTTACATAATTCTATGTCAAGTGGGCCGGATTTGTATATCTGGAAAAAAAGATTATACAATATATGCGATTATAAATGAATTTGTTGTTCATTAAACTCCTCAATTTTTCTTTTGTTTTCTTAGCTCAACAAAAAAATTGGAAAATCACAGACAAAATTTCAATAACAAGTGAATTTCGTATATACTATATTCTTTATTATATAAGTCATGAGACATAGTGTTAATTTTTCTGATATTTGACGATAAAGTAATAAGAATATTTAAATATTTGAACCATTTCCGCAATATTTTCTGCACTACATCATAGCTTCTTTTTTTTCATAGCTGACTGAAGCAATTCTCACTATCCAAGAGCGAAGGGCTCTCGTCTAAGCCTTTTATGACTGTCCCCGACGCGCCTCACTAGTCGCCTCCATTGTTCTCCCAAAAATTTTCAGGTCGAAGAACTTTACAGCAGTTTAGCTTTTTCCCAAATGTCGGGAGACGCGTGGTTAGCCTTTCAGGTCGCCAGGACCTTCGCAGTCCGTCTCGTTTCCCTTTTCCAGGGCTTTTCCCGAGTCTTTCGACGCTGGGCCTTCCCCCTCTGTGAGGCCCAGTCGATTCTTCAATCAGCGGCCTCGAATCCCCACCAAGAACGAACCCACTACCATCTCTTCAAGTACAGCTGCACCCCGAACTTCCCTCTCCGCTACAATGCAGTTAATCGGTCGCCATTGCAGTAGAAAGGACCCAAAATTCACAGGGACTGAACGGAAAAATTGTTTCGAGTTATGCAGGCATTGCTTAAGTGTTGTAACTTGGAATTGCATTCTGATGCGACGTTCACATCGACTTTCGAATGATTTCTTCATCACCACGTGCAAGGGTTTCTTCAGTGCATCGCTTCAGGTAAGTTGATAGACGATTTACTTCCCACATTGCTTTAACTATGTTAAAGAGTATTAGACATAAAATTAGAGATTTCCGTAACGAGGAAACGCGTCGCATTCTGGCGTTGATATTTGTCACGCCAGTAGAGGAGCGAAATTTCTTCGATCGAATTTTTGGTAAATTGCTAGTCGATACTTAATATCTGTTGCAATTTTTTCGGAAATCGTAGTAGTAGTTGAGATTTCACGTTTTTTTTCTTCTTCATTTTGTTGAGAATTCCGTACACAAATTGCATTTTACTGTTTTTGTGTTTCTGAGTCATATGATTCTGTACAGATAAATCAAAATGAACAGATGATTGATATTGATTTTAATGGGGATTGATTAATCTCTTTGTATTTATTATCTGAATTTTATGGACAATTCTTATGAGCTTCCCTACTCGACTAAACTAAAAATTAAGCCGTTAAGGTGTGAATGTTTTCTCAAATATTCAATAAAGGCCAACAAATTTGAGGATAGAATGTGATTTGTTATTATTTGTATAATTAATTCAATCATTCGCTAATGTTTGAAAAAAATTATGTACGGGTTGGCAGGAGAAGCTGATACAGATTAACGTAACTAAAGTTAAAAAAGATCCTGTTCAAGATAGAAAAAGTGTATAGAAATAATTTTAAAAAATAGTATAATAGAATACATTTTGTAACACAATTTGTTGTGAGGTAAAAAGTAAAAAACTGTTCCTTGTCGCAACTTACAGATCATACGAAAAAGTGCATTCTTCAGTGTAGAAATTTGTTTTTGACCTCCTTACGCCAAAGTTATAATTTTAGATGTGTATATAAATCTTCGTTTATTAAGAACTCGCTAAATAATTGATTGCAGTAAATGTAAATTTGCACTGCATCAAGAGTCGTTAAGATTAAGCAAGCATGAATTGTTCTACAAACAAAAACAGACAGAATACTAAAGTTTGTTGAGCGATTTGGTCTGAAAACTAAGACGAGTAAAAATTTTTAGTTTTTACCTCAACATTCTGGTGCACTGTATGTCTTTACAAAATTGCAGGATTGAAGTACTTGATATTTACATGCTGACGTTTAAATTTAAGATTTTTTAAAAGAATGCATCGTCAAAACATTTTTTTTGTGACTGAGTTTGCTTAACTCAGATGTTAATGGGAATTCATGTTTTGAGTATTCTATATTTACAAAATGCATTTACTCATTTCTGTAAATCTGTAAAATCCTAAAACACAATAACGTATGTAAGAAGCCAAGTGAAATTTTGTGTGTTTTCTGTGTTCAAATGTAGCGCTGACATTAAAATCCAATTAAAAATCTCTCTTTCTGATACTTTTCGTACAATATGAAAATAAATCTTTTTTAACATTGAAGTTCATTTTTGGACCGCAAACTAACATAAGAGTTATTATGCTTTGGTTTGATGGATACAGATATAATTATAAGCAAATGAGCAGTGAATTATTATTTTGAATAGCAAAGACTTTGTTATTTTTCAGTAACTCGTATGAGATTGTGGAACTCATCGGTTTTGATAAATTATTATTAATTATTATTATTTTCTCAGTAACAAAAATACTTCAAATATTCATACAAAATATTCAAACTAAAAAATCACATAAACAAAACAGATTTGAGATTATTAGCACTCGCAAAGTTGGGACTATGAATACTCATACATGTATCGCATCATAATTTTATTTTATTCTTCTGAACTTGATTTTCCAAAAGAAAAGATTGCTAATATATAATAAACCCATAAAAAATGTAATGAATAACATTAGTATAACTTCATAGAAATGCATTAGAAGAACTTATAAAAAAAGACCAAAAAAATTTCAGTAACTTGGACGATAAGAAATATACGCAGCTTCACTAAAAACTAGACAATTCTTATGCCATAGTCTTCCATTTTGTATAAACCAAAAATATAGTCAAAATGGACCCTGAGCATAGAAATTAAGTTTATCAAAAAAGTACCAAGCCTTTAATATTTTCAATTCCATTCCCTTTTGCAGATAATAAAATATCCAACTTCCAATGGACAAAAGAAGAGTAATGCTGATTCATTTTGGCTTGATGGTATCGCTTCTCTCCTTCTGCATGGTTCAAGGTGATTGGGACCAGAGATGTGGTCCTCTATGCAAATGCAAATGGGTCTCAGGAAAGAAGACAGCAGAATGTTTACACCAGAAGATAACCGAAGTGCCCACAGATTTATCTTCGGAGATCCAGATACTGGACCTGACGGGCAATCGCATTCCCTACCTCGGGGACAACGTCTTCAGCATCGTGAACCTCGTAAACCTCCACAAACTGGTTCTCCATGGCTGCAAAATGGATTCGATAGACCCATACGCATTCAACGGTCTGAAGATCGTCATAGAAATCGATTTGTCGTCTAACAAAATATCAAAAATCATCCCCGGAACATTCGTCGAGACTCAGAGGCTGAGAATCCTCAATCTCAAGGACAACAGCCTTGAATTTTTGGAGAACGGTTTGTTTCAGGATTTGACCTATCTCCAAAAGATTCTCCTGTCGGGCAATCGTTTGACTCGCATAGGCGAAAGAACCTTCCACAATTTACCGGGTCTTCAGACTCTGACCTTGAATGCGAACAATCTGACGACGGTCCAATTGTCGACCTTCGAGAGGCTCGCTAAACTCAGCAGCCTCGAATTGCACGACAATCCATGGAACTGCGATTGTCATTTGAAGCGATTCCGAGATTGGACTCTGGATCGAAGACTCTACACGAAACCCACGTGTTGCAGTCAACCGGAAAATCTTGCCGGCAATATGTGGGACCAGGTCAGCAGCGAAGATTTCGACTGCCGACCTAAAATTCTGGTTGGTCCTGACACAACGTTGGAAACTGGTGAAGCTAACGTGAAGCTATGGTGTCGAACTTCCGGAGTACCACTGCCCAAATTGTCCTGGACACGTGAAACAGAAATTCTGAGCAATTCGACGACCCAACGAAACGGGAACAGGAAGTACATGATCCACGAAAGCAACGATTGGCTTAATCTTACGATATTGAATGCTTCCCGTGGTGACAAAGGCGATTACGTGTGCGTCGCCAAGAGTCCCGAAGGCAGCATTGAGAAAACTGTGAGATTGATGACCGCCGGTGACAATGTCAGCAGCACAATCGAAGTCATGAGTTCTCCAATCATTCTTGGACTCGGTGCAACGATCCTCCTACTGCTACTCGTCATTCTCGGGGGCTTTGTATGGTATTATCGCAAAAGAACAACCAGAGCTCGCGATAAGACGGCTGGAGAACGCTCTTCTGAGCATGAAGAGCATCTTGGCGAACAGGAGAAGTCATTGATCGCCCGGGAATCGCCTGCCAAACAACCGGTCACTTCCCATGGTTCTTATGGGGCTGGACTTAATGGCTCTCTTCTCGAAAGTGGCTCTGTTTTCGGTAAGTAACGTCTAGTGTTATTCCTAAAGGGTTCGAACACTGTGGTTCCAGGTCGGAATTAAGTCAAAAAACTGTCTCGGTGTTCTCTGCACTTTTCCGCACAGCAATTCACTGCAAAATCGCTGACCGTTTTTTGTTCACCTGGTCTCGATTTCGGTGGTTGTTCGCCGCAGAAACGCCGAACACAAAATTGTTTTCGCCTTCAATTTAATGTTTCCAATCCGAAAAGGTGTTTGCATGAAGTTTTATATTCATCAAATGTTGCTTTTTTCTGATACAGTAGCAGGTCCAAGGTCCGCAGTAAGGACAGAAGATGCGGACCATCTCACCCAGGATCCGAATCAAAGCACAGCGACCTGTGACCGAAGTTACAGCCACTTTCCGCCTGACCTATTGGCCTTTCCCGGAGGTGGGGAAGCTTCTCAAGCTAGTCCGATGCGCATGGTACCGGACAATTTACCTCTGCGGAATCTGCACCAAGGGGAAGGACCTCAACAATCGACGCCTTTCGGGTCACCGAAGGGACCTTATTCGGCCGGATTTCGAACTCTGCCCCTCAACCGTAGCTTCGGGTCGACATCTTCACGTCCCAACAGTGGACTCTCGATCATGCTTCGTCAGGGTTACGTGACCATACCAAGAAGACCAAGGCCACCGAGCTGGGGAAGCGGAGGCGCGACATCCCCGATACCTGGACCAGCCGACCCCACGGCCGAGCCCATCTACGACAGGCTCGGAGCGCGGACCACCGCTGACGGAAGTTCCGTTCTGTCTCTGAACAAGAGTCCCGAACCCGGCTCAAGGTCAGCGATGCGAGGAAGACCTCTTCCACGAACGCCCACGAAAAACCCAAACTACAGCGCCATTCAGCGCAGCACGCCGAATATCTTGACCAGTAGCCCTCTGGACAGGTCAGCCTCGGAAGGGGCTCCAGGGTGGCCTTCGAAACTACCGGAAGAAATCGACAAACGGGTCATGCAGCCCCAGGATTGCAGTACTTTGGGAAGGAAGTTGCCACCCAGGCCACCCCCCAAACCTGAAAACAGGGTACCGGCCGGGACCGTCTTCGAGGACGAAGATGAGGATGGAACGGAAGTTTGACCCGACCCCACGGCCGAGCCCATCTACGACAGGCTCGGAGCGCGGACCACCGCTGACGGAAGTTCCGTTCTGTCTCTGAACAAGAGTCCCGAACCCGGCTCAAGGTCAGCGATGCGAGGAAGACCTCTTCCACGAACACCGACGAAAAACCCAAACTACAGCGCCATTCAGCGCAGCACGCCGAATATCTTGACCAGTAGCCCTCTGGACAGGTCAGCCCCGGAAGGGGCTCCAGGGTGGCCTTCGAAACTACCGGAAGAAATCGACAAACGGGTCATGCAGCCCCAGGATTGCAGTACTTTGGGAAGGAAGTTGCCACCCAGGCCACCCCCCAAACCTGAAAACAGGGTACCGGCCGGGACCGTCTTTGAGGACGAAGATGAGGATGGAACGGAAGTTTGAGCCCGGAAGAAACGTCTGGTTGAGGACCTTTCGGCTGTTTTATCGATTTTTGATTGATTAGCTGGATCACAGGGAGGAAATTAACAAAGGAAGTAATCCCAGGATTTCAGTACTTTAGAAATTGCGTTATTGGGTCTCTCGGCGATGACGAAGACGAGGATGGGACTGTTTTATCTTTTTTTTTTTTTTTATTAGCTATTTTTAAATAGGAATCTAGGTCAGCGCTGTCCTATTGGTGGAACCAGGGTTTTTTTTGAACAGGCCAATATCTAATTTAAAATGTCGCATGGGGAGAAATAGAGTGGAAGAAATGAGTAAATCATGATATCATTGAGGAAGAGGCCTAATTCCTCTTCGCTGAGGACCATGCGAAGAAGATACAAATTTTCGGAATTAAATATCACCGCTTCATCAAAAATTTGAACCCTACGGTTAATGGAGGATCAAACGAATACGTGAGGCAGCGCTCATCCCTTTCCCTAGTCGTTATGACATTTAAGTTCATAAGCTGTACTACTAAAAAAGGTTGCACAGGCTAATTTAAGAATAAGTACACTTAAAACGAGTTAGTTATCTGTGATATTAAACCTTTAAAGTTCCACAGCCATTTCTACGGAAAAAAAAAAAAAAAACAAGATGACAGGGATAGAATTATACCGTATATTGCCAGAGTCGATTAGATTATGGTATGTTGTCGATTTCGTAAACATTAGCGAGTCAGTTGTTTTATATTTTGCATTTAAACTTTTATTTATATGGTTTTTGAACCCTTAATGATTAATTTAGCTAGAAAAAGTAGCGATAATTATGTTTAAAATGCCAAGTGACTTAAGAACGTATTTAGATGGCGAAAACTGCCACAACTACATAATTTAAAGGGAACCAATTTTTGTATAAACTTTTACTTTAAGATGAATTAAATCATTTTTATATTTCCTAAATGTATTAATTTCTTTGTTTTCTTCTCTTTATTACTTAAGCTGTGGATCAGTAATCCATTTCCTCGGTAAATCTATTTTATACTGGCCCATAAAATATTTATAAATTATCATATATAATATTTATAAATTATAATATAGTATTTCAAAGGTAGATTCAAAATGTTACTTTGTAAATTCGCGAACAAATTCGAACGATCGGATTTTTTAAAATCATTTTCTATCATTTATTTTCACCAGTGATATAATTATAAAATCTTGCCACATACAATTAATTAAAAAATCGTTAAATATGGGAAATCTTATAATTATTCAACAGGAAGAAAAAGGTAGAAAAGAGGAGATCCTCCGAAGCTCCACAGTTACTAACGGCCACACATAAAAGCATGAGACAAATTGGCACAGCTGTTGTTAAAAATGTGATCCATAACATCATAAAACAGTCCAAATGTGAAAATGAAGATGATACGCCTTTCGAGACTCAGGCTGGAAAAACTGATGAAGAAACGCAAATCAATTTCCAGAAATAGAAGGTTTCGCATGTCCATCAAGAAATGTCTTCTTTTCAGTACAAGTATATTAACATTAATGCAGATAACAATCGATCCACTTAAGAAATTGAAATGCAAGTGGAAATACCAGAACCTACTATAATTGAAAAAATTCCCTAATCATTGCACAACACAATCAATCAATGCTTTTATTTATTTTACAATGAATACAGGATTCCAGTGATACATTAAACTAAAAAGTATAAATAACGTAACAAGAGAGCAGCTCCAAAATTGCAATTTAAGTAAAATTTAAGTCATAAGGATGTAATTATTACAGCAATTACGAAGAAATGCTACAAAGAAACCTAAATCGAAGACTAAATACAAGAAAAATCCGCACCCGTAATTCCTGCTTTTCTCAAAAATCGCGAGTACCGATATATTTTTGTATATCTACTACTGACAAAAAATGAGAATTAACTTATTTATTATCGTAGTAGGAAATTTTCCGAAAACACATATTATTTTTTATTAATACTTTTCTTCTATTGCACACGATATATAATTTCAAAATTAAATTAAGTGTCCAAATGTAAGTGAGAAAAAATATTTAAAAAATAATAATAATGATAGTATTTCTGTGATATTAAATTAAACAGTATAAATAAAATAACAAGAGAGCAGCTCCAACATTAGAATTAAAATAAAATTAAAGTCATAGATATGTAATTATTACTACGATCATGATGATAAATGGATTGCGAGTAATATAGGCGCAGGAATCATCACGAGGAAGGCTTCATGATAAATTGCACGCGATGATTCTGCAGCAAATATTACCTAGGCACATAAACCATGGTAATTAGTACAACACATTTGAAATGTGTATTATGAGGTATGAGTGGGGAACTTTGAACAAATACATAAATTGCAAACGTTAGAAAAATCTTCTTAACTAATTTCATCCTTAAGGGCATGAAAAATATCGCAAACTGTAATAAACACTGTAATAAATTTTTTTTTTTCAAAAATAGTTTCATCGAATGATTCAGTGTTATCTGCTTTCGATGAAATTTTTCTTAAGACTGTGAATGCAAATATGCGTTTTAAAAAATTGATTACAGTTTTTACCCATTGAGACAGCAATGCAGAGAAAAGGAATTTCACATGCTCTTAACGGACTACATCTAACTGAAAGTTCGAAAAAAGGCTGGTCCTTGTTTTTTTTTTTTTTTTAAGAAAGTATTTTGCTTGAACTAAAACCATTTTTATTTTATTCATTGGTAGAATTAGAACGATGTTTTTTTTTTTAATGAAAAAGAACGCTTTAGCTCCATTAATCGATTTAAAAAAACTTGAGTTCAACGAATAGTTAAAAAAAGAAAAATAGAAGCTCGAAACTTTTTTCGAACCTTCAGGCTTTTCGTAGCCCCTTAAAAATCAAAGGATCTTTTCTGACTACATTTTTGTAATTGATATACAAATGTCCTAATTCTTGACACGTTCATTGCAACGAAACTTGATAAATTAACATCAACAACAACTAATTTGATTAATTAACTTATACATTATGAAAAAGGTATCAGCGGAACAATGGAAATAAATGAGTACTAACATTTGATCAAACTAATCTACATTTTGTTTTTTAAGAGTAAAATATTAAAATCCATGTCCATAATAATTGGACGAAAAATTCACAATGGAAAGTTAAAAAAGACAAATTTTCGGTCAAGTTTTGTTGAATGAGGAATAATTAAATAATATCATCTTTGATGAGTAAATGAAAGTAACCAGAAAAATCCTAGGGAATTAGTAACGCAAAAAATGCCTTGTCAAGCAATAAAATTTAACTCGAAATATGGATTACTTCTCATGGCCAACCAAAATTCCTCCCTGAATTAATATATTACCTAACATTCATAACTCTGAAGTATTATCATTGTAACTTTGAAACAAAGTTCCCGGAGATTACGTTACATTTACATTGACTTACCCATTTAACATTTACTATTTATTTTCTCAAATTCGAGTAAATAATTTTCATATCATAGAATCGGCAGAGTTTTAACTATCATATTATTTTTCCACCCAAGCTATTTATTCATTTATCGCGTAAATAATTTAATATGAATCCTTTCATAGTGTATAAATATTTGGTTTTGTACATTGATGGTTTAGTTTAGAGATCTAATAGTTCTAGTCGGAATTTCTATTTTTTTTTCTTGTAGATTTTTTCAAAATGCCATGAAAAGGGAAGACAATTGGTGAGGAAAAGCAATGACCCATTATTTTTTCCATTACGTTGATTCTCGTATTCATTTTGGAGATGAAAACTGTTTTTAATAGAATTTATATACATTTTCTTATCAATATAGTAGGGGATAATTTTTTTTAAGATTATTTATTTACTTGTGGACCAAACGAGCAAATACAGCGATTTGGAAAATAATAGGATGGCCATAACTCTGCTATTTAGTCCGTATTCGTAAAATAGTATTTTCTAGACTTAGTCAGTGTCTCTGCGTCAGTCTTGCGGTGATAGGATTGGGATCGTGGGGCGCAATTGGGGCAAAACGCTTAAAATTACCAAATCGCAATAACTAGCGAGCTAAATGAACGAAAAATTTACAAATGGCCTTGCGGAGATGGCGACGCTGTCGATTCAACAAAATGGTCGTCGTTTTAAAAATTGGTTCTCGTTTCTGCACGACGGCCATTTTATGTTGCGTCGGACATTTGCCGTGAGAATCGCGCGGATAATTGCATGCTCTCAATGGAGAAGTTGCACCGAAAGTTTACACGTTTTTTGACATTGAAATTGCTCGAAATCGGTCCATTTTTTAGAGCATTCCGTCAATTATTTGCGAAGATATTCAAGAAGAGTAGGTGCACAATTTTTGGCCATTTGTGACAACTTTTTATCTAAATTACAGCGATGGCCACAAATAGTGTCAAGGGGCTTTGAAACTAACTTACTAAACCATTAAGCATCTTAAGCATTGCATATTCAATGTAAAGTTTGCATTGATCCATATCAAATAATTTTCATTCAATAATTTGAACAAATTGAAGTAATGACGATTAACAAATAATCGACGAAGTTCTCCAAAACATTCTCAACCTTCGAACAAAACCGATCTCAAAAGTCAGTGCAACTTTACCCAGTAAACTCAAAAATCGGTTTCGTCGCTACAATTTCGCAGTCAGCAATGTAATTGTTACTGTAGCTGGAAATTGTATTGTAATATATCAACGACCAAACCGATTTTTCTTCTTTACCGATTTAGTACAGATAGATCCGTTTTGACAATGACTTTTCCAACAGGTAAAGCCATTGTTACTCTATCGATATTTAGCGTCAATGGCTGGAGCTAAACCGATCTCAAGAGTCAGTGCAACTTTACCCAGTAAACTCAAAAATCGGTTTCGTCGCTACAATTTCGCAGTCAGCAATGTAATTGTTACTGTAGCTGGAAATTGTATTGTAATATATCAACGACCAAACCGATTTTTCTTTTTTACCGATTTAGTACAAATAGATCCGTTTTGACAATGACTTTTCCAACAGGTAAAGCCATTGTTACTCTATCGGCATTTAGCGTCAATGACTGGAGCTAAACCGACCTCAAGAGTCAGTGCAACTTTACCCAGTAAACTCAAAAATCGGTTTCGTCGCTACAATTTCGCAGTCAGCAATGTAATTGTTACTGTAGCTGGAAATTGTATTGTAATATAACAACGACCAAACCGATTTTTCATTTTACTGGGTTAGTACAAATAGATCCGTTTTGACAATGACTTTTCAACAGGTAAAGCCATTGTTACTCTATCGGCATTTAGCGTCAATGGCTGGAGCTGAACCGATCTCAAGAGTCAGTGCAACTTTACCCAGTAAACTCAAAAATCGGTTTCGTCGCTACAATTTCGTAGTCAGCAATGTAATTGTTACTGTAGCTGGAAATTGTATTGTAATATAACAACGACCAAACCGATTTTTCATTTTACTGGGTTAGTACAAATAGATCCGTTTTGACAATGACTTTTCCACGAGGTAAAGTCATTGTTACTCTATCGGCATTTAGCATCAATGGCTGGAGCTGAAATGTTGGAATGATGATGATCATTGGCACCAGATGAATTGGGTCTGCCGAAGCCACGCGTGCCATCCGGTCCAGAGGGCATTCTGGTGACGTTTTCAGGCAGATGAGCCATGAGGACAAAGCCGCTATTGCTGCGTGGCCGAAACTGTCCCGAACAAGAGTCAGAGCTGGACGAGCAGGAAGACATTCGCCGATTGCTGGGATCGAAGAAACCAGAATCTCTGCTGCACGACGAGAGCCTGCGAAGAAATGGTCCGCAATCGGCCGATCCCCGTCTTCCGGTTTGACCGTAAAAGCTGTTCGCGTTGGCGTATTCGTAGCCGTAGCCGTATCCGGTTGTCGGGGATCCCGGAACTGAACCAGAAGCGGAACAGCAGGAAAATCGTCTTCCCTGAGTGTAATAACCAACCGTGGGATAAACCTGAGGAACGTTCGGCGCGGGACCATTGTGAGGCATGTGATGATTGTAAATGCCACCAGGTGGCGCATAACCGGTCTCCGAACCAGAGGAACACGAGGAAAATCGTCTGCTGGGGTAACTTCCGGTGTCGGAACTTGACCCGGAGCCCGAACAGGAGGACAATCTCCTTAGTATTATGCCGTTTCCCGCGTTTTCGACTCCGGTCATCGAACAGGAGGAAAGACGACGGGTTAGCCATGCTTCCGGTGAGGGCGGACCTGCAAAACATTAACGGTTGCATAATTAATTAAAGTCTCCGGGCAGAAGAGATAGAAGACATTTTTATTTGGGAATAGAAGATATTGTTGTTATATTTTATAGTTGATACTTTTAATGGATTTATTTCTGAAGCAAACAGAATTTTCATGAAAGCTAGAAATTAACGGGGATGCAATGTAACAATTTAAATCAGCTTAAAAAAAATTAAATTTGATGGTGAAGAAATTGTTACAATACAAAAATTGGTCAGTTCTGTAAGGGTCATGGAGAACTTGCTGGTTTACCTTGAAAGTTATGGCCAGGTGTCGAGGTGAAGGCCACATGATGGCAAACGGGATGAGTTCTCGGCTGCCTTCCATTCCGTGGGATTCGCGGGTCTTCCGCTTCGGAACCACTTGCACAGCTCGACGAGTTGTATGCATTTTCCCTCGCTAATCTGGCCTGGACGCTTTTTTTCGTGGCAACTATTGGCTGCTGCTGATGTTGCTGCGTTTGTTGCTGATTCTGTTGATTCTGTTGTTTTCTCTTTTTCTCGCTTGCCGACGATTGCTGCAATTCGTAAATTCGGGCTTCGCCCAATGGCATCGCAAGAGCTGCACGCGCTGCTGCCGAATCCGTGAACTCTATCAGAGCGCATTCTTCGCTGTTTGCGAGTTCCGGTCGTTTCGCTATCGCTTGACGCACCTGAAAATTAACATAAAATTTAATGGATCCCAAATTAAAAAAGAGTCATTCAATTAATGTTTGTCTCTTGATTTTTTAATAAAGACATTATTTATTTATTTATTTTCATTTCCGGATTGTTATGTCAATTCATTTTTATTTTTATACAGTTTCCAAATCTTCGATTTTAAATTTAATTTAGTAATTTTTTTGCCCTCGGTTCTATGGTTTTATGAACCTAAGTATAAGTATAATGTATTTATGAACTTAAGTGAAAAAGTAAATTTTCAATTTTAAACATTGTTGTTAAAGATTTTACATGTTCTCTTTTGAAGAACTCTTAAAATTATTGTAGTCATTTTTATGTCGGAATTGCTTATTTTAAATAATTTATAATTTATGAAATTTATTATTATATTGATTTTCATTTTCTCTTAATCACTTATAAATAAATGTCAATAATATTTTGTACTAAACTTTATTTAGAAAATATTTTTCTCTTACCTCAGCAGGCGCAGGATTTCCTGGCCTGAGAACTCGGATAAGCACAATCTCACCGCAATGGCCAAATAATTCGGCAACCGATTCAATGGTCAGTTTGTCAAGTGGAAGTCTAGCAGCAAGGACGGTCCTCGAGGGAACGGTCTGATCGTACGGAGGCAGCGGATCCCGTCTTCTCAGTTTGGTTCCCTGCTCGTTGACCTCGAGTTTCGTGGACTTGGCCCTCAAAGCCGCGCCCACAACCCTCCAATCTCGACTGAGATGTTTTACTCTCTTGAAACTCGAGATTAATTTCAGTGACACGTACCTACGATATTAAAAACGAAAGTAATAATTTATGTTCGCATTAATAATTTTTAATCCAAAAATAAAATATTTTAAGAGGCTATTATCTCTTAGAAAAGGATATTTTTAAAAATTCCAAGTTTTCATGCATAAACTGGGGAATTTAATGTGGTGTTCAATTGTAAAATAGAATTAATGTATTTTTGTAATAATATTAAAGAAATCATACGAATTATAGCACTTTTACACTAAATATTAAGTAAAATTACTTTAGCCTGCATTAACTTTAGATCCTATATATAAAATTTAGTATCCCAATTTATGCATAAAAACTTTCACTACTTCTGCATTATTCAAGTAGATTTTTTTTACAGCATGAAAAACAGACTTCTAAAGACGTCCTGGAAAAAGGTGGAAATTTGTATTTTTTAAAAGAATGTATTGATTGAAATACAATAATTTTTTTAATTTAATTCATGGAACTAAAACGATGTTTTTTATTGGGAAAAAAAAAAAAAAAAAAAAAAAACGTCATCTAAAAATATGAAAATAAAAAAGATACATCGGCCGTCAGCCGATAATGCATTTTTTTCAATATTTTTAAATGAATTTTTTCGTCCAATTAAAAAACATGGTTTAAATTGCATCATTAATTTTTTTATAAATTGTTTTAGTTCCATCAATATTTTGTTTAGAAAAACAAAATTGAACGTTTTTTCAGGCCTCTACGAGATACAACATTTCATGGTGTGTCGACAATTTTAAAACGTCATATGAAGCATTCTCTGTCAGCTCAGCAATTTTTTTTTCTGACTATCTGAGATTTAACTCATAATTGGTCATATCAAATTACTATTAAAAGGCACTGTGTGTGATTTTTTGCAGATTTGTTAATCCAATATTTTTTCAATTGCTGGTAATTTTTTACGTGACCATATTTCGAAAACGTTAAGTTACACAACAAATTCACTTAATAGTCACAATTTTTTGTAGTGGTACTTTAATATGACCAATTATGGAGCAAATTTGACATGATCGAAACAAGTGACTGAATTGACAGAGAATATAAGTGACTAAAAGCTTAGAAAATTTGAAATTGTAAGTCATGTCTTGTTAGATTTGATGTCTGCCTGATTATTTTTGCTAGGCTTCCCAAAAATCTAATTAAGTTGTTATAATTAGATTTCTGACGCGTAATATAAGAGATGAGAGTAAAAGAAAAGTAAAGCTATGTGACATTTTTCTAGCACGAGATCATTAAATTAAATAGCAAAAATCCAATTGAATTTTAAAGATTCTATATATATTTCTATATATATTTATTCATAATTATATGATTTTTCATAAATATAGGATTTTTAATAATTTCAATTACATTCTCGAATTTCCGTACAACGTACCCTTCTTTGTTTCTTTTAACGTGTTTCAATAAAAAGGCATCCTTCACGATATTCTCATCGCTAAAGTAAAATTCAACTTGCGCGGCTATTTTTTCCGCAAGTTCATCGCTGCACTGCGGCGCTTCATCGTCATCTTCTTCGTCGGTAGTTTTCCGACTGGTGTTAAGATTTCCCATGACTATGATTTCTTTATCGGCCGAGCCTTTGGTGTCGACATCCTTACTTTCTTTGTGTTGACTGTTTTCGCAACAATGGGTAAGAGCACCGTTGCTTTCACCTTCAGGCTCCACGACATTGATGGCGTTGCTTTTCGGTTTGTGTCTCGTCTGAAGTTTGGCCTGCGAGGTAATTCGATTAATCGATGCTATTCGCGCAGTTTCCGTTGTCTCCAAATCGGAGCTTCCACTATCCGATAAGTCAGCATCAGCTTCTTCGCCTTTAGAGCCTCGTCGATCAAACGAGAGACTGACATCACTGTCAACCGAAGAGATGCTGTCTCTGGTGTCAGATTTTTTCATGGGCGGTGGCGAGAACTTCAGGCTTCCAACTTCGTCCATAAGTTCTTGTTCGTGCACCTCGAGATCCTCCATTTTCCTTGAAATCCAAATATCTTCTCAAACGCAATTAATGAAATTCAAAATAGTCCGTTATATCCCGCCATTTAAAGCCTCGTCGCACTGGTCCCTCAAAATGGTCACTCGCTCGATTATTTTTGACACGAAACAAGTCGTTATTTTCGAACCAACAATCCCTAGCGATAAAGAACCATTTTACCGCGATTTTTCACCATATTACAACAATGAAAATTTTGTATTTCCCGCTAATGTTACGACGACTGTGATTGGCGCGTTTGAATATGCGCTCGACTGCTGATTGGCCGGAGCGCAACAGCCGAATTTCTACGAGTCACTATGAGCGTTTTTCTTGATTTTTCACCGTATTACATTGCCATTAATTAGAACGTTTCCGCAGAAAACTGGTTGACCTGTTTTGGTGATCACGCGAAGGTTTATTCGGGCAAACGGATCGCCGGGAAATTTTCTCGGCGTCACAAGCAGTGTCGCTGTTTTCCGACGGATCACGTGATACCGAGATTTGAATGCTCCCGCAACGATACTCGAATCCTATTGGCGTGTTTGAATGCTCGCGCGGAAAACTGTTTAGCGGCCGACCAATGAGAGGAGACAATTCAAGCCGGCGCGGGGAGGACTATGCCGCTCGTGGCTTCAAGCTGAACTGCTGACAATGCTGAGAAATCGATCGGGTGTAGAGAATGTGGCGAGTGAGTGGCAGCGAGGAAGCGAGCGAGGAAGGAGAGTGGATAGTAGCGCGTGCCGTGGGAGTCCGACGAACAGTGGCCTTCCGAGTCTAAGATCCGGACTTCTTTAAGTACTTTCGCCCCGTCAGCCCGAGTGACCGGTATATAATTTGCGCTTGCGCGATGCTTTGGATATCCATCGACGCCGCGTACCCGATGCGCCCAACCAGCATAATCGCCCCAGCGCTCGCAGCGCTCATTGCGGACGACTGGCTCTCGCATCATTCCCTCCGCTACCGGCTTTGCCTCACTATGCCGCTCTGTCTCGCGCGCTCGGCAACTAACGCGGCAGATAGCCCCAAGCGCGGCCCTCAAGCGCGCTCGGGACCTCGCCGGAGGTCGCGACCTTCTGTTATGCCGGTCAAGAATCAGACGACTCGATTATCCTCGTCCTCCCTCTTCAGCCAAACGCTTAAACCTTCCTCGTTATCCTTATTTCTTTATACCATTTGAGCATTTGTTTATTCGACTTATCCACGCATCTATCGGGGTTGATGTCTTTTTTTTTTAAATCAGTTAACTCCATTTTATTTTGTTATTTTTTTGCTTTTAATGGAATTAACTGATGCAGGGTTTTCTATGGAATAGTACATTTTTACAACTGAAGATGTACTCATATATTCGAGGTTCGAAGGTTTATGCCGCCTGTTGAAAAGAAGTAAATGGGGAAGATATCGAAGTGCGATATATACGAAGTTGCTGACTCGAGGTTCTGATTGGTTCTCCATTTGGTTACGCGCGGACTTCAGAGCGCTCGTTATGCCTATGTTCAGACCGTACCTTGGTTATCTTTCTTTACTTTTTTTACTTGTGATTGGCTCTGATTTTCACAGAGGTCTATTACCATACGGCTATTTACAATTTGCCATTAGTAATCTGAGCGAAGAAAATAGTACCGCGCAGTACGAAATAAAGATTGCGTGATAAATAGTATATTGTGCAACAAGTGTGAGGTTATCATACGAGACGCAGACGCCAAATTTAGTCCGTGGTACCGAGTTTGGCCCCGGTAAAGAAGCCGTACATCGTATGGCTTCTTAAGGGGCTATTTCTGGGTAAACGCCCTAAAATTAGAAGGTTTTCTGAACGAAAAGATAAAGAGATTATTGCATCAGATGTTTTTAAACTTGAGAGATATATTTAGTTATAAACTAACTATATACGATAATTTTTTGGTACAAAAATAATGAAATGCAAGCGACTTATGCGCCATCCCCCGAGGCTCTTAAAAAACAAGTTGCTTTACTGCTGCAGTGATTGCGGCCTCTAGAGTGTCTAAAACAAAACCAAAAAACAAACTCGAGAGAAATCCGCCTGTCGTTCTAGCTAAACTTCATTTGCCACTCCTTTATCTGCTGGCGTAGCAACTTAAAATGCTATTGTAGCAAAAATGATATATGGTATAGCGACAAAAACTGTAAGATTTAAAATAGTTTGCTGATGTAGCATTGGAATCACTAACGTAACGAAATACAGATTGTTGGAAGTTGCTTTAGCCGTTAGTACCCTAGGAAGATGTGTCACCGACTTTTTAACCGATCTTTTGACCGGTTCCCATTAGCCCCGATTTCACCTAGTTTAACTGATCTTTCAACCGATCCCCTCATTTTTTCACCAATTTTTCGTGGTGAACGAACCAACATTTCAACCGATCTTTAAAAAAATACATTTTGTTTGGTGAAATTAACCGATCTTAACTGACAATTTAACCGAACAAAACGGCTGTAATCGGTTAAACCTAGTCACGCAGAGGGCTAATTGTGATTTATATTTTCCTGCTTGAAAAGTCGGTAAAACTCAGTTATTTTCGGTTCACACTTTGGTCACACAGTCTGCCAGGGTATAGAATGGGTAAGATCTTTGGTGAATGATGGCTTAATAATTTTTTTAACTTGTTTTAACGATCCCCTCATTTTTTGACCAATTTTTCGTGGTGAATGAACCAACATTTCAACCGATCTTTAAAAAAATACATTTTGTTGGGTGAAATTAACCGATTTTAACTGACAATTTAACCGAACAAAACGGCTGTAATCGGTAAAACCCAGTCACGCAGAGGGCTAATTGTGATTTATATTTTCCTGCTTGAAAAGTCGGTAAAACTCAGTTATTTTCGGTTCACACTTTGGTCACACAGTCTGCCAGGGTATAGAATGGGTAGGATATCCATTTTTGGTGAATGATGGCTTAATAATCTTTTTAACTTGTTTTAACGTATCACTCTCATCAGCCTCTTCAGAAATTTATTTAATTTTACATCGGCGTTGAGTTTGTGACCATTTTCATACTCATTATAATGTTGGTGGTTTGTAATTGCTGGTTGGCAAAATAATTCCTGAGTTAATTAGTTATAAGTTAATACATAAGCAAAACAAAACAGTCCTTGCAAAAGATAAACTAAGGGAAATCAGAAAAATTCCATAAACTGCTATTAGCACCTCTTGGGAAAGTAGCATTGGCAATAGGAGTTAAAAGCAAAGATGTCCTAGTTGCAGTAAAAATCTCATTGCCAAAGGTGTTTACTCGAGTTCCATGGAAATGGACAATCATTGAATAATCCTTGGATATCGTTGGAACTTAATAATGTGACTATTCGCCGCAGCTCAGTATTGTTTCGCTTTACATATTTTGAATAATCCTTTACCTTGAAGATTTCCAATAGAACAACATTGAAAACTGAAAATAAAGTTAAACAAAAAATGTCGTCAGTAAACAGTGTTGAATAGTTTGATGAATTTTTTCGAATTATCCAAACGATTGGGTAGATGACAATATCAAAATCATTTATACATAAACGAAACAAAAAACAAACATCAAATGTTTTCAAGAATTTTCGGTATAATATTCAACTTTTATACAGGAACATATCCACAATTCGTGACTTTTCAACAATTTTCCAGCTCCAAAAATGCGGTCGTGAAATTTAAACAAATTTTAATATCTACTGATGTTAATTAACAAAAACTGAAGACTCAGCTGTTAAGAATTTGACAACGTAAAAAATATTAAATTTATGTATAAGTACTTCCGCCTGGGAAAAGATATAAAAATCCAAACAGTTTTTAAGGCTTACAATTAAAAAATAGCGACAAAACATCATTGCCGAGTGGTTTGAAAGTGAAGTTTATGCAATTTCTTCAAAATGCCATTTCGCAGAGTTGGTCACCTTTGCAAACGAGGTGCTCACTCGTGGAGTACGCGATATAAAGTAGCTTAAGTATGCAACAAAAGCTTAAGGATGAAAATAGCAACAGGTTGATAGTCGCGGGGACTCCGAGGATCCTCCGAGGTGACATCAGTGGCGGTCAAGACTTCTCGAAGCTTCAAGTACGCGAGCTCACTGCCTCGTTCTGCTTTCTGCGTTTACTATATTGCCTATATATTTACTCAACTAGTAGCATTGAATCGCGTTCTATTGCACACGCTTCGCATAACTCGGTCGCCGACTTTTTTCCTCGTTTAAGACGGAAGAGGTCGATTATAATGTTGAGGACTGTTATAAAAAGATTTATGGAAGAATATACTTCACTTGCTGGTATAAAGTTGAATCACAATTAGTGACTCACCGATAATATTTATTATTCAAGTTTGTGTTGTTTGAAACTTTTTGTAATGAATTAATGATTAATAATTGATTGTACAATGCAAGTCCGACAAAATAATGGGTATACGGTACACTGGAAAAAATATAATGAGAATTAAGGGACAATTTATTAATCTATGTGGTTTTGAAAAAATTGCATTCGGAAAACAACTTTTGTTCTATTTAAAGTGTTAATAATGTTATTAATATTTTAAAAAAATGAAGATTTGTGCATTCTTTGTAACGTATTTTTCAAGATTTATTTTGCCACGAAATATGTGACTCATCAATCAGTCAATAGTATAAGTATTGGTTATTGAATTTTATTTTGCTTGGGAAATTATTTATGAACGCTTCATAATTTATTACTCAATACGACTGTGACATCATTGAGGATATGTATGGCAGATAAATCGTATTTTAAATAGAAAATAGCTGTGAATTTCATTTCTTACTTAACTTGCAAATTCATTTTGCGATAGTTTTCGAAATATGTATAAAATTTTTTTAAAGTGTCTTTAAAAAATCAAAACTGTTTTGTGAAACTGTTAAGTTGAATCACAAATACTGAATCATAGACAAAAATTATTGTACAATTTTTTAAAGCAATTTCGAAAATTATATATGAATTAAAAGTTAATAGTATAAATCACATGAGAAATGTCATATGATTTTTGTAACACGATTATTCATCCTCCCTCAGCTTCAGTAGTCGTAAGTGTGACACTTTATGATTTTAGTCATTCGTAACGATAATTAATATTTTGTCACTTGAATAAACCGGAATTCAAGCATTAAAAGGCCTGTGCGCTCTTATCGCGGTATATTAAAATGTATTTCGTACTTATAGCAATTGTCCTCCCTTCAAAAAGCCATGGCCCATCGAAAGTCGAAATATCGAAAGCTGAAGCCAGTTTCCATCAAGCATTCTGATTGGCCGTCGACATCTACGACGTAGAGCCAACTTCAGACTGTTACAATCACTGCAGTCGCGCTTTTTGGATAATTCCATTTTTCGCAGTTGGTAAGACAAATAAAAGACAAACAGTGCTACCACATTATCGTTAGTTGAAGTAAACAAATATCAAAATTCGCGTAACTGAACCCAAGGAAGATTACCTATATAATAATAAGTGCAAAATAAATCGCACTCTTATATCCCAGTATATTAAAATGTATACTTTATCTGTGTTTGATCATTTTTTAGGTAGCTCAAATCTCGCAGAAGCCTTTACATATATATAAACATATATAGAATCTGAAGAACTACGTGCATATGACCTCCAAGACGCGCACTGTTGAGCTTGAGATGCCCCCGAGCTAACCGACAGACTCTCGATATCTGGTCGCGCGCGCGTTTCGTGTCGCATCCGGACGCTGCGAGCATAATAAGATATGGGTCAAGTGCGGCTGGTATCGAGTATAAGGAGAACCCCTCGTGTGAGGCATGTTTTACATGGGGGAAAGGAAGGACTTACTCCAGTATATCGGCTGAGACGATCCTCGTAAGCCACCGCACGTACTCGCACACACTTACACGCAGCCTTAAGGCCCACGGGCTGCGTTCTTCGCTGTTGTGTCGCGCGTGCTTTACCACATGCACACGTTTAGCCCCAGGACTTTGCGAACTTTTTCGACAATCGCTGACCTCCGGGTATTGCCAACAGGCCAGCCCAACGTTCAATCGCCGCTTCGAACTTCGCCAATAACATGCTGACTATTATTATCGAAATTATTGTCATTATTATCATTATTGATACTTGAGGTTTTTTTTTTTTTTTCAAGGGAATTGGAAAGTGAAATTACATTCCTGCCGAGCGAATATAAACAAATATATACGCTGGTCAATTTGGGGAATGAGGAATACAATATTTTTAAGTAAAATCTTATGGCAAAGCGTGAGCAGCATTTTGTTGATTATTTTCGGCAGAGAAAAGACAAGTCTCAATTAAGCCTCTGCGTGATTGGGTTTAACCGACACTTTAACCGATTACAACGGTTTTGTTCGTTTTAATTGTCAGGTAAAATCGGTGAATTTCACCAAACAAAATTTCTTTTTTAGAGTTCAGTTAAAACGTCGGTTATCATCGGTTAATTAAGCCCCCAAAAATTGCTCAAAAAACAACGGATTCGGTTAAAAGGTCAGTTAAATTAGGTGAAATAGGGGCTAATCGAAACTGGTGAAGAGATCGGTTAAAAAATCGGTGACATATCTGGCAAGCTGTCTCACCGAAAATCACTGAGTTTTATCAATTTTTCAACCGAGAAAAGAAAGGTCTCATTTGACCCTCTGCGTGACTGGGTTTAATCGATACTTTAACCGATTACAACAATTTTGTTCGGTTGAATTGTCAGTTAAAACGTCGGTTACCATCGGTTAATTAATCCCCCAAAAATTGCTCAAAAAACAACGGATTCGTTTAAAAGATCAGTTAAACTAGGTGAAATAGGGACTAATCGGTACCGGTCAAAAGATCGGTTAAAAAGTCGGTGACCTATCTGGCAAGCTGTCTCACCGAAAATCACTGCGTTTTATCAATTTTTCAACCGAGAAAAGATAGGTCTCATTTGACCCTCTGCGTGACTGGGTTTAACCGACACTTTAACCGATTACAACAATTTTGTTCGGTTGAATTGTCAGTTAAAACGTCGGTTACCATCGGTTAATTAATCCCCCAAAAATTGCTCAAAAAACAACGGATTCGGTTAAAAGATCAGTTAAACTAGGTGAAATAGGGACTAATCGGTACCGGTCAAAAGATCGGTTAAAAAGTCGGTGACCTATCTGGCAAGCTGTCTCACCGAAAATCACTGAGTTTTATCAATTTTTCAACCGAGAAAGGATAGGTCTCATTTGACCCTCTGCGTGACTGGGTTTAATCGATACTTTAACCGATTACAACAATTTTGTTCGGTTGAATTGTCAGTTAAAACGTCGGTTACCATCGGTTAATTAATCCCCCAAAAATTGCTCAAAAAACAACGGATTCGGTTAAAAGGTCAGTTAAATTAGGTGAAATAGGGGCTAATCGAAACTGGTCAAGAGATCGGTTAAAAAATCGGTGACCTATCTGGCAAGCTGTCTCACCGAAAATCACTGCGTTTTATCAATTTTTCAACCGAGAAAAGATAGGTCTCATTTGATCCTCTGCGTGACTGAGTTTAATCGATACTTTAACCGATTACAACAATTTTGTTCGGTTGAATTGTCAGTTAAAACGTCGGTTACCATCGGTTAATTAATCCCCCAAAAATTGCTCAAAAAACAGCGGATTCGGTTAAAAGATCAGTTAAACTAGGTGAAATAGGGACTAATCGGTACCGGTCAAAAGATCGGTTTAAACTCGATGACACAATATGATAAAACACGGAAAAGCGTTTCAAACAATGCAACAGAGGCGAATGAGGCCGCGATGAGAGCAGGAAAAAAGGTCAGAGAGTGTCAGGGTACAGATAATTGACTTAAGTTTTACGTAAAAAGAATTCGAGTCACCGGAACACTAACTCCAGCGCATGGCGCGACTCTCGGCCTGACGAGAGACACTTGTACGGCTTTTGTCGATTATGCAACGAGAGAACTCTCGCTCACGACGAGGAAGGCACATTGGCGAACACGTACCGTGTCTTGTTGTGTTGTACGCTACATACATGCGAAATCAACGTGTGGAATTCCACGCGCGGTCGTCGACGTTCGTCTTTGCTATATCTTGCTAACTCTGTTCCGTAATCGAGGAAGCTCCGTAGGTTGACGAATAGACACTGCATGTGGCAATACCGGTAATTATATACGTGTAGGAAATTTTACTACACTGTTAGGCCATTAGAACTGGGAAAGTAGTGGCGATAATTGATTTTTAAAAAGTTTAATTAAACTTTTGTGTCGTAGGATATAATAATCGGTCACTTCCCAAGCATTTCTTTGAGTTTCTTTCATTACATTGCAGTGTAAAAAAAAAATCGGCTTGAAAATGAAGGTACGTGTAATGGAAATTTTAATCCCATGCAGTAATTTTCCAATATTTTGTTTTATGAATTTATTTATTAACCGATAATAAAAAAGTTATTACGAAATTCCTGAATTTTCAATAGAATTTTATTTGACCGTTTGTTTTTTTTTTTTTTTTTAATTCGTGGAACACTTACGTGTTGAATATAAAATTAATAAATCGTTTCCGCGTATCCATCATCGGTTATATTACCGGATACGAATGAGAGATCGAAGTTTTTCAGAAGCCATGAAAATCCTAATGAACTGTTTTCCACATTTGTTTGTTGTTGTTTGTTTGCATAATTTATCTGGAGTAATGGAGGCATTTACATACCGAGTCGGAAATATAGCAAACATTATACAAGGTGAGAGAAACGGTCATCCATGAGAGACTAACGACGCTGCGAAATTTTCCGGAATTTATGACACCGATCGTGGGCTAAGCAATCTATTAAGATATAGAGTCTGACTTTTTTTAAGTGCAGGCAATTATGCACTAAAAACGCCTTACTTAGTTTGTAACAAACAAAGTTGTAAAATAGTACGTGGAAGCGATCAAGTTCACTCACTCAGACCGGAAACGTAGGGATCATCAGCAAAAAAAAATTAATTGCTAATTTTCCTGACAACCTTATAATGTACGATATACACGCAGATTTAATGCCCTCACTTTCTTGGTATGCATTTGTTCTCATTTCATTTGCATGTGCAATTTATTTGACATTTTCAAAGGTATTACCCTTAATTTAAATGTACTTCGGGATTTTCAGATATGCCGAGAATTCAATATATTTTTAGATCCAAATTTGCTGCAATGTTTCGATATTTCGATTATTCGTTTTTTCGATATTCCGATATTTCGATCTTTTGATATTTCGATTATTCGATATTTCGATTATTCGATATTTCGATTATTCGATATTTCGATTATTCGATATTTCGATTATTCGATATTTCGATTATTCGATATTTCGATTATTCGATATTTCGATTATTCGATATTTCGATTATTCGATATTTCGATTATTCGATATTTCGATTATTCGATATTTCGATTATTCGATATTTCGATTATTCGATATTTCAGTATTTCGATATTCCAATTTTTTGATATTCCGATTTTTCGATATTTTGATGTATCGATATTTCGATATTTCGGTAATCCTACATATCCAGACTTTCTACAAAAGTCACCGATATAGATATATTATATTATTTTATTCCGTTATATCAAATTATTTAAGATACTAATTTCCCCGTACATTTTTTTTCGTAGAATCCCCAGGCATAAATATACTTGTAAAATATCCTTAAGGTGTCTGCTCCTATTACAGTCGTGAGAATAATGATCCGTCTGTCGGGTCACCTGTCGCGAAGAATAAACTACAATTACGCGAGAAGAAGAAAAAAAAACAAATCATTATTGATCGTAACTCGTGAATGATGCACAACGCACAATTACAAAGAGTGCATTAAAAAATGATAAGAATCCCGTCGCGCGTAGTACCGCATTCGGAAGATGATGGATAGGTGCTATGATTATATATATTTTACCACTAATACAGTATAATTTATAGGTAGAACAGTGATCTACCGTGATCTATCGCGTGCGCACGTGAGCTATATCCGTCTGATAGTCAAGAGTCGTTCAATTTACGATCAACATCGACATCTAGCTGTTTACAATCTTTTACCGTCTTTTTCATGAAAATTCAACGAGTAATCGTCGGTACGTCGTGAGAAGAGAAGGGCTTAGAGAGACGGAGAACGATATAGGAAGAATAAGCTTCGAAGGCTACCGGAGCCTCGATAGATCCTGTTGTGCGCTCTTTCTGTGGGATAGGTCTTGGCATTAAAAAGTACCAGTACTTGGAAACCCATTAATTAACGTAATTCGTTAGGATTTTCCACCGGGCACAAATGAGGCAAACAATTTTTTTCAATCCATAATTTTTTAGGTAGAAAAATTACAGGGAGAAAAAGAAGAAAAAAATTTGAACAGGTAACTGATTTAAAAAAAATAATGGACAATTGCTTGAAGTGAATCATTTTTGGAAAGAAATAAATATTAAATAAAAGGGAGAAGGATATTTTACCGAATATACTAATTATGTATTTGAAAACTGAGATCTTCATTAGCAAATATATAATTAGTGTAACTATTCAATGAAATTGAATTAAAGTGGACACAATCTATAACCGAAAGGACCTTAATTACTTCAAATGTATGGAAGAATGCACATACAACTGACTTGTCAAAATAAAAAAATTTAATGAAATAATAATAATAAAATAATAAACAAAAAAAACTCTGACAAACTAAACGAATTAAATTCGATTTTTTACAAATATTTAAAAATGACTGTTCAATTGCCTTAACATTATTCATATACAATGTAAAAATTTTGTCTAATCTTTCGTTTACATGCGTTTATTGATATCGTTTATTTCGTTGGTTCGGTGTAAGTGGAATTAATAAAAGCGATGAAAGAGAGAGAGTCATATTACCGCGAAGCAGACCCCAGACTTGCCCAGGAGCAATTACTACCACGTTGTTACTACTTATTATACCCGTACTCGAATCCACTTGATTAAGCGCTTATCCAACCTTCCGAAATTGTTCCTCATATCGTTTACCTCATTCCTCTGAAATTCGAGGTGCACTGTTCAACCATTTAGAATTTATAATTTCAATTTACGTTGTGTATAAAATTTGTAACATTAAAATTATTTATAAAAATTAGAAAGTACATCAAATTTGTAACAACAAATTGTATAACATTTTTTGAATGAATGAAAAGTTGCCTCAGGGTAGAGAAACACAATATTTGTTAATCGGTACGTTTAATTGTAGTCCAAAACCGATATGATTGCAAGATTCCATAAATTTCATAAATTATATCAAAGTTATTAGAACGACAACATTTAAAAAAATGAAAACATCTGTAAAACATATGACTTTTGCTAATGTTATTAATTTGACATGTGTTATAAATTTCATTAAGTACATAAAAATGATAAAAGTAACGAAATTGACAAAAATTTTTGAAATCTGTAAAATGTTGTAATTTAATAAATTTCATAAATCTTGTGAAATGAAAAATTTTGTAAATTTTCATTTATAGCTCTGAAATTGTTCAACTGTTCATACCGAATTACGGAGAAACGAGGTGAGCGATATGAGAAACAATTTGGCAAAGTTGGATAAGCGCTTAATTAAGTGGATCCGAGTACGGGTGTAATAAGTAGTAAGAAGGTGGAGGTGATTCCCTCCACAAAAATGTTTAAAATCTGTAAAATGTTGTAATTTAATAAATTTCATAAATCTTGTGAAATGAAAAATTTTGTAAATTTTCATTTATAGCTCTGAAATTGTTCAACTGTTCATACCGAATTACGGAGAAACGAGGTGAGCGATATGAGAAACAATTTGGCAAAGTTGGATAAGCGCTTAATTAAGTGGATCCGAGTACGGGTGTAATAAGTAGTAAGAAGGTGGAGGTGATTCCCTCCACAAAAATGTTTAAAATCTGTAAAATGTTGTAATTTAATAAATTTCATAAATCTTGTAAAATGAAAAATTTTGTAAATTTTCATTTATAGCTCTGAAATTGTTCAACTGTTCATACCGAATTACGGAGAAACGAGGCGAGCGATATGAGAAACAATTTGGCAAAGTTGGATAAGCGCTTAATTAAGTGGATCCGAGTACGGGTGTAATAAGTAGTAAGAAGGTGGAGGTGATTCCCTCCACAAAAATGTTTAAAATCTGTAAAATGTTGTAATTTAATAAATTTCATAAATCTTGTGAAATGAAAAATTTTGTAAATTTTCATTTATAGCTCTGAAATTGTTCAACTGTTCATACCGAATTACGGAGAAACGAGGCGAGCGATATGAGAAACAATTTGGCAAAGTTGGATAAGCGCTTAATTAAGTGGATCCGAGTACGGGTGTAATAAGTAGTAAGAAGGTGGAGGTGATTCCCTCCACAAAAATGTTTAAAATCTGTAAAATGTTGTAATTTAATAAATTTCATAAATCTTGTAAAATGAAAAATTTTGTAAATTTTCATTTATAGCTCTGAAATTGTTCAACTGTTCATACCGAATTACGGAGAAACGAGGCGAGCGATATGAGAAACAATTTGGCAAAGTTGGATAAGCGCTTAATTAAGTGGATCCGAGTACGGGTGTAATAAGTAGTAAGAAGGTGGAGGTGATTCCCCCGGGGCTGTCTTGTGTGTGTTTCACGGCTGTACGACTGTCTCTCTTTTGGTCGAGGATTAAAGGAACACCGAGAGCGAGGAAGACAGGGACAATACGATAGCCGTGCTCGGGAACTGGGTCAGGGTAGCCCGCCAAATGCGCGGATCAAATTTATTTTCGATTCGTCACCGCGGAGCTCCACACGATGTTGCATTTCGCACACCGAGCGCAAAAGTATTACTTTGCTAATATTAATTCCACCTTCAGTTGATTCACGTCATTTTCGTTCACCACATTCGCCCACGACTTATAAATCCCAACCCTTTCCACGAGATCTCCAATATTTCCTTACAAAACGAGTATATTAAAAACGAAGTTAATATTATTAATATATTATTATTAATTATTAACATCATTTAATTTAATTATTTTCCGCCAAGGTTATTTATGCATTTGTTTAATTATAGACCAATGTCGCAATTTCAATTGAAATTTTCCAAAATATAAAATTTTGAAAAAAAAAAGTCGACGTCGGTCGACTTTATTATTAAAAAAAAAAATTAAGAAAAAAGATGTTTAATTGTGAATGAAAAAACATTAATTATTTTAAACGAATATTATTAATGAATAAAAATACATTCATTATTTTAAGTAAAAATAAATAATGAATAAAAATACATTCATTATTTTAAGTAAAAATAAATAATGAATGAATAATCCATTCATTATTTAAACACTTTTTTTCCTCGGATGTGCCCATATCCGGGCAGCAGAGACTTAAGGAAACGGGGCGTCCAGAAAAAAAATGGGAAAGACGGAAACAGTGGCGAAGAAACGGAAAGAATTGCGCAAGAGCGATCGGCAAGATCGTAACTCTGTCAGTAAAGAAATTGTGAGAACCACTGTGCGCTGAGTCAGGCACGAGCAAAGCTTAACAATAAGGACCGGTGCGAGGCCCCCGGGGTGATTCGCCAGGATGGCCATGACCATATTACAGTACAGCGGCTCCCAATAGTCCGCGCAATCACGGTCGACGACTAATTACTGCCAATAATACTACAAGACGCACTGCACCGGACTAAATACATTTTTTTCTTCATTTCAAAATAAATAAAATTTGAAAAAATGATATATGAGGTATTCCATACCGAATGGACCATGTAGACCATTTGAGCAGCATTCAGTAGAATTTAATTTGAATTCTGACGAAAAAATTATTTTTTTATTAATATTCGAAATACTTTATGGATTTCGCTCAAATTAAATACCAACGTTCATTTTTCATTGCTTCATTCGTCAATAAATATTCAGCTCGTTAGCTAAAAAATTACGACAATTAGAGAACATACAAACATTTTTCGATAAATTCAAGGGCTCGTAAAACCCGAAAAAATGTTTCAATTTTCTCGTTAATTTTTGTGTAGGAAATGAAGGTGCCGGTCTAACAGTGTATCAAATTTCAGATTTATCGGTAAAGCCGTTTTTGAGATACAGCGGTTTGAATTTTTTGAGTTTGCCTGGTTTCCATCCACAAAAATCCACATTTTTTTCACGAATACAAGGACACAAATACCTCTATAAAAAACCAAAAATCTGTAAATATTAGTAAAGTCCAATTTCAACTGGTCCAAAAATATATCCAATTACGTGACAAATCAGAGAGAGAGCCAAAAAAAAAAGTAACCGAGTTAGTCTTGAAAATCCTCGTGTATAAATAATGACAAATAAATAAAAAATTCAATAATCAATAATCTATCGTCTAACGCTCGACTGTTAACGAGTCTCGGTACGCGCCTCCGGTTTCTTATTGATTCCTCGAGCGACGACAACACCTGGAGGAATAATCCAATAATTCATGGAGCTCGTTGCGTGGGTGATACGTCACACGGAGGATCTACCGACAGAGTATTACTCTTTCTCACGGACGTGAAGAAAAACGTAACTTGATTATCTATTATTATACAGTATGCAGCGGATAATTGTGCTGCGATAATAGAAGAAGTGATGCTAATGTCGCGGTGTCTGGCCGGGAAGACTTTCAAGGTGAATGTTAAAGCAAAAGTTTGCGAAACCGTCTCGACCATAATCGACCATACAAAATGATATTCTAATGGGCGGCGATCTTGAACCAGACCAAGTTCGTGGACCCGTCAGTGGAAAGGGAATCGTCGAGGCGTATTGAGCCTACGACCAACGACTCGCTGCTAATGCCCCGAAGTGATATTTCCGATGATGGACATCATCTGCCAGTCACTTTCCGTGGACCATGAGCGAGGAAATTCGACACCTTAGTTTGGTATAATGTACACTTAAATGCAACAAAATGTTCTCTTAAATCTCAGTTCAATGCAACAATTTTCAGCTACTTATAATTTATTCAATCAATCAATAAACACAATTGATAAATATGCAATAACTGTTGCTTAAATCTACAGTCAGGCACATTAATATTGCAAAAGAATTCGAAATTTACAGTACTCGTCACTCGAATTTGAGTATTTCGTGCAAAGTTTGTAAATTTCACACTCGTAGCACATTAAATTTGCAGTCTTTTTTGAAAGTGTAGACTTTTATACTGATTTAGAATTCGCGGTAGATTAAATGAGATAATTTGAGAAATATTTTAGATCAACCCCATGAAAGAAAATTTAACCTTTTTTTAGTAAGTACAACTAAATGTAAACTAAACTGGTCTGGACCAAGTTCGTAGACCTGTGAGTGGAAAGGGAATCGTCGAAGCGTATTAAGCCTACGACCAACGACTCGCTGCTAATGCCCCGAAGTGATATTTCCGATGATGGACATCATCTGCCAGTCACTTGTCGTGGACCATGAGCGAGGAAATTCGACACCTTAGTTTGGTAGATGAATCGCGCTCGTAATTTAATTTTCTTCCTCCTGTTGAAGAAGCTCAAAGGGTAACCCACTGTAACAGCCCTTAGAAAAAAAGGGCTTTCATTTATTTATTTTTTTTGGATGGAAGAAAAGGGTAAAAAATAATAATATCCGAAGAAGTTATTAAGCGTATATTTAAGTATTAAACAAAAAAAATATCATCGACGTATGTACTGTCCCGCGAAATGGGAGAAATGGGTTCCTAAAATGTGGGCTTTCTCGAGGGATAGGAGAAAGTGGTCCCAAGAGATGAGAAAAATGGGTTCCACAGTAAGGGCTGTCCCATGGGATGGGAGAAGGGAATCGCAAGGTGTGGAAGAAATGGGTTCCCAAAGTATGGGACGTTTCGAGGGATAGGAGAAAGTGTCCCAAAGTGAAAGCGGTCCCGAGAATGAGAAAAAAGGGTTCCACAGCAAGGGCTGTCCCGAAAGATGAGAAAAAGGGGGCCCCAAGTAAGAATTGCCCGAAGGGATGGGAGAAAGGGGTCCCAAAGTAAAAGCTGTCCCAAAGGATGGGAGAAGGGGATCGCAAGGTGTGGAAGAAATGGGTTCCCAAAGTATGGGACGTTTCGAGGGATAGGAGAAAGTGTCCCAAAGTGAAAGCGGTCCCGAGAATGAGAAAAAAGGGTTCCACAGCAAGGGCTGTCCCGAAAGATGAGAAAAAGGGGGCCCCAAGTAAGAATTGCCCGAAGGGATGGGAGAAAGGGGTCCCAAAGTAAAAGCTGTCCCAAAGGATGGGAGAAGGGGATCGCAAGGTGTGGAAGAAATGGGTTCCCAAAGTATGGGACGTTTCGAGGGATAGGAGAAAGTGTCCCAAAGTGAAAGCGGTCCCGAGAAACGAGAAAAAAGGGTTCCACAACAAGGGCTGTCCCGAAAGATGAGAAAAAGGGGGCCCCAAGTAAGAGTTGCCCGAAGGGATGGGAGAAAGGGGTCCCAAAGTAAAAGCTGTCCCAAAGGATGGGAGAAGGGGATCGCAAGGTGTGGAAGAAATGGGTTCCCAAAGTATGGGACGTTTCGAGGGATAGGAGAAAGTGTCCCAAAGTGAAAGCGGTCCCGAGAATGAGAAAAAAGGGTTCCACAGCAAGGGCTGTCCCGAAAGATGAGAAAAAGGGGGCCCCAAGTAAGAGTTGCCCGAAGGGATGGGAGAAAGGGGTCCCAAAGTAAAAGCTGTCCCAAGGGATGGGGTAAGGGGATCGCAAAGTGTGGAAGAAATGGGTTCCCAAAGTATGGGCCGTCTTGAGGAATAGGAGCAAGTAGTCCCAAAGTAAGAATTGTCCGGAGAGATGGCAAAAAGGGGTCCCAAAGTATAGGGGGCCCCGGGAGATGCAGAATAGATTCTCGAAATCGGGGAATCCCAACAGAGGGTCACAGGACATAAGAAGCGTTGAAATACGGGGTCTCAATACAGGACCGCGGGTCTTAAGGGGATCTCAAAAAAATAGGCAGTCTCGAAAAAAACGGGGTTTCACCGAATATAGGGCCCTGATTATGATTCTGGGGTACAACGATTCCAAAAGATATCGGGGATTACCCCTTTTTCTCTCGGGGTTCCCCCACCAAATGAAACGTGATCCGGAGGAATAGAAAATGAGGTATTTTCATGCGATATTAAAAAAAAAAAAGAAAAAATGCACTGCAATCGAGGAATTCTCCTCAAGTATAACAAAATTGCAAATTGTAAATTCATTAATTACACCTGAGCAATTAGTTCTTTAGGACAAAATTTCAAGTTTTTCCTTTCAATGGGATATTCGACCCATTAATTACACTCGACGGTGAAAAATCATTTTTCGAAAGATCTGGAGCTTCGAACGAGACTTTCCATCGAGGAATAACACTCGAGATTAAACATTCTGCAGAAAAAAAAAGCGAGGCTTCGAGAAAACGATCAAGACCACCGCGGAATCAGCAACGAGAAAAAGACTTTGAGCCGAACGTATGTAGACGTAGCTGCTGCAAGTGCCTCGGGCTAAGATTGCTGAGACGTAAAGGAGGGGGGGGGGGGGGGGGGGGGGGGGGCAAACTCGAAATCCCTTGACCCAGTATATCGTTGTATAGATATGTGCGTGGAGTACTTCCACCTAACGCCGACTATAGTTTGCTTGTGTGATCCGAACGGTCCACTCCAAGTAGTTGCCTCTCTTTTTAACGCACGATTTATTTACGACCACGGGGAAATGTCCTTCGGGTCCGGCCATACTTGCAAAAATCGCCCTTCGAAATACAACGAAGAATCGATGCTGTTTTTTTGTTTCGCTTTTTCATAGAGGAAGCTTTGTTTTCATGATTTTTTTTTTTTTTTTTTTTTTTCATTATTTCACTCAGTGCGAGAAATAGGATTTTACGCACGCATAAATTGATTTTCACACCCCCACTGCGTATAAAACCTTGTGAAATTAAATTTTTTATGCTACTAGTGCGATAGAAAAATTTAACGCTCGAGTATCGTACAAAATTTAATTTGTACTCGAGCGCAAAACTTTTATCGCACTAGTATCGTAAAGTACTATTTTCAGATATTTATCGCACGCCATTGAAAATGGGGCAAAGTAATGAAGCTACAATTTGACAAGTGAAGCAATAGCCCGTTTTTTATCGGTACCATTTTTACGAAATGTGTGCAGTAATTTCTATTTTATAGATTTTTTAAATAAAAAAATTTTTTTGCTCAATAATTCTTGATAAGTGCGGATTCTTTTAATGTAGTTTGGCATTAAATTTAATTGAAATCGGAAGCCAGTCCAAAACATTTTTTTATTTCAGATTTTGATAAGATAAGATTTTTATTTCAATTTCAGGTTGAAAAGTAAATTTTACTAAAGCAGGATAAATAAAGTACTTCTCATTTCGTTTGGACTTAATTTTTTAAATTCACATTCATATCCTCATTTTTTAAATATTGTCTACTTGTGAGAAAAATCGTCAATGATAACTATTCATCAATTACGTAAATAAAGATAAAGCTCAAGGGATACCTTTTTTTTAAATTAATTAAGAGCGCGTAATTATACATCCTGTAATCATTAACGCTCTCTTGCTGCATCCTGAAGAACCACTTGGAATAAATGTTGTCGATAAAGATCGAGATGTTAGTTCTCCATAAAATGGATTACCTCTTTACCCGTTGATACTCACCGAATATTCTCCAGTAAGCATTTCTTCAGTGGTGCAATCAATTATATTGATTATATCGATTACGTTATAGTTATTGAATTCTGGTCCGCTTTTTCCCATTTTAAATTTCGTGAAATTACGGCAGTCGGTAATAAAAACTGTAATTAGACCTTTTCACTCATACTGACATTTTGTGGCTTTAAAAAAGAGTTTATCGAATTCTCCAGTGATATCCGCATTCGCTGAAACTCTTTTTTAAGCTGCAAGAACAAATGTTGATGAAATAAAAATTATTACAGTTTTTTGTACCGATTGGAACCGAAGAAGTCGGAAAAAAAGGCATTTCACACGAACTTAAGGGGATGCTGGAGTAGATTTCTTCACTGACGTTAGTCGATAAATTTAAACCATTTCTTCTTGTACATTATTAATTATTATTGCAGTCAAGAATATGCTTTATATTAAACGGGGATGTTATATAAACATAAAAAATTCGGGGTTTAATTGTGGTCAGAAGTTAAGATGAAACGGAAAAAATCACATTTTACTAGATCTTCCGGAAATAGATCATCATGTTGATCCCATTAATTTCAGCATTTTTCACGGCTACGAATAAATCGAAATTTATGTAATATTAATTAAGAGTTTTTGTCCACTAATAGAGATCGGTAAAAGGATTCGGATTCTATAGAAATTTTAGTTTTTCAATGTTATTTCAATATTAGATTTTCAAATTTATTCATAACAACAATGCAAATTAGAACCTTGCATATTACTTCCTTTTTATTTTCTATTTTTACATAGCTTCATCAATGAGGAAGCTGAAATTAATAAACATGCATTTTCATAGAGATTTGTAAAAAATTAAAAATAATCAGGAAGCGATAATCAAGGTTCTATTTTTTTTTTTTTTTGGATATTAAACAAAAATTATTCAGGCGTAAATAACACTCACAAAATGAGAATGTCTTTCAGAACATGTAGCTTTTTGAGCGCAAGAAAAATGTAGCACACTCATTTGTGATTGTTTTTTAAAAAACTGGAACATTGATAATCCAATGAAGATCAAAATTTAATAAGTCTTAATGAATTCGAAAAAAAAAAATGTATACACATTTAATATTGCTTGCCCATGATGCCGGATTCCGTTTTTAATTATCCGGATGATAATTCACGGGATGAGTTATGATCATTATTGCGCACTAATCGTCTATTGGTACGGGATATTCCACGAATAGTGAATCTGATTTTAGCCTAGCAAAATTTGGGCGTCCATTTAAATTAAAAGCCGAAATAAAAAACAAAAATGTAATTTTCGGAAGCCATTGTAATTTTTTTTGTTTTGAAAATGCCATTCTAAGAAACCTTAATTTTTCATATAAATGGATTTCTAAATTTTGCCCTGCGAAAATTTGGCTCGTTACTCGTGAAATGCGTTTATAATGAAATGGTACTATTTTGGAAGCACTTTCAAAACTTCCGCTACAAAAAAATCAACTATCATCTAACATATATGCACACCACTATCGTATATTTATATTTATTATATATACAAAGGTATATACGATCGTTGGACTTTTGACGGCTGTTTTAATAAGTTTCTTTTTTTTTTTTGTTAGATCATTCATCATCATCATCATCGATCTTCTTCATCTTCTTCCTGAACTATGCTATCAACTATTGTATTAACTATAGTGTATCTGCAGCTACAATTATACATAATAATATTATAATGGTACCTATATATGTATTAATGCTATACAGAGTATGATAATGCGACGCGCGTACATTTATTGCCAAACTCTTGAAAACCGTTTTTTTGTTTTTTTCGTTTATTTTTATTTCATTTTAAACACTTGATGCGTTGCAATTATTTATAGTAGCTTTATTTACCTTCTTTCACTTAACGTTTTTGTTAAATAACTTTTTTAGCAATTGGGATTTAATCGCGATTGCGAGGCCGCAGGGGACACTGAGATTTTACGCGATAATAATGATATAGAGATATATCGTACACGAATTTTTGTTGGTGATAATGATAATGTGTAACAGTGCAATTTTTTTTTTTTCGTTTTCGTGCGTCGGTGGATGTTTTTTTAAATGGTATGTTCAGCTCTTCTTCACTTTGCACTCGGTTTTAATAATCTTTCCCAGGCAATTATTATATGTCTTACCGTTTTCTTATGCGCGAACATCGATTTCCGGTACTCTTGTATTTTTTTTTTTGCAAACACTTTGTCTAACAGTATCTTGATTAATTATGTGTACGAAATCTATCGTGATACTTGATGAAAAGCACATTTATTTATAGCGTGCACTTTTTGAACGAGCACCTGCGCACACGCATTACCTGATCTACTGCGCAGCGCAAGCTCACACGCGAGAAAACGTCTAACCTTTTTTTCTTTTGCATAGCAAGGGGTATAATGATAATAATAATTCCTCCCAGAACGCCTCGCTACACGTCCAGATTTTTTTTTTTTTTTTCATTTTACTTAAATATATATATATGTATATATGTATATATATTTATATTATTTATACGAATTTTTGTGATGTGTTTTACATGTAGTTAGTACAACTAGTTTATTTGTCTCTCGTAGGCATTCCCGAAGGCTTGCGGTATGAAATTACGAAGATCGATCAGCGATTATTTATCGTCTCGTCATAATAATCGTCGTCATCGTCTTTCTGTATTATTTATTTTTATGTTTTTTTTTTAGTTTTCTTTAATAGTATAATTGCGTATTTTCAAATGAATTTCAGTCGTCACCGCGTAATTAAACGCCTCTTGAAATATTCACCGAGCTTGACTAATTATTTCCCCTTTCCTTTCGACTATATTCTGCCCTTTTATCAGGTTTAACGCCATGGATGCATTATCTTAATTACGAATTTTTACCAATGCCCAAATCTGAAAATAGCGTCAATCATATACTTTTTTTTTGTTTCGAAACCCTCAAACTATTTGTCGACGCGATTATTGAATTTTCCAAATATTTCACGTAACTGTAATTTAATATTAATCAGAAAATAATTGATGTTTCCTAGTTTCCAGGTGGCGCTGCTGCCGAAAATCAACGGGGCGGATGCAAGATCTTAGCACACGCGGAAACTTTGCTAGCCTCACGTTGGATGCTTTTAGCTTTGGCCCCTAATCTCACAGAGAGTGTAACAATAACGGGAGTAGCGTAAAATAAACAAAAAGAATAGCACTTTACGACACTAGTGCGGTAAAACTTCTTTTTTACGAGCGCGGGAGAAACCCGCCCAATCAAATGAAGATCTTTCGTTTTCACGACCAATGACAGAGCTGGGCGCTCTGTACAAGCAATTCCTATTGGCTTAGCGCATCGAAATGTTAGCGCCTCCCGTGGCGCACCTAGGCAACAGTGTATAGACAAAAAGCATTAATTCTTATGGTAAAATATATTCAAAAAAAGGTTTTCCGATTATATTAAACGAACAATTAAAAAGTATTGTTATAAATGAAAAATAGAATGTTTATATTTAAAAAATTAGGTTATGGCAATAACTTTTTCTTAATTAATTTATTGGGTAAAAAGATTACGTGAATTCACGTCTGCCCAGTTCGTCTGACTTGGATTTGCTTAAATTTGCCGTGGAAACGTACAGACCTTCAATAAAAGGTCCAAGTAATTCCATTTAAGGTTGTCGTTCTGTTAAGTACTGATGAAATCAGTGCTGAATTTTTAAAAGCATTTTCACAAATTTTTGAAACTTCTGCCTGTTTGGAATCTATAATCTCATAGACAAGTCATAATAATCATTCGATAATGACACAAAAAATTTCGATTTGTTCATTGAACAATACTTTATTTATTCACCAGACACATTTTTTGTTCGTATTAGTTGTTGAAATTTTTTCGATCGATTTTTATTTTATTTTTGCAAAAAAATTACTTCGATCAATCAATAGAGAATGGCTCAATGAACAAAATAAGATATTGCTCATCATAATTGCACGAAAATTTCAGTTTTTCTAATATAAAAATGAATGCCAAAAATAATTTATCGAACATTTGTATTTTTTTCTTCGAAACCGAGTCCATGGTCTTATTTATATATTCAGAAATTATGCAGATGTATAAATCACTCCTCAAAACTCTCAATCGGTCCAAAAAATTGTTTGAAAAATTCTTACCGATTTGACTAGTAAGTAGCAAAGCAACTACCTTAAGACACAGTCTGTACAGTGAAATCAATCGAGGACCAAGATTTAAAAAAAAATTTGCCCACATTTAAAAGGAAACTAGTAAAAGCGAAGATGAATTTAAACTGGAGAGGTGCTAATAAATGTAGAAAAAAATGTAAAGTAATTAATTTACAGCAAAGAAACTCAGTTTGCTTTAATTTCCAATGGCTCAAATTATTCACAGTATTTTGAAAGTCAGATTTTCAATTGCAATTCATTCCTGACTAACTGCAGCTCATTTTACTTGTTGAAAGACGTTTCACAATTCCACCGAATTATTTTCATCATGTTACTTTCCAATTAGGAGATAATATGTAATAATTTTATAAATTTGTTTTTTTTTTTTTAATAAAGAAAGAGCGGTTATTTGTAAACGATGAATATTGTTGCAAATTTTAATCGGCGCATTTATACAATATCTATCAAGAAATAAAATGAGCTATCGCGTGTCAAGATCGGACTAAAATTAGAAATTCGACTTGAAAAAAAACTAAGAATAGAATATTCCATGGATTCTTAATTCGAGTCATATATTTTCTTGTAAATTAATTGGTATTAATTTTTGCTTACATTAAGTAGGATCTCTCTGATTTAAATTAATTTTCGATCACACTAGTTGCTGTTTTAAAATATGTACAAATAATTTTCAAATCTTAGTAAGCGATTTTGCTGACTGTATCTTCGATGCCTTTCCAATTATTTTCAGCCATAACTAAATGATTTTTTTATAATGGTCATTCAATAACAGAACGATATTAAAAAATGGTTCCGATGCCTTTTATACATCGCGTTAAATGTATGTTTCATTAGGGAAAAAAAAAGATTTGTTTTTGGCAGAAAAAAATAAATTCGACAAAATTATGAACTTCCGAACTATCTAATCCATTGCTTCTATTGGATGAACAGATTGCCGATGGCGGCGCTGTTGTCGCAGGTGTCATGGCCGCTTCAAGTTTCAGATTTTTAGGTTAATACGATGCTTATGTTTAATTTAAATGGAAAAATAATTTTGTTTGAGATCATATTTCTGAACAACCGAATCGCTAACAAACGTGTTTTAAGTATCTAATAAACACGATAAAATAATAATTCTGTTGCGTTATTACAATTTGCTACTGATCGATGTAACTGTTACATAATAAGGGTTTTACTTCACTCCGTGCGAAAAAGGATGTTTTACGCACGCTTCCTGTGTCCAGAACCACCATTTTTATTTCTCGTGACGTTAAATCTTGCACAATACCCGTCGCAATTTTTTTTCTCAACCTATGCGATTGCAACACTCATCAGAATAGTATTTTTCGACACTAGTGCGATAATACTTTTACTGACCAAAGAAAGAGACCGTTTATCTCGAATGCGAGTATCGTCCGAAATTTTAGTTTACGCAGTGTGAAAATAGTGAACGTGCGAATCGTTCGTAAAACCGCGTTACTCAGAGTGAAATAATAGTACTTTACGATACTAGTGCGATAAAATCTTTTCTAATGAATGTGCACGAACTGAAGATGATTCTTACAATCGCACGACCTAAGAAAGCATTAATCGCTCGAGTATCGTACAAAATGTTATTCCACAAAGTGTGAAAACGGGAATTTATGCACGCAAAGCGTGCGTAAAATCGCGTTTCTCGCACAGAGTGAAACAAAACGCTTCCTGGCGTTCAGATTTTCCGCCGAATTATACGAAACTCTGCACGAAACCATGTTATTGATTAGGGAAACAAAATTTTCGAAAAATGGTTGATACAAAATATGGAATAAAAAATGAGCTAAGATTACCCGCGAAAATGAATCGAAACGTGGCCATTATGGATATTTTTAACTTTCGTCGCAAGCCTGGCAATCCGGTTCTCCAACTACATCCACATTTCCGCCTCTTCTTCATATTCATTCATTGTTTTTATTATTATTATGCTTATCTTTGATCCTACAGTACCTGTACACACGGATAAAACAAGACACCTTTACAATTACGCACTAATCATACCATTCTCGCGATCGCACAGCTTTTATTTTCGCTAACATTTAGCTACGGTACGTCCCTGGGTTTTATTAACGTATCGGTTTTCACTTCTACGATTGTTTCTCCTTTTTGGTTTGCTATCTCTGGCTGTGAGTGAACAACAAAGTTAACTGTGTGATGTGTGCCGTGAATTCGGTCTGTCTCGCCTTCTCTCTTTTATTCTTATTCTTATTATTTATTATTTCTCTTCACTTATATTTTTCTTTTCATTATAACTAGAGGTATTTAATAGTAAAATTAGCGGCAATAGTATAGTGGTATTACTATAATATGTATGAAGTTTGTTCGTTATTTTCTTTTCCTTTTTTTTTTTTTGTTAAATTCGTTTTTATTAATTTTTCTTATAACTCAATAACGAATAAGAGTCGGTTCTGTTCTTTAGCACACAGAGCCCAACCTTCGCACGATTATATCTAACGAATTTAATAGGAGAATTTCGTTATTCGCGAAACTTAGTATCATTTTTGTTCTCTTCGCTACTAAACGACTATCTGGTTTCCACTCCTTTGACCGAAAATTAATATTAAAATAACAGTTTTGGATCGTAATTATGAGCCTGGCGGCTTACAGAGACTAAATAAAAATTATTATACAGGCCCGCGAAGACTGTCGGAAAAACTATCATAATTTCTTAAGCTATTTACAGGTTCTGCTCGTTTTGTTTTTTTTTCTTTCATCAACTTTTCGTTCTCGCTACGGCCGTAGTCACGTTTCAACGCTATTCTCTTATGTACGGAAATATTATTTTCACGCCTGGTAAGAATAAATGGAGCAGCTTGGAAAGGACGAAAAGGAAATAGGCGAAAAAGACATTTTTGGGGGATAACAGGTACAAAAATCTGTGAATCGATTTTATGACCTCGTACGATATTTACAGCTTTTCACTAGACCCATTTATTTATTAAGGGAAAATCTCAACGAAAAAAGATTTACTTTGAAATAAATCGATGATAGCAAATACCGATTTTTTTTTTCATCTCAGGAAAACGTAGTTTACAAAGATTTCCTTTGAAGAAGATTGATAATTCTTTTTTTTTTGTTGCTTTTACAAATCGTGTTGCTAAAACTCAAAAGTTTTAATTCAGAAAAACAGTAAACCGATTTTACCTCCGCTCCAAGTCAGACAAGTGGCAATTAAACGATTTTTTTAAAGAGAACTTTTTGAAATAAATCTCTGATCCATTTCGTGGAAAGTTCGGGGTTTGATTTAACTTGATAAAAAAAGTTGTCATTTGATAATGTAAAAACTCGAGAAAAATCAATTATTTTTTTTGTTGTTATCTAACGCGTAAACATTTACTAAAAAAAGACGTCGATTTGCGACATTTTAGCCGTTTTCATTTATATCAATAACAATGAGACTTCAGTTCAACAAAAAACAGAACAGATGTGACTATAATTTTCCAAAAATTGCCAAAAATTACAGAAAAGCTTCCGCAGTTCCATCTTTCGTTATTACGAGCGCAGAGAGTCTGAATTTCAAGAGACTTAAATTGAACACGTCTCTCGGTTACGTTTTCTGTTTTAAGGAAAAACTGCGTCGATTTCAGACCGGATTTTGTGTAATTGTTAAAAAATGTTTAACAAACTGGATAAAAAAATCGTGTTGAAATAATTGTTCATAATTGTGGCGTGATCATGTGAAAAAATCCCAAGCCCTTCACATGAAAAATTGTATAAGAACTACCGCCCCCAAAAAAATATTGACCATATCACAAAAACGATTTCGAAAAAGCAAAAATTCAATTCCTTCTACAATTTGTTTCGGTTTTGATTTGGGAATTTTTCGCCATTTATTTTCAAGCCACTTTTACAGACAATCACTAACGTCGGATTTTTTTACTTTGCTGCACATTAAAAAAAAAAAAACAGACCACAATTTTTTGTCTGAATTCGATTAATTTCTCTTAATTGGAGTTCAAAAAAATCTCTTGCGTTACGACGGCCCGAATAAAATTGTTGGCTATAGGAAAGATCACTAAGAAAATAAAAAGAAAAAAAATATACGAAAGTCAGGAAATTAGGAAAGCGGACAAGAGAAGAAGGAATAACCAGCGAAAGAGCAAATATAAAATGGCATAGGAGAAAGAAAAAATGATGATATATACATCAATTTTTAAACATACGTAACGAGTAAACATCGAGTTCGCGGATCGCGACGAATCTCTCGAAATTAATAACTAAAAACAGGAAAACTCGGCTTGAAAGTCGAGGGAAACGTCGCCGATCGGTTCGCGATAAATCTGAACACCATATTCTTTGGAAAAAAACACTGTGTGTGTACGTTGTGACTGACGAAACTTCAACTTTACATTTAATTCCATATATACTAGCACATATATGAATACATATTTATAGACAATAATTTTTATTGAAACAAAGCTGTGAGATTGATTGAAATATATCTTCAAAAATTAGCATCTTTCGTTACTCAAAAATATGCAATTTTTCTTCATTTATCAAATCAATTTATTATTAAATATTCAACAAAAATGTCCTGCTTGTTTTTACGTCTCGATGAATTAAAATTTATTTTTGAAACCATATAAAAATACTTTTGTTAAACAAATTACATTATTAACCAAATGATCAAATTATCAATAAATACGAAAATATTTTTATCAAACAACGGTGAGTAAATAAATTGTATAAATCATTTGAAAAAAAATATATATATATATATATAGTTTATTTAACAGTAACGAAAGTAGCTGAGCTTGATTTTTCATTTCGCAGTTTCGTCAGTCGTTTTGTACGCCACCTAAACCCAGAAAAGCGCGTTGTTCGCTTTGCTCCCGTCGTTCGCTTAATCGATTAATTAATTCCTTAAATAATTCGTCGTTCAATCGATGACCGATTGCGCCGCTTTTTAAATCGTTAAAATCTTACGTAATCATCACACACGTGTATACATCGTGACAAGACTTTCACGTCCCACAGACACGCGCGTGCATACCTCGTTTTTTCACCGATAATATGTATAGATATTTTAACTTAAAGATTAATCAAACGTTTATGCAATTATTTCCATTATTCTCCGTTTCTCGTCGATAAACTTCCTCCGCGATGCAAATTCTTACATTTCGTATTATGTTTATGTGTTGATTTTACGTGTAACGAGTATAGTCTCAGTGTTGAGTGTCATTTCTTTTTTTTTTTCTTTTTTTTTTTCGTTTCTCTTTTAGTTTTAGGAAGGCATAAGAGGATAAGATATTCGTTATTATTCAGATACGATTTCATGAGGGAACTGGCTGTGGCTGCTCATCTCGTTTGCCCGTTTTGCATTATTATTTATTATTTATTATTATTATTATTATTATGAAATACTGTGGTGTGTGTATGTGAAGGCAGAAGTACGAAGACCCCAGTGCCAATCGCACAAGCCTTTTTACCTCTAATTCATTAATCAATCAGCCGATTTGCAATTTGAGATTAACAGTCGAACAAATTTTCTTAATTAATGAGACTAATCGCTCAGTTTTCTTTGTAAAATTATCAATTATTTTAGTATTTCGATTTGAAAAATCCATTCTTTCTCTTCGATACGACAATTAATCATTTTTTAAATTAGTGATTCATTTAACGATCTTCATTCACTCTGAATTCAGTGACATGATTATTAATCGATTAACACTATTTTTCAGATGATTTTTCGAAGATAATTCGCATTACGATTAGTAAGAGAATCATCAAATTCTTAACCAACCAGCAAATTAGCATTAGCTACGAATTAGTTAATCGAATCCGCCGCTGAACCATTAATAACATTATTAATACAGCTAATAACTTTATTAAGCTGAAATGGATCAACTAAACAATTAATGTCACGTTCAATAATCATAATTCTTTATTTTTCAATCATTTCTTCGTTAATTGCCAATTACCGGTATTTAATAAGAATCACTCACTTTAATACCAATTTTAAAAACCAAGTGATTAGCTGAAGAATTATGTTCAATAAAAATAATTAGCAACGAAGGAAAGTAAGATGAATAACTGTTGCTAAAAAACAATGTATTAATCCGCTTTTTTTTCCTGTAAATTTCAAGATTTTGTAATTAGTTAGTAAATTGCATTAGCTGATTGACTAATCGACGTTGCGCACACGGATATGAAGGCGAATATCATCCTCGCTGTTTAAATTTCTCCCGATTTTCATTAGTGTTCGAAATATTTTCGTCCTCGCAAGAATACGAGATTTATTTCCCTTCCCGTTTCTTTTTTTCTTTCCATATTACGTTCAAAAGTTAGCAGTCTTTTCGCGCTTACTGAGCTCGAGCGCAAGAGCGAGGTCAGCTTCCTCCTGCTCCTTAATCCGACGTCGTTCTTCCTCGGCCTTAAGGCTCTGCTGAGACGCCCACGCGAGTTGCTGTTCCTCAATGAGCGTGAGGCTGCCAACGGCCCCGACGTTGTTGCCATTTTTCCACGCGTTGCTCTTATTTTTTCGATCACCAAACGACAGTTTCTCCTTGATAGTCTGCGTCAATTCGAGGCCCAGTTTCTTGCTCGTTTTTTCGGGTTTCATCGAGAACGCATCGTCCATATTAATGATCCTCGACGTGTTCGCGGCAAAATTGTCTGGAAAATTGAGGTCGTAGGTCTTTGGGTTGCTGTTCGCGTCGTCGAAACCCCCGCCCACGAATTCCCCCGTAACTTCGCCTTTTTTGCTCTTCTCCGGTGATTTTTTCGGAAGCGGAAAGGTCTTTGAGAAATCGGATTCGAAACCGCCCCGGGAAAACGCAGAATTGTCGTCGGCCCCCTGGCGGCGGGACGGCGAAGTTTCCAAACCAAATGGATCGAGCTTTCCACCGTTTTTCGAGACTATCGTCGTGTTCGCGTTTACCGCGTCGTCGAGACTGTCTTCGGCGAAGGGATCGGCAATGGCAAATGGATCTCCGTAACGATAATCTTTGAAAGGATCCTCCGTGAAATCGGGAAGCTTCGCGGCGACGACAGAGGGCGTTGGTGTCGTAGATGGCGCCACTCGAGGCCTCGTAGTCACTGGCCGAGGCGGCACTGACGACGAACGGCTCGGTAACAGTTCCGGCTGAAGCATGGGTCAGTTTTTCGTGGATTTGTTTTGGATTATTTTTTGTAACGTTTTTTTTTTGTTTTTTGGTTTTTTGGGTTTTAGTGTCTGCCGGTATTTTTGCGGTGGGGATTTTTACTGAAAATTGAAGAAAAAGAGGAGGCGCGCGGATTGCGCTGCGTTATCGGTCTGCTGTCCATCGGTCCTCCAAGCATCTGCACATTCCATTCCTACTATGCTACTTAAGAAAATAAGAAAAAACGAAATAAACGACAGCTAAAAAGGAGAAAATAAATGAACTTGGCGGCCGAGTGGAAATATTTCTCTGGTCGTTCGGCTGAAAATTGCACTTTCGTTTCATGATAACGAGTTTTTTTTTTGAAATTTTTATGTCAGGATGTTCACAATGGTCCAAAATGTAGAGAAAAGTGGTTCAGAAAAAATGTGTGGATGTATGTGCGATTCAGATAAAATTTGGCAGACAAGTGGAGCAACGAAATGTGGGCAGAAATTTTTATTTTGTAGCTTTTCGAATTTTTTCAAAAAACGACGTGAAGCGTTCTAATCTTCGTAAAATTGACGATATTTTGCTAAATGCTTTTTCTTAAGGCACTGCAGGTACTCTTAATGTTGTTTTCTATTGAATTTTACGAAAATCGGAAAAGATCAGAGAAATTTTAAGATATGTACGAGATTTTTAGTGCACTTAGCCAACATTTTTAGAGAAATATTTTCACCAGGGCAGATACTTTTGTAACGGAAGAAATTAGAGTGCGCCGACTGCATGCTCCGGGATTATTGCACGGGATTCGGTGTGGAACAACTGAAAATAATATCTCGGCTTCTACCTAAATGTGAAACGAAAAATTAATTAAGTATTTACAAAAGAAAATACGTAACTTGCAAGTTTTGTGGAGTGATTTCTGTGGATGAGCAGGAAACAAGAGGGAATTATATATTGTGGGGATCAAAAAATGGACAAGGAGATTTATTTTTAGTTAATTGAACTGCGGTTTTTGTTTTGCAATTCAAAAATTAATCTTGTCTTTTTTTAAAATTACGATTGCCGATACATCGATTTTTACATGTAATTTGTCATTTCATTTGCATCTGGATGAAATAAAAACCGATAAAAAAATATTTAAAAAGTAAAAAAGTAGAACCAATTTTAATAATCCGAAAATGGCCCTACTGTGTTTAATTCTTATAATTTGAAAAAGTGATTTTTTCGCTGCACTTTTTTAAATATTTGGGACGTCTGTTTTGTTTCTACAGAAAAATATTTATTTTTAAATATGAAAAAAAAATTATATACATGTAAAAATCGTTATTTATGTTTAGAATCTGCAGCATTTAAGATCGTTTTCGTTTTAAGTTTTCAAGAAATTTTGGTCAAATTTACGGCTAAACTTATTTTTTAATTCTTTCAATCAATTATAAAGGATACGGGAAACGTACTGAAGGTTGAGATTGTCTCCAACGAGGTCGAAATTGGGGATAAGGATTGTGTGAAACGTGGAAGCACTGTGTTCTCAAAACGGAGAAAATAAAAAATTAACAACGATATAAAACGAATATTAAGGCGACTGGTTACATTTGGAATCCAAGAAACATTAATTTTTATCAATTACTACAGATTTAAACAAATTTTAGTCACTTCATGCATCATGAGAAGAATGGCAAAAAATATAGTATTATTTCCACTAAAAATGCCACGAATATCCAATAATAATAATATGAATAAGTTGTCAATAAATTACTTGGAAAACATACATATTTTTCGAGATTACTTGTAGACTTTTTTATTAGGAAATAAATTCGTTCGTTTTTCTCAAAATCATTCTCAAAATGTTCTACTTTCTTGCATAAATGCTTAAGTATTTTTATTAAGAAAATCCCGAACAGAGAATCTCGAAATATCGAATAAATTTCCTTTAAAAAACGCGGCTAAAATTGTATAAAAGATTTGCAGACAACTTTCCTCTCCAAATTCACTTCACTCGTCGTTTTCCACAAGCTTCAAAAACTCTCCTTAATATCGCAATGCAATTAATAATTTAAGCCATTATTCTCTCTTCCCAGAATTTCCAATCTCCAATAAAATCGACTTGACTCAAATAAAACGTCCACAAATGGAAATAAAACGTCCACAAATGGAAATTTCATTGTATTTCACAACGAAACTGGGTGAATTTCAAATTAACCAGTCGCCGAAAGAGTGAAATGCAGGCAATTCGACTTCCGTAATAATAAAAGCCAATAACGATAATCAATCAATGATAAATAAATAAACGAATAAACAAAGAAACGAGAATTGAAAAAAAAAAAACATCATTTAACAAGTACCTTTGAGTCGAAGTTGGCGAAATCTGCGAAACCAGTTGTGTTACTGGCCATAAAGGTGTTTCCGTTTGCGCTGTCGATCGTCGGCTGTTGAGCCGCGAACGGATCCGAATTTGCGTTCGCAAATGGATCGGGCGTTGGGGATGGCGTTGGTGGAGCTGGTGCGGCGCGAAGCGGACCTCCAGGGCCTCCAGGTGCGCTCGCCGGACGCGGCGGCGCTGGCCGAGGCGGCGGCTGTTTCGCCTTTTTCGGAGGCAACGCCGGACTCGGACTTTCGGCGCGTGTCGGCGCGTGAAGATTCGCGAATGGATCTTCGCCGAAAGGATCCTTCGTCGCCTGTTTAAACACAATTAAACCGTCTTCATTTTCCACGGAAAACAACGATGACTTTCCGCGTTTTTTCCTGAATACTGAAGTGCTGAAAAGTCATCCACTTTGAGGGCATTTCGCCAACGCAACACTTTGAAACTCTCGAAATCGGTTAGTAAATGTTTCATTTAGTCGTTTAAAGGTTTTTTTCGAAATTGTTTTTTTTTTTAAGGGTTAAATGATCACCGAGATTTACTTTTATCATTAAAATTGGTGCATGCAAAAAGGGTAGATTTTTTAAAAATTGTGCAGTGGTTTTTGAGAAATAAACGAGAAATTGACCGTAGAGAAGGGGTTTTACTTGGATTTTTTTGATTTGAAGGGAAAATATTGTTTTATATACATATTTGAAAAAAATGATTTTTTTTTGGGTGAAGAAAAAAATGTTGAAAAGTAGTGCGTCTTTGAATTAAAAAAGTGATCCTAAAAGTGTCCCAATTTTTTTCTAATTGTCTTTAGGCGTATTACCGTATTTACCCCTTGTAATTCATCTATTTGTGTGTGAACGTTACAATTGTTTTCATAATTTCCAAAGTCCCTCGTGAATTCTCGAATTAACTGTGCCCAAGAAAATTCCTGCCCCGAATAATGTTGCGTTGACGCACAATTTTGGTGCTGATAGAAGTGTTAGATGGTGCAAAAACACGAGACATCGAAGCCCAATGACAACACTGTGGCTATCAATTTGTAAAAGCGGACAAAAACGAGTTCGAACCTTCGAAACTCCAATGACAAAAATTCCAAAACATTTTATCACTCGAACACTTGAATAAATTGCGAATTTCCAATCTATCTACGAAAAATTCAATTTTTTACCATTCATATTACCCGAAACTTGGCGACACAAAATAAAATTGAAGTGTTTCGTTTATACGTTGCTAATTATTGCGAAAATCGAGGAGATTCGAAGGCTCGAAATTTCAGAAGCGAGAAATAAGGAAGAAAGCGAGAAAAAAAAACACGAAGAAAGCCGATAAAAAGTCGAGGGATGTTGTGCATGGGTCTACGAACCGGTGTTCCTTCCAGGGCAGTCTTTCCCTCCTTTCTCTTTCCGTCGCCAAACGGATCGAACGGATCTTGTTTAGTGGACGCGAATGGATCGCTCGTAAAACCGGCGCCGACATTGGACTGCTGTTTGTCCACCGATTCACCGTTCACGAATGAAATGATCAATGAACGACTGCTACGCACTACCAATTACGACAGCTGCTATATAATAATGTTGTAAATGAATGTTTTTACTCACGGCGAGCGGAGGCTGAGCATCGAAAGCACTTGCGAAAGGATCGCTCGGATTCGACGCGGCGAAAGCGTCTTTCGCTTTGCTCGACGAAAACGGATCCTCGTGATCCCCGAATCCTGGATTCGCCGTCGTGTCGTTCGAAAACGCGTCGCTATGCTCCGCAATTCCGTTTACCTTCGATGCATTTTGTTCCTCTTGCCTGGCGCAAAGAATTTTTAACATCTGCTTTACTAATTGGCTTTTTTGATACATTTTTTTTTGAGAAATTCTCGTGGCTTTATAAATTTTTAGAAATTTGCGATTGAACTGAAATTTGAAGGTACATTTATGATCGAACTAAAATTTTGTCGGGATTTTATGATTCAACTAAAATTGTATCGAACATTTACATTTTAACTACATTTTTGTCCAAAAATTGTGCCTTAACTTTAAAAAATCGAAAAATTGGATTGCAAATGACGTTTAGTCAAAAATTCCAAGTACCGACAAACTTTTATTCAAATTTGAACCTCATTTCGACCAGGATTAACAAGCTCGAACAAACAATACTAATTCTCACTCCGTATTTGATTCAGTTTTTCCCTCAAACGCAAAATATAATTCACATAGCAAAAGTAACATCTACCCTCGTCGTTCGTACAAAAGTTATTCTTTTACTATGTGATTTTCAGCACGTATTAGTAGTCGTTGACGCCTCCTTAATTTTTTGCAAGTATAGGAAATCGAATAAATTGAAGATCGACAAGAAAAGGGCAAATAACTCACTCGAGGTCCTCGATTTCCGGGTTGAACTGTAGACTAGTGTCGGGTACGAGGCTCGGATCGCCCGCAGCGAGTGCAGAATCGTAGATGGCGATCGCGTCCGTCATCTGTCGTTGTTGTTCCTCCAGGTGCGTAATCTTGGCTTTCGCTTGGCTTATCTGTAGCTGAGTATTTTGTAGATTTTTCGTGAGTTCATTGAGCTGTTCTCTGCTCTTATTTTGCTGTTGCTCGAGCTGTTGTTCCTCCTGACGAAGGCCCTCGAGCTCTTGTCTCTTAGTGTTCAATTCTTCCTCTTGTGTGCGCAACACTGTTTCTTGCTCCTCTGCTTGCTGACGCAGTTTTTCCACCTTTAAAATATCAGCGATCGTTTATCCGATTTTTCCAACAACAAAAAATTCAGTAGCCTTTACTGCTGAATATTTTTCGTATTCGAGTGCCAAAAAGTTTGCTTAAAACCCAACAAAAAGACCCCAAAAATTGTTTATGAATCTTGAAGAAATTTATTCAAAAATAATCTGAAACTTACAGCGAAGTATTCTGGAATTTGGTTCGAAAATATGCTAAAATTCATTTTGCAAATAATCCCGAGTTGATTCTAAAGATTTTTAAGAATTTATACTGAAAAAAAATCTACTTCTTGTTTCAGAAATAATTCAATATTTATTTTTTAAATTTTGAAAATATATTTCATTAATAATTGAAATTTTCTGTCAGAGTATAACACAAAATTCCAGCAATACACTGCAAAATCAGGTAAAAATCTTGATTTCCTTTTTTAATTGAAGGGGCGATTATTATCGATGAAATATTATAATTCCTTAAGGAGATTTAAATGGGTACATATCTAAGTTAAAAAATCTGGATTTTCAGGATATCTAAAATGACTTTATTGACTTTAATTTAGAAATGAATGATTTTATACATTTACACTAAGTCATAAATCATTATTTAAAAAAAAACAATTGAATTTTATAATATTGCATGTACCTTTTGAATGTCAAATCTGAAAATTATTCAGTAGAATGAAAGTGTATAAGCCTGCAAGGGAAGAACGTACGGACAAAATGCGAACATTTACGTGCGAGTTATGCGAAAGGAAGAGAGTGCGTTACACGGTGCATTTGCGTTGTTAATCAGAATAATTGTTCGTTTAATAATTCATGCTTCGTACGATTCTCGGCGGTAATTACCTTGCTTCGAAGAGACTTTCCTCCGAGTTGAATGGAAATTTGCGACTTAGTCGTTTTGCCGAGCGTTAGTGAAATCAGCGCCGAATATTTAATCGCGCTTCTACAAATTTTGGCGGTTCTCTCAGCTGTTCTTAAGAACTGTTTGCACATTTGTATGAGTTTTTAATATACGAATAAATTCACAGACAAATTTTGAAAAGTAAAATATACTAATAAGTACAAATTTCCGATATGAGATTTTTTTTATCCAGTTTTATGTTAGAAAAAATTGTAATTTTGGCCTGATTATAACAAGCAATAGCTTATTTTTCTCGCTGAAAGATACTTTACTGCTTCATTGGATAGATTTTTTAATTTTATTACTTGATTAAATGTTACAAGCGTGTATACGTCTGATTTTAAGCCAAATTAGATAAACAAACGTGGGCAAATGTTTGATACATTTTTGATATCGCTCCTAATAATCGGACTGTAATTATGATTTTTTTCTAATATAATCTAATATAATTTTTCTAATATATAGTACTGGGTACCAAAAAAATGTTGTCGAAAATCTGTCGCATATTTCAGTGTATTTTCTTTACAAATTTTTGACGTAATTCAATTTATATATTATGAAAACCACCAAAATTGTAAGGAACTGATTTAACTAGTATTCAGCAAAGCCACTGACTATTTTTATGTAGTATCGGCGGTAAAAGCACGTCAATCGATTGCCAACATTTGAAGAAACGATTTGACCCGATTTTAACGAGGCAGTGGGATAAATTAGGATTAATCGGGTTCAAAAATCTCTTAATATAGAAAATCTGTTGAATATCCAAGGTAATATTTCAGCTTACGCAAATGGCATATTTTTGCTTTTTTTTTTTTAAGGAACTTTCATGAGAAAAATCTGTAATTTTATTTCAATTCTTCCGGATGATAACTCACTTTGCTTGCTGATAGATACTCTACAAATTCGCAGGAAAACATTTATTGTCACAGGTTATATTCATTGTATAGTCATTTATTTGTGAGAATAGTAACAAAAAAAGTAATAAAACTGTGACATTAACCAAATGCTTTTTTTATATATATAATTATATTTTAAATAAATTGTACGGTAAATTCGTGAAGCATCTTTTAAAAAAACAGCATTTGTTGTCCCTCGTAGGGATAAAAATTAATTTACATATTTATTTCGAAAACTTTGTGAAAAATGTATAAAATCGTTGTTATATATATTTCTCTCTGCTTTATAGGAATTTTTCGAACCAGGTTTACCTTAATTTACACCAAATTTTCCTTTACAACGATAAACACCGTTTTTCAAACCTTATAACTCGATTGATTAACTGTACTGACGCTACGACCTTAATGGTTATTTTTCTAAATGATAATCCTAGCAAATTTTGGGAACGCTGATTTTTAACACTAAAAAAATCGAAAAAATATCGGATAAATGCACCTGTCGATTAGGGCACCGAAAGGACAGCACTTTTCTGATGACTCTTGGTTTTTTATTGGCTTGCAAAATCGAAAACAGATCCAACTTTCGTTATTACAATTTATGAAATATTTATTTGCGTTAAGTTATTTCTGTAAAAATCGGTATCTAATAATATACAAATATAGAAAAAAATCGATCTGCGCTACTCTGGCGATTTTTCTGCGTCACGAAGAATAAATCCGTAATTTTTTCAGTCCAAAAAAAATGTCCGCTTTTGAATGAATGTAAAAAATTAAGTTAAAAAAATCGGTTTATTTTCAGTTGCGAAAATCGAAGTCCCAATTTCCAGAAGAAAAGTGCTTTGCGCTGTTTTTTGCGGTCCATTTCGTATCGGAACGTAAGTTTACGTTTTTCTGTTCGTTTTGCGGTTCGCAAATTTGCCAGGAAATCCGGAGACGAATTTTGAGAGGTAAGACGATGTGAAAGGCGAAGGAAAAGATAAGAATAATATGAAAATGTTTGATGTGTGTACCTTGTCCTGTTCCTCGCGCGTCTCCCTCTCGATCTCACTCAACTCTTTATCTACTTCAGCTCGCTACAAGGCAAACATAAAAGGAACAAAGAAAAAGAACAAAACATGACAAAATAAAAACAAAAAAGTCAACTAAAATAATTGATTCAATAGCGAAGCTAAATCGAATGAGTCAGGCGATGGCGAATATTAATTAATATTCACCTTGAATCCGAATCGCAAAGTAAACTACAATTTTTCACACCAAAACTTCAACTCGATGTTTTTTTGTATTCATTGTTTTTATATTTCTTCGGTATAAAAATATCCTGTGAAGACTCAAGTGAATAAAGGAAACATTCGATAAAAATATATGGTATAATGTAATTGGATTATTTGATATAATATTTTTGTTTATTTGAGCTTTTTGATGAAATTCTTAAGTTGTGTATTTTTTTTTACTTAAATGATGAAATTTTAAAAAATTGGATGCGTAAAAAATATTCTGTATTTATTCGCAGTGTAGAGTACAATTATTTAAACGAAGAAAATGCAGATTTTTCAGCAAAATATGAAGAAATGGGAACTGCGGTGTTTTGGTGTAACTATTTTTTGATTTCTCTAAATTTGTGGGTTACTTTTTACGTCGTAATCATGAAATTAAAAAATCTGCACTGTAAAAACAAAAATAGAGTATTTTCAAGAAAAACGTATTTTTGGAAAAATTCGGAATGCGGATTCAAGGTTAATATATATTTGCAAAAATTTCGATGAAACACTGAAAAAAAAAAAGTAGAATTCAAAGCAATTTCCAATTTAAAAGTCATTGTCAGTTCAGGCACTTTTTTAAAAATAATTTCTATATATTCTTACGTTCTCAATTATATCGTATATATTCTTAGGAAGAATATCGAATGAGGATCAAAATAAAAAATCCACGGGCGAACCAATAAATCTCTTTTTTTGACAAAATTATCGATAAAACAATAACTACCAAAAATTTTCTATTACATTGACAAGTTGAGAAAACAATTTTACTTTTCTGTACATTAATACTTATGTTCTTCAATTTATCGTTTCCAAATTATATACGTGAATAAAAAGTAAAATAATTCCTAAACAAATCAAATAAAAATCTTTAAAAAAATACCAAGAGTAATTTTAAAAGATATTCAAAAACAGTTAAATATGAGCAGTATCCGAGAGATTTCGGATTAAAAAGTGGCCTACGTGACGAAGAATGTGTCGTTTGATTTAATTAATAGTTGGATGTTCTCGAAATACAGAAATAATACTTTTTTTGCATGATGAAGTATATTTATGTAACGAAAAAGAAGATGCACTGCTTGCATGTATCCGTGCGGCAAACTCTAGCAAAATTTCTAGCCGAAAAGTGAACATAAATTTGTGGGAAAAAAAAATAGAAAATTACCTGAGCTTTGAAATCGTTGAGTCGCTTCTGCGCCTCGCCTCGCTGATTTTCCAACTGCTTCAGAGTCGCCGCGAGGGTGTCGAGCTCGCTCTGAAGACTCTTTATTTCGCCGCTCTTGATTTTTATGTCCGCCTCTTTCTGCGCTATGTCCTGTTCCATTGCGCGCCTTTCACGCGCCAAATCCGCGATGTCCTTGCTTATCATATCGAGTTCCGGATTCGAGTAGCCCGTTATATTATTATTTTCCTGTAACCGAAAAAATACGGAATGTTTTAACTAATAAAGGCCCAAAAATAGTACTTTCGAAGCGCTTCATAAACAATTAAAGACTACAGTTGATTTCCCATGGCGCAATTTGTTGGAACACCAATTTCCTAAATTTTAGAATCTGAATTCCGAAATTTGAACCAAATTTAATCTGTTTATTATTCTATAATTAATGCAATATATACAATATAAAGAAAAGACAAAATCAGAAATGAGAAAAACTATATATTCCATATAAAATCAGCAACAGAATAAAAATAGTTTTTCCTGAATAATTTATCAAAATTACGTATCAGAAAACTAACAAAAACACTTTTTAACAAAATTAATTTTCGAAGTATGGAAACAGAAAAATCCTCGATTTTGTGGCGTAAATATATTTTTTACACATGAAAATGAAACGTTAATAATTTTGCCACGAAGGAAAATTATAAAAATTCATTTCTGGAGGTCCAACAGTTGAAGAAATAACAGCATCGCAGATGTGGCAATTTTTGTCATATATACGAATATTCGTGGGTCTTACGTTGTTTTTATGTCTCTCAAATATGATGCGCGAGTAGCGAAAGGTTAAAAGCTATCGACACAAAAATGAGTTGCCCGGTTAACAAGGAGGAAGCGAGAAAGAAAAGTGCGAGCAGCCCTTCTGGAAAGTCCTCAGAAACCCTCGAAGACCTATCGAGTTGTTTGAACGTGAGGAAGGCACTCGTGATTCGAGATACGCCACGAGCTCTCACCCTCGAAAATCAAAGGACTGCGAGCTATCGTACCGTCAAGAAATTGCAAGAAGAATCTCGGTGCCTCAGATTCACGGAGCTTTATGGGCCCGAATGGAATTCCACTGGACTGAAAAAGTCTCGAGAACTTTACAAGCAAAAATTTCTTGAATCTACGCTCAACGACACCAACTTCATTAGCTTTTAAAATAGCGATTGCTGCGCTCGCTTTCGTTTGTATTGCAAACTCTTTAAATATAAATAATCCTTTATATTTGTATTATTTTGTCTATAATCTATTTAATTATGAAAATGATCCATCTATCAGTTATGGTTTAATTTTCTAGCGTAAATTTTTTTCTAAAATTTGTCTCAGAATTTTATAGATTCTTCAATGGGACGAAACATGAGGATCTGCATTCATTCTTACTCAAGCCAAATATAAAACGTGATCATTTATTAATTTCTCCGATTTTTTCGACTTTGCTCAGAATGTATTAAGCTGCAATATATATTAATTCTGTAATTTAATCTTCCAAATCGATACTCAAAAACGTCTCTTTAAATATGGATTAAAAAACTATGAGAAAAGGTGTTTATTTAATGGTAAAACAATTGAAACTGTTGACTGAGAATAACCAAGAAATCGTGAGCATGAGATTGTGAATAAAATTGCAATGATTTTGAGAGGATTCGTATTTATGTTATTCGCTCTCAATGGAATTTCAAGTTTTGGTCTCCCAAGAAAAGTTCACAGCAGATTTGATACGATGAAGAAGAAAATGAACAAATTGATGCATGGAAAACGAGGTGACGATGAATTAAAAAATGTAAATTATTTCCATTTTTTTCCTGTATAAATTAACATAAAATTTACATGTAAATTTATCGATTGTCGCTCTAATTCAAAAGTGTGAGTAAAGGGAACGAATTTTTCTTGGACATCAACGAACTCGAGTATCCGAGAGCGAACGAAACTTTGAGGCGAGGATTTCGCAAACAATGGCAGGAATATTACGATTGCTTGAAACTGAGACTCGAAGAAGCGGGACCGGAAAAGACGACCTATCCTATCGCTCTTATCGCACTGGAAGGAACTTCCGTCACGTAAGTTCATTTCATTCCATTTCCTACATTCGCAATGTAAAAATTGGAGCAGAATTATCTTTCAAAGTGAAAAATTCAGTACCTAATTTCCAATTAATTCTGTAAATTAGTACGACAAATTTTGAAATTTAATGGTGTTAATTAATTGTAAGAAAAATTGTCATGCTAATTATCATTTTTTATGATCGAGTTCCAAAGAAATATCTCATATTTTTATGGAAGTACTTTTATCAATGACTTCATTGAGCATTGAAAATAAATTAGTACTTCTTGATGAAACTTTTTAAAAAATGAAGTGCAGTTGTTGCATTATTTTAAAAAAGCATCAAGTAGTTAAATTGATGTTAGTAATGAAGACATGTAACTCTATGAAAGCATTAAAATTAATTGGTTCATTTATCTATGCGTGGGCAGGTTAAAATGTAAGCTATGCATCTCGCCGGCGGAATTACACGTGAGCGAGTCCATCGAGTGGTTATACAATAGCAGCAGCAACTCTAGTATCGCTAATGTACCCGTCGAAATGTCGGAACACGTTCTCATTACTCCAGATGAAAGGGATCTTAATTTGTATAACATCCAGGTAATGGGAGTACGATTATGATTTGAATTTTATAAGAGTGCAAATGATTTTAAGAAATATCCTCCGAACATGTGCATTTTTACTTAGAACCGTAAAACTACTATTTTCTTCTGTCTAAAGACTGTGCATAACTGGTATAACATGGCCACCAATTGAATTCTACACCGATTAAATTCTACACCATCTACATTTTGGATCAACTAAATTCGACAGCAAATGAATAATCTACCAACTAAATTCTACACCAGCTGAATCCTACACTAACTAAATTCTGCACCAGCTAATTTTTACATCGACTAAACTCTACACCAACTAAATTCTACAGAAACTAAATTCTGCACCGACTAAACTCTACACTAACTAAATTCTACACCAACTAAATTCTACACCAGATAAATTCTACACAAACCAAATTCTACATCAACTAAATTCAACACCAACTAAATTCTACAGAAACCAAATTCTGCGCCGACTACATTCTACACCAAATAAATTATTATTGCGTATAATCTACTCTATCTAGAGTATAATTCTTTAGAGACGCTGTTCTGCCTCTGTGAGAAAGATTATACATGAGAGAACAATGTATAATGGTCAAATTCGCAATCCCCTGATTATTAGTAATCCAATAAAAATATGCTTTTAAACGTTGAGATGGAAGAAGCAGGAATTTACTGGTGCCGGTTAGAAGACAGTGCTTCCGCTCCATACTTTCTACACGTTGCGAACGACGATACGGAAAAAACGCGTTCAGTTCGCCCGGAATCTGCGCCGAGCGCTGAAAATCATCCATTGCACCCGGAAAACCTTGAAGAATACGGTCTAAGGGTTTTCTCATCTTGGAGCCCTTGGTCTCCGTGCTCGGCGTGCAATAAAGTCGGAAAAAAGATTCGCTACGGGTATTGTACGATTTCTCTGATCGACAACAGCGCTCATAGATTTATCGCCAACGAAAGTGCACCTTTTCTTACGCACGGCAATCGAATACGTGCCAAACGCTCTCGACGACGACTGAGGCAAGGTAAAATGAAGTACTTTTCACTCGCCCAACGAAAAAAAGCTTTGCAATAGTCAACATCTTTTACCGCAATACAATACTATTTTTATTTTCGATAAATTTCGCATGATTGCCGTTAATTAAACAAACCAATCTTTTATCAGTAATTTTAAAAGTATTGACAAGTATTTTTTTTTGTTGGCTTCACGTAGATTAATTAATTTTCTTAATAACTTTTTTAAAAACGTGTCAGATTTCGAAAATGATTTCAGATTTAATATTTTCTACATATTACTATATTTAGTTGAATGATTTCTATACTGCATTTAACGTAAAAGTGGAAAAGTATTTTTTTTTCGCCTACGCTAAAAAAACTACATTTTGTATCTGCAACACGGGCGAAAAGTTGTCGATTCTTGACCAACGGGAGGAAAAGTGCTACAGCGGGCGGAATATACTATTTTCATAGTTATAGAAGAAGAAACAACTACATTTCCATCGGGAACGACAGAATCCGGGAAAGAGCAAACTATCGTCGACGAAGCTGAAGAAGAAGCCAAAGAAGAAGGCAAAAAATCACCCGAAGAATTAAAAGAATTGGCCCGTGGGGTATTACCGATATTTCGTAACAGGTTGCCGTGCAGATCACCGCATACTCCGAAAGATATACAGAAAATTGGAAAAATTGGTAACAGGCAAACGGAAATTATGACTGCTTTTTGCAAGGTAAATTCGCCAAAGTATTCCTGAGTAGATTATATGTAGATTTTGATTAAAATTCTAATGACGAAAGAATAGAAAATAAAGCTTAAAATACTTTTCAGATTAAATGCCAGGAAAACGTAATTTTCGAAATACGCGATAAAAACGGAAATGTGTTGGAGAGCGCGAATAACAGCGCCGGAATTTATTCCATGGCTCAGGGAATGCCCGAGCCTCGACCCTCCGCTGAACGCGTTACTATTTATCGAAGACATGACAAAAAAGCGGAGCTTAGATGCCCAGGGTACAAAAAAAACTCTTTTTTCCTAAGCTATAATTTTTTTTTTCTGAAATCATTGTTTAAAAATTAAGCTGTTAGTCGGCAAGATTGAAATTAAAAAAAAATTGATCATTTAAAAAATGGTTAAAAAAATCATGGAATTTAATTTTTTTAATTCAGTCATCGCTTCATCAATTTATTGTTAAACATAATTTTTGCTATTTTCAAGAGCTTTTGAAACCAGATCCACCTCAAATTATATCTGTTTCGTTTTTTAAAGATTTCTAATCATTATTTCAATTTTTGGCACTCGATTGACTTGGTAATTTTTTTTTTTTTTTAAATTCAGACGTACAAAAATGAAAGATAATTGCGCTCGTCATGGCTTCAAATAAATTGGATTTCTTTGCAGAAATTTGAACTCGGATGTTCCAATGATTTGGCAAATCGGTACAAAAATCGTTGCACCATCGGCGATAAAAAGTGAATCCAACGGAAGAATTTATGTGGACGATCTTCAACGGGTTGTATTTAAGAAACTACGTTTCGCCGACAGCAATATCTACAGCTGCTGGCAAAGAGGCGAACTCGCGGGAACAATACGTCTGGAAGTGACCTACGAGATTGAACCTAAGATTGATCATCGGGTTTTCATGATCGGCGCGATAGCAATCGTCGGCATTTTGCTTAAAGTCTTTTGGCGGGCTTTTAAAGGGCGCAAACGATTCACGATGCATTAAAACTTCTAAATTTTCTATAATTCAATGATTTATACTTGGTTCAGTTGCAAAAAAAAGCGCAATTGTGTGAGTTTTTAAAAAAATCGTAACTAAATAGGAAATTTTACCAATTATTGATCAACTTTTGCATTTTAACGACGATTCAGCTGTAATTTTGGTATTCCAAAAAGGATCATCTAAAAAACGGTTCGTAATTTGTTAAAATAAAAATATATAGTTATAAAAAAATGTCAGTATTTTTTTTTGGAATTACGTTTTTAAAGTCAGTGGCGGAAATATCGGTAAAAATAATGCATCGATCGCTCAGAAATTTTATGAGCTTCATCTAGATTTAAGAATCTAGTATTTGATTGCAGGATTTTCTTTTTCGACGAGTCAAACTACGGGTAATAAATATTCTTATGTTTAATATATAATTAATATTGTAATATTCGTTAAAAATAGAGATCTTCGCATTACTGAAAATCATTGTTAAATTCATCTACATAATTGCATAAATTTTGCTACGCTATTTTATATAAAAATGTAATAATTAAAAATCGAGAATTTCCAATCCTCAATAAAATATCAAAGATTCAATAATTTTCTCTATTTTCGCGACATTAGATTAGCTTAGGACGTAATATCTCTTAGAATAGACGAAACGGAAGACTTATTTCGACAAGCTCTTCACTCGAACGAAGAAAATGCGAGAGATTTCACGTTATTTTGTACGAGGAGGAAATTGTTCAATTTCAAAGCCATTAAATAGACACAATTGACCGGCCGCTCGCCAATAATCGCGTCTTTCAGAGTATATAATCGAATGACAATTGGCTTGCTCACCACAACAGCATCCGACATTTTCCTGAGCGACGGCGGCATCATTTCCGGTGTGAGGCTCGTCGGCGGATCGATTCCGCGCAGTTTCTGCTTTATAAGCCACATAGAAAGCGCGAATTGTTCCTTGTTCAATTTTCCGCTCTGGCAGAGGTCGCAGAGGCCCCTGGAAAACATAATACAAAAAACATCGAACTGATTTTCACCCTTTTTGCTTCCTCTTTGTTGGTTAAAATTTAAAAAAATCAAAGGTGGTTTTAAAAAAATTCGAATGTAAGTATTTGCGCTCAAAATATCGAGACATTTTTTCCAAACGATTTTTCAAAATGTTTTTACCATTCCCTAGATCAGATCCGAATTAAGGATTTGATATCTCACTTTAAGTAGAATTAATGTGTCTTTTTTATATTGAAAACTCGTTTTGTTATAGCGGCTATAAAACCGGCTGAATGTCAATTTTTTTAAGAAAAATTCCATTTTCAGAAAACACGAGGTAATGCTTTGTGCAAAAATTGCGAAAAAATTGATTAAAACAGTGTGAAAGTTTTGCGTTAATTCATGAAAGCCGTACCAGATATTGGCAAGGACACCCTGCGGAAGTCCACTTTGTAGAAACACGTCTTTGATCTCTGAACCGGATACAAATCCATCCATATCCATGTCAGCCTGGAGAAAGAGTTTGTCCGCCGCTGCTTGATCTTCTGGAGTGACGACCCACTGCACCGGCGCCGGTGCTACCTAAAAACCCAATTAAGGAGACATTCCACTGAGATCACGCTGATTTCCGTAATGAATTTCGAAACAATTTCGAAATGTAATTTGATTCATTTTTTAATATGCATAAATGTATATTTATTAACTTATTTATTCTTCAGTGAATTGCCCAAATCCCTTCTGAACAATGACAAAAAATGGCGTGTTAACCAAATTAAATATTTAACATATTAAAAAGACGGTATGAAAAAAAATATAAGAAATATCAACATTTTTATAAAAAATCTGTTTGTTTTACCGAGTTTTTCAAGTTTTGTATTCTTTTCTTTATTTATTTTTATTTAATTCCTAGGTTTGAATTTTTCTTAAAACGCTTTGGAAAAATTTGGGAAAATACTTTCATGATGACAAAGATTCCTGCGTGAAGAAAAGTTGGGAATACGTGATTACCTTAACCGGCTCCAGGCCCACGAGGCTATTGACTGCACTAGCCGCATTTGGCAAAGGTGGAATCGGCGGCGGAGCCGCCATAACCGGAGGAGGGGCCATCGCTGGTACCTGAGCTGCCGGCGATTTTCCTACGATCGGTGGCGCCGCTTTTCTTTTACCCGGTGGCATCAATTCCGGCGGAAGAACACTCGGTATCGCGTACTTTTCCAATGCTTTGTAGACAAGGTGCATTGCCTATTTTTCGTGTGGAATTCAATTGAATTTTTTTATTTCATTTTACATAAACAACAAGCAAATATTTTTGTAACAATGTAAAATTTTCAACAAATGCATTTTTTCTTTGCATTTCGTTAAAGTTCAGATCTTCTAGAATATCAAATTCAAATTTCGAGCTCGAATCTCAAATAATTGGAAAAAGTCAGAAACGTGGTATTTTTTTTAAAACGAATTATTCGATTAACTGATCATTTTTACATTAAATCAACATTCAAAGAAGATTTCAAATTGTCACGTCGATGTCCAAATTTCCAAAGAGAATGAAAATTTCTAAATGAAAACCTATCTCCTTAATAACATATACTTTTTTTATGTTAATAATATTTTTTTTCCCAATAAAATAAATGATGAATCGAGGTAAATTAAATGATACTCACAACGACAAACTCGTGTCTATCGAGCATCCCGTCCTTATCCATATCAGCGAGATCCCAAATTTTGCCGAGCGTATCGACGGGCAGTTTGCTATCCATCAGCACGCCCTTAACTTTATTACCCGGAATATATCCGTTGGCCGGCTGCAGACTGTCGAATAGCTGGTCGTACTTTGCCCTTTCATTTGGTTTTATCGACCAATCGCCATTGCTCACGGAAGTGATAACGGGCGGTGCCGCGACTACCGGCCTTTGTGTTATCTTCGGCAATTCACCCTTTAACAAAAAATCACGAGAAGCCAATTATACGACAGAATTTTTTATTTTTTTTATTTCTTGAATTCGCCGATTTTTCGTAAGTACGTAATTTTCTCGAAAATTATTGAGAAGGCATAAATAAATTGTTTTCACACATTTTCGGAAGGACGAAAAATATTAGCGCCATTGATTTATAAAAAAGCTTTTACAAATTCTCGAAAACGGAGACTAAAAAATCCACCAGAAAATAAATGTTGATCTTGTTAACAAAATGTATGCACAAGTGCAAACACCACAATTTTCGAGATTTCTTGAAAAAAAGGGCGTGGTCGCTGTAACTTTTGTAAATTTTCGACAATTCAGCTAAATGATTTTCCCAATTTCTTTTTTTTTTCATATGGCTATATCTTTACAAATATGGAAATCTCAAACAAATGTATACTACCTAAAAATTTTTGTTTTAAACGGACTTTCTAATAAAAATTTTTTTTAGACAAACAAAACTGGTTCTCCCGACATATCCTTAAAATCAGGTTTTATTTTTTTATTTTTTTCCAATTATGTCACGTATTAAAAATCACATATTTGCACATAATCCATAAATACGTTCACGTATTATTTGGAATGGGCAGAGCCCAAGTTTTCAACCTACCAATTATTTTATGTAGATATTCATGAAAAATTTCATGAGCTACAAATTTTTTAAATTCTATGGTTTTTGATCTCAGCTGCAAATGTGCAAGATTTTAAACCATCGACGAATGATACGATGTTCATTTGTGCGTGTTTTCATCGCTTTAAACTGCGTTAATCGCTTTTCCCAAAATCTCCTTATTTGTGCTGCAATCTGCGACTGGTGACTGACGTACTGCAATGACTGGCACATTGTCCGGTTACGATGCCCATTGGAACAGGTCCAATGTGCCATTGCAGTACGCTCCTCGGTGCTCGCAGATTACATCACAAATAAGGAGATTTTGGAAAAGCGATTCACGTAGTTAAAATCAATACGCTAAACGCAGAAGCGACATTGTATAATTTCAGGAGTCGGCGGCATCAAACAGTGTACTTATTAATATTTATTTGTAATCGAGTTAAAAAATAAATAGCTTACGAAAGCTTTTTCCTAAATATTTACATAAAATTATTCATAGCATCCAAACTTAGGCTCGGGTCGTTCCAAATAATATGCGAACGTATTTGCGCACTATGTGAGAATATTATGTGAAATTTCTGATTTTTAAAAGCAAATTCATTTTTTATAATCTAGAGAAAATTTCTCTCGAAAATCAATTTTTAGCTGGTATACATTTTTTTGAAAATCCCATATTTTCAGATACAGCGACCTGAAAAGGAAAAAAAATTAGACATTTTCAACCTTTTTTTCCAATCGGAAATTTTTTTCCTTTGCGTTTTTGGGTCGTTTTGAATGAACAGGCATTAAAAAATTGAAAATATATGTATATATATATATATTCAAGGTTCTTTTTACAACCTTCACAACCTTTTTTTTCCAATCGGAAATTTTTTTGGCCTGACTCTAATTCTCGACGCTTTTAATTGAAGTGGAGCGAAAATTTACCATCTTCGGAGGTCCTATGTCCTGACTGAGATTAGCGATATTCAGTTCACGCCCAGATTGCGCAAAGGCACATAATTTCAGCGCTACGAACATGCCCGATTTGTCGAGAGAGCCTCGGGACTGCGGATCTGCCATGTCCCATATCTTGCTGAGAATAACATCGCTGAGCTGGGATTTTTTGAGGAATCGGGCGGCTTCCATCGCCCCGATAAGCCCGTACCCATGAGGATCGACCTGACAATTCAGAGATAATCATTTCAATTTATTTCCAGCATACCAGAGGCATATCTTGTTATCAGTGGACGTACCTGATTGTAGTAAGCTTCGTAAATAGCGACATGGCTTCCAGCCACCTGTAAATACAAATTTTTTATTTTACATCATTTTATCAAAAATTCTCAAATTTATTTTAGTTCTGATCGCAGTGAATATTTTATAGTTATAATGATTTAGGCATCATTATTTGATATGGAATTTGATGTTTATTTTCTTATTAATTATTAATCAAAATTATTGGTGTTTTTAGATAGATTTGATAAAGTTATTTTTATGAAAAATATACAGTTTTATGTTTTTTATATATGTTATTTCTTTTTAATTGGTGATGAAAATAACTGGTACTTTAGATATATTTGATAAAGTGATTTTTAGTTAATAAATAATTGTAGGTTTTAGAAATGGTTTTGATTGATAAAGTCAATATTTTTCTGTACAGCTTAAAAATGATATGATTTTATTTTTTCACTGCGTAGATGGTGTTTTTTGCTCTAATTATAGTCTCATTTTATTTAGCGGTATATGAAATAACGATAAATAAAGAACTTGATGAAGGCTTATTGATTATTTGGAGGCGGATAAAAAGTTTGCTTTACCAGTTGTGATTCTGCACTAAATGAAAATTTGCTAAAGAATTTGCAAGGAAAATAGCAAAAACTCTTGGATACTTTATCCAACGACAAAGCGAAATTTAGTTTTAAAATCAAAGAAAAAAATCATTAATTAAAAAAAGAATTTGAGGAAACAATTTTCACAAATCACATTATTTCATTTCAGATTATTTCAACAATACAAATAAAATTGGATCCAACGACAAATCGGAAAGTAGCAACAGCTTGAAATTTTTTTTGTAAATTAAAGAACAAATATCCCAAGGAACATTTACAAAAAAAATTCCCTCGCAAATCCCCACGAAAATGCCACAAAACATAATGATTAACAAAAAATCACCAAAACTTATCCAAAAACCTGCAGATTCTAAATTATCCTACCTATACGAAATAATTTCATTCGACAAAGCAAAATTTAGTAATAACCCAACAAAAAAATCTCAGGAACCATTTTTCACAAATCACACTCAATTATTCCAACGATACCGAACAATAATTTCCACCGACAATCCAAAATGTAGCGACTAGAAAAAAAAATCGTAACATCACAAAAACAGAATAATGTACAAAAATCACCAAAACTTCAACGAAAAACCTGCAAATTCAAGATTACCCCAAAAACATCAAATTATTTTATCCTCCGAATCAAAATAGACTTGCGACCCAAAAAAAAAAAAAATTCCAAATTCAGGATCAAAATCCCATCCGAACCCCATAGAATCGCAAAATTACCCCAAAACACCAAAAAATGGGCGTAAAAAAAAAGCCACATCACAGCGCGATAAACAAGTGCCTGATAATAACAATAATTCGCAAAACTCCTCCCTCAAAACCAGAAAATTTGTGTCTAACCAAAACCATCCCTTAAACCCAAAAGAAAAAGAAAAAAAAAACCGCATCTTCAAAAATGTCCACCCCCATAATAACCACCCTATAAAACTGTTATTTTTACATTTTTCAATAATACAAAAGCGTTCTGTCAGTGCGAAGATTGCAAGTGTGAGATGAAACGTCGTTGCGCCGAAGTCCGCGCAAAAAATGTCGATGAAAAACCGACGATATTTCACGTGTGTCGAAAGATGATATTTTTTTTTCACTTTAGCTAAAAATTCACCATTGAGATATTGTGATAAGGCGCGGCTTCATTAACGGGGGCTTTAATAATGTTAAAATAGCGATATACCTGCGTGGGTGACGGCAGGGCAGCCATACTTGCATGGAATAGTGGGTTAACCAATCGGGAGTTTCAATCGATAGCGCTAGTCGTTTGTAACGATTTCGGGCCGCATTTCTTAGAGGCTTGCCACTACGTTGTCAGAGAGAGCGCGGCGAGCCTGGCATGGAGTGTATTATCAGAGCCGGATGGTCGCGATTAGAGGAACGGATGGACGCTGTGCGTCCCGACGCACTGCACTTTATTATTATGAGCGTTTTGTACAATGTGCGGTAGGCGCGGAAGCGTTTACGGCACGTTCAGCGCTCGATGGGATTCACTCGGGGAGGAATCAATGGTAGCCTAGTAATTCGTTGATGTCGTCGCGTGTGTGTGTGTGTGTGTGATGTAGTGGCACATGGATACACATGCGCACCAGCTGTCGGTGCGTGTGGTATTGCGCGCACACACGCACAGGTGTGCGGACGATTGTGTGGATTCTGTAGGTGGCGACGTGAATATAGGCGTGGAACGGCCGGGTGGTGATGGGGGGTCGGTAAGTTATCGGCTAAGGGAACGGACATTTAACCGGGTTAATAAACGCCGGCGATTGTAACTAGGGGTGGACAAGAATTTGAATATTTGGATATGTAATTATGTATTTCGACGATGCGAAGTGTTATTACGTGTTCCTATGTTTCGAATTGTTATTACGTATTCGTATTTTTCGAATTGTTATTACGTGTTCGGATGTTTCGAATTGTAATTACATGTTCGACGATGCGAATTGTTATTACGTGTTCGTATGTTTCGAATTGTAATTACGTGTTCGTATGTTTCGAATTGTTATTACGTGTTCGTATGTTTCGAATTGTAATTACGTGTTCGTATGTTTTGAATTGTAATTACGTGTTCGTATATTTCGAATTGTAATTATACGTATGCGTATGTTTCGAATCGTTATTACGTGTTCGTATTTTCAAAATGTAATTGCGTGTGAGTATGTTTCGAATTGTAATTACGTATTCGTATTTTGAACTCCGTGTCGTATTGCGCGCACACACACAGCTGTGCGGACGATTGTGTGGGTTCTGTAGGTGGGGACGTGAATATAGGCGTGTAACGATGGGAGATCGGTAAGTTACCGGCTGATGGAACGGACATTTAACCGGGTTAATAAACGCGGGCGATTGTAACTTCGTCAAATGTAAAAATTGCTTAGAAAGCGCATTTCGTATTTTTTTTCCTCATTAAAAAGAATAATAAAAAAAATAATCTTAATAAACAAATGTATACCAATAAAAACAATTTAACTCAATTAAGAAATATTTATCTCATTGAATCAAAAATTATCTCGATAAAAAGAATTGATCTGAATAAATAAAAATAAAAAAAAATGAGAAGAAACCAATTTGCAAAATTTTTACTTACAATTTCACTTAATATAATAACTTAATATTCTGATTTTGTTCAAAATATTCTGACCATTAGTGTAACATTTTCTGACATTATATGCACTCTAAGTTGATTCGCATTTTTTTAATTTTTTTTTTTTCAAATACATTTTTAGCATGAATTTATTGTTGCCTCTAATTGTCACGATAGTAGCACAATGTATTTATCGAAATGCAATTATGAATAATTAACATTAAAGTCCATTGATTGCCGCTATCTAATTATACGCAGTGTGAACATTTCCACGGCTCTTATTTACTAGCAGCATTTTGAGATTAGATAAGAGTCATCAGTTTCGTTTCTCCGGTATAAAGTCTGCATTGAGACTAAATAAAAATGTTGTTTAAAATATTTGCTACATGCTTTCATTAAAGGTAAAGGATTTTTTAAAACGTAAACTGATATAATTGAATTTGATATGTAGAATTGCAATTTTTTTACTTGTAAATCATATGAAAATTAGAAAAAATGTAATATAAAAATTTGTTATTATAAATGCGTGTATTAAATTTAATATATTAGCCGATGAATACAATAACGCATTTTTTTCGCACTTATTTACTGACTTAGTTATTCAGTTAGCATTTTGATACGAATTCATTAATTATTATAATTAGCAAAGGCAATGAATGAAATTTTTTTCATTGAACATTTTCTTAAATTAAAATTCAACGTTAGTTGTTTTTTACGTCTTTTCCACTTTTACAAAATTATAAAAATTACTTTAAATAAACGTACATTTCATTATGACGTTAATCTATATATTTTCATTTAAATTCTTAAGCCCTTTGTTTTAAACATTTTGTAAAACATTTTATGAAAATGGTTCTCTATTCAATAGAATATTTAATAAAAAATATTTTTTAATTATACTAATAAATTATATAAATAAATATTTGGTTTAAAAAAAAACTCAATTTTTGTACGACTTAAATTTCGAAACTAAATATGAAAAATATGGAAAAAATAATAATTTTTTTAAAACAAATATATAACAATATTTGTATTAAAAAATTAATAAAGTCGAATTTTACGTACATTACTTGATTTTTATACAATTTCATTTTTGTTATGTAGGTCAGAATTGAAACTTAATATTTAAAAAAAAACTGTGTTCAACGATGAAGCAGCAAAAGTTACGTCATATAATGCACGATGAATAAATCCAATTAGCCGGTTTCCACGCATCGCAAGCAAACAGCATCGTATATGCGGTGCGAATATTCCTCGGACCGGTTCAGAAATAAGGAGAAAAAAAAATTGAGTATAGTGGGGACAAGGATAGTGAGCGGCTTACGATTCGACTTCGGCTTTGACGTTATCGGTTATCTCGATAATGGGGCTGAGGTACTGAGGTCGATCGGTGCCCGAAAACGGTGAAAATAATAGTCGTGTACTAAATCATCTACCGAACGCATCGACGACGAAAAGTGTCGACAATTTTAAAATAATTCACCAAGTGTTGCACCTGAGAGCGGAAAATATTTTTGATGCAGGTTGAAATCTGCAATTAAAAACAAAACCAAAAATAAGAATTTCATTAAGAATTCAATGAACGATAAAAATCGGCTTATTTGGTTTTCAAATAAAAATTAATTCGATTAAAATTCATTTAAGTAAAATTAATTCAATTAAAATTCATTTAAGTGAAATTAATTTTTAACTAAAATTCCGCTGGACCAAAAAAAAAAGAAGAGAAAATATGAAAAGGTTTTCCAGTAATTAGCAGGACTTTTATAAAACTGTAATTAAATAATAATTACTTTTAAAAAATCGGGACCTCTGATCAATATTTAATTATTACAAAAATAAACGAATTTTGAATTTCTTAATATATCCTAAATTTCCTGTCTTCTGCTGGAAACAATTCAACAGTTCACTTTCCTCGTCTAGATTAATATAGAGTGAGCGAATAAATAATTTTCCAGTGATTAGAAGGAAAGTCGTTTGAATTATGGACGCCGAATTGGAGCCGATCATCGACCGATTAAAAAATACGTCGTCGATTCCGAAAAATCAGATGCGAAGGGAGAAAAGGATTTTCAATAAGAGCATCAATGTTTTTATCAACGCTCCGCCAAAAGAATTGGCAAAAGAATACCAACAACTGTTCACCAATGATGCCATAGAATTTATGGTCGATTTAGTGCTTCGATTCGAATCCGAAATTGAGGAACTCTACAATCGAAGAATTCGAAGAAAAGTGGAAATGCGAGACTCTTCAAAAATACCGAAATTTTCAAAATCTCCGAGAAGCCTTGACGACAATTGGAAAGTAGCGCCAGTCGGTACGAAAAATAATTTATAATTTGCATCCGTATTTCAATTAAAATTCCAAAATAAAAATTCAATCATTATTTTGCAAATAGATTATGAAGTAAAAATCCGAATTCTTCCAACGTCTTTTACTGAATTTCGTTTCTGGGATTACAAAATAGTATTGAGCACGTGTTTTACCATTTCTCCTTAAAGTACTTGATAAGGGTTCGCAAATATTTATACAAGAACGTTAATTGTTCGGAAAATTCGACCCAATAAAATCGAAACTGCTTTGCCGATTTTAGTCCGCCCTTATAAAGTGTTATTTAACATAATGACCAAAATTTTACAAATGATAATGTGACCTCATTTTTTTTTGCGAATTTCGGTAAAAGCGAAAATTGAACAAGTTAGATGACTAATAATTCTTCCACTGCAAGCTATTTCTTGAACATTTCTATACATGTCAGGACTTTGAAGCATTTATTCCGATTTTTTCAAAGCGATTTTTTAAAAATTACAAAAAACATATTACATATTACAAAAAATCGCTTTGAAAAAAAAAATCGGAATGCCCCATATACACGCCCACGCACACGAAAATTCGGCCATTGTTTAATGAACAACATAATTAAGCATTTCTGAGATCAAGGGAAATAGTTGAAAATTTTAAAACGTGCCATGAGACTAACAAATATTAACATTTTTCCAGGTGAGCGTCTGCAAAATCGGCATCTGGATTTGGGGGATGTGAGTCCTAGTGACCTTAGGCATTTTTCCGCGGCGCTGCGATCGCCCGTCCAGGGAGTTCAAGTGGATTTCGACGACGGCCATTGCCCAACCTGGAGAAACCAGATTCTCGGGTTGCACAATGTTGGCTGCGCTGTGAGAGGCCATCTTCCGGGAGTCCCCGAAATATCCAAAGCTCCGTTGTTGATGTTGAGACCGCGGGCTTGGAACATGATAGAAAAAAATGTCACGATCAACGGGCGTCGAATTCCAGGGCCTCTTTTCGATTTTTCTCTCCTAATTTTTCATAACGGAGCGGAACTGCTTGAAAAAACTGGCACTAGCGGTGCATTCTACCTGTCGAAGGTAGAGGGCGCTGAGGAGGCGAAATTGTGGAACGAGATATTCGCATGGAGCGAAAAAAAATTGGGATTCCCCGGCGGAAGCGTGAAAGCCTGTGTGTTGATTGAAAACATTTTGTCGGCATTCGAGATGGACGAAATCCTGTGGGAATTGCGGGAACGCTCTCTGGGACTGAATTGCGGAATTTGGGACTACGCCGCTTCGATAATTGCCAAATTCGGGACAAATAACGACAATTATTTGCTCCCGGATCGAAGAAAATACGTGAATACCAGCAAAAAGTTTCTCAGAAGTTACATGCAATTGGTCGTCAAGACTTGCCACAAGAGGGGAGCTCATGCGACTGGGGGAATGGCGGCCAACTTGCTGCCATTGAAAAATCAAAATTCCCCAGATTACCAGAAAGTTTTGAGACTAGTTTACGAGGCAAAATTGGGAGAAATTAGGCTGGGATTGGACGGTTTCATGGTCTACGATTTGGGGCTCGTTGATACGATGAACCTTCTTTGGCGAGAACACGGCGGTCGATTTAAAAATCAAATTCACGTTTTGGCGCGCAATTCGAAAGAGGATATCAGCGAAGAGGATCTGCTCTGTCTGCCGAAGGGAGGAGTAACTACTGCGGGACTCGAGCACAATATCAGCGTTGGAATTCTCTTTGTGTTCCATTGGTTCAACGGGAAGGGACATTTTCCTTACAAAGGCTTCGTCGAGGACTCGGCAACGGCTGAAATTTCGAGATCCCAAGTTTGGCAGTGGATCAGATTTGGGACTAAGCTCGAAGATGATAGTGGTCTCGTTACTAGGGCCTTAGTAAGTCGTAAAGCCTCGAAAATCGTGCTTGAATTGAAAAACGACTATGCAGTCACTGCGGAATTGAGACAGAAGCTGTTTTTGGCTCTCGATGTGTTTTTGGAGCTAGTGAATAAAAGGGACTTCCCCGAATTCATTACGACGTATCTTAACGAGGAGCAGGTTTTCAGAAAAATTCATTCGAGCTTGTAACTTGATAATTAAGATACAGATGCAGTTTCTACTTTTGCATTCCAATTTATATTGCACTTTTATATCAATCGGTAATAGTGGATTTTACACACCATGAAACTACTACCAAATCAATATTCAAGGAAGCTGTAATGTCTTTACGTCTCCCTTATTTTTAGGAAAACCATCGAAGTGCTAATTCCATCTATTTTTCTAGGAGTTCCCATAGAATTGAATTGCCGAAATAATAAAGATTTTGTTAAGTGATATTAACTTACTTTTTTCTTAGGTTTTAATGTCATTTAAAAATGTAGAAATATGGGCTTTTAGTCCTTACTCCGGACGCTGGCTGTTAACTCTTTCGTTCACGAGAATTTATAACCGCGTTGACTACTCGTTGACTCGAGCGAAGACATCGTATGCGATCAACATGCAAAATACTTGGCAGTTTTCAGTCGCTACTTGCGCGTCGATCCGCAGCAAAAATGTGTCCCCTGGAACTCAGTTTCTCGGGCAATCGAAAAGTTTGTAATCCGACTGTAAATTTGTTCGTTTCTAATTATTGGAACCTATATAACAAGTACATAAAAGTTAAGAAAACGTGTAACAAATCGTACATTCTTTTATCTAAAGCCATTTCGACACGTCTTTGGCGTTTTCCTTGCTGTTGGCGATTCGCGAGCCGAACTGAAAGGCCCGTTTAGGAAAGTTTGCCGTCTGACGTAAGCCGATATCGTGGGCGACCAGCCGCAACAAAAGTTTATCACCCAGGCCTGCTGGCATCCTTTCTACGGGGTAACACCTGAGAAATGTATTGAAGAATTTAAACATCAATCAATTGATACTAGTAACGAAAACAAAATTGACAAATGGGGATAATCTAAACAAGATTATTTGAAAATACTAATTTCAAAAGAGAGGAAGCCACACTTTTTCGAGGATTTTTAAAATAGTTGAAGATATAGTGAAAACTGAATTGGAGTCATTGTTTATCGGAAAATATTGAAACCATTTCTTGATTACCAAAAATGTAATCTTTTTCATTTCTGCAAAACCATTGATAGCATTTACTAGTTACCTTTCCCACGGTTTGAGGCTACTAACATAACTGACGAAGTCTTCGTCGAGATATGGAAGTCGCGATTGCCTTCCGTGATCAGCGACGACGCGGTCGTCTCTGCCTAAATTTCTTTCGGAAATTCTCGCTAATTCGGCGTCAAGTTCTTCGCCCAGAGCTGGCCATCCTCCTCGTCTTAGAGTCGTTCGATGTCTGGTATAGCCACCGAAAAGCTCATCCGCGCCCATTCCCAGGAGAAGAACTCTGGCTGGTGAGTCGTACGGTTCGCCCGTTGAGGACAGCGATCCAGAGCCTCGACTCGCAAACCACAAAGCGCAACCGAGACTGTCGTCCAAAATCGTTGTCAGGGGATACACAAGATCGCGGATTCTCGAAGAACGATATTTTTGCAACTCGTTTTGCGTTACATTACACTGAAATGTAAAATTTTTTTGCGAATGATTCTAAATAGATCCAGAAAAAGTAGATGAATAGTGGGGGGGAAAAAAAGAAAAACGAAATGAACAGTTTTCGACAAAATTGAAAGCTAAAAGAATAGATTTGACAATGCACTTGTAGTTATTAAAATAAAAATTTGTTCAAAAATCGACTATCGAAAAGTATAATTGATTTTCGAATACAATTTTTTTTAAACGTTGTTCATTTGGAAATCAGATTCTTCTAAAGAATCAATTGTTTTCTAAATTCATCGATTAAAAAAAAATGAATTATCCACATTCCATTATTTTTTAAATCAGTAATTACGAAATTATTACATTTTCTGATAATTTCAACAGATTGCTGAATTAAATATTTTTTATATTTACTTATTTTAAAAATTCAATCATCATTCAAAGGATTCATGCTCATTTTTTTAAAGGAATTAATTTCTTAAATTTATGTCGGTTCAATTAATGCAGAAAATCGAATAAATGGTCTAATATAATTCGGTCCAGACCTCAACGAAATTCCACGTTCGCCATGGGCGAATTTCCTGAAGTTCGGCGAGCGCTTGTCTTCCAGTTTTTCTGTCCGGAACGTCAAAATTAACCGCAGCATCCGTGGAATGCTTAGCATCTTTAAATTTAGTTTTAGGCTCGACTCGTCGCGCCTTTTCGAACGCCACGTTTACGAGATCGATGCTCTCTTCTCGGGGAACAAATTCATCGGCCAGAGCGGCCAATATCGTCGAGTCCAGGCCTCCGGAGAAAAGTATTCCTAATTTAGAGTGATTGCAGACGAGTTTCTGTCCCTTTAAAACCGTTCGAATGCAATTTTTGCAATACTCTGGCTTTTTCCGGACTCTCAGCATTACCGATTTTTTAAGTAGCTCGAGAACTTGCTGGATTCTCTCTCGAATTTCCGGTCTGTCCGCTAAACTTTTCATTACATCACCAATGATTTCCGAACGCATTATGTCTGTTTTCTTTGTATCGAGACCAGAAATCATCTCCGAGTCAGGAATCTCATTTTTACTTCCGGAAGATAATATTTCATTGAAATACGTAATATCTTTCGGTTCTGGCTCGAGGCACGGAAATTCCCTTTTTTCCGGTGCAAGCGAATGAAAAATTGTTAACTCGACACCCAGTCGAATTTCTAAATCTTCAATCAGATTTTTAAAACGCTTTTCCGATGATTGCCACGGATAAACGCCGAGAGTCGAGGTCTTGAGGTTGAAAACAAATATTCCAATAGCCGGAACTTCGATTGCTGTTTCGCATTTTGTACTCGCCGATGACATGAGAGTCAGCGCGTCGCAGTTTGGACTCATTTTTAGTAATAAACTATGTCTTCCAATCGGATCTCTCGCAAAATAAAGCAATCCTTCAGATGCTTGATAATAAATTATGCTGTAGGGTCCTTTGATAGTTTTAAGTATTTGCGGGACATCTTTCTCATTTTTGAGGATGTTCTGAAGCGTCTGAGTATCTGATACCTCCTTGTCGGCCTATAATAAATAAACTTTTTGAAAAACGGTTTGAAACCGAGAGCTCTTACATAGAGGGCATTCCATTTGAAACAGTACGGCTAAATATCTCTTAAGGGGGGCAAGTAACGTAAAAAATTTTGAGGGACATTTTTCTCATTTTTGTAAAGAGCACAAAAAAAATAAGGAAGCAATCTGCTAAATTCTACTTTGCAGCTTTATTGTAATTTTCTTGTAATTTAGATACTACTCGTACCAAACATCCAGAAAATATATCTCCATTCCAGAGAAGTATATTTCCATCTGAATCTGCACATGGCTGTGCAACAGGTTGCGGTCCTTGCATCCATAACACGCTAGCTGCAAAACAGGCCTTCCAATTGTACGGAAGATTTTCTATTTTTTCAGCAAACGAATCAGGCCCTCTTTGCTGTATGATACATTTGCATCTCACGTACTGTAAATTAAAAAAAGCATATTTAGATGTTTGCCAGAGAAGATGACTGCTAATTAACAGAAAAATTCACTTCAAATATTTTTTTCCGCTTAACAGTGTCAAAAGAAATTATAAGGTATCAATACAATTAACATGTAGAAAAAAATAAAATGAAAATTTTGAGGGACATTAATTCTCAATATCAGAATTAATGAAAAACAAAAAACTGCATTCTGAAGTTGAATATCTATGCAGTCAAATTCTCAACATGTTCAAAATCAAAATTACAAATGATACAAAAAATTTCTTTTTTCAAAAATTACATTAGCAGTGATTTATGCAATGTGCAATTACTTGGTAAAAAACGAGTGGCAATTATTTGAAGAATTACTAAAAATTATTTCAACGTACATCCGCGAGTTTTTCGCTTTGATCTCCACAATCCTGCCAAATTGAACATAGTATTCCACACATTTTAGTCGTCTTTCAGTTTTTAACCTATTTTTAAGAACACTGGACTTCGCCATCTTTGTTTACTAGTCAGTACAGTCGGCGCCGAAAGTGTGGCTTTTACAAGCTTAAGGTAGTCACTGTAGTCACTGCGCTTCGCACTAGTCAAATCAGTGGCGAATTTTAAAAAATGTTTTTACAATTCATGATTCGATTAACAGTTTTGGGAAAGTTACTCACGTATCAGAATTATTTTCAATATATAAGTACATATCAGTAAAATCGCCGTCAAAATTGTGTGTTTTTTAAAAGCTTAAGGTAGCGTAAGGTAATATAATTTTAAAAACGTTTTTACAATTTTTGGTGATTTAATTAACAGTTCTGAGAAGTTACTCACGTAGGAGAATTATTTTTTTATATATAAGTACATTAGTACAGTATATCTGTGCGTATGTGTGCAGGGCTTCAAAATTTCAATTAACTTTAGTTCAAGTACTGTTGAGTTAATAGGTTGAGCTAAAATTTGGCGCGCAAGTCAAGCAACAGTCCGTTTTTAACTAGTGCAATTTTTTACGAAATGTATATAGAAATTTTTAGTAATAGTAACGCAGTAGAAATTCATTGATTTGTCCACACAAATTTGTACATAAATATGTAGTTAATCATTTAAGTACGATATTTTATTTACAAAGCCAATGGGCCATCGACAGGGGTCCTTCAGACCTGCTGAATACTGCTGTTGTGATGCATATTGTTATTCTTGTTAACTGTGATGTGTTGAGTTTATACTATTGTGTATTGAGCTCGTCAGCTGCTAGATTTTCAAGGATTTGATAAATCGCGTGTGCGTACGGTATTTCGGTTTGTGTGTGCTTTGAATTGGTCTTATACATAATTCGTCAATTTTTCCTAATCGTTGGGAGGCGAATTGAAACATGGGACGATGGATTCTTACTTCTATTCGTGTGATTCCTGTAAGAGAAATAAATTTATTCAAAGTCCTAATGCTAATTGCCAATGAATGTACAACAAATTGCCTAAAATTACTCGTCGATCTCTTCCAAGTGCGAGAGCTTCATCTGCTTCGATCTGTCGATTTTCCCAACCGGTTTAATCTTCTTCACCTTCTTCTCCTTCTTCTGTCCGACCACGTACTCGGGAAGAATAATTTTGCTGTTCCGAAACACGGGCTTATCGTCGTGTTCAACTACAACAACTCGAGGTTCCTCTTTGTTTTTGCTTTCCGAAGATTTTCTGAATGGTATCCGAGCGGTGAATTTGCAGCTCGTCGAAATAACGACGCTACTGTCGGAGTCCGGCTCCGTTGTGTCCATCGAATCGTCGTCCGCTTCCTTGCAACGCTCCTTCGATTTCCGTGCGCGCAATTCGTTGAGAAACGAAAAAGCCGCTTGCGCGTTGCTGCGATCGGACATTTGATCGTTCTGCACATCGTCCAGACTATACTTCACCCATTTGTGGGGATTTCTGTGATAGTCCGCGATGCTTCTGCGCGCCGAGATCGGAGCCGGTCCTTCCGGGCGTTTGAACAAACTTTCTTTGCCGCGATATTGTCTCATCTCGCTGCGATTCTGTTTGGCAAACGGCCGAGGACGACTCGCGACTCCCTTTCTGCCCCGCAATATTTCCATTTCATTTTGGCTCAGGCTCGAAGCCGTCTCATCTTTGTTGCAGTCTTTCGCCGCTTGCGACAGCAGTGCCGAAAGCTGCTGTTGCTTGCTCACGAAGGTGTTTCCGCCTCCTTGGATGACAAAGTCTGTCGAACCCGAAGGTGGCGGACGCATCGTGTTTTTTCAGGTCGCGAAATTGCGAGGGGATTAAGGAGTTACTCTTATGATGTCGGCTGACCAAATGAAAGCTTGCGAGCTGAATTTTTCTGAAAGACAAGTTGGAAAATGTAGTATTAATTACAGCGGCATTAGAAGTTGACATAAAAATTTCTGGATAGTAGACAATTAGACAGTAGACAATAAGACAATTTTTATCTTGTATTTCAGAAAGACTAAGAGTTTTTTAAAGAACTTTCTAAGTAATTCAATCAAAAACTTATAAAAAGAAGTTCGTGAATTGACTTTTGAAAAATGCAAATCAGGCGAATAATCCATTATTATTCATAATCATTCGTATAATACATTATTGTATGTGCAAATAAGCGTCCTCGGTAAAAAAGCAAAATCCAAACAATGGTTTTATCTGGAAAAAAAGCATATGCTCTTGAAAAAATTGGTTTCGCTAGGTCTGTAGGAAATTGAGACCAAACGAATACAGATTCACTGACACATGAGTTAAAATTAATTTACAAAACTGATAATGTTTGATTAACAGCAGAAACAGCTAATTTCATGGCCATTCTAGATTCAGACATTCATTATTTTGAAGTTCACTATTTTAACCATTCGCTATTTTGATGCCAACCCTAAAAAACAATTGAAAAATATCTATTGGCATTTAGATTCAAATGACATCTTGACCAACAGTCAATTTAGCTTTCAATTGAAACAAAACAACCTAAATCCAACCTTAAATCGGGCAGGGATTAAAATAGCGAATGACCAAAATACTGAATGGTTAAAATAGCGAATTTCTTAATGATGTAAATTCCGACGGGGGTTTTTTTTTTTTTTTTTGTAGATTCCGACAGTTATTATTTTGGAATTCACTATTTTAGCCATTCGCTGTTTTGGTCATTTGCTATTTTGATACCCACCCCTTAATTCGACCATGTATTGAATTCCAATGCGAAAAATTAATTTTTCATTCGTTTTTTTAACGGATTATCAAAAAAACAATATAAAAATATCTCTTGGCATTGAGATTCGAATAACATATCGACGAATGTTTAGTTTTACGTTGAACTGAAATATAACAAGCTAAATCTAACCGTAAATTGATTTCAATGACAAATCTACTAAAATGCAATCACTAATCGATCGAATAGAAGAAATCTAGGTTTTTCACTCTTAATCTTAATAATAAAGTTAGCTTCATCATCATTAGTGACAACGACTCACCGAAGAGGTTAAAGTCATATTGACAATCAGCTTAAAATTCAATTGAGCTAAATAATGAATTTCAATATTTTAGAGGAAAAATATAAATATTTTCCAAACGAAACTTAAATCGCATTTGAGTTGATTTAGCAAAATTAGCAACAATTAGCGGTTGACATTGATCGACACTAACCTCTTTGAAAATTTTCTAACAGCAGATTTTCGTTGCAAACTGTTTTTGTTTTGACTTGTCAAAAAACACGTAGAATTGTAGTTTCTTTGGTACGTTTATGATGTACTTTATTACGTCGTTGACGAAAGCGCGAAGCACTATATTAAAACGTTACCAAAATTGTGTTTTTTTTAAGGTTCTTTGCCACAGATTGTTACAATAATTATTATTTTTTATTGTAATTAATCAATGTACGTTATCGGTACATTTTTCTGTACTCAACTGCGATACTCGCGCCATCTGCTGGAGTCTTTATTCGGTTCGCTGACAGATGGCGCCACGCGCTACTAAATGATATTTAAGTATCTAAAAAATATTTAATTTTATTAAAATTAATTTATAATAAACCCGTGTATGAAATCCAATTTACGTAATATACGAAAGAAAATGAAAATTTAATGTACGTGCGATAAAATTGCAGACAATTAATGAAAAAATGTCATTTTTCACGAAAATTTTGACCTTATTTTTACACCTTCAACCGGAAAAAAAAATTTTTCCCCTCCGATCCCTTTACAAAAAATCTCGACAATACTCGAAAAAATTCTTAATTCCCAAATCTCGTGTGTGAAATTCAATTTATGTAATATACTTGGTATGGAATGCCCCATGTGCATGTGAATGGTAATACCTATACTATACCTATGTCATTAAATCTGTGTCGTTGATAATAATCGTTATGATAATGTTGTAGAGATAAACAATTGGTATCGGTTAATCAATGATTTAATTTACGAAATCAATATCAATTTCATCGTACATACATAATTAAAATCGTATCTCAATACTTGTACTATGAACAGTCAATCACAGGAGTGTAAATATTATATACTATATATAGATAATGCTATAAATTATTTTTCAATATAACAATCTTTATTTTCAAAAATCTTCCGTAGATAATCTTCATAAAGCTCCGTAACTACACTGTTAAAAAAGATTTTTAATTAACTGTGACAAGTAATATGAAATTACCAATAGTAGCGTAATATTATGGACGTGAAGATGAATTTTTCAAAAATATTTTAATAAAAGTTACAAAATTTCTGTAGTTATCAAATGGGATTGTAAGATTTGCAAAATTGTAAGATTGCAAAAATCTTGAAAAATTCCAAGAAATATGGAAATTCCAGGAATTTCCAAAATTTCGAGAATCTTGAAAATTCCAAGAATTTCGAAAATTTCGAGAATCTTGAAAATGTCAAGGATTTGTAAAATTCTAAGAATTTGGAATATTCCAAGAATTTTGAATATTCCAAGAATTTTGAAAATTCCAAGAATTCCAAATTTAAAAAATGTTAGGAATTCGAGAAATTTGAAAAATACGAAAAACCTGAAGATTATAAAAAAAATTGAACTGAAAAAAAGTAAAATTCGGAGATTTTGGAAATTTCCAAAACACCCACACCCACCCACACACACACACACACACACACACACAAACAATTTTCAAAAACATATATTAGATTACAAAGATATAAAGAATATATTATTAGCTTCTTCAGATATGTATGTGTATACCTAATAATTACGTGGTGTATACGCTAATTTTTTTCCCAGGATTCCATTGAATGACTAGCTCGTTGAATAAACACGATATCACATCTGTACCGTAGGCTTCCTTTATCAGCAGCGCTTCAATGGTATGTGTTTACAATGCACATTCGGACGTGTGCGGCGAACACACGTTGTAATCTGAGAAGTCCGAGAGAGGTCATCGGTTAACTTCTGTGTGAAGCTTAGTCGGTGTTGAGAGATCGCTCCGTACGCATCACAATGATGAAGACTCAAGTTGCAGCTCCTCTGCTTTTATCGATACTCTGTGCGCTAATATCTGCCACACAGTCGGCTGTATCCGAGCAACGATTTCTTGCCGATAATCCCGATACAACCGAACGGTATCAATATGAAATTAAGAAATTTAAAGTTCCGGTAAGTACTTTCGTGATTGTTGGTAAGAAATCTGAGATGTGCTCCAATAAATCATTTGACAAAATTATGTAAAGATCTTTTTTTTTTTTTTAATTTGTTTAATATCATTGTTTAATTAATTGTATAGAGTTACATGTTTTTGTATCGGCAAATCATTTAGCAAAATAATGTAATTGTCTTTTTTTTTTAATAATTAATTTTTTTATGTAATTGTTTATCTAATTATATAGAATTACATGTTTGTGCATCGGCAAATCATTTAGCAAAATAATGAAAATGTCGAATGCCATGAAGAAATATTCATAAGTTACCAGAAATAAGTTCAAATCTGGTAATTTTGTGATTTAAAAAAATGAACATTATGATTTGTTATATTTAAATGAACCTGCATTCAATTTCAAATTAATTGACCGGGTAATTACGAAATTTGTACCCCTAAATCCCCCCCGCGATCGGTCAGTGACTCGGGAATAATAAAAAAATGACTAAGTATAAGTCATATCAGGCCTCCCAGGATGATAATTTAAGAAAACCGGTTCTGTAAGTTCTTCTCAGTCGAATTTTTGTTATTTTTATAGTAAGATTGAAAGTGGAATTTAAATGCGACTGGTCGATCGACCGGTTATTATTATAAAAAAATAATAAAAAGAGCAAAATGGGCAGTGGATGAAACTGAAAAAAAAAAAAAAACTCGCGAAGAATTTTCATTCAACACTCATGTGCAGAAATATGAACGAAGAAAAATGAAGGACTATCGAAAATTGATGAAATTGTTACTGTTCCCCTTAAATTTAGTATTTTCTCGAAAATACTGAATTATTTGATGTCCACGGTTTACGATGAATTATAATGAGGGTATTGTTCTAGGTGGACCATTTTAGTTTCGCTTTGAATGACACTTTCGAGCTGCGATATCTGGTGAACAATACTTGGCAAAGTGGTAAAAATGCGCCAATTTTTTTTTACACCGGAAATGAAGGGGACATCGAAATGTTCACCCAAAATTCGGTAAGTTTTCACAATAGCATGTATATTATCATATCAAGTATAATTTACGTCAATAATGCACACAACTACATTATTTATAATAAGTTAACGTTCCAGTTTATTTAAAAAATTTCTAAATACTCATTAGTACTGATTACTCAAACGTAAGAAAAAAAAAATCCAAAATCAGATTTCGAAGTATGCAAATAAAATGTTGAAAAAAATTAAAATAAAAAACGATTTATGCCCTTTGCTCATATTAATGGTAATTATTAATTAATTATTATAAAATTTAAATTATTCATGAAAATTACTATCATGTATTAATTGATTATTATTAAATTTTGATTATTCATGAAAATTACTATAATGTATCAATTAATTATTATTAAAATTTTATTATCAATTAAAATTAATATCATGTATTAATTGCAGGGTTTTATGTGGGACATCGCACCGGACTTTGGTGCACTTCTTATCTTTGCTGAACACCGTTATTATGGTGAATCGTTGCCATATGGAAACAAGTCTTACACGGAGCCAAAGTACCTGGGATACTTGACTGCTCAACAAGCTATGGCCGATTACATCGATTTGATACAGTTTATCAAGTCTGATCAGAACTTGCGCCATAGTCCAGTGATAGCTTTTGGTGGATCTTATGGGGGTATGCTTAGTGCGTACATTCGCATGAAGTATCCCCATATAATCCAAGGGTATGCATGGAATTACATGAAATTATAACATAAAATCCAGAAACGTATATATTATATTCTTATAAATAATTCCTAAGTATACCAAAAACAGTTATAACTTAAAAATCGGTTTTTTGGAGGGTTTCCATCTCGCAAATTCAATTTAATATTTTTATTGAAGAGCTGAACATTTTTCCTTAAATACATGTTATTTTCATAGTGGGTCATTAATTGGCTATTTAAATATGAATTTTTTCTTGGGTCTCTTTGTTTTCCATGGCAAACACAAATTCACATTTGAAAATAAAAATTGCTTTTTTTTGAAGAGCAATTGCGGCGTCCGCTCCATTATTATCTTTCACTGGAATGACCGATTGCCAGGCATACGCGAGAATCGTGACGTCGGACTTTCAATCCGCAAATCCGGAATGCCCGAAGCTCATTCGAAAATCGTGGCAAGCAATTTCCAATGTTTCCTCGACAGGTAAAATGTCCTGGTGACATTTCATTCAGACCCATTTGCCAGCATTTGACCGAACGATTTGCCAATATTTATGTCAATTGATTTTGCAGACGAAGGGAAGAAATGGCTATCCGAAAAATGGAATCTTTGCAAGCCTCTGAAAAATGAGTCGGATGTCAAAAGCCTCAAGGACTGGATTTCTGATGCCTATTCAACTTTAGCGATGCTGGATTATCCATATATGACAAATTTTCTTAGACCATTGCCAGCCAAGCCAATATCCGTAGGTCAAAATTCTCTTATCCATAAAAATCCACATCATCCACATTTTCGAAAAAAAAATTTAATGAAATGAGTATTTTATGCACATTATTATTATATAATAATGTTTAGTGATTATCAAATAGTTTGTAAGCAAAATACCAATTTTTGCTTTAATATGAAAAGAAATAGGGGAAAAAATGGATTACCGTCATTTTTTTATTGAAAATTCATCATTTTAAGCGTATTATAAGCGATTTAAATCGTAATTCTAATTATTATGTATTCGATCGAATTGAAATGTAATTATAATCGTATTACAATTATTATGGAATGATAATTGCAACAAAAAAAAATACGGTAAAGTATATCTCATCTCAAATATATATTATAAATTGCCTTATTAATCGGTGGAAATATTGGGATAACAAAAAATCAATTGTATCATTTCAATATCGATTCAGGCTTTTTGTCAGCATCTGACGAACTCGAGTCTCGAAGGAAAAGACGTATTGATAGCTCTGGATAACGCGATAAAGGTCTACGCCAATTATTCCGGACAAGTAAGTTGCCTTTCGGTTGAGGACGTTGGGCCGGATTTGGGTGCCGATGGTTGGGCGTACCAGGCGTGCACCGAGATGGTAATGCCGATGTGCACCGATGGCATTCAAGATATGTTCGAACCGGCAGCTTGGAATAGCAAGGATTACAGCGACATGTGCTACAAGAAATTCAAAGTGAGACCACAAACAGATTTGGCTTGCACGACTTACGGATGCAAGGATCTGGCAGCAACCACGAACGTTGTTTTTAGGTAATTAATTATTAATTACAAATGCCCAATTTTTTTGTTCCAAGTCTTGATAACGGGGTTCATTAATAGACCCAGTATTAAAGTATTTTTACACGTTAGTTTAGAGGAAAATAGGCTTTTATTTCACTCGGTGCGTAAAGTGCAGTTTCTCGCACGCTTGAATTCCATAAAATACCCTTTTCACGCTTTGTGAATTAAAATTTCATACGATACTCGTGCGAAAAACGATTTTTTGACTCGTATGATCGCAAAATTCGAAAAAGAAACAGAAAACGTTTTATCGCACTAGTATCGTAACTCGTTTTTATTTTTGTTTAAACCTTTAGTTTTAACTCATGTGATTGCAACATTCGAAAAAAAAAAAACAGAAAACGTTTTATCGCACTAGTATCGTAATGTGATACAGCTTTTATTCCACTCGGTGCGTAAAGTGCAGTTTCACGCACGCTCGAATTTCATACAATTTCCTCGCCACGCCTTGTGAGTTAAAATTCCATTCGATACTCGTGCGAAAAACATTTTCTTAACTCATGTAATCGCAAAATTCGAATGAAAAACAGAAATAAGTTTTATCGCACTAGTATCGTAATGTGCTAGACAATTCGTTCTAGAATTTTATGCTATTTACAGAGACACTAATTGATTTTATAATTTGCAGTAACGGATTGCGAGACCCTTGGTCGAGCGGTGGAATCCTCAAAAACGTGTCGATGTCAGCCGTAGCTGTAATAATACCGGAAGGAGCGCATCATCTCGACCTCAGGGGTAGTAACCCCAACGACCCATACTCCGTTATTCAGGCTCGAAAGTTTCACGTTTTTGCCATTAGAAAGTGGATCAAAGAATATCATGGGCGTACGGTTTTCAGGTCCGCACTTAATGGCTCTCTAATTTTTTAATCTGTTGAAAATGACGTCGGATAAATGTTATGTATCTGACTATGAGCATCCGAAAAATGTATGCGGATAATCTAAACTCAATCATGAAATCCCCGTGAAACAAACTGTCATTTTTGCATAATTATTCACGACTAAAGATCAATTAAAAAAAAAAAATTCCGACAGCGAAGTCTCAATGTTTTTCGGCCTATTTCATGTAAATTTGAAAACGATCATGATAAAAAGGTTAAAAAAATGCATCGTTGATCGGCGACTACGTATTTTTTATTAAAAAATATTTTTTGATGATTTTATTAATCCAATAAAAAAAACTAATCCCACCAATTGATACAAATATTATATTTCTTCAAGCAATACTTACAATAATTATAAATGTACTTGTATTTTTAAGAGTGTATCCAAAAGGGGGAAAATTAATTTTTTATTGACTCATTTCAAAATATCTAACCCTTTTTAACGATCGATTGCAGCTTTTCCGTATGCTCGAAGGTTCAAACAAATTAATTATGATCGAAATTCATACATGACACTGTTCTGATAAATATAATACAATTACAAGGTAAATCCTTATATAAAAAAAGGCAAAAAATTCCTACTCTCCCTCCCCTCGTCATGATAAAAGGCGAACACCTCCAGCATTAATTGTCACCCATTGCGTTAATGTTAATCAATTTTTGAGATCAATGTCTCGCTATTTTGTACGTAATTGTCTCATTTTTTATTGCAAAAAAAAATCGGTGCTGAGGAAATCGAGAAATTCAAATTTCGAGGACACGAAATTTCTAAAAAATCTTAAATAAATATGAAATAATGAATAATATTTAATAAAAAATATTAAATAATTAGTGACAGATCCGATGTAAATAAATCAACTGCAATTTTAATTAATATATTGTAGTGCTCGAAATATTTTCCGAGGAATATTAAATTATACACGGGATTTAGAAGGATCGGTGAGAACCTGAAATCGGAATATTTTTCCTGCACGTAATAAACATGTACACGACACATCATCTTCCTTATAGCGTCTCGAGCTTGTGACGTGGCAAATACTATAAAGGCAAAGTCGAGGGAGACTCTCAAACAGTCGAGCCTTGAACGACTCAGTCGTCGGAGTGGTTTTCAAGGCATTCCACAAGCTCTTCGTGCAAAAATCCTTCCTCGAATTTGGCAAACCGGTCGAGCTATCGTAATTACGAGATTTCAATTAATTGCATCAATTAAAACAAATAAAAAATGCAATTTTCGCATATGATCTTTGGAGCAGTGGGTGAGAAAAATTTTAAGGAGATTTTTTTTTTTTTAACATTGAAACCTTTAAGTGATTGCACATTTTTTTGCAGTGGTCATAGCAGCAATTTGCGGTACAGAAGGAATTCCAAAACCGCAGGTAATTAGAAAATTAATATATTATCATAATATTTATTACAAAAAAAAACATGAATTATTGTTAGTCGTAGTAAAGTGTTTGTTTATTGATTATGCGTACAATTTCTTTTTTTTTTTTCGAGTAACATTTGTTTATATATAGATTTAACGTTTTTTATTCGTACAGTTCGTTGATATACTCCAGTAAATTGACGAGAAATATTTTACACCAGTAAATATTGTGATGAGAAACGCACGTGTTGCGAATACATCAATAGCAAATTTTTTTTTTATACGCAAGGCCAATTGGCCATTGATCGAAGTCAATTATCTAAATTGTATGGTAAAATTGGTCATATTAAAATACCTGTAAAAGTTAGTTTAGTTAGTGAGTTTAAAAGAGTTTTTTACAGTTTTTTTTTTCATGTGCAATTATCTATCGACGAAAAATTGAATAAAATGGAATTTCTAAAATACTGTTTTAAGAAATTAAAAAAAATATATGTACATTTTTTTCAAATGTCAATAATATTTGACGTACACCTTTTATTTATATATAAAAAAATATCGAAAAAAATGGCAAAAATTTGTATTAATTTTGAACAATTTCCAAAAATTCTTAAACATATTGTACGCGAATGTGAATAGTTTAAGCCTAATTTGGGAGTCCTAAGAGGGAATCTTTTTGGTTTTTTGTTTTCAAAAGAATTTCGTCGAAGTCGATGGATTCGCTTTCAATGGACCGGTTGATAGATCTGGAGCTTCGCCAAATACGAATGGACCATCATTGGTCGAAACGGAATCGACATCACCATCAGACCCACTGATATCCGGTCCGGAATCTACACTACCGCCCAACACACCAGCCGTGGATCCCATTTCCACGGAACCGGTTACCCAAAGCCCTGAAGTCGCCCGGTGCATACAAAATTGTCGGGTGAGAAATGGGCTTTTTTAATTCCTACATCCTATCATTTTAGATTTCACTTTTTTCGAATTATAGAATTATGGAAATTATAGAAATTATTTAGAGGTCCCGAAATTTAAGTTAATCCGAAAAGAAGTTATAGTTGATCATAGTTGAACTTGAAAGGAATTTATCGAGTTGAGTTAACGTGAAGTTGATTTTTATTGCTTCGGAATATCCAAGATATTTCTTTCCTCTTAGAAATGAAAAGATGCAAAGCCGGTTTTGTGCGTAGCTAAATTACTGATTTCTTGCTTCGATGAGTAAACAAAGTTTATTCTATAAGGAAGTAGGTTGGTCGTTATTGAGGTGGGGAATGAAGATCTATAAAATCTGGTAATCTGAGTATGGTATAAAAATATCTTGCCACCACCGCCGTCACTGTGAAGCATATATATAGGGCGATCCATGTTAAATATGCCCCAAACCCAGATTTTTAAATCCCGCATGGGACCCCAAATTCGAATTTTCTAGTCCCTCATGGGGCCCCAAAGCCGGATTTTCAAGTCCCTCATGGGGCCCCAAACCCTGCTTTTTAAATCCCTCGTGGGGCCCCAAACTCCGATTTGTAAATGCCTCGTGGGGCCCCAAATTGGAATGTTCTAGTCCCTCATGGGGCCCCAAAGCCGGATTTTCAAGTCCCTCATGGGGCCCCAAACCCTGCTTTTTAAATCCCTCGTGGGGCCCCAAACTCTGATTTGTAAATCCCTCGTGGGGCCCCAAAGCCGGATTTTCAAGTCCCTCATGGGGCCCCAAACTCCGATTTTTAAGTCCCCCATGGGACCCCAAATTCGAATTTTCTAGTCCCTCATGGGGCCCCAAAGCCGGATTTTCAAGTTCCTCATGGGACCCCAAAGCCGGATTTTCAAGTCCCTCATGGGGCCCCAAACCCTGCTTTTTAAATCCCTCGTGGGGCCCCAAACTCCGATTTGTAAATCCCTCGTGGGGCCCCAAATTGGAATTTTCTATTCCCTCATGGGGCCCCAAAGCCGGATTTTAAAGTCCCTCATGGGGCCCCAAACCCTGATTTTTGAATCCCTCGTGGGCCCCCAAACTCCGATTTGTAAATCCCTCGTGGGGCCCCAAACCCGAATTTTCATTTCCCTCATGGGACCCCAAACCCTGCTTTTTAAATCCCTCGTGGGGCCCCAAACTCCGATTTGTAAATCCCTCGTGGGGCCCCAAATTGGAATTTTCTATTCCCTCATGGGGCCCCAAAGCCGGATTTTAAAGTCCCTCATGGGGCCCCAAACCCTGATTTTTGAATCCCTCGTGGGCCCCCAAACTCCGATTTGTAAATCCCTCGTGGGGCCCCAAACCCGAATTTTCATTTCCCTCATGGGACCCCAAACCCAGATTTTAAAATCCCTCGTGGGGCGCCAAGCCCAGATTTTTCAGTCCTTCATAAGACATTTACAATGGAACTTCATAAATTTATAAACCAATGTCCGCATTAAAAACCATGGGATTTCTACAATTTTTTTTATTAATTTAATTATTGGCTAGAATACGGAATTTGAATATCTTTCAATAATCCTGCAACATTTATTTAATTGTTGGAATAGTTTCAAGTGACTTCCGAATTCAATCCGGTGTGCGGATCGGACAGAAGCGTTTATTCGAATCCTGGAATGCTGAACTGCGTCAAAGGATGTGGACACGGTGCGTATAACTAAAAAAAAAAAAAACAAACATGTAATCCATAATTAAATATAATATAATTTTTATCTTTTTTTACAGACGTCAATCATGCATATTTTGGACCTTGCAGTTCACAGATTCGAGGATGAGCCTGTGTAAATTGCATAATTTCTAATGCATGGAAGATGTACATGGGAATTTTATGCAAAATCGTCCCTTTAAACGACTTCTTCTTCATATTTTGGTGCTGCATGTTCAGGAGATAATAGGTTTTTCTTTTTTATGTTTTCATTCCATACTATATTTACACAACAATTAAATACATTTCATCCAATTGTTTGAATATTTGATTTCCTCTCTATGTGATATATTAGATATTTAGGAGCAATAAACCACTTAAAACTGGTCTAATTAAAAAAGCCAATCTTTTAAATAATTTTTAGATGTATTAGAGTCTTTATACCATTTATTCGTAAAAAAAAGTCAGAAACACTCAACGCTCGCCGAGGAATTATTAAGGGTATTAAATTTTCTCACCTAATGCTGAAAAAATTGCCCAAATATAAAATGCGAATAGTTATTTCATTATTTTCTAATTTTTGTGTGAATCAAGTTCCTTTTTTTCTCAGGAATTTTATGATTTTTGTATAATTATTTTGTTCGACCAACAATTATTATAATTGTCAAGCTGAATTGACATGGAATTCCCTGTATGTTTCTAGGAGTTGAAAGGGCTGAAAGGGTTCAAATGAAAATAAAATTATTGACTCATTTCAATTTTATTTTTATTTCAGTTATTTTTTTTTAATATAATGTACAATTCAGATATTAATATTTCGAATTCATTAATTTTGGAGCGCACAAATTAATTGAGCGACTTATGCACGGCATTCGTTCAATGCTCCAGCGAATGATTCACGCATTACTTTCAACTTTGACCAAAATTTGTATGGTCTCAAGTGGAAAATAATTCCGAATAAAAATGTTTATCGGTAAACAGCCGACATTTTTCTACGATAAATAATCGCGCGTATTCAGAGACGAGTTACTTATCAAATAATAACAATTTCAATTCAGAAATGGGCAAAATTTAACCACGTAACATCATTACACTTTTGGATATTTATTTTAATTGTATCTATGAAACGAAAATCATTAAAATTCAATTCCATTTTTTTAATTAATAAAGAATAATAATCTGCCCAAATCTGATTGAATGTTTTTTCCTGACTTTTGTTTTTGCGAATACGATAAATTGCACTAATAATACCTCATCAGAGGATCGGTGACGATTATGCATTTTATACAAATGATTACAGGGAAACTATAGTGATTTTTTAATCTTTTCTCTTAGTCAATCATTTTCTAGAGAACGCCAATATTTTTATTTTTATTTATTTATTTTTTCAAAATTTCGAAGCATTTTATAGTTTATTTAGGGAAAACACATTAAAAAATTTATTTTCCTTTCGTTTAGGTTTTACCCTAATTAATATCGAAATTTTTCCATTGAATTTGAAGCCATTTTTTATTGCGAAATGTCAAAAACGTTTTTGTATCATTTTGATCCATCTTTTTTTAAATTACCATTTGGTAATTTACAGGACCAAAAAGAATGTTGCATTACAAATTGCGAATGATATATTTGATATTAAAGATCTGAGCCAAATTTAAATCCATAATTAAAATCGCAACGATTTTCCTATTGGCCAATGTATATAAGAAATATTATGAGTCGATTTACAATATTTTTCGTAGCTTTTTTAAATTATTAGGATTATGATTTGTCGGCTAATGTCGAAAAATTGTTGCGCAAATTTTGAAATTTACCTTCAAAAAAAAAAAAAAACAGAAAAACCGGAATTTTAAAGAATGCATTTTACATTTTTCTTAACACAAAAAAAAGTATTTCCTCCAACAGTTGAAAAAATAAATTTTGCCAAAATACCAATTCTTACACGATGTTCATTCATAAAAGTGTTTAAAATTTGAGAAAAATCATTGTCGACGAGAAAATAAAGACTTGGCATTGAAAAGCCTTAAGATCGAAAAAAAAATCGGAGTGTCCGTCTTTTTGCAAATAATTTCAATATATTTTTTGCAGAAACATTTTGTGAATGAATATTGTTAAATCACTATAATTTCCCCTTTAATCAGGCAATAATTTGCAGCATTTTTCTGCAAAATCGCTTATATATATATATATATATATTTTTTTATAAACAAACAAATTGTTTAATATCAACATCAAATTGTAACATATATTTCGCTATTAACGTGTAATCGTACTAAAACACTTTGTAATAAAACACTTGTCTACAATAATTTTAATAATAAAATTAATAATAATAATAATAATAATAATAATAATAACTTTAAAAATGCTATATACAAAATGGTAGATCACATATAGCTATTTCCTGTCGGGTATCGAGAGAGCAACGGTTGGCACGAATTTTCTTGTTGATAATAAAGTAATCAAGGAAAAGATAAAAATCCGTCGCGCGTTGATACCAGCGGAAAAAAAAATTCATTCATTTTCTTCTTCGTTCAATAAAATATCATAGCGGTGGCATTTGGTTAAAGAAATTGAAATCTCGCACCCGTTTTTCGTGAATACAGTCGAACTTCCCACAAATTTATATGTTTTTCTAATTAACCACGTTATGTTTTTGTAAATTTATTAACTCAATGGGAAAGCGCGTATCCAAAATTGTAATAAAATATTCATTTTTGAAAGGGCGATATTTTTCTAATTGACCCCTTTTTTTTGTAAATATATTAACTCAAGTAAACGTCAAGTGAGTTCATTTTCAAAATCGATTGAATTTTTAAAAAAATCGATTGTGAATTTCGCAGAAAATTTATTTAATTTATTCGCGATGTTAAAAATGAAAGTTCGGTGAGATAAAAATTGATTTAACGTTTTTTCAGCCGTAAAATCGTGGGTTTCGTTTTTGTTTAAGAATAATCTTGAAACAAAATTGATTTTGAGTTCAATTTTGTCCAATGGGAAAGCGCATATCCAAAATTGTAAAAAAATATCCAATTTTTAAAAGGCGAACTTGTGGGAGGTTTGACTGTTAGCAAATCTTAAGGGGCAATCAGTCATTGAGTTATCTATAAAGTAAAATGGATCTATCCTATTGATGCATGGCCATAAAATGGCGCGTCATTCGAAGACGCAAGCGAGAACTCGCACGATACAATCGCCGATTCGGGCGCAAGCTTTTTGACCCTGACTCGCGCACTCTTTTCTGCGGTTTCGTTTGTTGTCCTCGCGCTCTTTTTTCCCCGGTTTCATCCCCGAGTTTGAGCTGTCGGTGCTTCTCGATCGATTCCTCGGAGTCGACGAGAGTCTGCTCGCTATTTGTATCTGTGAAAATGAACAACAAGACACGTTTTATCAATTTTTCAATCATTTTGTTATAATAAAACAACGTATTTGTAAAAATTACCAAAAAATAAAAAAAAGGACATGGGATTTTTGAATTGATGGGTCAATTCGTAATTATAAATATTGTTATAATAATAAAGGTCGATTTTAAGCTCCTAATTATTATTTCTTAAATATTGAAACTGTTCTTATTGAAAGTTCTGATTATACAAACAAAAAAAAATGAAATCAAGGACATGATAATTTCGAATTAATGGGACAATACATATTTATAAATATTGTTGTAATAACAAAGTCGATTTTGTGCTGTTAATTATTATTTTTTCAATATTGAAACTGTTGTTATCGAAAGTTCTGATTATACAAAAAATAAAAATAAAAATAAAGGACATGAGATTTTTTAATTGATGGGGCAATTCGTAATTATGAATATTATTTATCAATTTATGCTGCTAATCATTATTTCTTAAATATTGTGAAACTGTTTCTATTGAAAGTTCTGATTATACAAAAAAAACCCAAAACAAATAAATATAAATAAATATAATAAATATTGCGAACGTCACGAAAATTGTAACAATTACGTTTCGCGTAAAATTATGAAAAATTTCAGAACAAATGCCAGGAAATATTTCCACTGTGGGAAATCAATATCACGTAAATCAAATTCACCTGTTCGTTTGTTTGCCCGTGATCGTGACCAAGAAGTCTGGTTGAGATAACAGACAATTCTTCGCCGGAAAGAATTCCACTGTGCATCGGACCCTCGATAAATTCGCTGCTGGTCATCAGAAGGTATCGCACACTGTACCAGACGTCGTCGGCGAGGGCGGCCCTTTTATTGCAAGCTGTGGGTTCAAGGCCACGTCTTCGACACTCCGAAGCCGCCCATTTGTCCAGCGCGGCGAACAGAACGCCCTCGCGAAAGAGTCGAAGATCGTCCCTCGACGCGAGTTTGGCAACTTCGCGGGCGCTGAGCTCTTCGAAATTTTCCTGACGAAGAACTTCATCGGGCGCGGCGTCGATTACCGCGTGACAAGCCAGCAAGAGCTTCAAGCAAGCAACAGCTAAAAATTCAATTACATAATTAGCTTTAAACTAATTTAAAAAAATTAATTGGCGTTAGTACCATGTTATCGGTTAATTAACGTGGTTTCTGTATTTTTTAATTTCCGGGGGCTTTGACTATTGTAAAAATACAATTACATAATTAGCTTTAAACTAATTTAAAAAAATTTATTGGCGTTAGTATCATGTTATCGGTTAATTAACGTGGTTTCTGTATTTTTTAATTTCTGGGGGCTTTCACTATTGATAATTTAGATATTGATTCAATTATTGAAACTATAATGAGGGATTTTGAAAAAAAAAAAAAGAGATTGTATTGGAAAATATTATAAGAATAATGAAAAATATTGGGACTATTAGTACTGGAAATATTTAGACTAGTGAAAATGTTAAATCTGCTCTCGAGGCTAATGAGATAATTTATATTTTGGAAAATATAAATTTTTCAATATCATGGAAATTAAGAAATGAGATTAAACAAAGCCAGCCTGCATTACTACTACCCAGCATTATTATTACTAATGGCACTGATAATGTGACAAACAATGTTACGAAAAAAATTTAATTTGCCATAACTTCAAGAATTTGTTATACCATCGAAAATGATAAGACCATGGAAACCATAGAAACCATTTTCCAGTGCTCAGATAAAATCCTGCAAATTTTCTATTTTTAATTATTAAAACCCCCGTTTTTTTTTCTTATCCAAATAAATATCGAATGATTTAATCACTGTACATAATTTTTTTAAGTTTTTAAGTTATCCTGCAAATGTTCTATTTTTAATTATTAAAATCCCCGTTTTTTTTTATCCAAATAAATATCGAATGATTTAATCATTGTACATAATTTTTTAAAAGTTTTTAAGTTATCCTGCAAATGTTCTATTTTTAATTATTAAAATCCCCGTTTTTTTCTTATCCAAATAAATATCGAATGATTTAATCACTGTACATAATTTTTTTAAAGTATTTAAGTTATCCTGCAAATGTTCTCTTTTTAATTATTAAAATCCTCGTTTTTTTTTATCCAAATAAATATCGAATGATTTAATCATTGTACATAATTTTTTTTAAGTTATGAGAGCAGCTGAAAATATACATGTACTTTAAGAAATGATTTGAAGGAATCGTAAAAAAAAAAAATGATTAGAACGCTTGAGAAAAATACCTATTTCACCCTCGTCATCGCCAGGTGCTGGCGGCGCGGTTGGTGTTCGAGGAGTCCTTCCTCCGGACGGTGAAATTCTATCTGGGACATACAGGTCGAGGCCGTGATAAACGCCGAGGACTGTGGAAGCATTGAGATTCGCGGTGATGTAATCGACTGCATTTCGCGCGAGTTCCGGGCACAGAAGCTGATGAGCAACATCTAGGGTCGATCTGGCAGTCGATACCGATTGGAAATTCAACGACTCGCCCTTCAGGTGTCTGCAGAGTATAGAAAATCATTTTCACATTATTTTTTAACCGCACAGATTTTCCTTAACATTTTGTTCTTTATTTTCACGAAAAATAAAGAACATGAAGCTGCAAAATAAAATTTCATAATCACAAATTATTATTATTGTTTTTAACAAAGTTAACTTTATAAATAAATCGAAAACAATTAATAAAAGTTGAAGAAAAATAATGAGGAAGCAATTTCCAAAGTTCTACTCCGTAAAGTTTTTTTTTTAACCGGAAAAATCGAACCAAATAATAAATTATAGCAAAAATAAAACCCTTTTCCCTTTGCATTGCATTTTTTTGAGTTTACAGATGTAAAAATGCCGAAAAATATGTTTTTCATCGAAATGAAGTTTCCTCTTTGATTAAAATAAAGAAAAATATTAAAAAGTAAATATTAATAAATGTAAATGAATGTAAATAAATATAAATAAATATAAATGAACAAAAATAGATATAAATCCATTTTTGCATATTTTTTGAATTCAAGTAAATTACTTTGACTCGAAAAACGTGTGGGGCGATATTAATCGCTATATTCTTCACGTGGAAGGTCGCAGTAGGTGGAATTAAGGTCTAAGGAGACGCTTCTTGTCAAAGGAGGTTGACGCAACGAATGCAAAGATCCATCACGAGTGTCGATCGTATTTTCACTATTGTCAGGGTTTGATCTGAAGAGAACGGAAAGAGCGGTGATCGATATAACGATCCAAAGATAAGCGAGGACACCGAGGATACCGACGACCATCGTCTGTCCCGTGACGCAGTCCATACGTCCACATGACGGATAAACGTGAATATTCTTCAGCGACAAACGAAGATCGGCAAAAATCTTTGCTCCTGAATTTTAACCCCTTTATTATTCAATTTTTCTAAATTTTTGCATTTTTTTTTTCGGAACCAGACGAAGGAAAAAAAAATTTTTTTACTCGAAAAAATTTTTTTTGAAAATTTATTGCAAAATGGCAATACAAAAAACTATAAAAATCATGTCATTAACTGGGTTAGCCAGCATTTTTCTTTCTTGGTTTAGATATTTTTTTAAACTGATCGTATTTTTGCAGTTTGAAAAAATCGGAAAACGTATTTTATAATTGAGAAAAAAAAAAAAAAAACTAGAAACAATGTTTAACTCAGATTTTATTTTTCACCCATAAAATTGGAATAGTTTGAAATAATGGTCACATTTTTTCAGTTTAAAAAAATCGAATACAGTATTTTTTAGCAAAAAAAAAAATAAAAATGGAGCTAATTCTTAACCCAGACTTTATCTTCCGCCCATAAAATTGGAATAGTTGAAAACACTGGCCGCATTTTTCTGGGTTAAAAAGAATGGAAAAACGTATTATTTAATTGAAAAAAAAAAAAAAAAAATAGAGGCAATTTTTACTAAGTCTTTTGCCAAAATAAAAAGCCACGATGTGTTTCTTACTTGAGTAGATGATCGAAGGCCCTTTTGTCGACATGTTCCAGGTGAAGGGTCGGTGGAGGGTCGCTGGCTGGTGGTGCCAGGTCACCAAGGAGCATGGCCCTAAACCATTCCGATTTTTGGGCGAGTCGATGCCTCTCGACGCTGTACCGCCACGTGTCACCCACTGGGCCAACCTGTTTATTTTTTTAAGATAAGAAAAAATTATTAGTATCAAGGACTACGAAGTACAAAAAACAAAATGACCTTTCTTAATTTGAAAACACATTTTTGAAAACACACACATATAGACACATTTTCTAAACCACTTTTCTCGACGTTTTGGGTGATTCTAAGCATCCTGACATGAAAACATTTTTTTTTTTTTTTCATGAAAAACAAAGCTTCCTCTAGGAGGAAGCAAAATTAATATTAACTGAACAACAATCATAAAATTTCGGTTATGCCATTAGAGTACCATTAGAGTATCAGTGTAATTAGAGTATGTACCTCGAGGATTACCAAGTCCCTTGAATTGCCAGTTGGCATTTTATCCTGTGTGGAAATCAAGGGAACTTGGCTCATTGCTTCGGCTCGTTTGTCCAGAAATTCCCTCGGGATTCGACCAGGTATTCTCGATTTCGCGCGAGTCCTAGTGCGCTGATGATCTCGGCAGCGTTCGGCCCTTCGACCCTCAAATTTATCGTTGATCAGGGCACATCCCGAGGGCGAGTTCCGGTTACCTGAAAAAGCCATTAATGTATTTTTCAATTAGTTCTTTTGACTTGATAAATTTTTTAAAAATCGGTAATCATTTCGCAACATTTAATTATTAATAGCTTAAAAAAAATGGCTTCCTTTTAATTGACACAGAAATTTTTTAATATTATTTTTTGGTTACATTATCCTTTTTTTTTCTTCAAATTGCTAATTTAACAAAAGATTGAATTGAAAAATCTTCAAAAAAAATGGGAATAAAACTTTTTTCTCTGTAAAAAAAAATTGCCATATTTTTATGTTGCACATGAATTTTTATCAATTTAATAATCACATGATTCCTCATATTCGATAGGTGCTAAAAGTAGAAATGATAAAAAAAATGACAAGACTACCTCAATAAATGTCCAATCAGTAAATATTAGATTATCCAATATTGATAAGGATTTTTAAAAAATGGCTTCTTTTTAATTGACCCAGAAACTTTTAATATTCTGTTTTGTTAAATTATCATTTTTTTCCCCTTCAATTTGCTAATTTAACAAAGAATTGAATTAAAAAATCTAAGAAAAAAAAATTGGAGTAAAAACTTTTTCCCTGCAAAAAAAATTTGCCATATTTTTATGTTGCACATGAATTTTTTCATTATAATAATCACCTCATTCGATTAGTGCTAAATATTCGATAGGTGCTAAAAGTAGAAATGATAAAAAAAAATGACAAGACTACCTCAACAAATGTCCAATCAGTAAATATTAGATTATCGAATATTGATAATGATTACTTTGGTTCATTGATTTATGAGTCAAGGTTCCAATTTGGTGCAGAATTTTCGACATAAATAATCATTATTATTATTTATTATTATTACTAAGCTTCAGGGCAAATAGTAATAATGAAAATAATTATTATTTATAAGCTTTCCGCCAGATAATAATTTCGATGATAGTCATATCGATATAATTCAAGGTGTTTGGGCTGCTGGTGAGTAAGAGAACCCAGAATTTCTTGATTTTTATCGATTTTGTTGGACACTGGAATCGTACATTTACAATCGCATATCGCCGTGAGTTGCCCGGAACTTTTTCATTGATGTATGGGGCATTTTGTTCCAAATGGATCTAAGTTTGTGCTTTTCTCGGCGATTTAAAAAAATCGTTTCACTTTAAAAAACAAGTTTTTTTTTCATATCAATAGGTTGATAATTGAAAAATTACCTTTTTATCGGTAGGCATGACTCAAAATTCATGAAAATGTTCAAAAGCTTTGAATCAGGTATAGGATATTTTTTGGTATGATAAGAAATTTTTTTTTCAAGTTTTTAAAAACTTTAAAATCACATAAAATCAAAATGCACGATATGATTTTTATTATATGCACACTAAATTAACAAATTGGACATTGGAGAAAAATACTTTTAAAAAAATTGTAAACCATCTTGACGAATTTTATTTCATTCAAACAAATTTTTTTTGTTCTATAGATTCTTGAAAAAAAAATTGCAAAAATAGACAATTTCCTGAGTCAGACATAAAAAATGTCGAGGAATCGCCAAGAGAAAATCGACGACATTTCATTCAAATTTTAGCAATGATTTTTTGTTTCGAATTATTATATAAAAAAAAATGAAATCTTGATTTTTATTAAACAAATTTAGAAAACAAAAGAAACCCGAAAATTTTTTTTATAGAATCTTTTATTAAAAATTTAAAAAATTATGGTCAACGATATCAAAAAATTAATTGATAAAAACGATGATTATTGTGAAATTAAAAGTAATCGGAATTATTTTTTTAATTGAAACAATAACATAAAAAATCTTGATCCAATTTGGAGAAATCGGAGGTCAGTTACAGAAAGATTTGTTATGAAATGCCCCATACATATAGATATATATGTACATATATATATAATTTTTTATATCTGTGCACCGTATATCTAAACCATACAAGGGTTTGGCAATGTTTGCTGAGGAAAGATAGTGAACGATTGTACTGGTTCACTTTTTCTAAAACTTATTGAGATGGAACTATTAAAGAAAGTATTTTTTCATGTCAGACCTACGCGTATCTCGATTATAAAAAAAAAAAAACTATTCTCCTAAATGATCATATCGAGAAAAAAAAAACAAAATTTGGAAATTTTATTGAAAATTCCACGAAATTACATCGAACGACAAATTTTTAAAAATCTGATAAAATTTTTATTTATTTAAAAAAATGGGATTACACAAAATTTTAAGAAGTACGAAAAACAAATTATTGCTTGCACATTCGTCATTATTTTTTTGCTTTTTGCAAAATTATCTTTATGAAAAAATATGTTAATCCATTTTAACTTCATCGTAGAGGAGGTTTTGCAAAATGGGACAAAAATGAGGAAGCAATTTGCAAAGTTCTACTTTGCATCCTTGTCTTAGGTAAATAAATAAACATGATTGATTTCATTTGCAAAATCGATTTTGTTGTTGTTGAAAATTTCAATTTTTTAAAACTAACTTGCCCATCTGATTAAATTTGGATGGTCACTTTGGTACAATTTGCCATCTTCAGAAAATAAAGCGAAGATTTTCTGTCATCGATTAAGGTCTTAAACTTTAAGGTTACGGTTTTAAGCTTCGGTTAAGGTCGACATTCTCCTTTTCAGAATAATTTTCGCGGACGTATAACAAAATCTTTCGTGTCGTTTGAGGACAATAATTTTTTTTCTTTCATACGACACATTAAAAAATAATCACAATAATAATATATATATAATACTTCACAAGGAAGTCCTCGAAAATTTAAATCTAAATGAAATTAATTATCCATTATAATGAAAAAACCTTAAGGTGACTATTTACCATTGTGAGTGCTCGGACTATTGACCGTGAAAATTTCCCGAATTTCGTTGGAAATGGCCATTGCCATTTATGTATTAAAAAAAACAGGAATAATTGTTTTTATTCACAATAAATTTCACACTCAAATTGATTTTTTTTAACGAAAAAAAAAATCATGAATAATTTTTTTTAATTCACAATAAATTTCACACGTGAATTGAAATGGAAAATAGAATTTAAGGCTCAGATTGGGGAATCCCCGAAGAGCACCCTACCGTTCGAGTGCTCTCTTCGTACTGCGACCCTCTGAGTGCCTAGTAAATCGTGCTCTGCGCTTTGCGCTCAGTTTCTCATAATTCTTGGCACCCCCACCCCCGCCTCCTCCGACGGCCGCTGCATGTCGATGACTCAGGGTAAGCGAGAAAGGATATAACGAACAAATCGTAAATGAGAGAGCGGAGAAAGAGAGAAGTATATATTCTTCCGAGGCAGCAACTTAGCCATGCCGATGAACATAATGCGTTCCATCGGTATCAGTGAACTTTATCTCCGGCAAAACAAACACACGCACATAATAGTGAAGATTGTCGACGTCGGGCGAAGGGCTTGCCGTCAATTCTGCGGAAGTTCGCCCAATGCCAGATAGACATTTTTATTTCCGGAATTGCTTCTGCAAATATTTTATTATCATTATTCCGTTGCATTTTGTAATGCAATATAGACATTTTTATTTCCGAAATCACTTCTACAAATATTTTATTATCGCACGTGCTTCTCGCACTAGTGCTTTTTTTCCCGCACGGACTTTTCGCACTAGTGCTTTTTTTTTGCAAGTAAAAAGTTAGAGAAGAACATTTTTTCGTTAAAGCTCCGCAAAATAATGATTTTTTTATTAATTTTGTGTGGCCTAATAAGAAAAATAGCAAGACACATTAAATTTTCGTGACAACAAAGTTGGGCCATAAAAAATAATTGAGGGTCAGGAGAGAAGCCGAGTCTTTGTGTGAACATTCGACGAGAGTCCGGAGCAAAGATTGAAATGTTGTGTGTGCCTCTGGGGTCTACGTGATCGTGAACAAAAATATATCGAGAGGCATAATCGACGCAGTGACGCATTTTATTATCGCACGTATTTCTCGCACGTGCTTCTCGCACTAGTGCTTTTTTTCCCGCACGGACTTTTCGCACTAGTGCTTTTTTTTTGCAAGTAAAAAGTTAGAGAAGAACATTTTTTCGTTAAAGCTCCGCAAAATAATGATTTTTTAATTAATTTTGTGTGGCCTAATAAGAAAAATAGAAAGACACATTAAATTTTCGTGACAACAAAGTTGGGCCATAAAAAATAATTGAGGGGGAGGACAGAAGCCGAGTCTTTGTGTGCACATTCGACGAGAGTCCGGAGCAAAGATTGTAATGTTGTGTGTGCCTCTGAGGTCTACGTGATCGTGAACAAAAATATATCGAGAGGCATAATCGACGCAGTGACGCATTTTATTATCGCACGTATTTCTCGCACGTGCTTCTCGCACTAGTGCTTTTTTTCCCGCACGGACTTTTCGCACTAGTGCTTTTTTTTTGCAAGTAAAAAGTTAGAGAAGAACATTTTTTCGTTAAAGCTCCGCAAAATAATGATTTTTTAATTAATTTCGTGTGGCCTAATAAGAAAATTAGAAAGACACATTAAATTTTCGTGACAACAAAGTTGGGCCATAAAAAATAATTGAGGGTCAGGAGAGAAGCCGAGTCTTTGTGTGCACATTCGACGAGAGTCCGGAGCAAAGATTGAAATGTTGTCTGTGCCTCTGGGGTCTACGTGATCGTGAACAAAAATATATCGAGAGGCATAATCGACGCAGTGACATCGGTGTAAAGTCCACAAGGAAAGGGCCTGCGAGTCAGTCAGGATCGACATCCGATACCACTTGAGAACCCAGTGCGTCACTATGCTCAATACGAGCGCCTAAAATGAATCGCGCTATTGAGAGCAAATAGACCGATAAGCAAAACATTGTAAGCGTCTGTCGTAAAGAGTGAAATTCCCAATGTGCTCGAATGCTAAAATAGTAATTGTCAAAAGAATTGATTTATCTGCTGAACCAAAACTGTTCCAAAGTCGATTATGGAGATTGAAAATGAGATTATAAAATCAATAAACAAGAATTGATTGATTAACACTAAATCGGATCGAACGTTTATCGAAGATCTCTAAGTGACTAATTGAAATTTGTCATTGAAAGCAATGAAAATTAAGAGATTAGACGGCCAATTGAAAATCGATTAATAAAAGTTCAGTTTTGTGGCGAATGACGATTTTTCATTTAATTAAAAATAAATTAAATTAGTTGAAAATATAATCGAAACATGAATTGAAAGTTTCACAAATGGAATTCGAATAAAAACAAATAAAAACAAATAAAAACAAATGAATAAATAAATAAATAAAACCTCTGAATCGCCAAAAAGCGAAAAATCGAGGCGAGCCAATTTCCGCAATTTTGGTATTCACTATCAAATAAAAATTGAATGATAATGAATATATATTTTCATTTAATTAATAATAAACCGAGTCAATTAATAGAGACGAAAAATACTAATTAATTCCATAGTCATTTAATTAATAATAAACCGATTCAATTAATAGAGACGAAAAATGCTAATTAATTCCATAGTCATTGATAATCATCAGCAATTATCGTGCGATTAATATATTTCCTACCCTTGTGAGTTGTAGGTCGACGAAGCCCGACGACCATGAGGACTGTTCTTCGAGGTCTGATGTCTCAAAACTATTATTGTAACCTGATTACTGTCCCAATGGCGGTGCACAAAAGCGGTACCAGCCAGAAACAGTACAACTACTCTAGTAGCCAACGAGTTAATAAAAATAATGTGAGATATCCTCGGCTTTTAAATAGCGTAAGCGAAAAGGTGCATCATCTCGGCAACGACTCCCACCGTATTCGCGAGAAAAATAGACCTCCTCCGGTACGAGAATGATAATGGAGCTCGTGGAGGGAGACGCAGGGTGTTAATGAGATGTCCAACAGTGTCTCGTGGCAAAATACGAGAATGAAAAGCCACGGTGTTGCTTTTCGTTCTGTTGTGTGGCGAGGCGGTGCTAATGCCGAATAATTGAATGGTACCTTTGAGTTAGTGAGGCACAGCGCGGTACCACTATTTCGTCGGTTCCAAACGAGTGGGCCCCTCGTTTCCTTTGATGAAACCTTGGAAACCTTAATCCCGATCCCCACGGGGTTTGTCTACCAGCCATCGACTTTGAGAAATTCTTTCACTCGTTAAGTACTCGATGATGATTCAATGATGTGTTTGGAAGCCTGGGAGCCGACGACATCAGAGGTATGGTTTCGCTTGTGGATACTTAGTTGGACAAAAAAATATCACGTATGTACGTCGATGTGTTAATTCGGAATTCGCACTCAGTACTTTTTACATAGTGCTTTGCACTCAGTACTTTGTAGATAGTGCTTTGCACTCAGTACTTTGCACTCAGTACTTTGTACTCAGCACTTTGCACTCAGTACTTTGCACCCAGTACTTTGTAGATAGTGCTTTGCACTCAGTACTTTGCACTCGGTACTTTGCACTTGGTACTTTGCAGTCAGTATTTCGTACTCAGCCCTTTACACTCAGTACTTTGCACTCAGTACTTTGTACTCAGCACTTTGCACTCAGTACTTTGCACCCAGTACTTTGTACTCAGCACTTTGCACTCAGTACTTTGCACTCAGTACTTTGCACTCAGTACTTTGTACTCAGCACTTTGCACTCAGTACTTTGCACTCAGCACTTTGTACTCAGCACTTTGCACTCAGTACTTTGCACTCAGTACTTTGCACTCAGTACTTTGCACTCAGTACTTTGCATTCGGTACTTTGCAGTCAGTACTTTGTACTCAGCACTTTGCACTCGGTACTTTAATTAAAAATACACTTTTAGCTGGCTGTCGCATGCTGAAAAGTGCAATTTTCCAACCTCGGGGTGAAAAGTTTCGTTCAACACTTAAGAGAACCCCCTTAAGCATGAGGGATTTCGAACGTTTGATTTTTCGTATAAATCGAAGACAACCACGCTGAAATAAAGGCTTTTTCTTCCTCGTGCTAAAATGTTCTATTACACAAATGCTTGAAAACTTCACACGTCATTCAGTCAAAATGTGATTGGAAATATATTAAATGCCTCAATATAAAATTTTGCGGATAAATTCCGTCCTCTATTAAATACTAAACGTTTCGTGGGCTTTTTTTTAAAATAAAAAATGGCCTCTCAAATTCTTCGGCAATGTTGCGGAAAAATTCGTCGACGAAGTGAATTTCATGGAGTGATATTCTTTTTTTGGCGAGTTACGGAAATAGAAGGGAGTTTCGGCGGCGCCGATGAGACGCTCCGACTCCGGCTATTTTAGCGCTTTATACGCACGCATGAACGCTCGTTGCACTCGCGCTATTCGAGCGAGTGGTCAGTGTCGAGAGCTTCTAAATTTGGAGTTCTCCGGCCTCCGGCAAACTCCCGCGATGCAAGAGTTCGCCCGCACAGCGAAATATTTTCAAACAAGAAGAATGAACGCGGGTGCTGCAATACGTTCACTAACACCGTCGCAGCTCTTGCAATAATTAAGAGCAACGAGGGTATACAGGCTGCACCAAAAATCGTGGCCCACGCACCCAGCAGAAAAATGATTTATTACATTTAATTATATAAAAGGATATTAGCATTCTGTTCATTTATTTATTTATTTATTTTTGAGAGTACATAAAAAATGTTTATATTTTTTCGTGATTTTTAATTTTGATTATTTTTTTATTTGGCATAAAAATTATTATTAATTATTAATTATTGCCAACAAAACAACAGAACGCATCGAATTTTACAAATATTATGAGTTTTGTTTGGAGAGACTCGCTCTTAATTAATTATTAACGAAAACAGGTTCAGAAATATTGAGAATACTTATATGCAAAAAATTATATTCATTTTTTTTTATTATTCAAATCTACTAAAAATTAAACTAAGAAAATTCATTCAAATCAATCAAAAATTGAAGTATAAATTGATAGAAATTTCAACTTATTGTCAACAAAACAACGGAATCGATGAAATTTTGTGCACCCTGTACAAATATTATCAGTTTCGTTTGGAGAGGCTCACCCTTAATTAATTGTTAACAACAATTTTTTGGTGAAACAAATTTTTTATAAAAATATTAAAATTAATTCAAATCAATCAAAAATTTAAGTGTAAAATTGATAGAAATTTCAACTTATTGTCAACAAAACAACGGAATTGATGAAATTTTGTGCACCCTGTACAAATATTGTGAGTTTCGTTTGGAGAGGCCGGCTCTTAATTCAATTGAAATTAAATTCGTTAAACTCCTGGGATGCCCGCATTTCGCGACCTCTCGTCTCTAATTACGCGCTCTCGTGTCCACGACATATTTATATGGACGCCTGTGAATCAAAAGGGCGTAAGATCCCATATAGACTTGCAAAGGTTACGCCCTCTTAATTCTCATTCGCCGATGTATGTTTAAAAAAAGCAATTGGACACGAGTGAGAAGTGCGGAGAATTTTTCGTCATCATCTGTATTGATCTACAGCTACAAGTGACGATTGAGTTATTATTATTATTATTACTCAAGTTACTTTGTTGCATTATCGATCGAAATTGACCCGTAGCTTCTCAAATAAATCTTCAAACATGTACTCGAGTGTATATTAACACTTAATGGTATTCCTCTCTCTCTCTCTCTCTCTCTCTCTCTCTCTCTCTCTCTTGCTCAGCTGGATATCTGTATATGGGGCATTCTATACTAACTCTAAATAAATTTTGCTAAATGTCTAAATGAATCTTTGACTTTATTGTATTCCATAACTAATTTCAATTAAAAGCATCACATTTTTATTGATTTTGCAACTAAAATCATTAAGTTGTTGTTAATTTTACCACTAAAATTATTTAGTGGTAATTAATTTCACAATTAAATAATTTAGTTGTGATACATTTTTCAACCAGAATCATTAAGTTTTAATTAAGTTCACAACTAAAATCGTTTAGTTCTAATTAATTTTTCAATCAAAATCATTTAGCTGTAATTAATGTTAAAAATAAAATCATTTAGTTTTAATTAATTTTGCAACGAAAATAATTGACCTAAATCTCACAAATTTTCTACATTCTCAAATAAAAAAATTGTTTCATCCGAATAAAGTGAATTCTAATATGGGTGTTTTAGTTAAACCTAATAAATCATTTCTCCAAGCGTAGATTATCATAATCAGATATCTTTCCATAGTGAATGCGAGTAAGAAGCGTTGGACTTAAAATTAAATTCAATTGTGGTACGTGCTTCGAATGTAAAGTTTACCTCAAGTAAATACAACATCTCAAGCCATACATCGCCCTCTAGAATTACGCAGAGCACGGTCAACGTCCTGGCTTTCTGGCACGTACTATCCTTATTAACTTGGGTCAAACCCACACTTTGGAAGATCTTTGATCTTAGAGCTTTCCTGACAAAGCGTTCGGATATCATTTTGCGTGCAGTGAGTAATTCCAATAATAATTGTGAACGATACATCATTTCGCGCACCATATTCTATTGATTTTACTCACAATATAAAAATCTGGCCCAATTTTATTTATAAAGGGCTCATTTTATTTATTAATTGCTCATGGGATTGCAAAAAAAGGCCGAACATTTTTATTAACAAACTCGTGAATTAAATTTAATCTACAATTGCGACATAAAATTAAGATAATTCGGCAATTCAATTGAAGGAATTTTTTAAAAAATTACTTTTACTGTAAAATTATATCAAATTATCCTATTTTGAAATCGGGAAAACCTAAAATAATCTTAAGAAATAAAAAAAAGAGAACCGAAAGAAAAATCGGTAATTTTCCATGAAAATCATCTGTATCTTTTACAAAAGGCCACAATTGAGATTTTTTAATTCTTGAAAAACGTTTTTTTTTTGGTAGATAAATGGCGTTGGCACGTCAAATTTCGGCACTCCGGAGATCGCAGAATCCCCTTGCACTTTTGTTAGCAGTGAATGGTTTACTTAGATGTAGGAAAATGATGATGCCAATGTTAGTAGGTCTCGGTCAGTTTGCTCGCTACTCATGCTCATCGCCAACAGATTTATACTAACTACTGTGCGTAGTACTACGCGCTATTCACAACATTCCATTCGTAGTCATGCCTTTTCTCACTACTCTAATGCATTATTGTAGGATTCTCTTTCAACGAATCGACGTTCTAGTCGTTCATAAATCAAGTCGAGACCTTTGCTTGTGCTACTTTTTTAAATGTTGGCTTATTCTAAATATGCAAATGAGTTGGATGAATAAATAAATAAAAAAATAATAATAATTAAATTAATTAATAAATGCGGCATTTTCTGGTTGAGGTCTTTAAATTTTTTTTTTTTTTTTTTCAAATCATAAATGATTTTTTCAATCAGATTGATTATAAGGCCCTTTGCGTTTTTTGGGTGCCACAAAAAATCTGACATTTTGCATGAAATGGTTCATGGAATTTCAAGGTAGAACGAATTGTCCCTAAGGTCGAAGTGCTCAACAATCTCAATTTTTTTTTTTTTTTTTTTTTTCACCGCCGGTTGTACAAGTTCGTTTACCTGGATATAAATGAGTAAGTGAAAGGCGATCGGCGCACCTGGCGAAAATAATAGAAAAGCAGAAAAAAAGTGTGTGATATTGAAGGAAACAAAAAAGTTGCCGCGAGTATGTGATTGATGGTCGGACGGAATCGACTAAAAGCCTTGAGCACGCGATATTTATCGATGTGCAGCAAAAAATTGTGACAGTCGATCTACGTACGGGGCATTCCGACTAAAATCAACAACTCTCGTTGTAATTCTCATTTTTTTGGGATCCGATCAAATTTTTGTTTTCTGATCGAAATCTGATCAAAAAAGTAATCGGAAAAAAAATTAAATTATACGACATAAAAAATGGACGACAAAATCCAATTTCCTTAATTTGAGTTGGAACGGCCCATATATAGACAATTAGGGTCTTTAAATTATGAAAACATACAGAAAAGAATTGATGCAGTTGCGATGCCTTGAAAACGTCATTTTCACCTTGATTTACCACAATAAAGCGATTGTTCGTCAGAAATTAAGAGTGATATTGTTGTTAGACAATGAAAAATGTGCGAAATAAGGAGGATGCTGCCGATGGCGTTTCTCGGAGACGAAAGTGAGGGATGCACTTGCAGATGACGAGAACAATGAGAGGAACGTGCGAAAATTAGTCTCTAATGGAATCGCATCTTATTGGAAGTGTCCCGAGGCCGAGGACGCGAGGCAGAAGACACGCGTGTATGTAACGTGAGGAGCGAGGTCTTCGTCTGGCTATTTCGAGGTCACATATCAACTATCGTGAGGATGATGTGCCTTTTTTATGTTGCTAATTTAGCAATTTCTTCAATATAAAAAAAACATTTTTATTCATTTTTTTGTCACTTACCCAATAACTGGGTTAAGGGGGGGGGGGTTTAATTCCATTTAGTTAATTATTTGACAAGAAAAAAGTTGACAACGAAACAGAAATTTCTATACACAAGATATAGCGTCAAATGTGACACATATGAAAAAAATCCCGTGTCAAACTGTATATGAGATATCGGGGGCCTTATAAAAATCAGGCCCTGGGTTGAGGCCCTATAGAAGGGCAGAATTTGAGTGTGTTTTGAGGGATCTCATAGGTAGTCTGAAATGACGTGTTTGGGGAGGGATTGTATAGGGGGTTATATAAAAATCAGGCCCCGGGTTGGGGCCTCATAGGGGGTCAGAATCTGAGTGTGTTTTGAGGGATCTCATAGGTAGTCTGAAATGACGTGTTTGGGGAGGGATCGTATAGGGGGCCATGTAAACATCAGGCCCTCGAGTTGGGCCTTATATATATGGACCCAAATTGAGTGTTTGTTGACAGGTCTTATTGGATGACTTTCCTAAGCGAGAACGCAACGCGCGAGTCTCTATAATCTACTAGTAGGCTATATTTATTTAAAAACTTGATACCGCGTGGGGACTTATATAGGGCATTCCATGTTTGTATCACTGATTAACAATTGAATAATATATTTCGATCGAATGAGGCGAAAGTGAACTTTTTCTTACGGAAATAACAGCGTTTTAATTCTCAAGTGGGTCTATTTTGTACAGGGAATTCCATGTCAAGTATTTCATTTCACTGAAAATATTTAAAAAATTTATTTCAATGAATTAAAAAAATTAAGCCTTATTAAAAGTACAAAGATATTCGAGAATCCACAGCTCTGATATTATTAAAATCTTCCAGTCTCTCCGTAAACAATAATAACCCGATTATTAATTCAAAGACAGTATGAATTAATTTTTCAACAATGAAATCATAAATTTTCATATCCCAAAGCCTCAAATCCCCTGTTACAATTTTTTAATCCTTGTTTAAATAATATAAATAATGATAATAAATTTTGCGAATTTATTCAGTAAACGAAAATTCACTCACCAATCCAATTCTTGATAGTCTTATAAATCCAATCAACGAGTTTAACCGGTGGACACATTTTCACCGATTCACAAGTCCTATCGACTCAATATTCCCAACACTTACGATTTATTACTATTTACATTAATTAAACCGGCAATAAAATCACAGTAAACAAAGTTTATATACAATCAACCTCAAGCAACTTATCAACACCCACTTAGCCAAAATATCAACCACTTTTGCTTGCGGTAGAAAAATGTGTACCAAAATATTAGCCCGGCTGTTTGTGAAGCGAAAAATTGAGTTAAATACGTCGGACACTGTGGAAGTGGTTAAAGTGGCTGTCGAGAAGCTAATGAGTCAAGAAACGATATCAAGCGTCGTTTTAACGACGATTATATATACAATATCGACAAAGTATGGTATAGAGGCTCGACCAACATCCGGTGACAACACACGAGTCGAGCGATTAACCGGAGCGTCATTATGGTATTAGTCGAGTGCTTGAAGAGGTTATTATGAAGAATAAATCATAAAAGCATGTGGATGTGGAATAAAACCACCACAATTGAGGAAAGTCCTGCGGTGACGTCGAGCGCTTTAGTGTGAGTGACTGGAAAACCGCGCGAAAACGTCGGTTAGCGCCTCTGGCGGGATCTATGGCTCATGGATCATCGGTCTAAAGTGACGCGCATGCGCGTTGGGACATCCGAATGATTGGAAGTGGAATAAAACCATCGCAATCGAGAAACGTCCTGCGATAGCATCCAGTGCGTTAGTGTGAGTGACTGGGAAACCGCGCGGAAACGTCGGTTAGCGCTTCCAGCGGGATCTATGGCAATCTAAGGCGCATGGATCATCGGCCAAAAGTGACGCGCATGCGCGTTGGGACATCCGAATGATTGGAAGTAGAATAAGACCATCGCAATCGAGAAACGTCCTGCGATAGCATCGAGTGCTTTAGTGTGAGTAACTGGAAAACTGCGCGGAAACGTCGGTTAGCGCTTCCACCGGGATCTATGGCAATCTAAGGCGCATGGATCATCGGTCTAAAGTGACGCGCATGCGCGTTGCGATATCCGAATCATTGCAAGTGGAATAAAACCATCGCAATTGAGGAAAGTCCTGCGGTGGCGTCGAGCGCTTTAGTGTGAGTGACTGGAAAACTGCGCGGAAACGTCGGTTAGCGCTTCCAGCGGGATCTATGGCAATCTAAGGCGCATGGATCATCGGTCTAAAGTGACGCGCATGCGCGTTGGGACATCCGAATGATTGGAAGTAGAATAAGACCATCGCAATCGAGAAACGTTCTGCGATAGCATCGAGTGCTTTAGTGTGAGTGACTGGGAAACCCCGCGGAAACGTCGGTTAGCGCCTCTAGCGGGATCTATGGAAATCTGAGGCGCATGGATCATCGGTCGAAAAAGACGCGCATGGGTAAGTCCTCAAAAGTATAGAGTGTTGCGTATTGAATTTTTTTTTTAAATTGGGTTCTGGGATTTTAAAACCCCTTAACTACCTGAGCCAAATAAGAAAAACGGAACAGAAATTAGTCTTAATCTAAGTGGGACAACATATAAGAGAAGATAAGAAGATGAGAGGCGCGTAACGAATAAAGATTGGGACCAAAAACGAAATTAACAAAATAAAAATTTACCTATTAAAAAAAATAGAATATAGATATAATAAAATACAATAAAATATGATAATATTCTGAATTTTCAGTAGTTTGATTAAACAAAACACACATTTTCAAAAATAGAAAGAAATTTGTGAAAAATATCGAGACAAGGAATCACATTCTTCCCATTTATTTATTAACATTGCCATTATTATCATTCGAAATAGATATTGCCAAAATCTTCAATATTTCCGATTCCATTTTGTAAAAAATCGTTATTAATTAACTATTTTTTTTTTACAAATTGCGTTCTGATTAGATACAAGGTTTGGAATAAATATCTTTATCTACGTCAATAATTTAGAATACGAACTATTTTTATGTGCACGATATGCAAAAAGTGCATGTGTACAAACGGAAGTAGGAGATAATTTATGAAAGCCAATTGTCGAATCGCGTCTTATCTTAAGTGCAGCAAACGGGGCCAGGTATCGCAATTGTTAATAAGAAGTCGGTGTAATACCAGAAGTTACGTTACTACACTTAAAAAAAAAAAAAAAATACTGGAAGTTTCCATTCATAAACGCGTCAATTAAATTTAATGTACAATTTGGTTATAAAATTAAGGTACCTTTTGCAATTAAATTAAAGGAAATTAAAAAAAAAATTTACAGGAAAATTAAAGCAAATAAAAAATACTTTTACAGTAAAATTGGAGCAATTAAAAAAAAAAAATACTTTTACAGTAAAATTAAAGAAAACTATTAATATTACAGTACCAAAAATAAATTTGACATCACACTTGTACGGTAAATTTAGTGTACCAGTTCATGAATAAAAACTTCCACTACAAGTACATGAAATTTGACGTCGACTTTTTTTCTCTGTGTATTGATAAGGAAGCGAAACTGATGCGAACATTTTTTCCACAAGGTATTCGTCCATTCAACGTCGCCACGCGCGACATCTCACTCAATATCATCGCACACACACATGCAATTATAGTAAACGCTGCTCTAATTAGCTGAGGAGTCATTGTTTCTTGGAATTCGTAGAGCCTCAAGCAAATTCCGATGCCCGAAGCGTAACGCGTGTCTAACGCACTAATTAACTTATTGCATCTATAATTCGTCACATTCGCCCTCTTCATCATCGCTCACCCAAATTGATGAGCAACACATCAGAACAACACCATTAAAAAAAATGTCACAGTGACATAAAAAGGGGTCCAAATGACCCAGTTTTATAATTCCACTGACTTGAAATTTACCGTGCAATTGCCGGAAGTTTTTATGCATAAACTGGTACAATAATTTGCGTATATTTTGTTATATGGGGCATTCCATGCCGACTCGACCCGGGTTTGACCCTCGACCTCTTGCATTTCATCCCCGATTTTCTGTTATTCTTGTATATCTAAACAACGAGAATTTTTATTAATTTTTTTTTTAATTAACAAAATTGAACAGACGGTATAGAGACAAAAAAAGCGATTAACATAATTCCCTATGAAGTTAAATTTGTAAAAAGCCAAAAATAATGAGGAAGCTATTTGCATTTGCATTCTACTTTGCAGCTTTTTCACAGCGTGTATTAAAAAAAAATTGAAAAATAGAGCAGACTTCATAATTCCCTATGAAGTTAAATTTGTAAAAAGCCAAAAATAATGAGGAAGCTATTTGCATTTGCATTCTACTTTGCAGCTCTTTCACAGCGTGTATTTAAAAAAAATTGAAAAATAGAGCAGACGGTATAGAGACAAAAAAAGCGATTAACATAATTCCCTATGAAGTTAAATTTGTAAAAAGCCAAAAATAAAGTGGAAACTATTTGCATTTGCATTCTACTTTGCAGCTTTTTCACAGTGTGTATTAAAAAAAAATTAAAAAATAGAGCAGACGGTATGGAGATCCAAACACCGTTGGTATGCAGTAACATGGAAAGCTGTTGTCGCTCACTCGACCGCCGGAGTACCGGTAGCACGGCCAGTATTGATCAACTCAGGTGGCGTCGGCCAGGCTGCCTCTCACAGAGACGCACACGTGCCTCTGTATTCGAGCATTCTCTTCTTCGGATTTCCCGGCTTTCCGGAATCCCCGACGAGTTTCCAAAGCTCCATTGTTCGCGAGAAATCTTATTTCACTTATCGTGACTTATTCCGCAATTTTTGAAAATTAAGTACCTTGAAATCAACATCAATCACATCCTTTTCTTCATTAAAATGCATATGACAAAATATTACAACCATCAGCAAAAAGATTAATTACAATTGATTTAGGATTTTTTTTTGTAGTGAAAACGTTGTTATTAAATTTTTATTTTTTAAATAGTGACAATAAATAAGTAACGCATAATCGCATTCTTTTCCTCATTACAATAAGTATTTAAAAAATATGTAAATATATATATATGTAATATAAATTTGTTACACAAATTATTTCGGACTTAAAAAAAAATCAATGAAAATCACACTTTTAGAGATTCAAAAATTGATAACAAGTGAACGAGTGGACCAAAAAATTCCGTACTTGGCAGTTCATCGCACATTATATTACTTTTCATAATAAGCTTTATTTCGTATATTTCCGACGCCGGGTTTAAAAGCTACCCTTGTTTAAAGTTTTTAAGACGCAAAAGGCCCGTACCCAAAGGGTTAATTAAATAAATAAGCAATAACTACAATTATGAAAAAATTTCAAATGCAATTAGTTCTCCAATTGCTGGAGTTCATTTTTTTTTAAATTATGTTTCACAATATTGAAGGTATTAAAATCCTCGCGTGACAATTTGCTTTTGATATTCCAGCGAGATAATAAAATAGAAGAGGGTGATTTTTTTTTTCTTCACGTCACAAGGCACCCTATTTTATTTCGGTAGGTCGTTGGACGTTAGGAAAGGGCCACGATGAACCTGCACCAAAGGGACAGCAGTTCCGTTCCATCCGGCTTCTGTGTTACGCTTTGGCACGACATCGATCCACGAGCAGTAGTCCAACTTCTCGTTGGTCAGACACGAAAGCCTCTTTCACACGAACCTCCGTCGAACGAATCGAATTGCTAATCCCTGTAACTTAATTTCGGTCCTAGAGCGATTCTCCAACGAAACCTGAGACCTTAACGATTATTCCCTGCGGTTTTGTGGGGCTTTTTAAATTTCAACCCTTTTTTCCGACTTGGGAGATACGAAAAAGAGGCCCTTACTCCATATAGGATTTTTGAGTGCATTTCATTTTTCGGAAAAAAATTGGTTTTTTAATATTTGAGGAATTCTCTGTAAATTCAGGCATTTAAAAAAATTTTTTTACTAGTTTAGATCTGCCGTATAAATGATCAAAGTAGAAAAAAAAAGGTAACTTGTGTAATTTTTTCTGATTTTTTAATTCCATATTTGAAAAATCACCATTTTTGGACAAGGGACCATATCTCGCAAATGGTTCAGTGGTCCAACTTCTCGTTGGTCAGACACGAAAACCTCTTTCACACGAACCTCCTTTGAACGAATCGAATTACTAATCCCTGTAACTTAATTTCGTTCCTAGAGCGATTCTCCAACGAAACCTGAGACCTTAACGATTATTCCCTGCGGTTTTGTGGGGCTTTTTACATTTCAACCCTTTTTTCGGACTTGAGAGACACGAAAAAGAGGCTCTTACTTAATTTGGGATTTTTGGGTGCAACATTCTCTGTTTTCATTTCAGCCATTCAGCCATTTTTTTGTACGAGTTCAGATCTGACGCATAAATGATCAAAATAGGAATAAAGGGCAATTTTGTCTGATTTTTTTATCCAATATTTGAAAAATCAGTTTTTTTGACAACAGACTATATTTTGGAAATTTCAAGTTACTGAAAAAAAACAAAAGTTTGCACATAAAAATTGTAGTTTTGTGTTAGCTTTTGAATGAGGCATTTGAAATGATTGTCACTTTTCACTTCTTTTTTAAATTGAACAACAGTTTGTTTTTAATTTACAAATTAGAAAGTATTTTTACATGCCACGTCGACATTGGAAAAAGATAACCAGAGTGACAAGAATCGAGGTTTTAGGGTGAAAAAAAAATAACACTGAAATAAGGTCAATTTTGTACGATGTAGAGGTATTTCATTTTTTTTAACCCTAGAACCATTGTAAATTAAAAAAAGTTACAAATTAAAAGCCCAAAAAACTTGAAAAAATATTTATACATAAAAATTGTTATTTAAATTTTTCTAAAGTTGCTCATTTCGTATTTGGAATGGATATTTCAGAAATTAGACTAGCGATTAAAAAATTACGAGACAAAAATTATAAAAATTATTTAATATTTCAATATTTTCGTCGACTAATATTGGGATTACAAACTGGCACGTAAAGTGGCCTGCGTAAATTGCTTGTTTTCTTTCGAGTTGGAGTACAATGTAATAGCGAATAGACCCGCGGGCGTCTAATGAAAGGAAGGAGCACCTTGTGCACCTTGTGGACTCATTCTCGGGCAAACACGTTTACGCGATAATTAACGCATCGTCCAAAGGTGCGCTATTAACTATTGGAGGCTCGATGGGCGTGTCTTAGGGTCATAATTGTCGGAAAAGCGTACCGCGCTATTTTTTCAAGCACGCAGGAATTATTAGCAGAAGCGCTAAGATAACAAGCGGAGGATGATTGCTTTGAAGTAACCAGTTGTCAAGTGTTTGCGTTTGGGAATCAGGCTACCGGTGTTTCATCTGCGAGCGAAATTTATGATTAAAGCCGCAATTAATGCGGTCCAAAGCTTTGATCCTACCGCCCAAGCTATTTAAACTACGTGCCGTAGCGATTTACATATTATGAACGAACTGAATTGCATAAATTTCGTGGATTTCATGGATTTCATTGAATTCATAGATCCCACGGATTTCATATATTTCATGAATTCATATACTTTATAGATTTCATAGATTTCATAGATTTTATGAATCTCGTATATTTCATAAATTTCATAGATTTAATAAAGTTCATAGATCCTACGGATTTCATATATTTCATGAATTTCATATATTTTATAGATTTTATAGATTTCATAGATTTTATGAATCTCATATATTTCATAAATTTCATAGATTTAATGAAGTTCATAGATCTCATGGATTTCATAGATTCCATAGATTTCGTAGATTTCATAGATTTTATATATTTCTTAGATTTCATATATTTCGTAAATTTTATGAAGTGCATAAATTTCAATGCGTTAATAGATTTTATGAATATCTTCAATTTTATGGTTTTCACGAGTTCATTAATTTCATAGATGTGTTCAATATCATGAGCTTCACGAATGTCATTAATTTCAGGAATTCAAAAGAAAATTTACTCATAACGTAATTTCGCAATGTTTATGAACTTTAGAAGTATTTTGAAACCCTCTAGACTGCATAACATTTATCGATGTAAATTTCGATTCCTGAGACGTAAAAAGATTTTTGAAGACCCAAAAAACGGTGTCTTCCGTTATAAAATATAAAATATAAAACATTTTTCAGAAATAAAAAAGCACGTATTTGTGTAAAATACTGTTGTATAAAAATGAAAAGCTGAGATATTCGAATTTCTCCTGAAGTTTCAAACGCATTTCCGTTCGCATATTTATAAACACCGCCCACGCGTTTCCATATGATGTGTCGACATTTTTATTATTCTATCGGGACCGCGAAGTCAAATTTTATACACGAAATCAGCACTCTTCAGCAATTATAGGCGAATAGTGTCGTCATAATTTCCTGCGTCTATCAGATTTTTAAGAATATTAACTTTTACAAAAAAAAAATGATAATTAGAACCTTGCAAATTCCTTCCTCATTATTTATGTGTTTTTTTTTACAAATCTTCTTTCAGGAGGAAGCCAAAATCGATTATTATCCTTCCTCATAGACGTATCTTCGTAAAAAATCCAAAATAATTAGTAATTAATTTGCAAACTTGTATTTTTTTGTATTGAAGATAAATTCTACTATCGTAGCTTAAATTGCAGCTTGGCATAGATTTTTACAACATTGTTACACATTTTACGGGGAAACTAAGAAGAAAACAGGTCCATGATTTTGGGGAAAATTTTGGGAAATAGTAAAAAAATTTTTAAAAAATGATGTCTCCGTAATTAATACAACGTATAAAATCCTTATAAATTGAATTTAATGAGTAAAATTTATATTTAAAAAATGAGAACTTTTTTTATTATTCCTGGTAAATGTTTACCTTGATATGCAATTGTCTGAATTTATTTCCGGATGCTAAATAAGACCGTGTATAGATTTATCTTTACATTTTAAGTGGAAACTATAAGGAAAACGTATCCATATTTTTTTTTAATTTAAGAAATAGTACAAAAAAACGATACCTCCTTAATTAATATATCGTATAAAATACTTTGTAAAAAATCCTTATAAATTAAATTTAAAAAATATGAATTTTTGAATTATTCCTCTTAAATATTTACCTTGATATGCAATTGTTTGAATTTACTTCCGGATGCTAAAGAAGATCGTGTATAGATTTATCTTTACATTTTAAGTGGAAACTAAAAGGAAAACGTATCCATATTTTTTTTTAATTTAAGAAATAGTACAAAAAAACGATACCTCCTTAATTAATATATCGTATAAAATACTTTGTAAAAAATCCTTATAAATTAAATGTAAAAATATGAATTTTCGAAGAATTCCTCTTAAATATTTACCTTGATATGCAATTGTCTGAATTTACTTCCGGATGCTAAATAAGACCGTGTATAGATCTATCTTTTTCTGAACCACTCTCTCGCACCACGAACCACGATCACATCCGCTCACTAGTCACCATCGATTTATAATCCTCGTTGAGATTCTTCGATCGGCCGAGAAAACAGGTTCACTTATCAGACACGTTGATCTTCATGGGCAAGAAAATCGCCAGAGCAACGTGATTTACAGTTATTTATCGCAGCATTGTACAATAAAAATTATTGTTTAAAAAAATTCATTTGATTTTTTATGAATGTAAATAATTTTGAAAAAATGTAGAAGTCGATTTTGCAAAATGGAAAATTTGCAAATGGAACCGAAAATTTTGACGGGTTTTTAGGAGGGGTGCGTGCTCGGCGATCGGTGACCGAAGCCCCAATGAATATTATTCGCGAGAACATGGAGGAACCTCCGCTTCCTACGTCCGTACTCGCGCCCCCGCGGACTCTTTATCATCGACGCTATGTTTAGCTGGCCAGGCTTGCGCAACGAAACGCGCAGACGCCTCGCGCTTTTACAGCCCTTCCTCTCCACGCGACGATTTTTTATTTTCTGCTGAAAAATGGCAAAACTCGATTTTTATCGATTTTTCTAGTCATTTGCAATGAATTTTGGAGTTTTATTAACAATTTTCTGATTTGGGTTTTTTTTTTGGTGGGTCATTTTTTTGAATGGGGTCTTAAGGATGAGAAGATTTTATTTTTGGCTATTTCTCTACGCGCGACGATTTTTATTTTTTTGCTGAAAAATGGGAAAACTGAATTTTGATTGGTTTTTTTGTAGTAATTCGCGGTGAATTTTGGAGTTTTATTCATAATTTTCTGATTTGAGGTTTTTTTTGCAGGTCATTTTTTTTAATGGGGACTTAAGGATGGGAAGATTTTATTTTTGGCTCTTTCTCTACACGCATCGATTTTTATTTTTTGTTTGGAAATGGGAAAACAGAATTTTTATTGGTTTCTTTAATAATTTGCAGTGAATTTTTGAGTTTTATTAATAATTTTCTGCTCTGGTAATTTTTTTGCTGTCGTCACTTAATCAATTAAAGTATGTGGAATTATTATTACTACGTCGTCTGTGACAATTTCTGTGTCTAATTGAGTTTCTAGTGAAGTTCCTAGAGAGTCGTAATAATTCTCTGGGGAATAAATTAATTAGCAAATCAATTGTTACACCATGAAAGGACGATCGCGGCATTTGCTTAGTGAGGGCCTTGACCTCGATGTTATTTCTATCGCGATTCAGTGTCGATGCACTGACCTCAGATCATTGATCTCCTCATGTCGACGATTGAAAAGTAAAAGTTTTCATTCTGTATGAATTACAATCGCATTTTGTAGTCGAGTTACATATATATATATAGATATAGATATACGCAAATATGATTCACCAGAAAATCGTTAGGCATGATACTCTTTGAAAAAATAATCATTTCCCAATGTTTACATTCCGAAGGGAGGTGTGTTTCACATTTTCGTGCTTACAAGGAAATCTGCACACCCACACTTTTCCTAAACCACTTTTCTCAACGTTTTGAAACATTCCAAATGTTCTGACATGAAAATCTCGAAAAAAAAATAAAAAATACAAAATCAAAGCTTCGTTTATAAGTGAGCAAAATTAATTTTTTAAAAAATCAATTACACTTTCTATATTTTTCAAAAAGTTCGATACTCTCGTAATTCATTCTGTGTAAATTACAATCGCATTTCGCAATCGCGTTACACAAAAGTCAAAGGTTTGTGAGATACGCCCATATGATTCACGAGAAAATCGTTAGGCATGGATCCATGGATCATCTGTCGAAGGAAAATGTACGATAAGCTTTGAAGAAATAATCATTTCCCCATGTTTACATTCAGACAGGAAGATTTCTTATTTTTCTGCTTACAAGAAAATGTGCACACACACACACACATTTTCTAAACCACTTTTCTCAACGTTTTGAACCATTCAGAATATCCTGACGTGAAAATTTAAAAAAAAATTACAAAAATGAAGATCTCAAAAAAAAATGAATATACAAAACCAAAAAGTGTATTTTTCAAATAGTTTGATACTCTCGTAATTCATTCTGTGTAAATTACAATCGCATTTCGCAATCGCGTTACACAAAAGTCAAAGGTTTGTGAGATACGCCCATATGATTCACGAGAAAATCGTTAGGCATGGATCCATGGATCATCTGTCGAAGGAAAATGTGCGATAGTCTTTGAAAAAATAATCATTTCCCAATGTTTACATTCCGAAGGGAGGAGTGTTTCATATTTTTGTGTTTACGCACAGCAGATCGATGACGACCTCGCCCGGTGTTTCAAACGATTCCACGAGCACCGGAAAAACGAGAGAGCGACAGCTCACGTGACGAGGAGGGTGGAGAAATTCCCGACCCTTGGCCCTCAACCACTTTGGCCCCGACGTTTACAGCGTAGTCCGAGACCTCGTATACTATATATATATGTATTTTGGAAGTTGGGCGGTCCTCTATCTGGCTCAAGGCCGCCACCCGTTAACCTACTTTTTTTTTAAGTTCCGACGCTCACTATGATTCAGGGATCATTTTATAGTGCTACTCAGAAAGAAAAATGTGCCTTTGTGTTAACTGAAATATTCGTTCTACGAAAAATATAATAGCGAGTAGACTACCCCATTTTTCCCATTGCTCAAGGAGCGTTAATCTTGAAAAAAAAAAAAAAAAAAATTGGTCCAAGTGTCCGGAACACCTAGAGATTTATTCAGATTTTTTTCAGACGTATGATGCACTTTGTTCTTAATTTATTTTTCATTTTTTGTGATCCTGTATAAGTAAAATTTGTCATAGGACAAAAAATGTTATTTTTCACATGTACTTTCCAGTAAAAATTTATTCGTAGTCTTGCGGAATAATTCTCATGGTTTTTCGAACGAAACCAAATGTGAAATCGTTTTCTTTTTGTTGGGACAGACCATGACGATTTTACTGGAAATTTTACCGAAATTTCACTATTATGTTTACGACCTACAAAAAAAAAAAACAATCGGGCAAAAAGAATGTTGGCAAATTCAACGAGTGTAGAACTGCACGCGTGTGAAATTAGATGGTGTAGAACTCCATTTGTGTAGGTTCAGATAGTGTAGAACTTCACGTGTGTAACATCGTATTGTGTAGATCTCCCTGTGTGTAGAATTGGATTGCGTAGAACTCCACATTGTGTAGAATTGGATTGCGTAGAACTCCACGTGTGTAGAGTTGGATTGCGTAGAACTCCACGTGTGTAGAGTTGGATTGCGTAGAACTCCACGTGTGTAGAGTTGGATTGCGTAGAACTCCACGTGTGTAGAGTTGGATTGCGTAGAACTCCACGTGTGCGTTGTTGGATTGCGTAGAACTCCACGTGTGCGTTGTTGGATTGCGTAGAACTCCACGTGTGTAATATTGTGTTGTGTCGAACTCCACGCGTGGAAGATTGAACAGTGCAGGAATCCACGCGTGTAAAACTGAACAGTGTAGAACTCCACGCGTGTATAAAATTGGATTCCATGCCCGTAGAGTTGGATTGCGTAGAACTCCACATGTGTAATATTGGATTGCGTAGAACTCCACGTGTGTAATATTGTGTTGCGTAGAACTCCACGCGCGTAAGATTGAACAGTGTAGGAATGCACGCGTGTAAAACTGAACAGTGTAGAACTCCACGCGTGTATAAAATTGGATTGCATGTCCGTAGGTTTGGATTGTGTAGAACTCCATGTCCGTAGGTTTGGATTGTGTAGAACTCCATGTCCGTAGGTTTGGATTGTGTAGAACTCCATGTCTGTAGGATTGGGTAATGCATAACGGCACGTGTGTAGGATTGAACTGTGCACACGTGCACAGCGGCACGTGTAGTTTTAGAGGCTGTGTGCTGATAATTGCTAGTTTTTGTAACGATAATCCAATCTATGAATCCCCTAACACATTTACATAACACAACGATAGACTGATACACGGTCTTATCATTTGCAATGCAATAACCTCGGATAAACCATTCATGTATTTATTTATCTATTTTCTAAATAAAAATTCAACATCTATGTACACGAAACATTGACACCAGGGAAACATATGGCGACGACGGGTACCTGATTCCTAGTCGTGGCTTCCCGGTGCTAGAGAGGATGGTACACTCTTCGCGGGCCTCCGCACACGCCTCGTGAATCCTCCTGGAGGAGCGAACGCGCACTGCGCGGTATCTATCGCTACCGCCGAGAGGGATTCGCGATAAGAGCCTCCCCTAACTATTACGATTGTGCGTGCCTGCGCGTAAGCCACCTATTTTCCGGACCCGCGTAACCATAGAGACCACTATGCTCCTGCATTCTGCCTCAACTACTCTGACCTACCTACACATCGGAGTTACACCTCGCGATCAATTATTTTGTATTCAATTTTGCTTTTTATTGCCCTAACTTATGTAAATTCATGCCACTTTTTTTATTTTTATGTTTATTTATTTATTTATTTATTTATTTATTTATTTATTTATTTCGGTCTATGATAGTTCAATTTTGCAGAAATTTTTAGTCCGGTATCTCGAAAATTTTCAACGCTAGAGCGTATACAAATTTTTTGAAAATAAAATTGAAAATCGTGTAAAAAGAAAAAATGTGCACGGATTTTGCCAAAATTTGGACTAAGCATGGGGCGTCGACCCCTCAACATGCGTGACAAATTTCAGCTTGATCTCTCAACACTTTCGGAAGTATGGAGATTAAATCATTTGCACACCCACACACACACATCCGGAAATTTTTTTCTAAATGTGATTTTCCGAATTTTTGGAACATTCTGAACACGGTTACACACAAAAAATAAAGTATTTTACGACGACAAAGCTTCTTGAGGAAGCAAAATGAAAAAAAGTTATTGCTTAGAGCTTTTTATTTTTTATTTTGTAAATTCAGATGTTTTTCGGATTTGAGTATTAATGAGTGACAAAATAATTTTTATTTCGGGAAAATATTCAGAATAGAAGGGATACGTAAGAATTTTATGGTTTCGCAGACGATGAGCTGACGATGGGAATTTTGTAAGAGATATAAGCAACCTGGATATCGATCTTTGTGAGGTAACGAAGGGCAGAGAGTCGAGGGGAGCTATTGCTGAAGCCTGGGCACAGAAAGTGGGTCAAGCTAACACATCAAGAGAGTCCCGCAGGCCTGGCCTAACTTCTCGGGTGGCAGATTCAAGCGCCTGTGCGAGAAACACGGATTATGATACTTCCGCGCCAAAAACGGCCAATATAGGTCACCGAGGGAACGAAACAACATCACCCTCGCACTATAAAAACAAAAAAAAACTGCAAATTTAATGTGCTTACCAATATGAAATTTACAACTTTTGCACTTGAAACTGTTATTCAAGTACCGAATACTGTAAATTTCTAATTTATTTATAAAATTAATGAACCTGATTGCAGACTTAAGCAAAAATTGTTGTATATATAGAAAATTGGTCAAGTGATTGTTGAAATAAGTGACAAGTACTTGAAAATTGTTGTACTGACAGTTATTTTTTGTTGAAAAGCAAAGTAACTGAATTTTTTTACTGATAATTTAAAGTAACGAAATATCTGTAATTTTCAATGGTATGATTGAACACTTTGTACTTGAAAGTGTATGCAATTTCCAAACTTTGTATTTGAAACTGTAAATGTTCAATACCTTTGGGAAATCATTGAAATTATTTCCGTGCTTGGAAATTTTGAACTTTCAATATATTTGTGCTTGAAATTTATGAAAATTTTTGTAAATAAATACTTCAGGTACCTTAATTTTCAAGCAGACTTTTTTTGCAGTGTTCCTTGGTCGTTATCGCAGCTTAAAAAAATCAGAGATTGTTGAAAAGAACGAATAAAAAAAAATTATATTCGATCATTTTGCTTCTTCACAGAGGAAGTATTGTCTTGATAGGATTTTTATCTCGAGTTTTCAATGCCTGTAATCCCCAAATCGTGTCAGAACGACTGCACATAAAAAAAAATGACCGGAATGAATAAATAAATAAATTTTAATTGTCAAATGAATGCACAATATGTTTGAAAAATCTCACAAAATTTTCGAAAAAGCATAAAAATAATGTGCAAGTTTGGGTTGAAATGCGTAAATAAAATTACCCACTAAAAAATTCAATCCTATATGAACTCCTCTTCTATTTTATGAATTAGTCTAAACCGTCGGTAAATATTTTTTAAAAATAATTTTACTTTAAAGTAAATATTAAAAAATTATTTGCTGTAAACTTTTTTTATTATTATTTACAAAATTCAATAATTGGACGGCGGATCGATAAATTGCCAATGTCTTAATTAAAGAGTAGACTCTTAACTGACGCGATTCAAGCGCCATGTACCGCGCGGCGTCTAAAAAGTCGGAATCATTAATGACCCGTGGGTGGAAGGGCAAGTCTCAGGATAAATTAAGATGAATGGACGAAGCTGTTCGTTCAGACAAAAAGCAGACAGTCGATTGGGCATTCGATGGAATTGCTCCTACTACATACGGCCACATCTTGCACTGCTTTTTCAATTTTAATTAAATTAATTTGATTAATTTTTCAGTTTTTTACTTCCTTTTATCGTATTTTTAATTTATCGATAATTATAAGCTATTATTTAAAACAACAATAAATAATTGCGATAATTATTGACTATATTGAATTCAAAGTAGGTATCCATGCTTTGTTGTTGTTTATGCTTGTAAATATTGAGACAATTAATATTTGTTAGTATATATCATTTTTTTTTAATTGAATAAAATATGTCTTTACCGAAAAATGATAGATAAAATTATTTAATTACATTTGGATCACGACGAAATTTTTTGTTTGTGTCATTTTTATTTACATTGTAAAAGAAATTGTTTAAATACCAATATAATTATTTTATATGGCGAATATGGATCTCAATCCTAGATAAAAACTCACCGGCATTACGTCTGAATTGTGTTCTCCGAAATATTAAGGGATGCACTCTGACAATTGCTCCAGGCCTCGTCAACAGTCGTGCCATCTTCAATTAGTTTTTTTTTTTTTCACTTCGATTTTCTGTAATTAACTGATTTCAAAAATGTTCTTACTTAAACTCGCTTATCATAGAGTATCGTTATTATTGTTATTTTATTTCTTCGTGAAAAATATTTAGCTCAACTGAAAAAAAAATAATAATTTTTTTTATTTTTATAGAATGACAATTTTCGTAATAATGTCCGAAGATGAGTCTCTATTTATTTCTTGAATTTTACAAACATTCTTTATTCGAACACATTCCGCAGATTTCGATCGAATGATCGATAGATCGATTGATTTACCCATGGATCATTGTTGTCGGCCGATAACTTATATTTCTACTTACGCAGGTGCTTATCAACCCCTTTAGTTATTTTAAAAAGTTACTTAAACAAACACTCCATAGATTGAAAATAATCGATCGTATGATCTATAGATCTTTGGCGATCTGTTTCCGAAGGGTTTTATTCATGAACTAATTCCATTCAAAGTTTCCTGCAACAGCAGCAGCAGCAGCCACGGTCCCAACCAATGGCCAAGCCGCGATTCTCCGAGGTCGATCGATCGATCGCTGGATCTAAAAAAGAGTCACGGATTTCTACAAAAAGGTACAATGAGCCGGATTAAAGTATAAAAAAGAGCAGCTAAGTGCTACGTGCGTAATATTGCGCTAGTCCGGAATGGCCCCTTTCCCTCTGCGCAGAACTCATTTGTAGATCATGTGTAACTTTCCGAGGGATCTATGGATCATGCGTAATGCGCTGCGCAGGTCATTTAGGCGCGCGCGCTCACGCTCCGAGCCGTTTGCGGCGGCGAAAGGCGGCTCGCTCAACGTTTCTGAAGAAGCGGGATATTTACGAGCAAATATATGGGGTATTCCAAGCGAAATGAACCCATTTTCTGACCGGAAGTTGGTTTTCTACGAAAAAAAAAGTATGAAAGTAAAGTTTTTGAAAGAATGCAAAGTCCAACTTGAAGTTTAGATCAGGGTTGGAAATGGTGAATTTGAAATAATAAACGTCTGAATCTACAGCGGTTTTCATTATATAATTCGCTAGTAGAACGGGGAATTTCGCATGGGGGCTTATTCGAAATTTCAAAAATCGAAAAAAATTAGTTGCCATGAAGTGCCCGCGATCGGACCGGGCTTAAAAGTTGCAAAAAATCTAGTAGTTTATTATGAAAAATGTTCAGAAAACGACTTTGAAATTTTGAAACTAAGGAATAACACAAGAAAAAATTTCAAAAAATGTTGGCAATTTTTTTTGGTACATATACGAAAAGATAAACATTTCGAGTTTCAGTTTTAAAGAAGTTATGAGTGAAAAACCGAAATAGAGAGCCTTTTGAAATTACAAAAATAAAAAGAAAATTCAAACTGTCCGATTTGTCATGGAATACCCCGTACACAATGCCATACATGATCCATCCTTACTCACGCTACAAATTTATCGCTTTGTGTCTTATCGTATTTGTCTCATTACTGTTCTCTTTCGGAACATACGAACCGATAATCTATGCTTTCGAGATTGCAGTACACAAAAGAACCAAATGGTGCACAGGAAACGATACAAATGCTTGAGGAATTCTGAGCTAAATGATTTTCTCTGGTATAGATGCAATCATCAATGTTTCCAATTTCATGTCTGTTCGGAAAATATTTTGAATATGAATATTTTGAAAAAATTCAAAAGGTGAAAATTGTTTTAAATGTCCCATTAAATATGTTGCAGTAAATTACAACTTTTATGTGCAGACGTCTTTTTCCGTAATTTTAAATTTCCAAAATATCTTTACTAGAAAAAAAAAAAAAATGTTTCCAAATCATAAAAACTAAAAACCTTTACTGGCCAAAAAACGCATTCCATGACACCAAAAAATAGCATTTTGAAAACGGGCCAAATTTTCTATAAAACGCAGTCCAAAATATTGTTATTTTGCGTAATATAACAGCAATTTTTTTGATTCCTATCTATGATCAAAACAGAAACTAAGACGTTACATTTTTACAGAAAAGAAATAAACAAATTAACACAAATACCGTAAATCGAATCTAAAAAAACTTTTGTTCTTGTAATAAAGCAATATTCCTATTGTAATTTCGTACGATAAACGGATTATAAAATGTTTATTAACACATTATTTTAGTTTTGTACATGGCTATCAAATACGGTGTTATTGTTTTATCGGGGCGAAAAAGTTCTCAGAGAAATCTCCACTCGTTCGTCGCTGAAGTTTCGGAAACATCTCGGATTGGTTCCAAAAAATGGCTCGTTAATCACGCCTTAACGTCAACGTGAACGGGTTGCGCTAGAGGATTTGGATTCTTCTTTAGATTGAGGAAACACGCGCCGTTCGATGCGTTGTTTTGTCCCCCGAGAACAACACACGCGAGTCCGTTGATCGCCATGTGCTCCCACAACTTTCCAAACCATTTGTCCAACGATTTGCAAGTCTTTTCGATAGTTTCCTCGTCACTCAACTGATCGTCGCTTATCCTTACGTGGCAAAACGTCAGCGCGTGTTGCATGGCAATTTCGCAACACCGTCGCACTGAATGTTTGTTATTTTCGGCCATTACGAGACGAACCTTTCGACGGATTGGAAAAGAAACCAAAATATAGTAAGTCTGGACATTGACGCTTTTTGTGTCGGTGCTACTAGATTTTTAAGGGGATGCTCGAGTAGATATTTTTATATTTAGCGACATTGGCTGCTAAATATTACATTTTTTAGTATACACTTTTTGTGTTTTTTGAAATAATTATTACGCTACGTTTATAAGGCAAAATACTTCAAGTCGACAATCTAGACTTTTTCAGTCGAAATAAAAAAATCCAAATAATTTCTTCAAATACTCTCCCATCTGATTCAAGTATTCACAATTTTGTAAAGATTTTTTAGATGGATATTTCAGCTGTTAAAAAATCATGAAAATAATTACAGTTTATTTTGAGGTTTCATATAACTCGAAAATTGGGGCATGTATGAACAAAAAGAAATTATAAGGAGATAAAACTTGAAATTGGTAAAAAAATCAACTGCAGAAATCCCTTAAAACTCAAAATAAATTTACTTACATTATCATTCTTATCAAAATTTTTGTCGTCCATTATACTGAGATTGGAGGTCTTCAAATACTTGGAATATTCGTTCATCACCTCATCGTTGGCGACTATTGCTGCGGTTTTTTTGTTCCTCGTTACGTGTTTGAATATCGAAACGCCAAAATTTAGACACTCGGACTTTTTCTTGTCTTTTCGCATCTCCAAGTCCATATTTTTGTGACTTCTCAGAACGGCGTCACCGAAATCCACGCTATTCGCCAGTTTTAGCTGCGCTAGTTTCAACGACGCCTGCGAATCCTCAGTGGAACAGTGGCCAGCTTTTCCCGCTGCTTGAATGTGCTCGCTCAGAAATTCACGCGCCAAAATTTTCAACTTTGTCTTGCGATACCTGACGGAAAAAAAAAAATTACCGTGCGCCACTTAAATTACATTATAATATAATTATACTCTCATTTTTCGGAAAAAAATTGCATTTAGTCTTCACATGCCTAAATTACATTTTTATGGGAAAAATTTGGTATAATTTGAATCAATTAATTTCTTTTTGCACCAGATTTCTTTTAAAAAGTGGAGTGCATATTTTTGGTGCAACAGAATAAAGGAATTTCATTATTGTTTTACCCTTTTGTATTGTATTGTATTGTATTTATTACGATCCTGAAATTTTTAATTCCCTAAGGACCAAGGCAGAAAAACAAGGTACATAAACAAAAAGAAAAAAAAAACTCGGTCATCATGTTTTTGTTGAAAAGCACGATGACCTACTTCGAGATGAGTTTTTTTTCTTACCTGTCGCCCGACAAATTGAAAATAACCGACGTGTCGATGACATAGGGATGCATCATCTTAAGAGAGTGAAGATCAGAATTCAAACTCTGGCCGACGAGGATCGCGTCGGGCGGCAAAATTTCTCGCAATTTTTGTTGCACGTCCGCGAGCGACGTCGTAACGTTTTCCAGCATTTCTTTGGTAATGCCGCTGAACCGCGTGAGATAATCAGTAATTTCGTTATCTGGTTTTACAAGAGTGTCGTACACAATCTGTAATAAGCGTAAAGTATATTTTAAAAGTCTTCGAAATACAAATTTAAATTTTGTCCATTAAAATCGACGCCAAATTTAAAGTCGAAAGTTTTTATTCTTGCATTTTTTACCGGACATTTGTGCATATCAGTGGATTTTTTTCGAAACCGTGTGCATGGTTATATTTATATATTAATAACATATCACTCTTCATTAACGTCAATCGAATTACCAAAAATTATTAGAAACGTTTTTGCAAAAATTCTTACCGATTTGACTAGCACTACTTTAAAATACAAAGTCAACGTGTATTAATGCATTGATTAATAATTAATAATAATGAATAATGATTAATAATGTATTAATTATTATTAATTCCCCCTTAAATTGTAGAAGCATGGGCTGAATTTTCAGCAAAATGGAAAATTTTGCTCTCAAGTGTATAAGATATTCAACAGTTAAACTTACAGTCATTTTTTCGTCGACTATAGATATTCTCGTGAGTTCCAAGAGGCCGGATGTTGTCCTACACATTTCGCAGTCAAGACCGTACATCGGTGATTTAGCGCTCGCCTCAACGTATTCGTCTTTGGTGAGGACGTAATCTCTGTATCTATTCGCGAGGACACCTTGCAAAGGAAGAGGATAATTTTCTTCGACGAGCTGCCACGGCGAGAGCAACAATTGGGTCCTAGAAAATTTGTCCGTCGGCGGGAGTTTCGCCAACTCCTCCTTCGTCATTTCTTTGCCGTCTTCCGTCACAGCCGGACGCATGGGAAACACGCTTTTCAGCAATTTTACAAGATCACCCGTACTTTGCATCGCCGCTTCTAATGAACCATACTCTGAGAGATAAAAATAATGTTGCTAGTTAAAAGAAATGCTTAATTTTACATCAGACTTGCACATCAAATGTAATGCACCGATTTATGTATAAAAGATTCCCTCAAAACTATGTTAGTAATTATAATGAACGTTTTATGGAAAAATGAAAAAAAAAAAAACGAAGTAAACGAAAAATTTATAGAGACAACTTTGTGAAATTCGAAAAATAATGAAGAGGCAATTAGCAAAGTTCTACTTTGCAGTTTTCTCTTTCCATAAAAAATATATGCTGATTCTTAAAATTTTTTGGCTTACTAGATATTAATCGAGTGCACTGAGTGCCCGTTAGCGGTACTGCCGCGAGTTCTTCGATAACAGATCCTCCATAAGCGGCTGGCGTTACCATTTCGAGACGAAAATCGAGTTTCTTAGTGATATTTGTGAATAGGGATTCGTGGGAAAGGTAGTGGTACATGGAAAATCCTTCCACGACGAAGCAAACTGTATGCGTTACCTTTCGAACAAAATAAAAGCAATACGTACAATCTTTTGTCATATCGCAAGGGAATTAGAAAAGTAGAATGCGTTTTCTGAATGTTTTACCTTGTTAAACTTTTCTAAAGTGCACCATCTCGCCGGTAAATACGGCGAGTCATGCCCGAGCAGCGAGTACATAAGTAAATGCTGAACATCCCTGAGAAATATAGGAATACGATCCCTCTCGGTAACTACAGTTAAACTGGCGCTTTCCCCGAAGCCTTTCAATCGAAATCTCGGAATAACTTGCAATTTCTGTTTACGTTCCTTCAATTCTTGCTTCAGTTTCGCGAATTCCTCCCCACTTAATCTGCAAATACATTTTAAAAAGAAGGGAATAATAAAATAGTAGATATTACGACACTAGTGCGATAAAACTTTTTCCGACGATTGTGAATTTGCAGCCTGAATCAGAGGTGAGTGTTTTAATTATACGCGTTAAAAAACAGTTTATCCCACACGTATCGTACGAAATTTTAATTCACAAGATGCGAAAAAGGAGTTCTATGCATGGGAAGTGTGCGTGAAACGGCGCTTTACGCACCGAGTGAAATAAAGTTGTTATCGTATCGTTTTAAAATTATCTGCCTGTTTTTCTCTTCATTTTCGTTTTCTCTTTTTTCTATTTTTATATGTAATGCGTGATAATTAAACCTGTGCCATTGTATATTTTGGATGATAACACTTATCATCATGTAAATGGGTTGTGTCCCATTTTATGGAAATTTTTCAAAAATGGCTTTGACTCGATTATTTTTCAGTGATATATGTTCAATGTTACGAATTTTCCCATTGAAAAATGGATGGAAAAGACTAACGATTAACAAAGTCATCGCAAGGATAAATAATTATCATTCGGTTGGGATGATTTCGATTAGGCGAAAAAGATAAAAGTTAAGTAGAGTATCTACCTAGGTTTTTTGTTGGCAAGTGCATCGGGTTCCACAGGATTTTCAGGATCCTGATCGTCCTTTGAAATTTCCACGCTAGCATCTTCCAAAGGCTGTGTACATGGTCTTTTTCTGCACGGCGTATCTTCCTCCGAGCCTTCGCTTTTATTTCCTGCAGGACTTTCTTCGCTGTCCGATCTTTTCACTCCAAGGGCTCTCGCTTCTCTGTCCTTATCATTTAACTTTGTTATCTCTAGCAGCGCAGCCATTTTCTTGCGCTTTTTTTCCAATCGTCGGAGTTGCTTTTCGGTCTGAGTCTTCATGCTCCGACTTCGCTAAGCAGAGCAACATGCAATATCTGGAAGGAGAATAATTGGGAAATATTCAAAATGAGAGATTCAAATTTTATACATAATATCATTACTACTCAGCGATGATAGGTATCCAGTTTTGTCATCATGATTTATATCAGATTTTTCAGAATTTATACTTTTCGTAGTAGCAATGTTTTTATTGTATCGTGTTTTACATTTTTATTATCCTGATTATTTTTATTTTTTTGCCCATGTGTGTTTGATTATGTATACGTGAGCAATAAGCCATCGAACGGAGTTTTTCAGTCCGTTTCACTTTTTTTTTTTAAAGCTGCAAAGTAGTTTTCAATTGCTTCCTCATTATTTTTGACAAATATAATTTCTCATAGAAATAAAAATAATTAAGAAACCAAAAATACCAAAGAAGCAATTTGCGAAATTCTACTTTGCCGTTTCTAACTCCGCTACCTTAATACGAACTTTTTTGAATGAGAACTACCGTTTTTTACACCAGTTTTCCCTTAAACCACTTCAGACGACTTTTCAAATGTTGCACGTAATTGATTTGACAAAATTTGTAAAACTATTTTGAAGATCCCGCTCCAAAATTTTCAAGCACAAAATATCGAATGCACAAATTTTGAGAGGATTTCCTTATCCTTATAGGAAATCTTATTTATTCGCCGGAGCTGAAAACACAAATTTTCCGCACCATAAGTCTGAAAAAAAACGACCTTGAAACATCACAATGGGTCAATGGGGTCCCAGGGACCCCGATGCTGTTACCCCAGATTAGCAGAGAAAGAGGACACATTCGTCGATTTTATGTGCTTGAAATGATAAGGAATGATAAAAACGATGATTTTGTATTTTTTAAGACGTTTCTATTGACGATATAATGATAATTGTAATGCAAAATGTCAAAAACACGTGTTTTCTTACCATCATAGAATTTTGAGGTTATTAGATCGTTCGACACGTTTTTATTTATTTCCGAGACGTAACAAGCGCACCTCGACCTTTTGTCGCTGAAAAACAGGTTTTACAAAAACTGTGGAAGCAATTAGAAGACGAGATAATTGATAAGAGCGCGAAAATTGTTGATAAAACGAGGACCGAGTGTTTGGATTTTGTTCGCACTGTAGTTTTTGTAACAAAAACATATGAAATTGTGAGGAGCACCGCGTGTCGGCAGCGATTGGTCGGGATTCGTAGGTCATCGGCCAATGGGAGCGAAGCGCGGGAAACGCGCGAATTTTTAAAATTGATTTTCGAATAAAATGCTTGAATTGAAATTCTAATCCAGATTAGTATACTACGATTCTAATATAGAAGTTTTAGGTGTAGGACACTTTTAAAGGTTGTTATTAAAAATCACATCGATTAGCAATTTTGGATTTGACTTATAAAGAATTACACTAAAAACTCATAAAAAAAGGGTTGGTAAAAAGTAAACGATTGAAAGATTATTAATTAATATAGTGTTAAGTACCATTTGGATATTTGGAAAAGAATGGAATATGAATTGATTTTTTTTTATAATATTCAACGTCGATGGGACATTTTTAGAAATTAAAGTGCTTAAATAATATAATTATCAATCAATTAATTTTTTATATATATATCAGTCACAAAATTTACATTAAAAATCCATTAATGAAAATATACACATTATGTCTTAATATTCCTGTAATAAATTCCTGGATTTTTCGATAATCAAAATAAATTTGTTTACAAGCCACAATTGATTAAAAAAATGATTCGATTTTTTTCCAATTAATTAATTATCAATCAATTAATCTATTGATCACATTTCGAAATTCTCGAAATTCAAGACCATTTTAAAAAATAGTCTTTAGAAAATTGTCATTAATTTTTTCTTTAAATCAATTTCCTGTTCGCTGATGCATAAATCTTTAGGGTATTGAGTAAGTATCGAACGAAAGTTCATCGACACCGCGAGACTTTTAAGTGTGTTTACGAGTGTTTGCTGTTTAATTTCTCCTGTGAGGTAGAAGTGAGGCTCTTGATTGTGTGGGAGCTCGGTGGTATATGTGAAATATAGCGCGAGGAAAGGAAAGACGATAATATGTTTTCTCCTTGAGTGGGTGGGGAGCAATGTATGTCGAGTTTCAATAGTTATATATAGCTCTATAGAGTACAGTGAGGATTCGCACACTGATGTAGAGTTCGAGCTCAAATCTTTTGATCTCAGGCTCGTATAATGGCTCGTAAGTGCTTCTCCGTGGAGCAGTGTGTGTAGAGTTCTGTACGTGACTCAGGAGGTCCTCGTTGCCCATCCTCGCTTTCACCAATTTCCTCTATAGCATCTGCAGACTGGTAGATTTCCCACGCGTCGCATACCCGCATTAAGGGTCACATCGCTGCGTCCTTTCCATTGCATTCGTTGCTTATGCCAAAACGAACCTATTGTCTCAAAGTTTTCGCTTCCTCATAGAGGAACTTTTGTCTACGTGCTATTTTTTATTTCGAGGTTTCTCAGTAAATACGTCGTGTTTCTACAAAATCTGGCTGTAAACCAACCGACTCTACACAATCGATTTTACTACACTACCGATTTGATTCCACGTAATTGACACCATCGCCCTTACACCACGAAATTTGGACCGGTGACACTACACTTTAGATTCTAACGACTCTACATAGTAGACTCCACCATGTTGACTCTACACAGCTAGTTCTACGTTATTGACTCTGCACAGTTAACTCCACACCGTTGACTCTACATCGCTAGTTCTACGCCATTGACTCTACACAGTTAACGCCACGCCATCGATTCTACATAGCTAAATCTACGCTATCGACTCTACACCGCTAACTCTACACTATTGACTCTACACCGCTAAATCTACGCTATCGACTCTACACCGCTAACTCTACACTATCGACTCTACACCGCTAAATCTACGCTATCGACTCTACACCGCTAACTCTACACCGCTAAATCTACGCTATCGACTCTACACCACTAACTCTACACCGCTAAATCTACGCTATCGACTTTACACCACTAACTCTACATTATTGACTCTACACAGCTAAATCTACGCTATCGACTTTACACCGTCCACTATGCACAACGACAATTCTACACGTCCTTCGATTCAACACAACATCAACCGTTGAAATACTTAACTCATAAGGATCTCCCCATGAAGATTAGACCGCATAAATGACACAATCAGTCCGTGAAGATTATCGTTTGGATACCATCCCGTGATGGTCATTCCATGGATTATCTCGCGATGATTGTATATGAGAATGAGCTCTGGAAATAAACCCATGGATCATACGCTTCATGGATTATCCTATGCGAATGTCGTCGCATGGAAATATAAGATAATACTCAAGAATCCCATGAGCATTAACGCGTAGAATGATCACTTTCGACTTCCGGCGGACAGACGGGAAGAATATCCGGTTTTATAATTACACGCGTATGCAAGATTAATTATCGTGATTGTCATATTCAAATTATATTACTATAACAAACCAAAATTTCTCACATGATACATATACAAAAATAAGTTTAAATATATATATAATGTTCATATGGTAATTGTAATTATAATGATCCTATAATTATAATACACATATCTACTTCTTTTTTTTATTTTTCTATTTTTTTAAATTCAGCTTAACTTTTTTTAAGCACCACTGATTTATATATCGATTTATGTTCAAGGCTAAATTTTGAAAATAAAAAATACTGCGGTCTTATCTTATCTTATCTTATTTAGATTCTGCTTGCCACTGGTCTTTGCACATCCTGCAAATGCGATGAATAAAGGACTGCAGTTGTGCAGTCTCGAGCATCACACTGCACCGGCAGATGAGTATAATGATTATTGCGTGTATGTAATAGCAGCTGGTACGAAGAAGAATAAGTGGCTAGCGATTAAACCGGCCAGTTTTCTACGTGCTTAATTACCCTATCGCCTCATCAAAAAGCAATTATTAAGAAACTGAGGGGAGGCCTCAGCAGAACGCCATACAAAATGCGAAAAATTTCTTTAAAAAATCTTCGATCCCATTTTTTAAGCTTGAATTTTCAGCTAAGGAACCAAAAAAAAGAAATGATACCAGAAAATCCAACTTAGAAAAGAATTATAAAAAAATGTTTTAGATAAAAAAAAACCACTTTTGACAAAATTATGGATTATTGAATTTTAGTGATCCTTCGTATCGTTTTTTTTTCTTAAATGAACAAGAAAACAAAAGGCGCGAAAATAAAACGTCCTCTATGAGGAAGCAACATAAATAAATAAAAATTATATCATTAACTTTTTGCAACCCGACGAAATAATTGGCAAATAATGTTCGTTTCCTGAAGAGAATATTAGTCACTCGAAAGTAAGAAGAAAAAATGCATTGCCGCAAGAATTAATGTGAATTTGCATTATTTCTATCTCACTGGAAAGTGTACGGTGTGTGTGTGTGTGTGTGTGTGTGTGTGTGTGTGCAGATATTCCATGGATTGCGCTATGGACAAGATTTTTCAAGGCCAACATAGAGCGCCTCATGGAAAGTAATTATCATTATCCGGACTTGTTGTATACAATTTCCTTCATCGAACACCTTCCACCTGTTTTCGCTGTCGTCGATGCAACGTCTGAGGTAGCGAATGAAATTTCATATAATTCCATCATGCCCATCGGGGGAATCCCCCTTCTTCGTAGGAGAGCTTCCACAATAATTTCAAGAGCTGTGCAGCTCATGATTACACCGTGTATGTCTATATTCCCTGTAGTGATTCACGATTGAGTGAACAAGTACAGTTACACAGTTGAGTATTTTCCACATATGAGGCATTCCATGTCATTTCAGAAAAAAAAAAAAAAAAAATTCTCCAATAATTTCTGTAAAATAGGTTCAGTGGCGTAAATTTCTACTGCCTTAACATTTTCGGATCCGAACCACAGTATTTAAAGAAAAAGTTAATATTTAAACATTAATGCTGGATTAAAATCAGAAAAGGAAGATATAAAAAAATCTCAATAATTTTTTTTTCTTTATTTTCGAGCAACTCTTTATATTCAACATTAGCTAAATTAAAGCCAAATTGACGAGATAAGGTTAAATAGTTGTGCAATAATTGAAATCACTGAACCGATTTTGTAATTTGAAAAAAAAATTATACATTTATTAAAAATAAATAAATAACTATATGAATTTGTAAAAAATAAATAAATAAGTTTGTGAATTTATTAAAAATAAATAAATAAATTTATAAATTTATTTAAAAAAAAAAACAAATTTTATTGAATTGATATCGTAATGCCCCATACATTTATAAGTCGCGTGTAGATGCAAGTGGCAAGCATAGAGTCGAATGAATATCGAGGTTCCGTTAGCTAACTGATTGGCAGTGAAAGTGTCGGATGGATTTGCGCGCAGATAGGCTTCTCGCTAGAATATATTTTTTTCACATTTTTTTGTTCGCGACTTATCTAGTTTCACGTTGATGGGCAACGCGCCGCTTTGTCCGCTGCAGTTAAGTGGTGTATGTGAGGAGGCAGCTTTCCCCGGCCATAAATGTAGTATGGTTGATAATTCACCGTGGTACGAAGATTCTTAGCCAGTAGCTGTGTAGTTTCGACGGAGAAAAATGGTTCAGCGTAATAAGTGATATTAAGATATGCAATTACTTATCGAAAATCATCATTTTCTCTATTAGATGCATTAAACGATTAGAAATGGTGGGAATTAAAGGAGCAATTAGATTGCAGGGGAGGTGTTTCCAAGGTGTGTCACTCATGATTATAAGGTTCCCAGGAGGGGAACACAAAAAAAAGAATTTTTCACTCGGGATAGAATTTAAGTATGATTTTAGCAACAGAAATTATTGGAAAGTAAAATTAAGGTAATTGATTTTTAATTAAAGGTTGAGTTGGAATGAGAACTTAAATTTATGTAGTTGATTTAAAATTGAAGTTAGTAACTTGAACTGAACTTAAGATTCAATTTTATGTTGCAGTTGTCACAAATCTAATTAAACTTAATTTCCGTTTCAATTGAGTCGAAGGTAAACCTCAAACTCATATAGACACTAAACAATGTAAAGGAATACATTTTTTAAAAGAACCCAACAGAACCTAATAACAAAACTCTGTTTTTTTTTCCATAAAAATGCTCTGAATCTCATACAAAAAGGCGAAATCGAGATTTTTTTATTCTTGAGAAACGTCTTCGTTTCCTCAACAGATTTACGTTGACCGGGTCAAATTTCGATGTCCCGGACGTCGTAGTATCCCTCAATCGAAATTCTGAAACATAAGCCAAAGGACATGAAGTCACAAATCATATAAACTTGCTTCATGTTTAAGTCCCAAGAAAAGGCAAAAATGAAGAGAGGAGAATTGGAAGAACTCGCTTAGCTCGTACTCTCTTTACTCTAGTGCAAATAAACAGAAGACGAAGAAGAGGACGAGGAAGAGATGAAGAATAAGTACCGCTGTGAAGAGTACGGCTTAGAAAGTCGCGTGTCACTGCGCTGTGCGATTGCACCTTGCGGCTTGCAACGGCAACGTAGCGACAAAGGGAAAAGATGTGTTATGGGCCCGGAGTGGGGCGTCGAACTCGCAGCGGGGTCCGTTGGACGGGGGACCCCCGAGCGGTGGGGGGTTCCCCCTCTGTTATGACTACTCGAGGTAGCGGTGTCCGGCGAGTTCGCTCCTTCGGCATTCATAGCTCGTTCGATCGCCGAGCAATCGACTTCGAGGCGCCCCCTCCCCCCCATCGTAACAAATAAACCGGAAGTGCCTACGAAAATAATTTTAGCAAAAGTTCTTCTGTTGTTGTTGTTGTTGTTATTTTTTTTGTCTGTTGTTTTATGGATAAAAATAGAAAAAGGGCCCAAAAGTTCCTAAAATAGTCCATTGTTCACGTGAAGAAGAAGAAAAAGAAGAAGAATAAGTACTTTCGATATTATCGATCTATCGATCCCTGAAGGGCAACCAAAAGGGCGAGATGGAAAAGGATCAACTCGATTCACTGGCTACCGTCGCTGTGGGCTCGGAAAAAATGCCGCCTTCCCATAGCCATTATGCACCCAGCGAGGTTTACTCTGCCTCGGAATCACCACCGGTATGAATTTTAAATTATTTATTGGGAAAGGGATTAATGAATAAAAAAAACAATTTTTTTGCTGGTTTATCTATGAATTGTCGTTTTAATTGGATTGTGGTATATCTATAAGAGGGTTTACCGGAAACTGGATTTTTTTTAATCCTTTATTTTTTGTAATGATCGTGGATAATCGATATTGGAAAATCGGTGAAATTAAATGATCAAACTGTGGCGATTGAATTGGCGTAAATGTGTTTGATCACTATATTTTTTATTTCGTTTTTAAAGAGAGAGTAAATGCTAATTTAATTGCACAGTAAATACATACTAATCGGTAATACGATTACCAACCAGTCGTTTATCACTGTGTGTGATAATTCCGAAGTTATCCATAATTTTCTAGCGTAGTGAAAGCGTCGCGCGAGCGATTTCTCTTTTTCTTCATTTTTCAAAAAGCGCGAAATTATGTTTGTAAACAAATGATGAAAACGAGAAATTTTCGTTCTTATTAATTGCAACTAATAATTTGCATTCACTCATAAATAAATAAATTAATTCTATAGTAATACCCGAAATTAAATCTCATGTTTGACAAGTAAAAATAGTTGATTACGTACCAAAACAAAATAATAATAATAATAATAATAAGGAATGCGTTAGCTACCAATTTTGGCAAACCAGGATGGCAAGTGAGCGATTTTTATTTCCTAATTGTTCCTGGTACTGCGTTTACCAGTTGCGTTCCCTTCCGCCGCTTCCCTTTTTTGTTCAGTAGTCGCTTTGTTCGTTTAACATCCGGGCAACTTTCTATCGCGCCGAACGGGAGATCGACTGGAACGTAGTCTCGTGGGATATGCCTGGTTCTCTAGAAACTTCGGAGCTACCGTTTTCGCAACAACTTCATTTTTTTTAAATTTAACAATTTCGCAATTGTATTAAATTCCAGTGAAACAAAAAAAAACAAAATTTCTATAAATATTGGAATTACGCCTAGATTTTTAGTAACTTACGGCTAAGAATTACAACCGGCGGAAATGTTTATTATAATAAAATTTAATTTACTTTAAATGTACTTTTAAATTTTTTATGGGTATTAATAATTCGAAATCAAATGGAATTATTATAAAGAGTACGTACAGAGATGACAATATGTATAAATAAGTAAAAATAAGTTAGGATGAGTTAAAAAAAGCTAAAAGCTAATAAATATAATACTACTGCCAATTAAAGCCAATGGGATTCCCCCCCTTAAACTTTCTCCACTATCGGGTATAAAAAATTTTGGAGGCTGTGACTACAGTTGTTGATGTTTAACCGAGTTCTCCGAATTATTTGGGATAACTCGTTTGGTCCAGGACACTATTTCAATGACGCACGAAAATTTTATTCTGCATACGCAGTATCTTCGCTCATAAATTTAATCTCCCAATTAATCCCCATTATACAAAAAAGGGAAAAAATTGATCGAATTAATTTGAATCAAGTCAAAAATTTTTTTATTGCACTAGTGTCATAAAGTACCATTATTTCCGATACGCAGATTCTAGTCCCGTTAATTACTTTTTTTCTGGGATTTTTAAAAATCCTCTATGGACAGCAAAAAGGGGAAAAAATCGATGGAATGGATTGGAGTCAAGTCAGAACATTTTTTATCGCACTAGTGTGGTAAAGTACCATTATTTCCGATACGCAGATTCTAGTCCCGTTAATTACTTTTTTTCTGGGATTTTTAAAAATCCTCTATGGACAGCAAAAAGGAGAAAAAATTGATGGAATGGATTGGAGTCAAGTCAGAACATTTTTTATCGTACTAGTGTCGTAAAGTACCATTATTTCTGATACGCAGATTCTGGTCCCGTTAATGACTTTTTTTCTGGGATTTTTTTGTAAATCCTCTATGAGAAGGCAAAAAGGAAAAAAAATTGATCGAATGGATTGGAATCACTAGAACATCGGGCATTGACTCTTTAAGACTCAGCATTGAAGTTACCGGTAATTCCGACGCCCGAGGCTAAATGCCAGAAGAGATCGACTCAGTCTGGCCGAGATAACAAGCGAGTATTTTTTTTTTCCTTTGAGGAAGGCTATTGGCGTTCATGTCACGGAATTGTTTTCGTTATTACGTCAGAAATATTTATTCGGCTGTTTTGGTAATGCTCGTTGGGCAAGTTTGTGTTTATCTGGCACGGTGACGCGTAGCCTTCAAAATAAATAAAAGAGGTGCAGCGATGTTTTTATTTTGGCGGCAATAGTAATAATAATGCAATAAACGGAAATGGAAATGATGCGATGATGACTATGAGCCTAAGTTTATTTTACGAGCGATTGATCGAAAAATTTCGAAATATTTTAAACAATTTGAGTAGAAACTTGTGAAAATTTCAATGAATTGAAGTGAAACCTGCGGAGGATATTAAAACATTGAAATTAAATCCAGTGAAAAATTCGAATAGAAATGTGCGAAGGCTTCAGACAATGCAAATAGAATTTTCAAAATACTTCTCACAATTGAAGTAGGAATCTTAACAAACGCGAATCAATTGAAGTAGAAGCGTGTGAAGATTTTATCTGGAATCACAGGAATGCTGCTACAAACAATTCTCTCGGCAATAAAACAAGAAGTGTTCCCGTGTTTAAGATCCCATGTAAAAAATATTGACTCTCTCGGGAATCTTATGGGATTCTAAATAGAAAATGTTGTTTTTGTCGGGAACCATATGGGATCGCATGTAGAAAACATTGTTTAGGTGGAGAACTATATAGGATCCCATGGAAAAAATATTGTTTACGCGAAGAACTATATGGGATCCCATGGAAAAAATATTGTTTAGGTTGGAACCATATGGGATTTTATAGAGAATATTGTGTTTTGATCGAGAACCACATGGAATCCCATGTAAAAAATATTGTTTAGGTTGGAACCATATGGGATTTTATAGAGAATATAGTTTTTTTTGATCGAGAACCACATGGAATCCCATGTAAAAAATATTGTTCAGGTAGGGAATCATACGGGATCCCATGTAGGGGATCATCTTGGGAAAATGGTAAAAAAAAGAGCATTCTCCATCTCCTGATTAAAGTACAGAAGAGGAATACCCAAGTGAGGCTTCCGTCTTAAGCAATACCGAAAGAGTTGCGTACGAAATATTATTAAATACGATGGCCTCGGTTTGCTTTGGTACGTCGTCAAGGAACTTACAAGCAGAGCCACCACTTGCCTCGCTCGTGACGTAACCTCAAAGACAAATCGAAAAAACGCCATTCCTGGCGGCTGCTCTTCGATCGGTGGCGTTTTTTAATGTCTCTTGATATACATTTTCAACATAGTCTCAATTTTATTATTAAATACCATGGCCTCGGTTTGCTTTGGTACGTCGTCAAGGAACTTACAAGCAGAGCCACCACTTGCCTCGCTCGTTACGTAACCTCAAAGATAAACCGAAAAAACGCCATTCCTGGCGGCTGCTCCTCGATCGATGGCGTTTTTTAATGTCTCTTGATATACATTTTCAACATAGTCTCAATTTTATTATTAAATACCATGGCCTCGGTTTGCTTTGGTACGTCGTCAAGGAACTTACAAGCAGAGCCACCACTTGCCTCGCTCGTTACGTAACCTCAAAGATAAACCGAAAAAACGCCATTTTGGCGGCTGCTCCTCGATCGATGGCGTTTTTTAATGTCTCTTGATATACATTTTCAACATAGTCTCAATTTTATTATTAAATACCATGGCCTCGGTTTGCTTTGGTACGTCGTCAAGGAACTTACAAGCAGAGCCACCACTTGCCTCGCTCGTTACGTAACCTCAAAGATAAACCGAAAAAACGCCATTTCTGGCGGCTGCTCCTCGATCGATGGCGTTTTTTAATGTCTCTTGATATACATTTTCAACATAGTCTCAAGTACAAAGTCTCGGAGGATCATCCCGCTTAGCAACAGCGCGATTTAAGCCTGTTGTTGCGAGGTGACCACATAGCCATCGCCGCGCGCAGCAACAAACTATGCGTGCGCGCGGTTGGCCTACTATCTCCCGCTCGGAGCTCTTCGAGGCCTCTCACCTAAGTTTCTGACTCGTATGTATGTTGTTACTCTGTGCTCGTCGTCGTCGTCGTCCATCCACATCGAGGTCATTACGATTCGTGCTTACCCACAGCTTCCCGCGCTCCCGTCACTTCCATTCTGTGGCAGAAAAAAGAATAATAATGATAATAATATAAATACATAATACAGCTAACAACGTACGCTCACTTCGGCTTTCCCAGATGCTCCGATACCCATTTATTTACACGGCAATTTCGTGAAAATTAAATAGCGAGTGTGGGAAAGCTGAAGTGACGCGAATGTCAATTTTCTGGGTGATCGCACTTGAGGAACATGAGTCGCTTGAACATAACCTTAGATTGCGGACAAAATGGCGGCTGGGAACTCGGGGCTTTGTTTTATGACGATAGGTTGATACCTTAGTCTGCTTGTTGACGCTAGAATTATAATCGGATGATGGAAACCCCCACTTTTTCAGTGTATGACAATTTTTAAATGATCGCACTTAAGGATACACGAACATAACTTTAGATTGAACAAAATGGCGCCTGAGAAGTCAGGACGTCCTTTTGTCACGATAGTCTGATACTTTAGTCTGGTTGCTGATAAAATGAATCCCAAAATATTATTTTTTTTTCGTAAAAATGGTTTTTATTTCGAAAGAAAAAGCCAAAATTGGCATTCTTGGATGTCGCTGATTGTGGAACTCAAAATGGCGGACACAGTAGTCGAGATGATATGGCGGATTCAATATGGCGACAAAATGAAAATGGCGAGCGCAATACAGCGATTAAATGAAATCTTTGTTCCCCGTGAAACTGAACATCTGTTGCTAATATGGTAACTCAAAATGGCGCCGTCAACATGTCGAGCAAAAAAAAAATACTCAAAAAATCCGATTTTCGAGTCGGCGATTTCTAATTATACAAAATTCCTGATTAAGAATGGCGAACAAACGAACGACAATTGCAATACCAAAAATGGTACCTGCAATCATTTCATAAAACTGCATCGCCCACTATTCATATTGCTGAATGCAGTTGCAGTGAAAAAACACACAAATACACAATGTAACATTTCACGCACTGAATGGAAAGAATTTGTGAAAACCGCAACAAGTACGAAGGAATTTCAACGAGAAAGTAGCAGCTTCGTGACTGTCAATTTCATGGTCCATCATGCTTGAAACGTGAATATTATTGTACGTGAAAAAAAAAAAAAAAAAAACGCCCAAGAGCGAAAGAAAGTGGGTATCGCGATAGAAAATAATACTTTCGCGCCAATGTATGTAAAAACAAGTCTAGCAAAAAAAAAAAACCGTATGAGTTATCTCCAACTGCATAATACATCATACATGCACTCTCGACGCGTGATTTTCTATGCAGCACTCCTCGCTTATCCGGCGCTCGGCCTCTTCTCCACTGCACCGGCAATTCTATTGTACTTTTCTAGTTACCAATGAAAGACCACAATTAATTTGCCGCGGCTGCGACACAATTAAGCGCAGTCTCTTTGCAGAATAATCACGCGACTCAACAAATACGAGAGCTTAATTCTTACGCACTCGCCGTGTCATTAATTCCTTCCATCCTCAATTCATTTTAACCACAAGGCGATTTCACAAATTGCATGCTGAAAAAACAAGGCTAATTATCAAATTGATTATTAACTTTATGAGTGTCTCGTTGATTTTCACGATATTTTTTATGCGATCATCATCGAAATGTCATGGGTGACGAATCAAAAATTATTGCAAAATAATGTTCAATTAAATGTATGGGGTATTCCATTCTAAAGCACGTATTCAATCAGGCCTACTTAATTTTTATCGGTTTATTTACAAGGATATTTTACAAGGAGTTTATTTACAAGTTACAACGAGAAAAAAAATTAACATTTTTGTTTATATTAAGTTTTTTATTGGAATTGGAATTTTTGATATTGTTTTGTTTTTTAGATAAAACATGACTTGATACGGAAATTCAATAAAAATCATGGGAATTTGTATTAATGGTAACGACCGGATAAAATGGGTGAAAAAATCTTTCAGCCCTCCAACATTTTTAATTATCATGGAAAACCGCATATACACGTTAGGAATTAAATGATTACATCGAGACTCCAAAAAAAAATTCGTAAATTTTTTCTTCTCATCACAAAATTAAAAAATATTAATTTCTTTAAACTTTTGACTCGGAGTGTACGCGCACTTTAACCTTAAGCTTTGTTCTTTTGGGTCCTAAAAGGACACGTCCAAGGTTAAATCCTGGTCAGAATAAATATCCTGAAAACACGCGAGTAAAAAAAAGAAAAGGAGCATTGTGACTATGACATCATCGCCGTAATAAATACACCATAAATCTGCCGGGGATTCCCCCCCTTCATTGCTTTTGTGGAATACACATAATTCTCTGTCTGGAAGCAAGGACAATCGAGGATCTAGTTTCCAGAGGATCGTAGTTATAGTAACTAGTAGCCATTAGAAGCGGAGAGACTGGTGATGACGCGAAGATAAGAGGGTCAGAAAACAGTTACTTTACGATGGGATACTAGGAGAGGAGGAAGGCGCGAGAATTCGCGCACTGAAAGAATCTCGTAAAAATAAATGATAGAAAAGGATTTAAGGGGCTCCGTTTACCTAAAGGCCCAAAAAAAGGTTGAATTTGAGTATTGCTCAAATTAGAGCAATTTTTTTGAATGATTGGTGGGACTATATTGATCATTTTTTATTGGAAAAAAAAAAAAAAAAAAAAAAAAAAAAATCATAGAAGAATATTGGAAAAGGTTATTGAAACAATTTCCTGTATAACTAGAATCGATAGTCAACTTCAAATACCGTTAATGAGAATAGCACGAAGGAAGCTAAACGAAAAATTAATTTTTTAAACAAAAAAAATGTTATGGTGAAACTCCAAAACAAGTCCTCGGTAATAAATAGCTTAACAAATTCGGAATCGATTGCTCTCAATATTCGCAATTAAGAAATGTATATCGCATGGATCTATATTTAGCTGGATCGATAGCCGGCTTCGAATATCGCCGATGAGTATTGCGGGAAGGAAGCGAGACGAAGTCGACGACAAAGGCCTCGACTCGGTTGGGTACCAAGCGTGAAGCTGGCACGGGCGTACACGACTCCAAGCGTTTTCCGCTGTGTACCATATAGTCAAGTACATACAATACAGCAATGTGCAAATGCCTTTTGTCCATATTTCAACCTGAGCGAAATCAGCGGAGAACAACGATTATAGCTACACAAATGACACAATCCTTCTCGCCGAGCGATTAAACACGTTCTGGAAAATAACTTATTATACCTGCGGATGTGAGGATATTAAAAAAATGAGGCCCTGAAGAAGGAAGTCAAGCAATATAAAATGTTATTATTGTGTTAATCTTGTGCGAGCATAGAAATATATAAAATATAAATAAAAACGTACCTGTTTACAAAATTTACCGTTTTTTTCTCCCTTATGAAAAAAGCTTTATTTTCATAAAAAAAAATGGGTTGATTTTTATATTGCCAGAATATTGAGAATAGTTCAAAATATCGAGAGTTTTTTATCTGTATTTTATAAATGAATTTTATTACATTTCATTAGTAAAAAGTTATACTAATGTCTAATTTTATTATATACTTTATTCGTGTTAATTAATTATAAGCGGAAATTGTAAAAATATCTATCAATGTTTTATCTGTAAAGCAATTCTTACAGAAAATTTACTGTGAAAATTTGATTTGAAAAATTTTATCGGGGTATTTTCGAATATTTAATTTGCCATATGTCAGAAATAAATCTTGAGCATTGTCACATTATTGCCTACATAAATTCTGAATGAAAATGAAAAATGACAAAAATGATGTGTGATACAAAAGTAAAAAAAAGAAAAATGTATTCTTTATTTTAAAAAAAATGTGAGTTGCGGTGAAAAAAAATATATATATTTTTAAAAATAATCAGAAAATGCTAAAAATTATGCTAATTTGTGTTAAATTTTTGTTTATTTATTTATTTTAGCTTCCAAGATATTTAGGAACCACGAGACGTGGGATGCCCTGTATATATTAATTATCTCGCTCTACAAGCTGTGCTATATTTTATTCTGCTATGCTGAATTACGTAACAACGTGTCGAGCCTGTTTTACTCATAATCCTCTCGAGAATTCAGAATCTCACGCTTTGAATCATCACAAGAGCGAGTCTATCGATAGAGCAAAACAAATAATTGCGAGGTGCGAATAAAAACTTCATGAGCCTCGGTGAGAACTTTCACCACCCTCTTTTTTATTTTTCTCGTCTAGTCGACGGAATAACAATGATGATCTACGTTGTTTTGTCGTATTTATTATTGCTCATTGAATTTAAAATTCGAGGAAATTTTTTCCTCTCCTTTATCAATTTTTAGGAAATTTTTTGAAGTCATTAAATTCAAGTATGCATATGGAATTTTGATGGAATTTTTTAAGGCGAAATATTTGACAATATCATGACGATTGAAAAATAAACAATGATTTTTAAAACCGAAATTGGTAACGATTTCTTAAAAATGAAGTTAAAAATAATTTTTTAACAGAGAATTGAAAAAAAAATTGATAATTTTAATTTAATGTCCAAATGAAATAAATTTTTAGGAAAAAGGGATGATGATTTTTTTTTCTTAGATTGGAAAAATTGAAAAAACATATTTGGGAAAAATCAAGAAAATATTTTTGTTTTATTGGAAAATTGCATGTTATTTTTTAAAAATAAAACGATCGTCTTAATCGAAATATTGAGAATCAATTTTTTAATTGACGTTATCCAGTATTGTTGCAAAAATTAAATTTTTGCATTTTCTGTGTTTCAGGCATACACGAGGCCACCAATGAAGAGTACGTCAGTGCAGATAGCGAGGATAATCGCTACGACGATGATTGCCATTTCCGTGATCATAGGAAGTTTCATTCTTGCTTCTGCTTGGCTTCAGGCTCGTGCATCTTGCACCCCAGAGTCCATTGCTGCGATGCAGGCGCAGTTGCATCTTCAGCAGTCCCAAAACGAATTTATCAAGCATCTGCAGCCTGAGGCACTCGTTCAGGTACGAAACGAAACGTACTAATATCAGTTTGTCGAAAATAGTACGTGCTAAAAATATTTTTCGAAATCCAATATCGGGAATCTATTTTTTTTTATTCACAGAAATGTTACGATTGGTTCGTGGTGGCTTTAGCTTTAAATTAAGACATATAGGTTCGTGATTTTTAAGCCCTAGTTGGAATACTTAATATTTAGTCAGTGTTTTTAGCCGAATCGCTTTTAGAAAACATTTTGTATAAATTCAATTATTTACTCGAATGCCCGTAATGCTTTTTGAGGACATTCTGTACAAAGTAAATTTTTTATTCGAATAGCCGTAATGTTTTTTGGGAACATTTTGACCAAATTCACTTTTTAACTCGAATCATCTTATCGTTTTTTGAGGACGTTTATTAAAAATTCGGTTTTTCCTACGAATGGCCTTAACGTTTTCAGCGGAAATTCAGTAAAAATTCACTTTTCCCACCAAATAACCGTAAAGCTTTTTGAGGACATTTATTCACAATTATTTTTTCCCCGAATTACCGTAACGCTTTTTGAGGACATTTTTTTCGGAAAACTCTCACCAAAGATGCTTTCCCATGAATAATGCAGAGGAACAGCATCAGAAGTGATTTGATTCACAAAAATGTTAGGATTGGTTCGTGGTGGCTTTAGCTTTAAATTAAGACATGTAGGTTCGTGATTTTTAAGCCCTAGTTGGAATACTTAATATTTAGTCAGTGTTTTTAGCCGAATCGCTTTTACAAGACATTTTGTACAAATTCAATTATTTACTCGAATGCCCGTCCGCTTTTTGAGGACATTCTGTACAAATTAAATTTTTTATTCGAATAGCCGTAATGTTTTTTGGGGACTAATGAATTTTGACCAAATTCACTTTTTAACTCGAATCATCTTACCGTTTTTTGAGGACGTTTATTAAAAATTCAGTTTTTCCTACGAATGGCCTTAACATTTTCAGCGGAAATTCAGTAAAAATTCACTTTTTCCCCCAAATAACCGTAAAGCTTTTTGAGGGCATTTTGTCATAATTCTATTTTTCTCCAGAATGGCTTTAAGGCTTTTTGAGGACATTTATTCACAATTATTTTTCCCCCGAATGACCGTAACGCTTTTTGAGGACATTTTTTTCGGAAAACTCTCACCAAAGATGCTTTCCCATGAATAATGCAGAGGAACAGCATCAGAAGTGATTTGAAATTCTAAACAGTTTGAACTAAGAATGAACTCGGGGTTCGTGTGTACTAAAAAGTCAATGCTGAACGTACTTCTATGGAGCGAACATTAGCAACGCGTTCACGTACTCGCAAGTCGATCTTACTTTCTATATCTGCGTAACGCACAGACACCGGAAATCGAACTCTAAACGTGCTTCTTGACTACTGATGCACTTGGTTGGCCTGCGGAAAGTGCCGCATAAACCGCGGAAATGGTTTCATTTTATCCAGCAACGAAATTATATGCAAACATTTAATTCTGCTTATAAATCTCCATTATAAAAATTATTTTTCAAATTCCTCTTTTCTTACAATAGAATAAAACCTTGGCCGAAAATTTTTACAGCAATGTCTTTTATAAACAAATATTTTATGACAGATTTCTTCATAATAATAAATCTGAAATTAAATATTTATTTTCTCCATTAAATACAATAAATTGATCTTCGATTTTCGAAAATTAAAAATACACGTTTTATTTTATAAAAATTAATTGATACGACAAATCGTTTACAAATATTTTTCGAGAAGAAAAAAATAATAATCAATTTGGGTCTGAAGCGCTTTCCCATTTGGTTTACAATTTTCAAAAATTTCTTGAAAATCCCTTTTTAATCAATTTTTAAAATTGATACGTATATTTCATTGATAAAAAAATCCGATAACGAGTAATTTTAAAAAGCAATCACAGTTCAAAAAAATTAAAGAATCTGAAAAATTCTGGTAATCGATAAATCAGATTATAGCAAACGTAAAATTCAATTGTTTTTTTAAATATTGAAAAAAAAAAAAAAAAAACCAAAAAAAATAACGAATAAATAAATAACGGGCCAAATCTTCGTTCCATTATTTTCTTCCAGATAAATATATACACTTTTCGCGGGAAGCGGTTAATTTAATGAAATTGCTCAAGAACGCGAGAAAGAAGCAACGACCAGAGTAGAAGAAAAGCAAAGTACATCTTCACGGCGAGCAAGCAGTTAATTTTAACGGAGATAATGCTAGAGTTCATCGTCTGTATGACAGAGCAGAAGCTGAAGAGCCTCGACGGACGCTAGAAAGATCCTCGCGCAACGTTCTTTCTATCCTATATTTTCTTTGCGCGCTTCTGAGAGCAGCGCGATCGCCGCGGTGAAAAGGCAGAGAGGCTTATAACCACAGTTGAAAGTGGGTTGCCCCGTTGCACGACTTGGTTACAGCCACGACTTCGGGCTTAAGCGAGAGGTGAACGCTCTCTCAAAGCATTTTCTCTTTAGCGATTAACTGTATTGTTGCCTACTGCTACTGGACTCCCCCTTGCGGACGTTATCGGCAACTAAAACTGCATCTTCTACGCGGAAGATGCGTTAATGATAGCACTGTAAAAAAATAAGACTGGCATTTTTTATTGGCAAACTCATTAAGTAAATTTAATGTACGGTTGTGGGGTGAAATTAAGGCGCAATGAAATTACAATGAAATTGAAGGCATTTTTTAAAAATCAAGTACTTTTGCAATTTAATTGAAGGAAAAAAAATTAAATTTAGAAGTATTTTTACAGTGAAATTGAAGCGAATAGCAAAAATAAATTTCACATCGCAGTTGTGTAGAAAATTTTGTATACTCGGGAAATAAATCTGCAGCTTGTTTGTGGAAGATGCGTTAATAATAGCACTGTAAAAAAATAAGACTGGAATTTTTTATTCGCATACTCATTAAGTAAATTTAGTGTACAGTTGTGATGTGAAATTGAGGCACTTTTGCATTGAAATTGAAGGCATTTTTTAAAAATCAAGTACTTTTGCAATTAAATTTAAGAAAATAAAAATGAAATTTAGAAGTATTTTTACACTAAAATCGAAGCAAGTTATTAAAATCACAAAATTTGAACCGCGCGACAGAACTGAATGAAATTTGTACTCAAATTTTCGCTTCAAACAGTATTTCGTAATGACGACCGTTTTTTATTCGGACATACATTATTTTCAACTATTATAGATCGAAATATCTTATCAGTGAATCCCACAAAACTTTGTTTTCATTTTTCATTTCATGTACGAATTTTTTTTTTTTTTGTGAAAAAGGCTCTTTATGTAATAGCGCGTAAAAGTGCTTCTCATAATTTTGTGGCATTGGAAAGAGGCGCATAACCTCAAAAGATGGATATCGAGGCGTAGCATTCCGACTTACTGAGGTGTTAAATTGTCATCCTCCTCGCGCACATTTTAACATGAAAGTTTCCACCATCTTACTTTCCAACTCTGGGCAAAACCATCTCTGCGTCCATTCCCGAAGTATTGTAAAAGTCGCCATGGCTCGTCGCCCATTTTCCTCTCAACGACGCCGCGTAATGGCCGACCAACTATCCAGAACGTTGGCTTATATTTTTTTTAGGAAACACAATTAACCAAGCACCACAATCTGCTCATGTATTCACATCATGAAAATGTGCTCAAAAACAGTCGATTTTGGCTGCTTCATTAATTAATTAAATTAATTAAACAGCTACAGTCAATACTTCAAAAGATTCGGATCAGTAAAATTTGAATCAGGCTTGGATTTCGCGCGTTTCGAATCTAATTACTTTCTCAGACCCCAGAAGTGCTTCGCAAAAATTTACCGCTAATAATCGCGTGCTAAAAAAATGAATATTTCTTCAGGTAATTTTGAGAGAAAAATGTGGTTTTGTAAAAATAGCCGCCTTCAGGAAACTTTTCGATATTACCACGGCAATGTAAAAAAATGGGGTATAAATGGACTTCCTTAAGATAGTTGCAGAGGTACAAATAATTCGATTTATTTATTTTTATTTTTATTTTAAATTAAATTTCATATAATATCAGCAACGTAATTTTGAGACAACATAAAAAATGGAAATCGCAATACGTTGCTTGTCAAGGAGTACGAGTGGCAGTCAAGTAGGAAGTAGAAAGTTGTCCCAACGCGTTCACGGTCTTCTAATACTGTACTAATGTTTTCCGGTCGACTATAAAGCAACTTAGTAGCTGAAGCGAGTTTGGAGTAGTAACTAAAAAAGTAGCGAGCTGACGCAATTATTTCTGACAATTTTCATCTTTTATTACCCACAGAATCAATTACATCTATTACTATGCTTACATTTTCGACCCTCAGGCTGTTAAAAAACGAGGCATTGTTTTGCTTGCCATTCACCAATGTCCCCAATACGTTGCTGACTATTTCTGCTATTTTTAAGCAGACCCAATATTTATTTAACTTCAAATTGGAATATCTGTTCTCCGAATTTCATTGAGATTTCAAATGGGCCAATACTTAAATTAATCCAAAACTTATATGTATTATGGAATTTCTCTACAAAAATATTGGACACACTGAATATTTTTCCATAATAATCGAAAGTTGAAAATTATTTCAAAATTGTCAAAAATTACAAATTAAAAATATGCTTGCAGCATAAGAATTTTATAAAATGGAAAATATTTATCTTCGCAAAAAAAGTTCCATTAACTATTAAAACATATTAATAATTTATAAAGCTTATAAATTAATAGTTATTTAATAAATACTTAATCATTTTCTCGCCGACCTTTAAAACAGTTTTGAAAACAAACTTTCAAAAGTACTTTTCACATACCACATTATTATCCCTAAATATGAACGTGTAAATTCAAGAATATCAGAATCGGATTGACATAGAATGTCCCGTGTATATACTCGAATGTTTGTTACATTACAAAAAGGAAGTAAATAAAAAATCAATTAGTTGAAAATCCCCCCGTAAACCCTTAAACAATTCTTCAAACGCGGTTTCAAGCAAGAGTTCCGAGTATTCGCGTGAGGGTCGAGAAGTTCGCGCCCGCGCCGACAGATGGCGTTGCGGAAAACCGTCTGTGAGCTGCCGATTAGCTCTGTAGCTAAGGTTATTCGGTATTTTCGAGTAGATCTTTTTTCCCCCGTGTGCGAAAAAAATGTCTATAAACCAGAATGTAACTCAGAGATTCTCCGAGCGTAAAAATATCGCGTTTTTTTTCAAACTACGACAATATTCTCCACCATGAAATCTGAAAGTATGAGAATCGTTATAGCGAAGAACGACCTCCTTATTGGACGATTTGACATGGTTTCCTGGTCGTGCTAGCAAAAGCCCATCTTCGGCACGACGATATTGCCAACTGGTAGCCTAGTTATATGCCTTGGGTGAAAGTGAACTCTCGGTGCGCTAGTACTGAGATTACGGTGCCCGACCTGGTGCCGTGTCTTCTACTGTGCGTTCCCTCGCAAGGAACGGTAATCGAATGCGACCGAGCGTGGTAGCATGCCGATGATTAATTGCCATTAGCGTCCTGCAACCCAACTCGACTTGCCGTCCAATCATAGAAAATCGTAGCTCCTGTCGTTTCCTCGAGCCGCGGGTCACCATTTCTTCCTCTTAATTTCTTCTATTTCAGTATTATGCACATTTTATGAATAGCTATGGAAATGGCGAAACTCTCACCGCTTTAGCTTCGCTGTCTTTACGATCTTCAATCACCGACGTCTTATTCTATAAAACAACGTGCAACGTTAGACGTACTGTAACGATAGTCACCTTAAGTTACCATTTTAGAATCAATTAAAGCATTAATAAATTGTGTAACGCGTTTTTACAATTTTTTGTTTATGCTTTCGTTAACAATTTTCAGAAGTTACTGTTTTTAAGCTTAGGTCCAAAAATTTTTGTTTCAAAATCAAAATTGAACAAAATCAAAATTGAACTGTCTTTATGATCTTCAATCACCGACGTCTTATTCTATAAAACAACGTACAACGTTAGACGTACTGTAACGATAGTCACCTTAAGTTAGCATTTTAGAATTAATTAAAGCATTAATAAATTGTGAAACACGTTTTTACTATTTTTTGTTTATGCTTTCATTAACAATTTTCAGAAGTTACTGTTTTTAAGCTCAGGTCCAAAAATGTTTGTTTCAAAATCAAAATTGAACGAAATTAGCAGACTTTAACATTTTTATATGTGTCAGGACTTCGGACCATTTTTTCAGGTTTTCTTGAAGCTTTTTAAAAATAATTTTTATTGTTTTAAATTTAAAAAATGGGTTTGTGAATTCCTGTATTTTATCCATTTCCTGTATTTTATTTTTTTTATTAATGACGAATTATTTTGTCATTGCAGGATCGTGAGGTAACTAAGGACAACCTTCAGAGCCTTTCGGATACGTCGGCTGACAAGGATGACAAGGACGAGACCCAAGCCGACACGAAAGACATAAAGGTTCAAAATGACGAGGACTCTAAAACGGACAATGAAAACGGCGACCAGACTGATTCCGATGACGACTATGACGACGCGGAGTTCCCGCCGGTTCACATCAAACTTCCTCTTCAACTGGACCTTGATGATCTCGCCGGGGTACGAAATTCCCAAATATGTTTAATAGTATCAGTCATTTTAGACCATTTCGAATGGCCTGACATGAGAATCTCATCAATAAAAAAAAAAAAAATTTTTTTACAAAAACAAATCTTTCTCCATGAGAAAGCAAAAATGTTTGCTTTTTTTAAATCGGTTTAAGGAACGTGATTATCGGTAACTTTGTTATCCGAAATTGATATGCTTGCATTCTTGGTTTTTTATTTTCAACTAAAGGACTAATTGCATTCTTGGTAATTTAGTTTCGACTAAAAAACTAATTGCACTCTTGGTCTTTTTGTTGTGACGAAAAAACTAATTGCATTCTTGGTCTTTTTGTTTCTACTAAAAGACTAATAATTCGTTACAAATCTGAAGCTTATCGTTAACTACGTTATTTTCAACAGAGTCTGTTGCAACAAGCACGCAGCATTGTATCCTGCGTGGTCGAGCGTCGCAGGTCTGACGAAGTGATGGACGGAGCAAATGAAAACGCAATGGTGAACAACAGCACTGATCGCCAGCGCGTTCAGAGGCTCAGTGGAGAACGCGTAGCGATTCTCTGCGAGTCTGGTGATCCACGTCAAGAGTAAGTATGCCGAGTAATCGAATAGAACGGGAGTGAAAACAGCGAAAGTTCATAATGAGCGCCTGAATCTAATAAGTCTAATATCAAGAAAGTCCACAATATAATGAATAAATATCAGAGCACAAAAACATCAATTCAAAATTTGTATCCAAATCGAATAAGGAGAATGACCATTTTGCAAAAAGTGGATAAGCGATTCATCGAAAATGCAATCGTTTGACATGTTTTCAAATCAGAATTTAACAACATTCTAATCGATCACTATCTCTTAAGGCAACAAGAACAGGAGATGCTAACGCCGATCATCGTTCCCCTGGGAACCGTACAGATCCCTCTTCAGCAACAGGACAATGGGTACAATCGCTATCAAATTCACCAGTACCAAGTTCCTGAGGCCCAACGAGTCCCAATGCCCCTTGACTCTAGAGGAATGAACGCTCCATTCCATGCCAATATGATGACACCAGAGCTTCGCAACCTTCCCCAAGTCTCCATGGAAATGGGACCCCCTCCGCGTATGGCGCCTCAACCGAACATGATGAGACCACAACCGGTAGGTTTTCATTTTTCTTTACTTTCACTTGGAAAATCAATTTTTTTCTCATTTTTGTTTTACATTACTAATTATCCACTATGTGTGTTAAACAAATGATTTAAAAAAAAACACATTTCTTCGAAATATGAAAGTATTCTAAAATGCTTTTATTCCACTCTGTGCGAGAAACGCAGTTTCACGCACGCAGTGCGTTAAAACCCGTTTTTGCACCTAATCGAATAAAAATTTGTGCGATCATCGGAAGCCTTTTTTCTCAGCTCGTGTGATTGGTTCTTCGCACTCGTGAGAAAAACTTTTACCGCACTCGTGTCGTAATGTACTATTTTTCGTTACTCGCAGATCGAAATGCGCCAGATTCCCATTGAACTTCGTCACATGCCAATGGACCCAATGAGGGGAATGAAGCTTCCCGCGGAGCAGGAACAGCAGCAGCAGCATCAACAGCACCTTCCGATGATGTTCGGACGTCAGGAACGTCCGTCGATGATGTATCCCCAAGAGCAGCAGACCCAGGGAATGATGCCACCCCCTCCTCCTCACCAGGGGGCCCAAGAGGCCCAGCAGATTCACGAGCAGAGGGTGGTGCCCACAATCATGATTCCCCCACGTATCGAGCAGAGACAACAGCTCTCAGAGTCTCAGGAAGTGCCCGACAGGCCCAGCTCTCCCTTCCACGGAATTCCCTTGGAAATCAGAAGAATCATACAGCAGGTTCCCTTGGAGATCAAGAATATAATTCAACACATAACCGGCGAAGTTAGACCCGCTCAATCGCCAGTTCCCGAGGGTGCCCGACGAGAGGTAACAATTCAACGCATCATTTCGAGATTAACGAAAAATTTAACAATTTTGCAATTGCTTTTATATTATTTTTGGGGTTTTTTTAGTATTTCATATTTTTTAGCATGAGAATTTTTCAGTCTTTTGGAAGCTAAAAAATATTATGCATTTTTTATTATTGCGATTTTTTTTTTTTTTCAATTATGTATTCCAAATTACTTCACACCAGTTTATTGCAATTTAATACGATGACGTATGTAAGGTGCAATTGGAGAGTTATTGGCTGATTGTCACTTTGAAAACTTGCAGCAGGTTCAGGAGTTCAAACCCTTCCCGGAGGGCATTCGGCCAATCCCAGTGGATCCCTTCGCGCTTCCGATCGAAGTGAGGAATCTCTTCGAGCACGGAAACATCGAGGGTCGCGTTCAGCAACGCGGTCAGGATTCCGAGGAGCAACAGGAGCAGGCAAAGCCTTTCCAACGATCGGAGAATCAGGCCGAGGAGGCTGAGAGGAAATTCCCTGTACCCGCGGAAGTCATGAATATACTTCACCAGGTTTGTTTAAATTCTGGACACGGATGATGTTGATGTTGACGTTGACGTTAATGTAATATTGATAAGGCAGATGTTGATCAACGTTGATGTTCATGTCGATAGATATCGATGTTGGATTAATGTTGATCAAAATTTTTAATCATCAAAATGATGCAGGTCGTCGAAGGTCGTGCCTTCCCGGTACCTCGATTCGCGATGCCCATGAGACCAATGGAGTCTATGGAGGTGCCCGTAGAAGCTCGTGCCCAAGTGTCCGACAATCAGGCTCCTGAGGAACAAAATCAGCAGCACGAGGAGGAGCAACAAATGCCTCATCAGCAAGTTCACATGATGGTTGATCATCAGGAGATGCAGGACGAATCTAACCGACCCCACAGTAAGTTCTACGAAAATCATTATTATCATTAAAAAGTTCATTAAAAAGCTTACTAATTTCCAGTTTATAGTTATTAGTTTATCGTTTATATTTTTTTAAATTGGCATCAAATTTAGTATGACATTTTTTCGTGTCTGGTTCAATTCGAATTCATTTGCTTTTATTGTGTTATCCATTACTTTGTCCAGTATAATTAAATATCTGTATGTAAAATTTTACAGTCCTTCAACCACCATCGGTGCGCTAATTTCCAGTTTATAAATATAGTTAAGAGTTTATCATTTATATTTTTTAAATTGGCATCAAATTTAGTATGACATTTTTTCGTGTCTGGTTCAATTCCAATTCATTTGCTTTTATTGTGTTATCCATTACTTTGTCCAGTATAATTGAATATCTGTATGTAAAATTTTACAGTCCTTCAACTACCATCGGTGCGCTAATTTCCAGTTTATAAATATAGTTAAGAGTTTATCATTTATATTTTTTAAATTGTCCAGCAAATTTACTATGCCATTTTTTAATGTCTGGTTCGATTCAAATTTATTTGTTTTTATTACGTTATATGCTATTTTATCAGGTATAATTGAATGTTTGCATGTAAAACTTTACAGTCGTTCAACCACGATCGGTGCGCTCTGTACCTGAGCCCTTCGCTCATCCCCGCGAGAAGCGCGTTCGTCGTTGCGCCTGCAACTGCGCGTGCTAAGAGGAGGATCAACGACGAGTGTCAATAGAATGCAGATTTTACGATTCGTCGAGAAATATCAATAGCAAGATCTGAAGTAATTAATGAAAGATGTAAAAAATCGTTTGGGAACAGCAAGTGCGATTTTGCGCTGATAAAAGGAGAATATGTAAACGTATGGCTAAAAATTCTTCGTATCCGGGTTTTAGAGCCTCGTCGCATTAATTGGAAGAAATTCCGCGCTTTAAACTATTAATTCAGCGATACTAGATGTTCGTATTTTATTGTGTGTACATAACTCGAGAAGTACACAGAAAAAAAAAAAAATACAAGTGGATACAAGTGATACTGAATTTTACTAACGGCTGATATTGTAATATGAATCGTTAAAAAGTAATGATTACCAAATTTGATAAGTGATATATTCAGAATTTCCTATGCGAAAAGTGACCTTTTTTTTTATTTAACTTCTGTAATTACGATCGACAATAACGCTTGTGCTGTATCGATATAGCAACCGGCTACACTATATACCTGTATTGTACATTTTTTATTAAATACTATTTTTCGTTATCATGCAAATACTTAATATGTATATTGATTATCGTGGCAATAATAAAACGATAGATATTGGTTGGTTTACCCCAGACAAGACTCGTCTCTCAAGATTTACCCCTTTTCACAATCCTGAAAACTATTAATAACTAATATAATAAGTAATTATGGTCGAGTAAGATCGGAGCGCGACCTACACGCGCAGTAGGTCCGGTTTCGATCCCCGATCAGGGCCAAAGATTTTTTCGGAGGCTTTGTGAAGTGCAAGTGGTTCAGATTCCGCTATAAACAGTAGGTCTCAGCTAATGACCATAGCAGTGGACGCCGTACCAAATAGAAAAAAAAAAACAAAGCTCTCCTCACGGAGAAGCAAGAGAAAAAATGGGAAAGCTGTTTCCAGTTATACTTAGCAGCTTTTTCAATGTCGCAAGAATGGAGGGTACACTGTAGCGTGGCAAAAACAGAGATAAGAATCGTGCGAAAACTTCTTCTTGTGTTTCAGGCTGGCTCCAGTTAGTGTACATACCATACGGCCAAGTGCATTGGTACGAATAAATAATTATGGTCGAGTAAGAACAGAGCGCGACCCACAAGCGCAGTAGGTCCGGGTTCGATCCCCGGTCAGGGCCAAAGATTTTTTCGGAGGCTTTGTGAAGTGCAAGTGGTTCAGATTCCGCTATAAACAGTAGGTCTCGGCTAATGACCATAGCAGTGGACGCCGTACCAAATAGAAAAAAAAAAAAAACAAAGCTCTCCTCACGGAGAAGCAAGAGAAAAAATGGGAAAGCTGTTTCCAGTTATACTTAGCAGCTTTTTCAATGTCGCAAGAATGGAGGGTACACTGTAGCGTGGCAAAAACAGAGATAAGAATCGTGCGAATACTTCTTATGTTTGGGGCTGGCTCCAGTTAGTGTACCATACGGCCAAGTGCATTGGTACGAAGTACGACGTATGGTACGCCAACGGCTAATACTTTATCGAGAGGAAATAACACTACGCATGTAGTTAGCAGCGCGCTGTAGTCTCAGCAGAAGAAGGAGAACGAATGAGAGAGAGACATAACTTAGAAACGCTGTAAGCGCTGCGGATAAATAGGGAACTACGACGTCGGAGCGCTGCAAGCGCGGGAGACGAAAATCAACGGAAAAGAGAGACGGCACTACGGCTGATAAAGCGTCGCGGAGAAAGGAGAAGGGGAAAGGCAGAGATTGACGCGCCTCCCGCCATCTTTCCCACTTCTTCGTTGTCAACGACGTTCCGTCGTCGAAGCCACACGCTCAGCATCTCCGAAACTTTGCGATTTTCACTCGTCAATTCAGCCGGATTCGATTCAACATGTTGACTTCAACCTTTAGCGGTATTTATGGAACACTCACTGATCTCATCTTCCGGTTAACAAGTGTTTTTTTTACCGCTTCCAGCTTGGGACATTTTTTGTTGATAATTATGTGTTTCCGTGCAGAGAGTAAAAATTGAGGGCTATTAAAAATGAAAATGTTGTGACAAGAGTTACTGCTTTCTAGCTTTGGACGCCTTTAGAGACGCCAGATTTTTACCATTTCAATCAGTGAATACGAAGCTTATTCATATATATTGATTGGCATCGACCGTGGGAAAATGGAAAATCGGAGTCTCCGACCCGAGATGTGTTTCGCTAAAATTCCATCTACTAATACTGACCGCCAATGTCGATGCCTACTTTACCTATACCGAAGCTTATTTATTTATTTAAGATTGTGTGTTACATGTTCTTTGTCTCCCTTGAATTGTTGCAAGTGCGAAAGGGACAGATAAATCTTTCCGAAGTGTTCCTCGTGAGTCTTAATCTTCCGGATGAAAGACTTTGTTATCATTGATTTTTTTCATTCATTCCACTTAAGGGGATGCAGGAGTGCATTGTGTTACCGACATTGGTCGCTAACAACAGGTTTTTCGTAGTTTTGATTTATCTTCGTAAATACCCTACACACATACTTCAAATTGCACACAATTGTAATATCAAGCTAAGCGCGTGGGCGTACATTCGAATATTGAGTGATAATCTAAAATACACGAAAAGAATCGTATATTACTAAACTTTCTGAATTCAAGATGGCCACCAGAGTTTGAAAGCATCACCTGTTTGATAAGATATAAAAGATTTCGGAACTTACATACGTTAAACTCGAATGGACGTCCATTCTTTAGTGTTCTCCGAATATTCCAAGAGCATCGAAAAATCCATTATATAAAAGGAATATACACAAAACCTAAACTACGTTCACGTTCGTATTTTTTTGTCAATAAAAAAGTTGATAAAACATTTCAGCGACCTCTAAATGGTTCTTGGCATATTTTGTGCAAATTTGAAGGCGATCTATTCAGCGGTTTTCGAGATTTCATTCCACCAACTTAAAAAATTGCATCGTTGGTCGACGCCCTTTTTCTATATGTTGTAACGATTTTTTTTTTTTTTCGTTATCATATTTTCTTATCTTGTTGTTTCATCGTTCTAGTCCTATCAGTCAATAAAAAAATTTTTTTTTTTGAAATAAAGCAATATTTAAAAAAAAACTAAGTTTGGCGTTTTTTCGGGTTTTTAGGTAATTGTAGGCCCTTAGTTCCATTTTTCTGTCATGAAGAGATGAACCTTGCGTTCATTATTTAACAAAGTAAGTCGACATTCATTAGAATTTATAAGTATGATTAGAACCGACTTTGTATTTGTTTCAGGATCAATTCGTTGAACATGGTCATACTGCCTTGCACTCAGAGCAATAATAACTGTGAAAGTGAGCGCTCCATTGCGAACCATTGCAATAAGATAAGGGAAAAAAGGAAGCTCCTCTATATCGAAGGATCTTCGGACGGTACCAGTGAAAAATGTCTTGAGCAAAAAAACGTAAAAAAATAATAATTAAATCTTTCGCTAACCGTACAATTAATTACATCGTTATAGCGTTGTATAAGGTATACGTACCAATGGCGGGACAGGTCCCAATTGAGGGACTCTATATGAATATTTGTATATATCAAGAATTCAATTAAGAAAATATAAAAAATAACTTACAAATACTCTTATGTGTCCACCGATACGCACATTTCACGTCCCGAGATCGGGACATGTAGAAAAATACCCGTCCCAGCATTGGTACATTCTACATCAGCGTTTTAATTAATAACTGTTTTTCACACAATCAAAAATATTTTTATTGTATGCTTTTCGGAAACTAGAAACTCTAAGCTTACGATTTTTTACCACCATTTGCTAAAATAATAAATATATGGATGCGAAAATTGGTATACAAAACAGACATTGCCTTAAACGTCCCGCCATTGGTACGTTTACCTTAATTAATTGCAATGGGTAGCAGTCAGAGAAAGCATATCATAGCGACAAAAGATGAGCAGCAAACAGAAGAAGTCGATAAATTTCTGTCAATAATCGATGAATCGAGCGACTGGGTTAAGAAATACGATGCACTCGATGATTTGCAAAAAAGCGATTTTCATTTTGGAATATTGCGGAAAATTGAAGATTCTGTACGGAAAAATGATATCGATAGGTTCGCAGATCTCTGTAAAATAATAAGTCGACTCAACGAAACAAAAGAGAATAAGGCACTGGTGAAACAGTCAAACTTCTTTATTTTAGCGTGCAAGCATAACCGACTGGAAATATTGAAGCACCTGTTGAACGACGAAGCGAAAATTCGTTGTAATTTCGCTACCGCTATTGAGCCTGATAATTTTATCTGCAACAGCTTATTTGAGGTGGATGAAGCGGGTCATACTGCGTGCTATTACGCCATACGTTCGAACAATGTCGATCTGCTTGAAACTCTGATCGAATCCGTTGATCAGGAACCATCGATCTTGTACGATTTATTGTGCAATGATTACGCAACGTTGAAATTTAAGAATGTGTACATACACGAGACTATGCAAATCTTTGTGGAGGAACGTTTGGCACGGCAACGTTTTCTCCGTGACATTGTCGATGCGCACAATGGGCCAACGTTAAAATCGAAGAAAAAGCTTGATGCTCCTCGGCCGGAAGTCGATATCTACAAGAGATTGAAGTTGATCGTCACCGCTGCAAGAGAACTGGACGAAATTGTTTCTCGCCCTTACGTGCAGAGTCCAAGAATAGCCATTGCTCTGTTAATCGCAAGGAACATTCGATTATTGAAGAGCCAGTTGAAGTCAACGTACAGTCAACTACCCTGGGAAGAGATGGAATTTTATTTGTCGCGTTATGCCTTTCTCCATCCCGTCGAGCGAAAAAATCTTCATCGTCACATGAACAAGTTCGTTGACAAGCTAAAAACTGTTTTCCGAATCAGCAACGAATCTAATATCAACGTAAACGACGTTCATGAAGAAATAAAGAAATACGTCAATAGCACCATACCAATCAATAGGGAAATGATTGATGACTTTGAGGCTCTCTATGACGACTATGAGTCGATGAAAGACGAATATTCGTTGGATAAAATGATGCGATACATTCTATGGGCTTTAGCTTCCAATCCAAAAGAGCAGTCAGGCAAATTGGTTATTCAAAGAGCTTTGCACGTCATCGGCGAATTCGTCAAGAACAGTCCGGCATCGCCCAATTTGTCCGAGAGTGCGCAACAAAATTTTTACAGCAACGAAATGGGTGTTTGTATCGAAGTTGCGCCATCGCTGCGCGATACCTTGTCCCACATTGAGGAACTGTATGTTCTGTTTTTGAGGGAAAGCGTTGAACATCAGGAAGGCTTCTTCACGAAGCTCCGAGAGGATCTTAAGAGGGCCATTAGCGTCGTCGTTCATGTCTCTTGCTGGGTCAAGGTAAATCATTACAAAAAATGGTGCCAAAGAATCATGAATGAAAATGACGCTGAAGCATTCGAAGAACAGTGCGAGGGTTTTATCGATTATCTGCGTAGAAATGAATTACCAGACATCGAACCTCCAGAACTAGATGCGTTGAACGAAGCAGAAAAACTGCTGACGGAACTACGGATAATCATTTACGAAAATGGAGTGGAACTGATGGATGGTAACGTCATAGCTTTAGTTGCCGAAGTTGAAGGAATAGTTGAGCTGGAAAAAAGAGCTATGGCGAATAGAATATCCGATTTTAACACCAAGTTTCGAACGATGAAAGGAAAGGTTGGCGAACTTCTGTATAAAATTAGTCAGCTGGATAAACGCGGTAACGATACCGCGGGTAAAACGTCAGTCAAAGAATCAAGTAAAATGTTCTTCAAGTACGTTTTTTATAGTCTCGATGTCCCGTTGAACAGTGGAGGCCTGAAGAGGATGCACGAAATCGGGAAATTACTTGACGAAATTCCCGAGCGCGTAAAAAAAACTCCGGCATGTCGAGAAATATTTACGTCGGTTGGTAAGATCAGGACAGTACTCAAGACGAAATCGTATTCTTTGATTTTCAAGACTCTCGAAGAGTACAAAGAAAAATTGGACTTGTCGGAAACGAATCATTTCACCTCGGGTAACAATATCAAAGTGGAATTGGACGAAGCTTTTCGGGGGTTCAAAAGTGAATTGGGAAGCGAAGAAGAATTTCGGAAGGTTCAATCGTCGTTGGAGCAGAAAAAAGTTCTCCACCAAATAAAATTAAAGGTCAATGGTCGTTACGCGGAGAACGAAGACCAACTAACGGCCGAGGAGCTCAGTGTAGTGAATGAGGAATTGCGTGCTAAAAGATCGGAGGGCAAAAAGTTGTTGGGAAAAACAGTGGACTTTTACGGTGAATTTTTGGCGGGAAAACGAGAATTTCATAAGTTCGCTGGTGCAATTCGATTGGAAAGCAAAGAAGACACAGCGAGGCTAATTGCCATCTTCAATTCGATCAAATCACAACGTGATGACTATAATCCTGAAGCCGTATTGAACGAAACCATCCGTCAATTTCAGGATGAATCGACGATGAAACGATACGACGACTTTGTGAAGAAATTGGAGAGTGTAAAACAGGATCATAAGGCGAGGATAACTCTAACTAGCTTCTTTGATTGTGTCGGTGACTTAGACAAAAAGGCGTATGAAGAATCAGTCGCTTCATTGAACACGCCACCTAAAACAATACCCGATTTTGAGAAAATCTATAAGTTCTCCAATACAGCCTACGTTGCAGAGTCATTAAATGACCCATACGGAGTTCTCTTGAATGTCATCAGCAACAAAAGATCAGCGACTGATAAGATCTGCAATGCCTACGTCAATTTTCTCGACACACTGCAACTTGGTTCTGATACAACTAAATTATTAAAGAGAACAATAATCAAAAACGAGATTTTGACAATCCTCGATCAACAGTTTTTCGTAAAGCTGAACTTACTGAAAGAAATTCTGGGAAACGTTAAAACACGCGATTCAAAGTATACACTTATATCACGATATAGAGATGATGAAGAGTTGCAAGCAGTGGTAGAAATGCTTCTTTTCGACTTGTCCAATGTGACGACGGAAGCAGCTACACTTTTCACGAAATTCATGGCTACGACTAACAGTGGATATCCATTGAAATTTTTAGAAAGAGGATTTTTATATTTGGACGGTAATTTGCCGTTTCTGAAGGAGAATTCGTTGCGCAATTATCTGGCCCATGGTGATGCACTGATAGACGCATTACCCTTTGATCCTTCGATCGCTGTCGTTTCCTGTGCCATATTATTCTCCGAGGAAGGTGACTCATTAATGGCGCTGAGGGATCTCGTCAATAACGACAACATGTCTAAAAATCTGCTAAAGCAAATGAAAAAATCTCCGAACCAACTACTACCGGAAAACTTCCCGTCAGATGCGCAATTTAGCATCGATTCTTTGAGGATATTCCAAGAGTCGAATTACTGGAAATACTACCTTAAGACGATGCTTCAGAATAACGTTTCGGAAGTTGATTTGTGTAGTTACCATAACCAACACTTGGATCAATGTATTTCTCAAGTGTCATTATTTACAGTTGTAAGTGTCGGTGACAAGCAAAAATTCGAGAGTCTCGTAGCATCCGGTGAGGAGCTCCATTCAAGAGACTTTGACATGCAGAGCTTATTGCACGTTGCTGCCAATAAGGGTCACAATGACATTGTCGAAGTTCTGTTGAATAATGGAGTGATCATTGACGCGAGGAACAGGGAAAGAGATACATCTATGTCAGTCGCAGCTCGCGATGGTCACAGTCTCGTAGTGGAGACGCTGATTAAGCGAGGGGCTGACGTTCACGCCGCAGATATGTCCGGACGCACGGCATTACACGCAGCGGCCATAATGGGTCACGCTGAAGTTGCTGGTATTTTATTGAAACACGGTGCAGATTGCAACGCCTGTAGCGATTCGTCACCTCTGCACAGTGCCGCGTGGAGAGGAAATTTGGAGCTGATCAAACTTCTCATTGAGAAATACAAAGCCAACGTGGAGGTTGAAGACCATCTGGGCAACAAGCCCTTACACATGGCGGCTAAGGGTTTACACAACAACTATGAAGTGTTCGACTATTTGCTCACCAAAGACCCTGCCAGTATAAGTTGCAAGAATAGCTCCGGTACCCCACCACTCAATGTCGCTGTAATCACTGGCACTAACAATGGGGTTGAAGCTATATTGAGAAAGGGCGGTATGAACGTCTGTGAAGATCATCGCAAATTGCTGCTGACAGCAGTACTTTATGGTAATGTTAAAATAGTGCGGTTGTTGCGAGAGAATGGAGTAGATGTCAACGACGTAGCCTGGGATGGTTGCAGTACCGCATTGCACATCGCTGCTCGGAATGGTCGTAGCCAACTTGTCGAGTATCTGATCCAGGAGAAATACCCGGTTGACGTAAAAACCGATATTGGTATAACACCGCTGCATTTAGCGGTTCAGTCCGGCGACTGTGATACCGTTAAGGTTCTTGTTGAGATCGGAAAGAGCGATCCCAATGCAACGGACGAAAATGGATGGGCTCCACTGCATGTGGCCGTTTTTTACAATCACTTGAGCATCGTCAAATATCTCGTAGGAATGAATGCCGATCCTAATGCTATTGACAATGATGGCTTTTCTCTCCTACATCGCTGGGCATCTAATGGAAACAGCGACGTCGAGATAGCCGACTACTTGATAAATGATCTAGGATTGACTTCAATGCTGGATGTCCGCGACAAAGTCGGTCGTACTCCACTCGGATATGCGGCTCATATCTCCACGAGGAGTACTGTAGAATACTTCGTGGATAAGGGAGCTCGACTTGATGTATGTGACAATAATGGCGCAACTATTCTGCACTCAGCCGCTGACCGTGGCAACTTAAGCTTAGTAAAATATTTCATAGAAAAAATGGGTGATAAGATTGACGGAATAATTAACGCCGCAGCTGATGGGGGTGACAATGTTCTTCACGTTGCTGTTAAGCTTGGACACACAAATATTGTTAATACCTTGTTAGAAACGAGAAAGGATGATGCCTTTATTAATTGTTACAATGGTCATCGATATACACCTTTGTTCTACGCCGTACAAAAGGGTCACACTAATATTGTCGAAGCTTTGTTAAAGAATGGAGCTTGCAGTAATGTCTGGCACAATTATGAGTGCACACCGCTACAGCTTGCAGTTGCGTTCGGTTTCAAGAACATAATAATTATGTTATTGAACAACGGTGCTGACCCGGATCGTCCGACTATCCCACTGTAATAAACTACGTGCGTAAATGTAACGAAAAATATACTATTTTTATATCAAATATATTTTACTGAAATATGTTACAATACAGATGTAAAAGTTCGCATACTTGACGGGTATACACGTGATATACTCGTTCTTATACATCGTTTTATAAATTAAATATATTTTTCCGTACTGCTCATACAATTTTGATAATATTTATATGAAACTCCAAAGTATATGCAAAGATATATTAAATTTTATTGAAAATTTAATATTGATTCCTGTATAAATATTTTTAGTGAATTTTGTGTAGGTTAGTAAGAGCTGAACTGTGTGAATATAGTAGAATGTTCGAAAAAACTGTGAGAGTGAAGAAGAAAAGGGAGTTATGAGAGGATGTGATGGGGCAAGAGTGGGTCATTAGTTTTAAGAAAGAAAAACCAAATAATGGAGGTACTACCGAAGTTAAAATAAACGAAAGTGTAATATTGTCGAACGATTGTAAGATTCTGAAGACTAATAATAATAAATATCTTTCTATATGCATACATATATGAAAATACATATGCGTACTATTCTGGAAGAATAGGAATGATAGAGCTATCAAAAAATATTAATAAAACAAAATATATATTCATATAGATATATTTTTTTTATTAATATTTTTTATAAAATATTAATACAAATAATATTATAAATATTAAAAATATAATATTATTTATAAAAAATATTAATAAAACAAATTATATATTCATGTATATATATATATATATATATGAGAGGCTTTTTATTGGGTGTCGTCCGATACTTATCGCACTCTCCATTATCTATCGCATCACCAATCATCTTGCAATAAAGTAATCTATGCCATGACCATAGTTGTATATCAGGAAACCATTCGACGGACGTCTATTCATATCTGTCAGTCGCACAGTGAAACAACCAGAGTTAAGAGACAGTGATCTTGAGACATCCCCCGCCACTTTCAAAACTTTCGAAACCTATTTTCTCCCAAAATACTTGGCAGAAATAGTTCAAATTTTGATAGAATGTACGAAAGTATTGCAGAATTGGGCTAAGCTTCGGGCTTTTTGATACTCAGAGCCGTTTTTTTAGGAGAGGCGATAAACCACAAAGTGAGGGGTGAGGTGCGAGAGAGACAGCCCTACAGGCCTTTAAAATTGGGCGAAGAAATTTTCGCCGGTGTACCACTGAGCGTTAACCGCAAGTTTTATAAGCTTTACCAGGATATAATGGTATAGTCCAGGATATATACCAGGACTATAATGCCAGTTATTCGGGTGAGTGATTTTATCTATAAAAAGTGTAAATTTTATTCACTGCCCAAACTTTTTCCTCGTTGCGTTCCTATAAACCAAGATTAGTAAAAAAAAAATTATATATCGAAGTCTTAATATCAGAATACAAAGGATCGTCTAAAACTTGTAAAAACGGACGCAAAGTGGAACCTTGCACATTGCTTCCTCATTAAATTTAGCTCTTAACAAAGCAACCTCTACGAGGAAGTATTGTCATTGATTTTGGCTTCCTCATTAAAAAATAAGAGGAATATATGGAAATTGATTTATTACATCTAATTTTTATGAAAATTCAATTTTGGAATTCAGAGAAATTATAATCAATTCAGAGAAAAATTATAATCTCTTGGATATCGATCAAATAAGATGTATCTTTCATTTTTTTTTTTTTTTAATAACTTTTTTGATCAATCTTATTTTTTCTGCAATAAATAGACAGTTGTTGCGTTTATTGTTTTACAAAATGATATATTGGAATTAATGAGTGTGGGTAAAACTGTATTCGTTTTTATTTTTCAGGATCAATTCAGGGGACGTGAGAACATACTTTGTAGTCAAAGCAGGAACTTTATTTTTAGTCCTGGATTACCGGCGGCCCCGATAAGATAAGTCACGAGGGAAGAAGAAAAACTTCACTATATCGAAACGCCTTAGCAACACGTCACTGAGAAATCAGTTCAGTATATAACTCCACTTACTGAGTATTCCGCAAACCTTATCATTTATATCTCTACAAGGGAGCGTGTCTCGATGTGCGGATTACATTAAAAAACGGAGAAATGGATAATCGCCAGTTGAATCATATTAACGCTGTAGGTGAAATCGATGAATTTCTGTTAATAAATAATCAATCGAGCGAATGGATTAAAAAATACGATGCGCTCGATGATTTGCAAAAAAGCGATCTCCGTTTTGGAATACTGCTGAAAATTGAAGATTCTGTACGGAAAAATGATATCGATAGGTTCGCAGATCTCTGTAAAATACTAAGTCGACTCAACGAAACAGAAGAGAATAAGGCACTGGTAAAACAGACAAATTTCTTTATTTTAGCGTGCAAGCACAACCGACCGGAAATATTGAAGCACGTGTTGAACGACGAAGCGAAAATTCTTCGTAATTTCGCTACCGCTATTGAGCCTGATAATTTTATCTGCAACATCTTATTTGAGGTGGATGAAGCGGGTCATACTGCGTGCTATTACGCCATACGTTCGAACAATGTCGATCTGCTTGAAACTCTGATCGAATCCGTTGATCAGGAACCATCGATCTTGTACGATTTATTGTGCAATGATTACGCAACGTTGAAATTGAAGAATGTGTACATACACGAGATTATGGAAATCTTTGTGGAGGAACGTTTGACACGACTACGTTTTCTTCGTGATATTGCCGAGGCCCGCGACGCAACAGCTTCACGATCGAAAAAAAAGCCTGATACATCACCGACGGAAAATCAAATTTACGAAAAGCTCAACTTGACCATCACCGCTGCGCAGGAATTGAATAAAAACACCACACACTATTACCTTCAAAATCAAAGAATAGCCATTGCTCTGTTAATCGCAAGAAACATTCGACTATTGAAGAGCCAGTTGAAGTCAACGTACAGTCAACTGCCCTGGGAAGAGATGGAATTTTATCTGTCGCGTTATGCCTCTCTCCTTCCCGTCGAGCGAAAAAAGTTTCATCGTCACTTGAACAAGTTTGTCGACAAGCTAAAAAGTGTTTTTGGTATCAATGACGAATCGGCTAACAACGAAAGCGTTATTAATGAAGAGATAAAGAAATATGTCAACAGCAACGTGCCAGTGAAACGGGAAAAGATTGATAACTTCAAGGCTCTTTATGACGATTACGAGTTGATGAAGGACGAATATTCGTTGGATAAAATGATGCGATACATTCAATCGGCTTTGGCTGCCAATACGAAGGAACAGTCAGGCAGATTGGTGATTCAAAGAGCTTTACACGTCATTGGCGAATTCGTGAAGAACAGTTCAGCATCGCCCAATTTGTCCGAGAGTGCACAGGAAAACTTTTACTGCAACGAGATGGGTGTTTGCATCGAAGTTGCGCCATCGTTGCGCGACACCTTGTCCCACATTGAGGAACCGCATGTCCTGTTTTTGAGAGAAAACGTTGAACATGAAGAAGAGTTCTTTACAAAGCTCCAAGAGGACTTTAAGAGAGCCATCAGCGTCGTTGTTCACGTCTCTTGCTGCGTCAAGGCTAAACATTACAAGAGATGGTGCCAAAACCTCACGAACGAAGATGACCCTGAAGTATTCGAAGAACAGTGTCACGGTTTTGTGGATTATCTAAGTGGAAATCTGTTACCAGACGTTGAGGCTCCCGAACTCGATGCGTTGAACGAAGCGGAGAATCTTTTGACGGTCTTGGAGACAGTGATTTACGAAAATACAGTGGAAATTACGGATGGCGACATCATAAGTTTCATTGCTGAAGTTCGAAGATTGATTAAGCTAGAAAAAGAAACTATGGCCAATAGAATAAACAATTTTAACACTCATTTTCGAGAGATGAAGACCAAAGTTCTCGAACTACTGTATGTAGTCAGTGAGCTGGACAAACGCGGTAACAACACCGCGGATAAAATTACAGTCAAGGATTCAAGTAAAGCATTCTTTAAAAACGTTTTTCACAGCATCAATGTCCCTTTGTACAGTGGAGGACTCAAGAGAATGTCTGAAATCAGTAAAGTACTTGTCCAAATTCTGGACAGGGCAATGATCACTTCTGTACACGGAAAAATTTTGGATCTGATCGATAATATCAGCACGCTGCTTGTGATGAAATCGTATTCATTGATATTCAAGACTCTCGAGGAATTCAAAGGAAAATTGGACTTATCGGAAATTGATCCATTCGCCCCAGTTGAAAATGTAGAAGCAAAATTGGACAGGGCTTTTCGGGCATTCAAAAATGTTCTGGGAAGCGAAGAGGCATTTCGGAAGGTCCAGTTGTCGTTGGAAAAAAAGAAAAGCATCCATGAAATAAAATTAAAAGTCAATGGTCGTTACGCGGAGAACAAAGATCAACTAACGGCCGAGGAGCTCAGTGTGGTAAATGAGGAATTGCGTGCTAAAAGATCGGAGGGCAAAAAGTTGTTGGGAAAAACAGTGGACTTTTACGGTGAATTTTTGGCGGGAAAACGAGAATTTCATAAGTTCGCTGGTGCAATTCGATTGGAAAGCAAAGAAGACACAGCGAGGCTAATTGCCATCTTCAATTCGATCAAATCACAACGTGATGACTATAATCCTGAAGCCGTATTGAACGAAACCATCCGTCAATTTCAGGATGAATCGACGATGAATCGATACGACGACTTTGTGAAGAAATTGGAGAGTGTAAAACAGGATCATAAGGCGAGGATAACTCTAACTAGCTTCTTTGATTGTGTCGGTGACTTAGATAAAAAGACGTATGAAAAATCAGTCGCTTCATTGAACACGCCACCTAAAACAATACCCGATTTTGAGAAAATCTATAGGTTCTCCAATACAGCCTACGTTGCAGAGTCATTAAATGACCCATACGGAGTTCTCTTGAATGTCATCAGCAACAAAAGATCAGCGACTGATAAGATCTGCAATGCCTACGTCAATTTTCTCGACACACTGCAACTTGGTTCTGATACAACCAAATTATTAAAGAGAACAATAATCAAAAACGAGATTTTGACAATCCTCGATCAACAGTTTTTCGTAAAGCTAAACTTACTGAAAGAAGTTCTGGGAAACGTTAAAACACGCGATTCAAAGTATACACTTATATCACGATATAGAGATGACGAGGAATTACAAGCAGTGGTAGAAATGCTGCTTTTCGACTTGTGCAATCTCTCAACGGAAACAACAACACTTTGTTCCAAATTTATGCCTACAACCAGTAGAATTCCATTGAATTTTTTGCAAAAAGGCTTTCTGTATTTGAACGGAAATTTTCCGTTTTTGAAGGGAAACTCGTTGCGCAATTATCTGGCCCATGGTGACGCACTGATTGACGCATTACCCTTCGACTCATCGATTGCCATTATTTCCTGTGCCATATTATTTTCCGAAGAAGCGGAATCACTGATAGCCATGAGGGATCTCACCAATAACGACGACATGGCTAAAAATCTGCTTCGCCACATCAACAATTCTCCAGATCAATTACTTCCGGAAAATTTCCCGGCGAATGCGCAATTTAACTTCGATTCATTGAAGACATTCCAGAATTCAAATTACTGGAAATATTACCTTAAAACAATGCTTACAAATCCTGTTGCGGAAGTTCATGTCCGTAGTCATCCTGAACAACTGTGGAATCAATGTATTTCCCAAGTGGCATTATTTACTGCCGTAAGTCAAGGTGACAGGCAAAAATTCGAGAGTCTTTTAGCTTCCGGCGAAGAGATTCATTCCAGAGACTTTAATATGGAGAGTTTGTTGCACGTTGCTGCCAGTCGGGGTCACAATGACATTGTTGAAGTTCTGTTGAACAATGGAATAACGATTGACGCGAGGGACAGGGAAAGAGATACATCAATGTCAATCGCGGCTCACAATGGTCACAGTCTTGTAGTGGAGACGCTAATTAAGCGAGGGGCTGACGTTCACGCCGCAGATATGTCTGGACTTACGGCATTACACGCAGCGGCCATAAAGGGTCATCTTGAAGTTGCTGGTATTTTATTGAAGTACGGTGCAGATTGCAACGTCCGCAGTGACAATGCTTCAACGCCACTGCACAGGGCTGCGTGGAAAGGAAATTTGAAGATAATCAAGCTTCTTATTGAGGACTATAAAGCCAACGTCGACGTTGCGGACGATTTGGGCAACAAACCCTTGCACACAGCGGCTAAGGGATTACACAACAACGCTGAAGTATTCGACTATTTGCTCACCAAAGACCCAGCCAGTATGAGTTGCAGGAATAAGTGCGATAAGACACCACTGGATCTCGCTATAATCACTGGCAATGACATTGGGGTTGAAGCTATATTGAGAAAGGGCGGTATGAACGTCTGTGAAGATCATCGCAAATTGCTGCTGGGAGCAGTACTATTTGGTAATGTAAAAATCGTGCGGTTGTTGCGAGAGAATGGAGTAGATGTCAACGACGTGGCCTGGAAAGGCTGCAGTACAGCATTGCACATTGCTGCTTTGAAGGGTTATAGCCAGCTTGTCGAGTATCTGATCCAGGAGAAATACCCGGTTGACGCAAAAGCCGATATTGATATAACACCGCTGCATTTAGCGGTTCAGTCCGGCGACTGTGATACCGTTAAGGTTCTTGTTGAGATCGGAAAGAGCGATCCCAATGCTACGGAGGACAATGGATTGACTCCGCTGCATGTGGCGGTTTTTTACAATCACTTGAACATCGTCAAATATCTCGTAGGAATGAATGCCGATCCTAATGCTATTGACAATTATGGCTTTTCTCTCCTACATCGCTGGGCATCTAATGGAAACAGCGACGTCGAGATAGCCGACTACTTGATAAATGATCTAGGATTGACTTCAATGCTGGATGTCCGCGACAAAGTCGGTCGTACTCCACTCGGATATGCGGCTCATATGTCCACGAGGAGTACTGTAGAATACTTCGTGGATAAGGGAGCTCGACTTGATGTATGTGACAATAATGGCGCAACTATTCTGCACTCAGCCGCTGACCGTGGCAACTTAAGCTTAGTAAAATATTTCATAGAAAAAATGGGTGATAAGATTGACGGAATAATTAACGCTGCAGTTGATGGGGGTGACAATGTTCTTCACGTTGCTGTTAAGCTTGGACACACAAATATTGTTAATACCTTGTTAGAAACGAGAAAGGATGATGCCTTTATTAATTGTTACAATGATCATCAATGTACACCTTTGTTTCACGCCGTACAAAATGGTCACACCAATATAGTGGAAGCTTTGGTGAAAAATGGAGCTTGTCGCGACGGGTGGCACAATCCTGACTGTTCGCCACTGATGCTAGCAGCCACGTATGGTTTCAAGAACATAGTCAAAATTTTGTTGGAGAGCGGTGCTGACCCTAATCGATCAACTTCCGTCGGAGAAACGGCTTTAATTCACGCGGTTATCCGAGACGAACAAGAAATTGTCACGTCGCTTTTGGATGCTGGAGCAAATGTCAATTGTGCAACTAATAGCGGGATGACGGCGTTACATGCTGCGGCGAAGAAGGGTCACTATAAGACTGCTGAATTATTGGTGTTGCGGGGTGCGGATATCGAAGCTGCTGATGAAAGTGGATTGACGCCGCTGCATCATGCCCTCGACAACGATGACATGCACATGCATTTTATCCTCGTTATGACCGGATTTTTTAAACCATTCGATCCGTTTACCACGATTTTTGGAAGCTGATAAAAGCATTTAATATCTGTCTACGACATGCTAGGAAAGAGCATTGCATTTAAGAAATGCAGATGGAGAAAAAGCAACGAAAAAAAAAACTATTCTTCTAGTAAACAGCACGATAAATTAAGACGAAACTCATTGTATCAATATTAATGTTTATCGATTAATAATTTGTTGATAATATGTTAACTAAATTTATAAATAAATTAATGAATATGTTGATAATTTTTTTTACTTTTTGACATTTGTTTTAAATTCAAAGGCAATATTCTTACTAATGTCTATAGCAGTGATTTACTTTTTTTTAAAATCATACTGCGCAGTATCCAAATTGTAATATACTAAGTATTGAATCTTTAGTTAGTAAAAAATTATCAAAACGCGCGAAATTTTTTTTGGTGACGTTGCAATGAAAGAAAGGCCATTTTATATTTAGTTCACTGCACCACCCCTCAAAATTCCGTGTCATATTAATTTTCTTGTCGACACCATTGATAATTTAGTACTAATTATGGTTACTTAAGGGCGCGAAAAAAATGTTACGCTTTGTTTCTCTATAGCGTAGTTTTTATTAATTTTGGAATAATTGATAGCGTATTTAAAATAGATACAGCAACATTATAAAAAAAATCATCAATTTAAACAATTACTTCATCAAACCGATGAATTACATTTTTATAAGCTATAATATTGTATATACACAAGACAAAATGTTACAGAATTGTATTTTTTTTCGAGGTTCCTTTCGTTTCGTTGACTTCGTGTTCATCATTTTTTCTCTTACACTATTCGAGCTGCTTTCGTTCGCCTTGAGTAAGTCGGAACTCCTGGCCCCAATTAAAGTGTCTTCAAATATTTCTGAGCACAACTTCTTAATAGCTTCCGTTCTCAGCCGATCGCGTCGAATCGTTTGGAATCGGTCACACGATTCAGCGTTTTCGGCACTGGGTTCGATTGATCCTTCACCTTTTGGAAGAGGCCTTTAAGCTTAGAACCTTCTTAAAGTTCCGAGGAAACCGCCTGAGCAATCGGAAGAAATTTCTGAGTCGTGAGCCGCGCTCATTCCTTGGCTCAGTCTCTTCCTGCGACGCTAAGAGACTGGGTGTCATCGACCTGTTGAGGGTGCTGGAACTTCTGGGCTGCATTTCCTTCATCGTTAGAGCGAAAAGTTCCTCAAAGGTTAACTCCATGGGATATTCGTTTTCCGACACCAAATCGCTGGCATCGAAATCGGAGTCCGATTTATTCCAGACAGACGGATTGTCATAAGTCACAGACGAGTTGTTCAATTCCTCGCCTAGAGCGTCTTCCAAAAAATCATCCTGGTCGTAAGCTGCGGTGGCGTTCCCATCTTCACCTCGTATTTCTTCTGAGTCGCCGTCGATTTTTTTCAGCCTCCGAGTTTCGACAAACATGGCAACCATTGAAATCTTGAACGCTCTTTTTGTCGACGGAGAATACAGAATTTTCGTTGAATCCGAATGCGGAACTTTCCTGGTGGATTCCATGACAGGAAGTTCTGAGTCGACGCTCAGAACCGAATTTTCCGAAAATTGTAATTTCGCAATGCATGGCGATACATTGTCCTTGTTGTTGTCGTTGTCGTCGTACGAATTTTTCGTAGGAAGAAACGGTTCCTTGATCGCCTTTATGATGGTATGTCTTCTTTGTAAAGCTTGGTTATCAGGCTTCGTAGTTCCATCGCTGTTGCGGCTTCGCCTCAGCGAAGCGCGTTGCAGCAAACGTCGAACGAAGGCGTCCTGAACGTGATCCATCGAAATTTTGATGGTCTTCCTTCGGTAAGAACCCTGAAGACACCTGAAGCTTCTTCAAGATCTTTGCAATCTCGTCTGGCGGATAAATCCACTGGAGTTGTCCAATAGATCCGGATATTCAAGTCTTTAAGTCTGGAACACGAATTAATATCGATATTTAATTACAAATATTATAGGCAGATTTATTTTGCTTATTGTGAATTAAAGATATTTTTTTATTTATAAAAGTGGCTTTTTCAAAATTGTATACTTACGTTTAATATGATGGGCAGATAAATTCAGAAGCACTGTTGGTGACTAAGTTTGACAGCACACGACAATCAGTTTAACTGGGTTTCGGTGGACACGCCGAAAGATTTAGTTTTTCGGTCGAAAGTCTGCGACAAAGTTGATTAAGATATTGATCACGAAGTTGAAAGCACCGTAGTAACTGCACGTTGATGAACTCTCCGTTGCATTTCACTACTGAATGTGACGATTGCGGAGCTGCAGCGCTCTTTTATGGTTGCGCTCGAGCGGAGTGGGGGTCCCCACTCCTACTCCGCGGCGTGGCGCGAGGCCCAATCCTGGATCGAGAATTCCCACTCCGCGACCCGCTCACCCGCCCAATCCTGTGACAAGTCATCGCGGTAATTGCTTCCTAGCGAATGAACAAGACTTTCATGGATGTTTCACAATTTGGACCTTTCAAAAAAGGGCAAAAATTCTTTTGATTTTGTCGTTCATCGAGATATTTGACATTTGATGCAAAAGAAACGTTTTCGCTAAAAGCGATATCTGTAAACAAATGTTTAGCACTGCCTTCTTGAAATTTAAAAAAAAATTAAATAATACCACAATTCGCAATTTTCAAAAAGCTCGTAGCGCCAAACCACATGTTATATTTATTGCTCAGTTTCGAATTTAAGTTCTTGTGAACCCGGAAAACGGCACGATTTTCTTTCTTCGTTTTATCGAATTTTATGTATTGCAAATTTAATTCTTAAAATACCGTAATATTAAAATTATATCACTCTTATCTACGAACTTCGTTAAAATAAGAACAAATTAAGTTACGCGAAACCCACAGTCCGTGAGGCAATGCTTTGCGCAGTTTCTTTTTTGCACGGTTTAGAAAAATAAAAATTTTACATATCCAGATCAGTTGAAAAGAGGCTTTTCTTTTTTGTATAAGAAGAAATAGACCGACGAACGTTTGTATTTGAATTTAGTTATAAACTACGAGAAAAATCTGGGTTATAAATTTTTTACTTATAAAATAAAAATTATACCACTCTTATCTACAAACTTCGGTTAAATAACAACAAATTAATTTAACCGAAACCTACAGTCCGTGAAACAACGCTTTGCACGATTTAAAAAAAATTAAAATGTTACATATCCAGATCAGTTGAAAGGAGGTTTTTCTTCTTTGTATAAGAAGAAATAGACCGACGATCTTTCATATTTGAATTCAGTTATAAACTACGAGAAAAATCTGGGTTATAAATTTTTTACTTGTAAAATAAAAATTATATCACTCTTATCTACAAACTTCGTTTAAATAACAACAAATTAATTTAAGCGAAACCTACAGTCCGTGAGACAACACTTTGCACGATTTAAAAAAAATAAAAATGTTACATATCCAGATCAGTTGAAAGGAGGCTTTTCTTCTTTGTATAAGAAGAAATAGACCGACTAACTTTTGTATTTGAATTCAGTTATAAACTACGAGAAAAATCTGGGTTATACATTTTTTACTTGTAAAATAAAAATTATACCAATCTTATCTACGAACTTCGTTTAAATAACAACAAATTAATTTAAGCGAAACCTACAGTCCGTGAGACAACACTTTGCACGATTTGAAAAAAATAAAAATGTTACATATCCAGATCAGTTGAAAGGAGGCTTTTCTTCTTTGTATAAGAAGAAATAGACCGACTAACTTTTGTATTTGAATTCAGTTATAAACTACGAGAAAAATCTGGGTTATACATTTTTTACTTGTAAAATAAAAATTATACCAATCTTATCTACGAACTTCGTTTAAATAACAACAAATTAATTTAAGCCAAACCTACAGTCCGTGAGACAAAACGCTTTGCACGGTTTAAAAAAATTAAAATGTTACATATCCAGATCAGTTGAAAGGAGACTTTTCTTCTTTGTATAAGAAGAAATAGACCGACGAACTTTTATATTAGAATTCAGTTATAAACTACGAGAAAAATTTGGGTTACAAATTTTTTACTTACAAAAAAATATCTAAGACATTAGTCGATTTTTCTGCTTCGTGTTAACTTCATATATAAAATGTAAATTTCAGTTACCGTTATCGCGGAAATATTCCTGGTATTTTACGCTTAGGCTTCAAGTTATATTTAACTTCACATTTTTTATTGAAAACCCTTCATAAATTGATTGAAATTTTTTCGTTTGCAATTATTCGCTGCGACTGAGTGGCGACTTCAACTATATTGTTCTGTCAAACACAACCGGTTACTTTGACTTAGGTACTTACAATTGACGATAAAAGAAGATTAAGAAAATAAATTTATTGTTTTTGTAACGATGCAAATTCATACATTCTTAGAATTGGAGTTTCGAGAACAATTATTGGTGTCTTACCGATTGAGAAAGGATTAATATACCGATGGGTCATTAAGGCTTAGCAGGTATTGGCGGTCATCCCCCAATAAAGTTGGCCAGTCCGGTCAGGTACACAGCCGCTGAATATCAAAAATGTGCAATATGCGTCTGAAAGAAAAATGTTGTATGAGGACTAGCAATAATGTTTTTAATTTCCCTTGAATTTTGAATGCTTATCCAAAAAAAAATTTCCAGAAAATATTGTTATCGAAAATATTATTCAGAAAAAATGCAAATGAAAATTTGGTCGTTCCTGCTCAACGGAAATTATAATACATTTATATCAATGAAGTTTAAACTAATTACAATTTTCTATTTCAATTTCAATTGTATTCCAGAGTAAGAGGTTCAATTTTATTTTTTCGAAATATTTTTTTCCGATTTACAAGAATTCAGGATTTATAATAGTGAAACAAAAAGTGCTTGTCATGAAATTGAAGATTCGTCACTTCGGATGGACGGATTTTCATTTAATTTAAATATTTAGTCAAAACTATTATCCAGAAAATATAACCCTCAAAATTTCTGCATCTTCGGAAAAAAACTTTAGCACGCTGTAGTGCCGTGATATTATTTCTGAGAGGAAAATGTTTACCACTTTTTTGCTCCTCTTTATTCCCCGATGGCGGATATTTTTGAAAAAAAAAAAAAAAAAAAAAAAAATTATTTGAAATTAAGACAGATCACTGCTAATTGAAAACTTTGGCACGCTGCATCTTTTTCATTTTGACTCGGAGAGAAAAGTTTGTAGGAGACATCTTCTTTCTTTTCTAATTTTGAGGTAGCGGTTATTCGTACTTTTCGAGTGGCGGTTATTTGTGGGTAGTTATTTGGACTTTTGTCTTTGACAGCGCTTCCTGACTAGAATATTGATCATAGGCAAAAATGCCGAAGGACTTTTTTGTAGTACTCTCGATTATCTAATGGCGGATTCCGCCGGATTTTTTTTTAAGGGCGAAGAAATTTTTTTTTTTTGCCATTTAAAAACTTTGGATCGCGATATCTTGGCCAGATCACCTCCTGGAGAAAAAGACATATGTGCCTTTTCTGTTTCTTTTTCGATTATCTAGTGGCGGGTTTCGCCGGATTTTTTTTTAAGGGCGAAAAAATTAATTTTTTTGCCATTTCAAAATTTTGGATCGCGATATCTTGGCCAGATCACCTCCTAGAGAAAAAAACATATGTGCCTTTTCTGTTCTTTATTTAAAATTATTTCGTTTGCAATTATTCGCTACGACTGAGTGGCGACTTCAACTATATTGTTCTGCCAAACATAATCGGTTACTCTGACTTAGGTACTTACAAATTACAATAAAAAAAGATTTAAAAAATAAATTTATTGTTTTTGTAACGATGCAATTTCATAAATTGATAGAAATGGACTTTCGAGAACAATTATTGGTGTCTTACCGATTGAGAAAGGATTAATATACCGATGGGTCATTAAGGCTTAACAGGTATTGGCGGTCATCCCCCAATAAAGTTGGCCAGTCCGGTCAGGTACACAGCCGCTGAATATCAAAAATGTGCAATATGCGTCTGAAAGAAAAATGTTGTATGAGGACTAGCAATAATGTTTTTAATATCCCTTGAATTTTGAATACTTATCAAAAAAAAAATTTCCAGAAAATATTGTTATCGAAAATATTATTCAGAAAAAATGCAAATGAAAATTTAGTCGTTCCTGCTCAACGGAAATTATAATACATTTATATCAATGAAGTTTAAACTAATTACAATTTTCTATTTCAATTTCAATTGTATTCCAGAGTGAGAGGTTCAATTTTATTTTTTCGAAATATTTTTTTCCGATTTACAAGAATTCAGAATTTATAAAAGTGAAACAAAAAGTGCTTGTCATGAAATTGAAGATTTTTTTTTCGATGTTTCATTTAGTGTAGGGAGTTAGTAAATTATTTCAAATAATTCTCGAGACTGGGAGGCTGAAATCTTTTTACACTATTTATTTTTGATACTCTTGCAATGATTACACACATCTTACAATGAAAGATTACATTTCGTACGTCTTAATAACTATTTGCTCAAAACAGTATTGCTAACATTCCAACTATTTTTTACTCTGTGTAATTTCACTCTATTTTCGTTTTTAACCTTTTGATGCACAAAAAGTATTTAAAACACACTCCCATCAAACTAGTGCCTCATCTCTGCTTCCTAGTTTTCTGAGATCCCAAATCAAAAACAAATTAGCCCATCAATTTGAACCCAGTTACATTGCAAGGCATTGAAGAATCAATCACAACTCAGAAACTTGCAGCTCGGTCCTTTGGCCAATAATATTCCACTCCTCAAGGGCCAGTAGCACGTGATTAAGTTTTTCGGCCCATTCGTTTAGTTCTTGAGTACTGTCACAAGACAAGAGATTCCTGACGAACGTAGTAGTTGATGAGCACTCGAGAGTCATGCTGTTGGTGTCACCGGGGATCCTAGATCTCTCAGTCTCGATCATCAGAGTCCTGGGCTTTGAGCAAATGGTCCTGTCTACGGTGGTGATCTCATTCGAGACACAGGCCACGAGTTCAATGATCTTCAGAGGCTCCTTGACGTCTTGTTCCCCAGGATAATTCCAAAACATCAAAGTGTGCCCCTTAAGAACGCACCAGCTGCGATTCCAGGCCGCCAATCCACCGATGTCCTCATAAAAGTTCAAGAATCCCTCGTGGCTCATCGCAAGATGAAGTCTGCAGGCGAGATTGAGGTCCACGGTGCCACTCAGCGACGAATTGGTGGGCACAGGCATTAAGGACCACGGCGAGGACGAAGACAGGTCATCGAGAGCCAACTCGGTGCAGCCAGAAAGTACAAACGACGAATTCCGACTTTTCCAGGCGTTGTGATCGTTGAGACTCGGAGGGCCACTCTCGACTTTCTTGAAGAGCTTCGAGGGAGAAACGAGAATATTGGAGTAAGGAAGACAAGAGGTGCTTCGCGATTGTTTCGAGAGCCTGTGCGTATTTTCGCTGCCGTTTTCTCTCGCGAGTCTCAGTGAATAGACCTGAACGATGATTTTGAAGCCAGGTGTCAGGTTCGGTATCGGTATGGCCTCGTGAAACTTGAGGATTCTTTCGGTTGTGCAGCAGCGAATCGCTGGAGTGGCCCAGACATTGAGACCATGAGCCACAGTGACAACGAACCATTCAGCCATTTCGCCGTCCCGAGACTCAGAACTGAGCCTGTCTCGCAAATGAAGACATATGTCGCTGACGGTGACTTCAGCTTTCTGGCGAAATGATCCCCTCTCCTGGCTTCCTTCGTCCGATGTGATGTCCTTGATAGCTTCCAAAGCAGCCCTTCGACGAAGACTCGCCACGAGGAGCAATCGCTCTGAGTCCACACGTTCCTGGCAGCTCAGATGATCTTTTTTCCAGTCGCACGAATGCAAAGCCTTGGCGGCTTGGTTCATCCACGTCTGCTGGGCCTTGACCTCCTGCAGGAGGTCCTGCATCATCTCGATTTCTTCCGTTTCCGAGGCAATCGTCGAAGCCACGTCAAGGTCCTTTTTGAACCTGAGCACCGGACGGAACTTCTTCTTGATCCTCTGAGACACCGAACGACAGATTCTCATTGATCTGTTCAGGGTGCTGGAACCTTTTGGCGACGATGGTTCGCTTCCCGGCAGATTGAGAACTTGCACGACTGTTCTATGCAGAGGAAAACTGTCCTCGGATATCAAGTCGCTTGCTGTGAAGTCCGAAAGGGTTCTGTCTCTTGTTGCAGTGTCGCCGGATGTTACCGACGACGACGAGCTGTAAAGCTCATCGCCCAAAGCGTCCGCCAGGAACTTGTCCTCGTCGTACGGTTCTGTGTCGTCCCGAGTCAATGCGATTTCCGACAAATTTTCTGAGTCGTCGGATTTCTCATCCGGCGATGTTCCCATCGACAGAACCTCGGATACCGTTGGAAATGATGTATTCCCAGTTTCCGAATAGGACAATCTTTCGGCGTATTCCAATGTGGCGGCCTCCGTTTCGCTCTCGATGAACTTTTTCGAAGAATTTGGATCTCTGAGAGTTTTCTTCGAATTCTTCGTCGCGGTGTCTTCGTTGATTCGGAAGTTTCGAAGGTCCGGGGAATCGAAATTCGAGTCCAATGCCGTGTAGACTCTGTTGCACATTTGTATGATTCCTTGGGTTGTGAAAGTGTTCTTTACCTTCGGATCTTGGACTTTCGCTCCTGGATCCGAATCGTCGATTGCAGGTGACATTGATCCATTCAACGATTTTGATTTAGTGAAGTCAAAACCGAAGTCGGTATTCACGTTGTTGGATTTTGTGTGGTCTAAATCTGCGGTCGGCTTTGATTGAGATGAATTCCTGTCGTTTGTTATCATCTTAGGCAATTTTGAAGGACCTGCTTGAGAGTTGTCTTCATCGATCATTGAATTGTCCGTTGAATAGTCCTTCGATTGGGCCAAATTGGTCGCCTTTGAATCAACGTTCTTTTCCAATTTCTCAACACTGTTTGTGATTCCCAAATCCAAGAGTTTTGAGGATTTGGAATTGGGTTTTTCAAGCTTTTTGTCGATAGTTTTGTACGCGTTGACTGAATTTCCGTCGTTGTTGTTGTTGCAGGAAGTTCCGGTCAAGTTGAAGCTGTCTCGACTGAAGTCGCAACTCTGATCGAATTGTTCACTGTCGTTGATGCCGACACACGATTCACGACGACGGGAGGGCTCGCCTATCGCTCTCAAAATGGTGTGTCGTCTTTGTGATACTTCTTTGCTGGAATTCTGGACTCCATTGCTATCGCAATGTCTTCTCAGCGAAGCACGACGAAGAAGGCGCTCGGTGAACGATTCTTCCATACTCGTCATTGCAAAATCCTCTTATTATCCTTTATATCTTATTCTGAGTCGTCAGTTGGAATCCTGGAATAAAAATTCACAAAATAAATACAAATTTTGTTAATTCAGTGGCAATGAGTATGTAATAACGGTACGAAGATAAAAATTGTTGGTCTTTGCAAAATTCTACTCTCCTAAAAAAATTATCTCGTTGACAATAATTAGAAGTAAGCAAATATATAGAAAAAAAATAAACCAAAGTGAATATTTCCAATGAAAATTATTAGGATTCAATAATGTGCAACTTTAATCTCTTAATTTAAAAAAATCAATGTATAGAAACTTTATTCTACTCTTAATTTTAGTAGATAGTAACAAGAGTACTCACTTATCCCGGTGGAGAAAGGTCTGGAATGTCGAAAACCAATCAGAGATTATCAGACAATAATCGAGACGTTTGCTCTAAAGCGGTTCACAGGTGAATGATGTTCTGGAGTCAGTGATTGCAGGCACTTGCGCAGGAAAGTCCTGCGGCTGCCCCCACCCGGGGGTTTCCCTCTCCCGTGCGCCGTGGTCGGCAGGCACGGACTTGTAGCAGTAAGTCACGCCCATGGATCGCTCGCCGTGCGCTAGTATTTGTCTTACAGTGATGCCAAACGGGCGAGAATAGACCCGCCGCAGGACTTTTCACCCGCGACTTTGCCACCTGCGAGACAAGTCAATCCCGCAGCCTGCACGGTCGCGCGGCTTTCGCCACGCGTGCGCCGTTGCTGCGTAGGGGCAGTGAGCGCGGTAGGCCCCGCCCACCGATCGCTCGCCGTGCGCTATTATTTCTCTTACAGCGATGCCAGACGAGCGAGAATAGTCCCGCCGCAGGACTTTTCGCCCGCGACTTTGCCACCTGAGAGACAAGTCAATCCCGCAGCCTGCACGGTCGCGCGGCTTTCGCCACGCGTGCGCCGTTGCTGCGTAGGGGCAGTAAGCGCGGTAGGCCCCGCCCACCGATCGCTCGCCGTGCGCTATTACTTGTCATACAGTGATGCCAAACGGGCGAGAATAGTCCCGCCGCAGGACTTTTCGCCCACGACTCTGCCACCTGCGAGACAAGTCAATCCCGCAGCCTGCACGGTCGCGCGGCTTTCGCCACGCGTGCGCCGTTGCTCCGTAGGGGCAGTAAGCGCGGTAGGCCACGCCCACCGATCGCTCGCCCTGCGCTATATATGTATTTTTCTTATGCTATTGTTCCCTGGACATTAAAAAAATGTAACAAATAGAATAAAAATTAATATTTAATTTTTTTTATCGATCGGGTACAGCATACATTTTTTTAATTAAAAAAAAAAAAAAAACGATTCACCTCGGATTCGAACAGACGACTTCATGATTACGCGTCACGAGCTCTGCCGCTGTGTTAACGGTGTTCTCATGAGGATTGACAAATTTATGGCTTATGGAATGTTCAATAAATAAATTGATAAAAGTTTTAATTCATATATAGAATTCGAGAAAAAATTGTGGCTAAAATTGAGCGGTGGCGCCGCCGGAAAAAAAAATTATTTTCGATGATTATGCGGTAAAATTTGGGATTAGAATGTCAGGTGGATTTCGGTGAATTTTTTTCTTGCAGTTCATGACATTCCGCAAATTTTGGTTTTTCAGAAACTTCAATACAATGAATCGTTCTCAAGATATAGCTACTTAAGTAAAAATTTCACTTCCAATATGTGATCCTCAGAATACTTAAAGATTTTTTTTTTTTCAAATCAGCAAAAAGAAGAATGTTAATTTCCATGAACATTTTTATAAATCATCGATCTCATGATAGAGAAATATGACAATTACCAAAAACGATCACGAAGAATTCAACGTGTAAGCGATACCAGTAAACATCGATAAAAGGGTAGCGAATGGAGTAGGTATACAAAGTATAGTACTTAGTGTATTTACGGTTAACCAGTGTCCTTTCGCTCACAAGACCTGTAATTTAGAGGATTACAGAGTATATTGGTGATTCTAAAGATTTTGGAAAATATTTGCTGTCGCGCAGAGCTTGTCGATTAAAAAATCATATTCACCGGAACGTGAGAATTATTTTAAACATTCCGCCGGAAAGCTGACAATTATTTAAACATTCCGCCGGAAAGCTGACAAAAAACAACTTTTATGCGGAGACATTTTTATTTCAGTAACTTAATGTTCCCGAGATATTTACATTAAAAAGAAAGGTCATTTTCTGAAATACTGATTTTGCAAAAATCTTCAAAAAAATACGTAGAGTGCTCTAGAGATATTTTGATATTTTCAATTATAGGGCAAATCGGAGAGAGTAAAAAAAAAGTGGTTGAATCGATAGAAAATACTTCATATATATTCTGCATTCAATATTTATTTTTCAAGTCTGAATAATAATTCATATGAATAAGTGCCAGATACTTTTGTTGACACAAAAATTTCACTTGCAATATGTGATCCTTAGCATACCTAAAGATTTTTTTTGTTTGTCGATTTAAAAAATCATATTGACCGGAACGCGATAATTATTTTAAACATTCCGCCGGAAAGCTGACAAAAAACAACTTTTGTGTGGAGACATTTTTATTTCAGTAACTCAAAGTTTTCGAAATATTTACATTTGAAACGAGGTCATTATCTGAAATATTGATTTTTCAAAAATATTCAAAAAAATACATAGACTTCTCTTTAGAGATATTTTGATATTTTCAATTATAGGGCAAATCGGAGAGAGTCGAAAAAAAATGGTTAATTCGATAGAAAATACTTAATATATATTCTGCATTTAATATCTATTTTTTAAGTCTGAACAATAATTCATATGAAATAAATGCCAGCTACTTTTGTTGACACAAAAATTTCTCTTCCAATATGTGATCCTCAGGATATCTAACGATTTTTTTTTTCCAATCAGCAAAAAGAAAAATGTTAATTTCCATAAACATTTTTATAAATTGTTGATCTCATGATAGAGAAATAGAATAATTACCAAAAACGATCATGAAGTATTCAACGTGTAAACGATACCAGCAAACATAGATAAAAGAGTATGGAAATGAGTAGGTATACAAAGTATTGTACTTAGTGCATTTACGGTTAACCGATCGACCTTCGCTCACAAGACCTGTAATTTAAAGGATCACATTAGTCAACTGGTGATCGGAAAGATTTTGGACAATATTTGCTAATGATTTCCTGGTTTAGGGACGATTCATATAAACCCAAAGCTTGTACACCTTTTCATCAGGTAAGGTAGAATAACAAGGCTCCAGGTATCGCAATACAATAGGGCAATAATCGTTTCCTCGACGCGCCAAATTGCACCGTAGCAGGTCATGCGCTCCGAAGCTTAGCTCGAGTGCGCATGAACAATAGATCGTCGAATTGCTTCCCGAAAATTAATCCCTGTCGCGTCGGAAAGCTGCTTATAGTAGAAAATCGTCCTGTAATATTAAAGTCTACGAAATGCATGTGGCATTTCATACGAAAAAAGGTGATGATAATCCCGTCGGTCGAAAATTTGCAATCCTCAAATATGATGATTTTTCTGAAAAAAAAAAATCGTTTTAAAATGTGATCTTCAAATAATGTGATTTACCAATTTATGAAAAACAAAAGATTTCGTGAAAATAAAATGAAAAATGTATTTTTTGTATCGCAGCCTCAAATATTATTACAGACTTTGCCGCTAGTACTGATGCAAAAATCGATTTGGCGACTTATTTTAAGGAGTGCCACATTCAAATATGTCTTTAATGTTCTTTCTTACAAATGAGGCACTCTTAAAATTGATTACCAAAGTTGTTTTTTTGTTTTCAGATCCAGCGTTAAAATATTGTCAACAATTCTTGAGGATGGGAGGCAAAGTTATTCTTTTAATTGTTTTTATATGATTTCTTTTTTCCACTGATCAACATACTATAGCAAAACGTGATCAGGTTCAGACTAAAAAAGCAGAATTATTTTTACTGACTAAAAAGATTGACTCTATGAATAAACCTGCTTTTTCCGACCTTACACTGTTTTTTCACAATTATTCGCGTTTGAATTAGAAAACTCGTCGATTGTGGCTGATTAGTGAATTTTAATAAAAATTTATTAAGCAGCTACAATCGATATATAATAATTCAGATCTGAATAAAGCGATTATAAGTCTCAGACCCCGAGATATGTTTCGCTATAAATTCCATCTACAAGTACGGACCGCCAACGTCGATGCCTACCTTACCTATACCTTACACTGTAAGGTAAGCTTGCAAGCTATTATAACCACAGTCGATAAACAAAGCATGTAATTACAGTACCAACCGGAAGTGGCGTTGCGCTCGCAGCTTCGCCCCGTCGCTGTGGGGAATCCCCTTTTTACCAGCACCAGACAACAAATAAAAATTCCACATCCGCCGCATTTCTCCGCCAAAAAAGTCTCGTAATTCTCTCATCTTCGCACTAAAGATCTTAATATTAATATGAAATTGCCATTTCGACAAAATGCAATCCCAAAAATCCGAAGCCACGCGTCGTCCCAAACCGGAAGTCGTGTGCACGGCAACAACGGCGATCAAAATCACGACTTTTTTGTTGTTCCTATTTCCGTTTGTTTTCAAAACACACACATTACATGTATTAAGTGCGTTACATAGTGCATGGTTAGAGGAATAGGTGATCGTCGGGAAAGCAGTGCATGTGGACTTTGGTAAGCTGCGTAGTTGGCCTAAGGAAAACGATGCACTTTATTCCGCGTACTGGCCAAGATTCTGTGGCGAAACGTGATTAGGTTCGGAGTGGGGAGAGCGAGAGAGACACAGAGAGAGACGCAAACCAAGGGATATAACCTCATCGGGAGTATACATAAGGCATAACATTAGGACGATATTTCAAAATGGCGCGTGTCGCGTACCTTTAATCGCGTATTAAACAATTCTATCGAGTATTATTGTTATTATTATTAACTCTAGTCGCGCTTATCTCGGGCTACGCTTTTTTTTTAAATCCTTTATCACAATAAACTCGGCAAACTCGTGTGAGGTTATGACACATTCGGCTAGTGTCGTGCTCGTTGTTAGGACTTTAGAACGCGAATTCTCGTGAGGTTAGACACAATCCAAGTATACAACCTTAACCCACGATAATGCAGGAAATTGCTCTCGCTGCTTTTTCCGTGATATCGAGTCTCCTCATCGTATTTGCCCTCGCGTTGTTCGGTAAGACTAAGAAAATTTGAAAAAATCGAACGAACATAACCTCAAAATAAAAAAAAGCTTAAGGGTGTTGGGTTTATTGTGAGCAGTCTCGAAAATTTGGTTAATGTATTGTCGAAATATTTTTTGGTATATATGGGTCACTCCGTGCGGATTGCATCACTGATTTTTGGCTTGCTTAAATTTGGGGTTTCGTCTTTGACTTTGAAATGAGTGGGCAAAAAAAAAGTGGCTTGGGCGGAAATCAATTTATGTTTTCTCGATAATTATTCGCTGCTCGTTTTTTAATTGCGCTCCGGTGTAAACTTGGAGTGAAATTGTGGGGTTTCGTTTGCAGGAAATTTGAGGCTGTTTTTGTAGTTCGCGGGATATTCGGAGGGTGGAAAAAAATTGGCTTTGAGGGAATTTGAAATTGTGTTACGGTGGAAAAATGTTTGAAAGGGAATTGTTGCAAATAATTGTGGATCTGTGATTTTTTTGAAAAGTTCCGAATCAATTTCAGTCTCTGCGGAATTTCTTTAGAAAAAAAAAATCTAGCCTAAAGAAAAAAAGAGGATGTATCAGAGACCTTTTTTTCATTGTGCTCCCTGATATTTATTTAAACACCATAAATATTACCAGACGTTTCAAAAAATCTTTGCAATATAATAAACAAATATATTTAAAAAATTTTCATATCTACCAAACAAGCTCATCCTTTATCAAAAAAATATAACGTTGCTCGTTCGTTAACTCGAACATCGAATATTGAAAAATGTCCTTTTACTCTTTGCAGGTTGGTACCTCGTTTGGAAGTTTTTCCTGTCGAGATTCCGTTTCGTTCGTGAGTTGCTCGGTGGAATGAGCGAGTCGTCGTCGGTCCACGATTTGAAGAACGGAAGATCACGTGTGAAGAAGTTGCGCAGGGACTGAGAGTAACGTCGTCACAATCGAGCAATCGTATAAGTATTCCACGAGAAAACTTACCTTCTTTTTCTATTGATAACTGCAATTTTAAAAAAACAACAACATATATCAAGATGTCGATAAACATACGGTGCGCCAATACCAACGATCTCCTCAACATTCAGCACTGCAATCTTCAGTGTCTGCCCGAGAATTATCAGATGAAATATTATCTCTATCATGCGCTTTCGTGGCCGCAGTTGAGTTACGTTGCGGAGGACGAAAAAGGGCGAGTCGTGGGTTACGTTTTGGCGAAAATGGAAGAGGATTGCGAGGACAATCCTCACGGGCACATAACTAGTCTCGCTGTTAAACGCTCCCACAGAAGACTGGGAATCGCCCAGAAGCTGATGAATCAGGCGTCGCGGGCGATGGTCGAATGCTTCGAGGCTAATTACGTTTCGTTGCACGTCCGAAGAAGCAACAGAGCCGCGTTAAATCTCTACACGAGCAGCTTGCAGTTCGAGGTATCGGACGTGGAGCCGAAATACTACGCCGACGGGGAGGACGCGTACGCGATGAAGCGGGACTTGAGCAGCTTCCAGCAGGAGAAGAACGCAGCCAAGGAGAACATGATCAAGGACAGCGGGAGTGCGCACACACACACGGGAAGATGTTGCGATCACTCTTAGTCGGTTATACCGAAGTTATTCCAACTTTGCCGAGGGATTCTCCAGCATCACGAGCTTCGGGGATGGAACTTCACCAGGGAAACGGATACGACGTGGCTCTTCGCGCGGGCCAATTGTACCGTAGAATTAAATTGGTCGAAAGTTCTTAATAAAATAGACGTATTGTGCACTCGTTGCAAATGTTTTTTTACTCTCCCTTCCTTGTGTACGACGAGAAATTTATCGGGCGTTTCATGCCAAATCGGATAGGGATTTTTTCGAAATTTTTGAAATTTTTGGGTATGTTTTAGTATCCGTCATAAAACTCCTTCAGGTAGATTTTGAGATTTTTTTGGCTTCCAAAGGAACGCTCGATTGAGTTGTTATGGTGATTCTGATGGTCGTTACTCTGATCTAAGGTTTTTGGTTTATAGCAATATATAAATTTGATGTTTTTGTTGCTGTGGCCGAAGTATATGGGCCTAATAGTCGATTAAGCATTAATGATGAAAGGAATTTATTATCGGCGGTAAAGGAATTGCGAAAACACCGGAAAAGCCTGGAAAATAGAATATTGCAAATTGCTGCCTCGTTATTTTTTGCTTTTTACAAGGCTACTTTTGTCAGAACGTATGTTGATCGATTTTCGCTTATTTAGAGAGCAAACTTTGTGTCGTAAAATCATAAAATTTGAACCGCTCGACCGATCGTATCAAATTTGTACCTAAACTTGGTTCCACGTTGATCCGTATGTGAACCAAATAAGAATCCTGTATCTTGTATGAAATTTGCTGATTTAATCCCAGTTGAATTAAATTACAACGACAACGTTAATTTTTCCTCAAGTCAAAATCGTATAAAATCCGAACCTCTTTACCGATCTTCACCAAATTCTATATCTACTACAACTGGACATTATTTCGAGACCTTGGAGAAGATTTAAGCGCGGTTGGCTGAAGTAAACTTGAATTAAAACGAAAACGTATATTTTTCGAAAATTCAAAATTCCATAAAATCTAAACCGCTTTATGAATTTCGCTCAAACTCGATACCCATCATCACTTTTTATAGCTTCATTTGCCAAGAACTTCTCAGCTCGTTGGTTGAAAAATTGCGGTAGCTAGAGAACATACAGACATTTTTTTGAAAAACTCAAAGTCATAAAATCTGAAAGGAAGTGCAAATTGTTGCAGAAATTTAAAGACATATTCACAAACTTCCGGATAGACCCTAAAATAACAATTGCTGAGGAAAATCAGAAATAATTTTAAACCGGGCAACACTTGGCCAAATAAATAATCGCACTCCAGTCTAAAAATTCTTTCATCATCACGTAATTTTTATTGATTCACGATGTCTATGATATAAATATACAAGTAACTCTCCCACGATTAGCGGTGATCATTGTGCAGCAGCGTGGCTTTCATGCGATGCCAAGAAATGCGATAATACTGACGTTTTCACATTTCCAAATACATAGCTGCAGACTGACATTTTATTACCGCGTTGCCAAAATTCGCAATACGCTGCCAAATATAGTTTTCTTCGCTTACAATCTGTGTCGTTCATTGCACGATTTTCGGACAAGCGGATATCGTCCTACTCGGCTCGTGTATTAAATACGCGTCTTTTCCTCACAATTATTATATATATATATATATATTCTATTTTAATATATAATGTTTCGTTATAATAATATGTATAAATATGGCTATTTACATAGTCGTTAAGGTTTCTGGAGTAATGTTTTGTTTTTTTCTTTTTTTTTCGTTTTCTCTCTTCTTTTTTTTCCATCATTCAGTTCGAAAACTTAGGCGCTCGATCCGTAAATATTCTAAATGCTAAAAAAACGTTCCTTGCCCGAGAATCGATCGAACGCTGCATTTTCCATCAGCGAGCCGCGCTGACAAAGTCGCCTTATCAGCGAATTTAAAAATAATAATTTGCAGTTTTAATTGCCGAAAAATTGCCGACAGATTTTTTATCGATTTTGACTGCAATTATGCACCAGGAACAATGAGCAAGTAAAATACACTCGTTAAGTCTGTATGACGATTCACAATCGCGTGAAATGGCTACGTAATATAATGCAATTGCGTAAGAGCAGTTTAAACGCTAAGCGGCTTTTTTTTTGTCGCTTTTCCTACCTAAAGTACAGTTCTTTTTTTTTTTACCTATACACATATTACTGCCTGCATTTATAAATATCTTACAATGTGCTTGCGATTGATAAATTAAAAAATGTAAAATGTAATCACGTTTTTTTCTTTTTTAAGTCTTTAGTCGATTAACGTTTTTTAACGTTTGAATTTCAGCCGGAAGTCGCGAACAAAATTTGAATATCCTGCTATAAGAGAAAAATGCATTGGAAATAAATATGATAAAGATACTAATAACATTGATTTTGAATAAAATAGCAAAACGATTTCAAAAATTTTTATAATAATTTCCGTCGTGAATTGCAAAAACATTAGGTTTTTGTTCTGGACAATGGAAATATTGAATATCCGGAGACATCGTTTCCTCGAGGTTTTTACTTTTATTTGTCAACTTCCATCTTTTGATTTTTATAAATATTTGCATCAAAATTTTTAAAATTCATTTTTTTTGGTAAATAATGAATATTCTCTAGAAATGAAACAAACTATTGGACAAATTTGCTTTATCTACTTTGATAAGAAAGACAATAAGGTTTTCCAATGGCTTGTTAATCTATTTAGTAACCAATTTATTTATAACTTTCCTGCATTATTATTTAAAATCAGTATTTTTAGTATCCAGCGTATGGTTACTTTTTTTTTTCAAATTTTAATCTTATAGCGAATTAATAAAAATTATGACCGAATCTCACTTTTGGCTAAAAATGTATAGACGACGTATCGCTAATAACAGCTCAAAATTTAATGTTTTTTTTTCGCAATAATTCTGCGCGCATCGCTGCTTGCATTTTCATTTCCTTTCGTGGATTAGGAAAAAATCTTACGATTGGGTGGCTCTTATAAAATCAGTCTATCGAGACTTTCCGCCGTGAAGCGGTTTTTCGTAGTCGTTGTTACTGTTAATTTGACCGAAGCTTTACGAAATCCAGTTTTTCCTCTTCTCTTCATAAAATCGTTTACAAATATCTTTATTGATAGTGACACTATATAAATTATGTTCGAAAACGAGATTTTTTATTCATTGCACGATAACTCCGACAATAATCGTTGGATTTTAGTCGCGTTAGGCTCATTTCACGTGGAATCATTCGAGCTTTAAAATGCTTCTTGGTTTATTCCCCCAACTCGTTTTGTCGCTGAGATATCTGAAGTTAAACCCAGAAACTAGGTTTCTTCACTTCCATAGTGATTAATTATCCTCTTTGTATCAATTGTATTTGTAAAAGTAAGAAAAATCGAAGAAGTAAGATCGTAAAACTGGTAATTCGCAGTGCCTCTGCAGGCTGAGCTAAGTGTTTATAAAAACAGCCGCGTCGCTTCTAAAAAAAGCAGATGCACGGTCGAAAAAGCTTCATATAAAATGGGGGTCTTAAAAAATCGTCCAGTGTCGAATCGACACGAAAACTGTTGTCCAAATCGAGCAAAAACAATTTGTCCAGGAGAACCCGTCGATGCTCTTTCGCGGACGTTTCCCATTAATCAAACTTCGTCGTTATTTGAAGTGCATTTTGGTTCGATCTCGTTAAACTTTAATTCTATGACTTTAACAGACGTTTAGCTACACGTTGTGTGTTTTCCTTTCTTGCCTTCTTCATTGGGCATGAATTCCGCCTCTAAAATCCCAATCTGGTTTCGTCGAAAGGCCATATAGTTAATTAAGTTTCTTGATTAACTGTTTGACTTTTTTTTCACCTTTCTCGACGTCGTGAAACGCTCTTTTTTTATAGACCTATGCTTTGGCAATTGTAGTTCGCGACTACGAGATCGAAAATTCGTTCACGATAACGAATTTTTTATTTATTTCGATAAATTCGATCTCGATAATTTATGTCCTTTGTGGAAAAAATTGGATTCAAGTCTAGAAAAACATACTAATTTTCATTGTTTTTCTCAGAAAAAATAATGAAACTATTTTTTTTTTTTTCGTATTAATTCGGATGACTAGCTTTTTGGAATGACCTGGAATTTCCAGTAGATTTGGAGAAGTATTTGCGTCACCGACGTTTCAGAGGTTTCCAGAATTTTTCAGAATTCCAGAAGTTTTTTAGCTCTAAAAATTTTCTAGAACACCGGTGTTTAAGGAACTTTCGAATCTTTTACATTCTCTCTAATTTTAATAAATTTTTTCTTTTTCCCTACTTTCCAACATTTTTTCAATTCCGCGGATACTTAAGATTTCTAGCATTTTTGCGATCTTTAAAATTCTCTTGATTTCTGAAATTATAACAATTTCCAGAATTCTCTCGATTCCTAAAATGTTAACAATTACCAGAATTATTCCAGACTTAAGAAATTTGCCTGATTTACCAAACTTATTCGATTTTATAATTTTTTTTTTAAAACAGTTCCATTTTTTTTTTTAGAAAAGCGCACGAATTTTTTCGCTTGTTTTCTAGACTTTCCTCGACAATTTTTTCAACGGATTTAGGCCTGAGGGTAAAGTGTTCTTACAATAAAATCGAGGCGGAATCTGGCGCGACGCTCTTATCGTTCCGCTTCGATCGATAGTCCTCTTTAATTCTGCCCGAGGCAGAAGCTGGAATCGTTCACGGCTGCTGAGCCGCGTGTATCATCGCGACCTTAAGGTCTTTTGCCAGATGAGATACGTCCACTACGCTGTCGACCATCTCCTGGACGGCCGTCACGCTTGGAAAGAATTGAGCGGCCTGCTTCGTTTTTGATACCGTCTGTGCAAGAGCCTCGTTCAGCGAATTTGCGCATTGTAGAATTCTCGTTCGTACGTCGTTGCGTGTCACGTTTCGATGAACCGTATCGCCGATGTGCACCAGTCGATGGGCGCTCAGTACGACAAATTTTCCATGGGCGAGAAAAACCTGGAAAAATAATATATCGAAAGTTAATTTTTTAACGTTATTTTTCAATCCAATTATTTTTCAAATGTAAAAAAAAAATGGTAGAATAAAAAACGAAAATCAAAGGTTTTTGTATACCAAAAATTTGGCATTAAAAAAAATTCGTAGTCGTAGAAAAATGCAAAGCAAGTCCGCTTTTATTTAGCTTCAAATATTTATAATTAAAAAACCGCGTCACTAAAAAATCTGAAAAAAAAAAATTCGACATGCACTTTTTATGCGAAAGAATAGTATGAAAAATCGCGGACCAAATTTGGAAAGTATAGAATGGCTGATTTATAATGATAATAAAAAATTTTAAATGCAGGCAATAAAAATGATTGTAAAATACAAACTGACGGCGTATGAAAGGCGAAATTCTGGAGGCGAGTTTTTTACCTTGGGAGGTTGATTGTGCTCGACTGTCTGGAGAAAGGCGTCGATAGCATGAGTAAGATGAGCTCCGTGAGTTATGACTTGTGCTGCATAAAAAGCGAGCAGTTGTTTGTCGTTTGGATCCATCGGAGTCGGTGTCGTCGGTGGCATCTGAATGGCCGCGTTGTCGGCCTCATTTACGAGTAGATCGTAGCTGCTCCGCAGCTCCTGAGGCAAAGTGGCTCTCAGTTCTTCTCGCTGCTTTGCCACCACTTCCCGCGAGTCCAGATTCACGTAATCGTAGTCGTCCGCATTGCCGCTGTTGCCGGTACTTCCGGTGCTCGATATTAACGATGATCTCTTGAAAAGGAGTGTCGAATTTCCCTGCAAAAAATAGACAATATATTTTCATCGAATGCTCGAGTCGTAAATAATTCTGTTGAAATGAAACCGTTTTTATTTGTGCTTTTTATCGGAATTATAAAAACATATTAAGGAGGTTTTTAAAACCATTTACCTAATTTGTTAATGTATTGTGTGAGAATTTTACATCAATTTATTCACCGATTTTTTGAGCAATGAAACAGAGAAGAATCGGTTTACGTTTCTACATTTTTCTCCCATTTGCATGAAACACAGGACGCATTTAAAAAAAATCAAATCTCGTACTGATTTACGAAATAATTTCATTAAAATATAAACATTTTTTAAGCTTCATCTCGTGCGGCAAACTCACAATCGCCAGGAAGGATTTTATCGCACGAGTGTCGTACGAAATAATTTCATTAAAATATAAACAATTTTTAAGCTTCATCTCGTGCGGCAAACTCACAATCGCCAGGAAGGCGATTTTTTATCGCACGAGTGTCGTACGAAATTTTATTTCACAAGTGAAATATGAAAATGGGAATTTATGCGGAGCGTGCGTGAAACCACGTTTCTCGCACCCACTGCAACGAATAGTCAGATTCGTCGAATTATTTGTGTACCTGTATAAAGCTAGCGATTTGGCGAACGTTGTTCTGTTGAAATGAAACCGTTTTTATTTGTGCTTTTTATCGGAATTATAAAAAACATATTAAGGAGGTTTTTAAAACCAATTACCTAATTTGTTAATGTATTGTGTGAGAATTGTACATAAATTTTTTCACCGATTTTTTGAGCAATGAAACAGAGAAGAATCGGTTTTCGTTTCTAAATTTTCATCCCATTTGCATGAAACACAGGACGCATTTAAAAAAAAAATCAAATCTCGTACTGATTTACGAAATAATTTCATTAAAATATAAACATTTTTTAAGCTTCATCTCGTGCGGCAAACTCACAATCGCCAGGAAGCCGATTTTTTATCGCACGAGTGTCGTACGAAATTTTATTTCACAAGTGAAATATGAAAATGGGAATTTATGCTGAGCGTGCGTGAAACCACGTTTCTCGCATCCACCGCAACAAACAGTCAGATTCGTTGAATTATTTGTGTACCTGTATAAAGCTAGCGATTTGGCGAACGTCCTCGGTGAGAGCTCGAGCGCACGCTACGAGTTGATCCAGAGGATCGGGAAGAAGACTGGTAATGAGAGGTGGTGTGCCGTTAGTAGGTGTCGGGGTATCGCCACCTCCGCCTCGGCACAACTTGGTAGCGTCCCACTCCATCGTGTCCAATTCGCTAGCGGCTTCCTGTACAAGTTTGTCGGAGTCCCTGAGAGCTTTAACGAGCGGCCTGAACTTGGTGGCGAGGCCCTTGTCAGGAGCTTTTCCAGCGTTCCCAAGAGTCCCTTCGGCAAACTCGACGAGGTCATGCAGCGAAGTTCTGAGCCTGAGAGCGGCAAGCCTAAGATCCATGAGACTGGAATCCAATTTTTGAGCCGTTCTCCATCCTGGACTAACAAAACCGAGCAACCTCGCGATAGCGGACGAGGCCTCGCCTTGCAACCTCTGAAGACCTTCCAGCGCGGAGTCCAGCTCCAGGGGAAGTTCTTTGTTCACCGGTACGTCATAAATCTGCTGCTGCTGCTGATTTTGCAGCTGTTGATTGTGAAGATTGTGGTGCTGTTGAATGTCTCGCTGATCGCGATTTTGGTGCTGATTTTGGGAGGGCGGTGGTGTCGTTGGGGTCTTCGGCAACGGGGTGTTGTACCGGGAGGATAACGAGGAGGATGGAAGACGCGGCCTTGGGACATCGTAGTCTGGAGCTGCGAGGCTGGATCTGCAAAATTAATAATTGAATTTTTTAAATGATTCATCTACATGTTTTGACCAATTGTCTCATTAACGTCTAGTCTAAAAACCTAAACCTCGAACTGAACCCTAAAGTTCTACAGTCCCAAAAAATCAAAGTTTAAGAACCGTAGATCCGCAAAGTTTTTTGTATACATCCTAAGATCTTCAGAAAGCTTTTTGTTCATGGACTTATTCAAGTCAACTCGAAATTGCACCATATTTGCCTTCCCGTTTAAACAAAGTACCAAGAAATAAAAAGTCCTTTAAAAAGTTTGAGTTCCATAAATCTAGTATTAATAGTGCACACACACATTTGTTTCTAAACCACTTTTCTCGACGTTTTAGACCATTCTGAGTGTCCTGAGAAGAAAATCTGGAAAACAAATCTTCCTCTTCGAGGAGAAGCACTGGAAAAGTGAAGATCGGAATCTTACCTATTGGATCCACTGAGGGATCCATCGTTGGTGAGGCTAGAAGCGGAGCTGCTGGGCGTGAGGGGTTGCAGTGGTCGGGGAACGTCGTAGCAGTCCAGCGGGGTGATCCCGGAGCCTCCGGAACAATTGGAGTTGGGTGTGCAGGAGGTCGGCGGCCTGGGAATGTCGTAGCAAGACGGTGCCGGACTGGGACTACTGGCGGGCGATGGAATAACGGGCGTGGCCCTGGGCGGGACGTCGTAGCAATCGGTCATATCTCCGCCACCCCCGCTATCCACGGAATTCTGTGGTCCCGATGTGAAGCGGCCTGGAAATGACAAACAATTTGCAGAACAATAAACAAAACGCTTACCTCGCCCTTTTGGGCAGGGCGGACGAGGACCAGCGACAAAAAGGGAGCGCGACTGCTGAGCATTTGCAAACACCGAGCATTCGCACCCTTTCCATTTCTCTGATCAACCCTTCCGTCGTTCCGCAACCCTTTGCCGTTTTTTTTCCCGCTTTTTTTTCCGCTCAAGGAACACGATTGTCCTTAAGGGCGCAGACGAGAAGTGTACAAAATAAAAGGCAAATATTAGCGAGGCAACGAACAGAAAAAAAGGTAAAAGAAGTTATGTGGGAGACCGTGGCGGCATTTAGACTAAATACCAGAAGCAACCCGCCGGTAAATCGTGCAGGGGTGGCGGGGTTTTTAAGCCACGGGGAAAACAGCCAGGAGGCGAAACTGAGGGGGTCTTAAGAGTGTAAAGTCGTGAGGGCTTACACGTGAATTTACAGCCAAAAGTTTTGGGGGATTTGTATTTGAGTATGCGGGGGTGGAAATGTCTGGGGAGATAAAAAATTGTGGCATTGTAAAAAATAATGATGATGCTGAATAAAGTTTTAATAATTAATAGTTCAGTAAAATAAAATAAGATGTCTGCAGTTTCAAGATAATTTTTGTTTTTTTTTCCTTGCAAATATTCGGTTTTTAAAAAATCTGTTTAATGAGTGCGTTAATATTTTTTTTTTTCTTTTCGAATAAATTCTGGGGAACGCTTAAAAATGCGATTTTTAGGGAATTTGTCGTATAAAAATGATATATTTCGGAAGTTTAACGATAATTAATCGAATAGTGTTCTAAAAATTTTTTAAAAACAGTTCGAAAAAACTTTATCTGTATGGAAAAAGCGATTTTTTAGCACGTACAAATTTATAGTACAAGCCAAAGACGAGTACCACAATCACGTGAGCTGTAAAATAAACTTTTTCTGGTGTCTTGAACGAAAATTTTGAGTGCGATATCGAGAAACTGTAGTTTTCGCAGGCAAGTGTGCAAAAAGTGTACTTTTCTGTACAAACTACTGGAAAATACAATTATTTTAGAGAAAAATTGGTGAATAACTTTCATTAAAAAAAAGACTTTCAAATGTTTTATGATAAACATTTTCTAAACTGGTTTATTATTATTTTTTTCTTATTTTCTACATATTTTTCCATTACTGAAAAACACAAATTTGTTTCCTTGCAAACGGTAGCATGACGCATTTTTAAGAATTTTTTTCCTGTCTCTTTATTTCACCCTTTCATAAATCGGGCGGGTTCTTCTGGAAATAATTTTTAACGCACCGAGTGTATAATTGCGGTAATTACCGAGGTGAATCTTCGTGTTCTAGACCTTCAATTTTCGTGCAAATGGTAGGAGGATTTTAGTGGATAATTTTCCTTTTTTTTGTTGGCTCCCTTGAACCCTCTTGGTCTAAGTGCAGTTTTTTTCGGAGATTTACTCATTACGCAGCGCAAGCAGATAATAATTGGATTGTATCGCGTGTTGAACATATGCCGCGGTACTAACAGTCCAGCTATTACACGTGGCTCAAAAAAAATAACAAGTTCTTGCCGGAGGAGAAGGCGAAACGCGTTTTACCGGATGTGAATATGGTGGGCGACGGCCATAGAGTGGCTTGCACGAGAGATATTCATCCTGATACGTGAAAATAATACAAAAATATCGATGGATAAACAGGTTGATATATATTTTTCAATTTCCGTAATGTCTATCGAATTTGCAGACAATTGAAAAAAAAAAAAAAAAAAAAAACTGACATTTTCACAATTGTTCTGTTTTTTTTTATTGTTGTAAATTTTATGGAATATTCGATAAATCGATTACTATAGCCACAGAAACCATCACCATAGGAATCAACGCTATAGCAACCACCATCATAGGAACCATTGCCATAATAACGATCGCCATAGGAATCATTGCCACAGCAACCATTTCCGTAACAATCATTGCCATAGCAACCATCGCCAGAGCAACCATTTCCATAACAATCATTGCCATAGCAACCATTGCCACAGTAACCATTGCCATAGCAACCATTGCCACAGTAACCATTCCCATATCAATCATTGCCATAGCAACCATCGCTCCTTCCATTCAAAGCAAAACCAAATTTTCATCACGAGCAACCGCACGAGCAACTATAACAACCTAGTAACACAGTAATTTAGATAAATCGATTACTATAGCCACAGAAACCATCACCATAGGAATCAACGCTATAGCAACCACCATCATAGGAACCATTGCCATAATAACGATCGCCATAGGAACCATCGCCACAGCAACCATTTCCGTAACAATCATTGCCATAGCAACCATCGCCAGAGCAACCATTTCCATAACAATCATTGCCATAGCAACCATTGCCACAGTAACCATTGCCACAGTAACCATGCCCATATCAATCATTGCCATAGCAACCATCGCTCCTTCCATTCAAAGCAAAACCAAATTTCCATCACGAGCAACCGCACGAGCAACTATAACAACCTAGTAACACAGTATTTTTATTCGTAATATAATATATCCTACATTACTATTGTTTGTTATAAATTTGGTAAGAAAGTCAATGTTAATAAAGAGAAAAATTCAAACGAGTCAAACTGTTGAAATTTTGTAACGAAATAAACCATACGTTTCAATCTGTTAAATACTTTCATTTACACGTAACAACATCTGAGAAATAAAAATAAAAATAAAATGATAGCATGTGTCAAAGTAAAGAAATGCGAAATACCTGCGTGCAAATGATCGGTATTTGTGGTTGAGTTAAGTGGTGAGTCCCGTCGCGACGGTGGCGCCGGACTTCCTCGACTCGCTGGAAGATCGTAGAGATATACATCGCCGCACTTTTGCGGTGTCACCACCTGCAAGCAAACAATAAGCAAGAAATAATTTAACAATGACTCTTCTCTGTTTCCTTCTGAAGACAAAGTCACACACGAATGAATATATAAATTGTCGTGATGTTTGTGTCTGTGGGTGAAGTCTCGGAATGATTTTTTTTCTTCTTTCTCTGCACCGGTACACTCCCAGTGAGCAACCCTCTTAAGCAACCCTTTCACAGCCCTCGCGCACCAGAGATTTCCACGCATGACTTGCCATCCAAGTACTACTTCTACGGGAAGAGCTAGTAGACATTCTACAACCGTCTTTTTGTCCTCCCTTCCACAAGGGACAAAACACTAGACATTCCTGAGGCTTTGTAGACACCTGAAGAGGTCTACTGTAGTCTGTCGAGTATCGAGAAGAAATGCACTCGAAGATATCAGGCAAAAGTCGACAAAACGAGGCGCGATCAGACTTTCCTTTGATTCTGAACTTTGAGTCAGGAAAAACAAAATCAATTTCGAGGAAATTGTATTTTTTGAAAAAAAAAAAAAAAAAAAAAAAAAAACGGCAAGAGGATAATTGAGCGTTCCAAAATGACCCAACATATTTTACGCATCCGGATGTGCAAGGATTAAATTTTTTTGAAAATGGAAATGAAGTTTCGTATCACAGGTGTGAACATCAAAAATGTCGTCCAAGAAATACACTCGAATATATCAGGCAAAAGTCGATAAAACGAGGCGCGATCAGACTTTTCTTTGATTCTGAACTTTGAGTCAGGGAAAACAAAATCAATTTCGAGGAAATTGTATTTTTTGAAAAAAAAAAAAAAAAACGGCAAGAGGATAATTGAGCGTTCCAAAATGACCCAACATATTTTACGCATCCGGATGTGCAAGGATTAAATTTTTTTGAAAATGGAAATGAAGTTTCGTATCAAAGGTGTGAAAATCAAAAATGTCGTCCAAGAAATACACTCGAATATATCAGGCAAAAGTCGACAAAACGAGGCGCGATCAGACTTTTCTTTGATTCTGAACTTTGAGTCAGGGAAAACAAAATCAATTTCGAGGAAATTGTATTTTTTGAAAAAAAAAAAAAAAAACGGCAAGAGGATAATTGAGCGTTCCAAAATGACCCAACATATTTTACGCATCCGGATGTGCAAGGATTAAATTTTTTTGAAAATGGAAATGAAGTTTCGTATCAAAGGTGTGAAAATCAAAAATGTCGTCCAAGAAATACACTCGAATATATCAGGCAAAAGTCGACAAAACGAGGCGCGATCAGACTTTCCTTTGATTCTGAACTTTGAGTCAGGGAAAACGAAATCAATTTCGAGGAAATTGTATTTTTTGAAAAAAAAAAGCAAGAGGATAATTGAGCGTTCGTAAATGACCCAACATATTTTACGCATCCGGATGTGCAAGGATTAAATTGGATTACAAGTGAAAAAAGGAAATAACAAATTCTGATCTCGATAATTGCAATGATCTATAAGGCGTTAATTTAGCCTTTTAACAAAACGGGGATCAATTGGATCAAGACCGTAATCCAACATTTCGGAACACCACAGAGAAAATATGATTCTCCCCTTGTTCTTCATGTATCGTTGAGCCGTCGACAGGATGTCAGAATTCCCTTTTGTCGAATGTACAAAGGTAAAGGATACTCCGAGGATATAAAAGGCTACTGGAGTATGAAGAAATGTAGCGGCAGTATATCGGACAAATGACTTGGCGGAAGTTATCCTGGCCCAGGGAAACAGTAGTAAAAGAGGAAAAAGAACGTGGCGAACGTGGATCTGGCATTGCTTCGTATTTCTGAAGAAGAAACGAGGTCGAGGATCGGCAGGGCAAGGCTTGGCAACGTATCCGCTGCGATAAAAGGTTACGAGATGGAATGGGAAGTTTGGCCGAAAAAATGGGCCACTCTATCGGTCGTTCTCCAGAGGGGTGAACTACCCTACCCTCGGCACAGTTTCTTCTCGTAGGTACGATGAACTACCTTCAACAAGCAAACTATACACCCGACTTTTGTCATTAGTGTAAAAGTTTTTAGACGGACGCACCCTTTGAAAAATGACCCAAAACTGACCAACCTCGGCAGTTCATCGCTGTTTTATTCCCCGATAAGAATTCGCCCTGAGTCACGTTGAATACGATTAGAGGGTGGAAACCATCTTCGTCGACGACCTGAGATTAGGGCTTTCCCCTTGCCCCACGACAAATCACAGAATCATTGCGGTAGGGTGAAAGTATACCCTGAGATGAGACTCGAGATATTGTGAAAAAATATAGAGCTGACAAAATGTGCATTATTTTTTTTTCATTAGTGCACATTGCAGTGATTTCCAACTCGACTGATAATGGGGCTTTTTATTGCTGAAGGAAAAATCCTGGAACTATGAATAGGGACTCCATATTTCCTGCCAAAAGACTTAGGAAATGGTGGAACAAACAAAAGTATCCCCTGAGACCAGACTCAGAACCTTAGCAGCTATTTGATGATTTTTTCGAACAAAAAGATCAGAAGAATGCCATTGGGTGAGATGAATCCACAACAAGTTCATTAGAAGACACGAACCTTCGTCAAAACGAGAAAGTGATTAAGATAATCATCTTCTGACTTGCATACAACCAGATATCAATAATGATGACATGTCAGACATTTGTCAAGGTTAGCCATCATTGGATATCAAACAGATAATTTTATTATGATCCAAAAAAGCTTCCTAAACATATCAAAGGTTAGCCATCATTGGATATCAAACAGATAATTTTATTATGATCCAAAAAAGCTTCCCAAACATATCAAAGGTTAGCCATCATTGGATATCAAACAGATAATTTTATTATGATCCAAAAAAGCTTCCTAAGCATATCAAACCTAGTCTAGTTCACTTGTCATTGGTCGATACTTCGGAAGACAAAAAATCTTGCAACCCATGCGAAAATCGTACCCTTTCCCAGTTTCGAAAATCAAATACGTGAGCAGAGGATATCCATGCAACCCAGTGCTTCTGTATTGGCAATTTGTCCAACCTCCGATCGATCAACGTGTAACCCCGAAGTCCTTCGTGCAACCAACAATCTCCGACACAAAGCCGCTTCTCCATCAGCCAATAAAGGGTAATCAGAGCGCGAAGTACATCAATAGCATGAGGCACCCTCGAAAATGCCCGAAGAGGCCCATTGCACCGAGAGTTCGGGTCCACCAATTAAGCTCTCACTGGCGTTAATTACGCCGAAGGGTTTCCGGCCGGTGATGCTTGCTTGCCGTGTTGGCTCGCCGGGCTAACCCTGGGAACCGAACAATTGGATTCGGGCGTCGAAAGACACGCCTGACCATTCAAGAAGAAAGCCCTGTAAGCCCATTCCGTACCTTCGTACGCTTCACCCACTGGTTCGCTGCATAATTACACCCGACCACGATTCTATGACGGTGTAACCCGGTACACGTGCAGTACACGCGAGTAGAGTGGTTTTACTCTATCGCGTACCACCTTCGCTCTTGAATTAACCGGGGCTCACGCGATATTCCACTGTTCGTAGTAGAAACTTCGAACAAGGGAAATTGCGATAAGTCCCAGTCGGAATTTCGCTGACGTTGTAATTTCTACACGCGGCAACAAAGGTGGACACTTGCTGAAGTAACGCTACCGACCATTCGTTGACCTTGTACCGATTATGGAACTGGGAACGATCTTTAGCGAGGGAAAAAAGGTCAGTTGTTTGGTTGTGCAGATTCAATAATTTGCTCAGCCCAATCGCAATTGATCAGTGATCAGACAAGCTACTTTTGCCTTTGAATTCCATATTCTGGAAGAGTTAAGGCCAACTGATTTTGGAAAGTAAAACAAGAGTCTGGTGGGTTTTCAGAAGATCTGTTTAGTCTAATCGCAATTGATCAGTGGTCAGACATTGACCCAAGCTACTTTTGCCTTTGAATTCCGAATTCGGAAAGGGCCAACTCATTTTTTAAACTAAAACAAGAGTCTGGTTTGTTTTCGGAAGCCTGAAGATGCCAGAACATGCAATCTCAGATTCACATGTTACTTTGAAGCACCAGATTTTTAATGCGAACCATTTTAAGATTCTGCTTTGGTCTTAAATGAGTCAAAATGCCATTTTCAAAGATTGCTTTCATTCCAGGAAATCCAGGCAAAAATGCCTGCCAGTTTCCTGGACGAACTACGTCACACTGCTGCGTCGAGGTTCAATGGAACTGCGTAATATCCACTCCAGTATCGATAAATGTATCGGCTGATACGTTAGTTTGAAAAGATGGTGAACCATAAAGTTTCCAACGTTGGCACCAGGATGGGTTGGGGGATGCTGTCAATCGGCAACCCATAGAAGAGGACTGCGAGTGCAGTGGTGTTAGTACATCGACAGAACACTGATTATACGTGAGGTATATATTGGAAGTGAAGTACTTCTGCAGAGACAGATGATTGGAAAAGCTAGGGGAGCATTCGTGGGTTAGGCATGGTGTCCTACGTGCGTGGAATGTGTACGCGAGACTGACGACTTGACTGACAAGAGTTTCCACGGTATTGGGTGCTTTCAGAGGTTCGAATTCAATGGTTGTACCAACACAAACATGCACCAGCAGCAAAGTCGTGTATCTGCAGTGAAACGTGACTTCAAGGAGCTGCTATTGTCTTGTTTAGTGGATGGTCTTGGAAACTAGGGTGTTCCGGGACGACTGTGGCGTCGACAGTTACAATGGTAACGGCATGTCCATTAAATACCTACCCCGTCCTTGCGCAAGGAGTTTTAGAGCCTTGTGTTGGTCCTTGACGGCCACAAAATTGATTCTGGGTCTCCATCCAATTTAAAATCATTGAAACCAAAACTGAAAACACCTGTTTTATTCTGGTACCCATTAGTACAGAGCCTGGCTATTCGGGTGACTAAAATACTGCCCGGGAGTTGATCAAAGTTAGGGTTCATGAAAACGACAATGACGCCTGCATACGTCTTCAGGGTCTGGTTAAGATATCCCAGGTCGAAATTTGAAGTATTTACGTACTTCTGATAATTCAAAACGCTTCCGAAGGGGTTATAAAATGTATGGTCCATGAGTGTGTCATTGTTAATGGAGTAAAAATTGAACAAAGAGTCGTAAATAATCCTGGTAACCGGAAGTTTGATGTTAGAGTTTGTCGTGGTTATCGGACGCAGAAAACAAAGTTTTGGGGAATCCAGTTGCGATATTCCAGGTCAACTATACTTTCGGAGGGTCTCTGAAAGTTACCGTCCGCGCAATTAAGCTCTTCAACTGGTAAACAGAAAAGCTTCCGAATCAAGAGTCCTCGTTACGAGATTCAAATTTGTACTAAAAGCCGTAAAATAATCCCAATGAAACGAAGTTTATGCCAAGTGCTTTGCCCAATTAATTTTCCCAATAATAACTTCCTGTTTCGGATGGGCCCTTAGTTAGAAGACCAAGAGTGAGTCAAACCTCACGTTCAGTTGAGGGTCTACATTACAACTGATGATTTTCTGCTTCATACATTTCGACGATAAAATTGATCAATACTATTGTTAATGCTCATTTTGTCCAATGAGAATAATCTTCATGTTGGTTTTGTATACCCTGTTTTTGACTTGTCTTGATTTTGTATACATCGTTTTTGACTTTTCTCGATTCCGTACACATTGTTTTTAACTTGTCTTCATTTTTTAGATATCCCTTTTGACTTCATATTGTCTGTGATGATTGCATAACTAAAAAATGGCAAATATCGAAATTTCGGAATGTTATTTCGACGTAACATCATTTCATCAGATGACTGCTAATAACAGCCCCCTAATTCGGGCCCTTAGTTAGGAGACTCATGCGCCAGTGAAACTTCAGGCTCAGTTAAGGGTCTAAATTACAACTGCGGGCTGCACATCAAGTGGAGTTGCCGGATGATTTTCTGCAGGACTGTGTACCTTCAGAGACGAGAACTGAGTGTCTGGGTACGAATACCAATGCAAGTTGGGCACGTTTGTATGCACCAGAGCTAGGGGTCGGTTTTCCACGGGGTTTGCTGTAGGGGTGGTGTCGGTGGTCGTGGTTGTATGGTATAAAACGCGAGTGAACGCCGAATGGGCAGAGAGAGAGAGAGAGAGAGCGACAAAGAAAGAGAGAAGTGTGGGGCGAACGTGGAGGCCGAGGCTGCCACTGGGAAAGAGGGTTGAGGTCGGTCGATACCGGGCGGCGTCGCGGCGCTCTGCCCCCCTCCAACCCCCCGGGAAAGGCGTATGACCTCCACCGAATGCACGAACACGCCATAGAACGAACGAACCCAGGACTACGGAGACGAAGGAGAGAGAGAAAGCAAGTGAAAGATCCTGAGGGATAGCAAGAGTGAACCGGAGAATTCCCGGTTTCCATAGAAACGCGAAAAGAGCCCTCCAGAAGCTTACAACCGAGTGCCAGGACCTTCGGCCTACCACCGCGCTTTCACGGTCTTTCCCCGTAAGATTTCCGTCGTATCATGAAAAATTCATTTTCCGCACGGAAATTTTATTTTCCGCACGGAAATCTTAGTTTTTATCGCGGACAATTTTATTTTTCACGAGAAAACTTTATTCTCCACACGGAAATTCTTTTTTCCATACGGAAATTTTATTTCTTGCGCGAAAATTGTATTTTCCACACGGAAGTTTTATTTTTTCACGCGGAAATTCCGTTTTCAATACGGAAATTTGATTTTTCCACACGGAAATTTTATTTTCCACAAGGCAATTCGATTTTCCATAAAAACCAACTTAATAACGCGACGACGTACTTAAGTTTTTCCTTAGGATATTTTTTGCGACACTTAATACACTTCCAGCCGGAAATTCGCTAGGGTTGTTGGAAAAAATAGTCACGAGTTAATGGGTTAAGCTCGTATACCCTTCCGCTGTTAGTGAAAGGTGAAAGGCCATTGAAAGTATTCTGCTCTCAAATACCACAAAAGCTGAGAGAGATCTCCGGGTGGCGGCAGCCGTCGGGAGAGCGCGTGGCCGAGAGCAGTTTCGACTTCCGTTGTTGACGTCCGAGGTCGACGTCAATTTCAGCTGAGCCACGTGCCACCATCAGCCGTGGAACGATCGCGCCAGCCGGCGATTCTTTCACGTGTCGCGTTACCTATTCAATCCTCCGTACGCCCTCTAACGCTTCAAATGCTATATATACGCGTCTTTTCATCTCAAACAGGAAAATTAGGGTGGATCACGGAGATTTGAAATTGAGCCTGGGCTCAGGTTCGAAAATAGTTCACCCCGAATTGTACAGAGGGCCTAAGATCTGGAATAAAGGGGAATTGAAAAACTGCCGATATCCACGAATATTTGTATCGATAATAACAATAGTTAAAGTACCGGAAGAACTGAAAAATTCGGGTGGACCAAAATGTGAACAAATGTGTACAGTTTGTACAATTGTACGAAACGTCTGAACTACTGTTTTGTACATGACGTGTCGTAAGATCGTTGTCTTAATTACCGTTCGCATGCGACGTCACTTTAGCTAATTGTCTAAAATACCGTTCTTACACGACGTTGTTTTAGACCATCGTCTATCCTGCCATTCATAATTGCCTTTAAGTAATTGTCTAAAATACCCTTCGTATGCGTCGTGACTTTAGGCAATAGTTTAAAATGCGCTTTGTATGCGACCGTGACCCTAAATAGTTGTCTAAAATGCCCTTTGTACGTGACGTTTCTCTAGACAATTGTCTAAAATGCCCTTTGTATGCGTCGTGACTTTAGGCAATAGTCTAAAATGCGCTTTGTATGCGACCGTGACCCTAAATAGTTGTCTAAAATGCCCTTTGTACGTGACGTTTCTCTAGACAATTGTCTAAAATGCCCTTTGTATGCGACGTTTCTCTAGACAATTGTCTAAAATGCCCTTTGTATGCGACGTGGCTCTAGACAATTGTCTAAAGTCACGTTTTATACGTGACGACAACGGCCTGATTCTTTTCTGTAAAGTGCAAGAATAAAGTGTCACATTACCTGCTGAAACATTCGTAAGTTCTGTAAATCTCAGAATCTTACATTTACAAGCGTTCCCTCGTCAAAGAGCGAAGGAGGGTGGATGGCAGAGACTTGAAATTGACTCCAGACTCAGGGTCGAAAATACTTAGAACCAGCTGCTTGAGATATAAGGACCAAGAAATGTCCCTGACTTCTCGTCCGTTGCTGCAGACTTTCAGCACCAGAGTATCTCGCCCACGTGTTTCTGAGAGTCAATTGCTATCGCGACAAAACTCGACGGGGCGATAAATACTCGAGTAAATTAATCGGACGTGACGACGCGATATCTTAGAAGCGATATTGCTTGTTTTTTTTTTTTTTTCTTGGGGCTATTCCTTTCTCGAATCTCTCTACGAGTCCTGCGAAATTGTCGGTTTTATTATTGGGCGACGTTTCTAATTTCGTAAAAGATTGCTTATTACCGGGAGATTTTATTTCACTCGGAATGGAAAGTCACCTGCTTATCTTCATAAATTTTCCTTCACCGATGTGACCTCAAGAATATTTCTTTTTCTCAGTCAGAAGAGAAAACATGTCAATATAAATATTATATTTATTGTAATATTCAGTATTGTAATGTATATTTTTCTTCCGAGAAGTTTTCGAGATGTTCACATTTTTTTTTGGGACTAGCGAGACATTTTTTGTTTCTCCAAATTTGTATTTTTTCGGATGAATCATCGATATTCTTCAAATTTTTCAGATAAGCGATTGTCAGAAAATAAATAAAAATTCGAAAAAATATTTTTTAATATCTCGTAGAAAATTTACAAAATTTTTGAAAACATTTGCAAATAACTTATAGAAAATGAAAAAAAAACACTTTTAAACAATTTGTAGAAAATTTATAAAACTAAATTTTTAAATATTATATTATCATACAAATTCGCGAGGTTTACCGGGAAATTTCACCATATCTGGAAAATATCCGCCCAACTCAAAAAAATATTAAAAGCGCACTAATTAAATAAAATATTCTACATTTTGAACCTTTTCAACATTTTCAAAAAAAAAAAAAATGTTACCATAATTACCGAAATTTAATTTCCCAAAACTCTAAAAATTCCTTTACTTAGCAATCTACATTTCCATCTGCGATTACTCGAGCAATGTATAAGTTTCACTTTGTGCTTCATGCAGAGAAGGTTAACTGGGGTTAGGAGAATTTTTAAAAACTGCTTTCCACGTGCAGTATGTTAATGGAATATAATATATCGATGACGACGATACTGTGGAAGGTGTGTTGCAGCCGTTATGGTCCTTTCTCGCAAGTTGCGCAGACACACAGGTCTCCGAACCACACGGTAGAGATATAATCCCACGCGAACGAGTTTCGCAGTTCATTGATACTACGAACGAGTGCGAGCGGTAGGTAAAGCGAATCCGACCCACGCCCAACCATACCTATATCCTCCGCAGCCTCCGCAAGAGCCGCCCCCTTCTTTTTCACCATTATTTCCCCTTTATTTACAATCACGCAGTTTTCTGTCTACGCTCTCCGTAATATATTCAGAATTATTCACAATTTTGCTACTTTATTGAAATTTAATTTTTCGGTTTTTTTTTACCATTTTTTGTTTCCTAGAAAAAAATTTTTTCACCATTATTTCTCGCTCTCCGTAATATATTCAGAATTATTCACAATTTTGCTACTTTATTGAAATTTAATTTTTCGGATTTTTTTACCATTTTTTGTTTCCTAGAAAAAAAATTTTTCACCATTATTTCTCGCTCTCCGTAATATATTCAGAATTATTCACAACTTTGCTACTTTATTGAAAATTAATTTTTCGGATTTTTCACCATTTTTTTTCCTAGAAGATTTTTTTTTCAAGATTTGCATTTGGGTTTATTCAAAATGGTCCGTCATTTCGAAAAATTGTCCAGTGACCCTGAAAAATTATTTAAAAAAACGAATTTTTATTTTTATTTTCATAAATTTTTATCGCTCCATTGTAATTTTTTTTCGAAATTTTTGAAATTATCATCACAGTCTCTTCTTAAATAGCTATTTTTTTACTCAACTTTTTGCAGTCCCATTTTTGGTTAATCAATAATTTGTACGTTAAAATGATAATTTTTATATTCATTAATATCGTTATACTTATATTTAATTCGTTTAATTGGTCCAGGCCTCATAAATATGAATCCATAAATTTATTAACTCTATATTTCATTCGTATTATTATTTTTTAATTTATTTATGATTTTGGCGATTAAAAGCGTCGACAAATATGACGATCGAACTTTCGCTTATTTCCTCCTATGCATCCATCTCTTTTTCTCTAGCCTTCTCCACTCAACCAAGTCCATCGAGGTACGAGTCACGATTCTCGCTCACTCGAGCTACTGGAAACAGCGAGGTTGATCTGCAGACCGGATGGAGCCGGAACTCGTGAAGAAGGATGCGAGGACTCGAGTTCTCTGTATTAAAATTACGATTGATACGTTCGCAGGAAGTCGGCGTGTCGATTAAAGTGCCGCTATTTAAAAGAAATTGAGGACGTAGGAAAGGGAAAAAGGGTGGATGAGGAATGGCAATAAAATAAATTTCAAAACCTGTACTTCGGTATACTTGAGAAAACGAGCCAAGAATAATTATGATATTAAATAATTGAGACCGGTATTCCAATTTTATAAAAAAAATCTTCTTAAAAAGAGAGAGAGAGAGAGTTTTTTAAATCTATTTCATATCAGTTAGTGGATTCGAAAAGTTAAGAATTTTTCAGGGTTTTTAAAGTGAAATTTTTTTAAACTTAAAGAACCAGCAAAATCGAGGAATTTTATGTGGTTTGAGTTCTTTTTACGTTCTTTCAGTTCTCCGGAAAGCTGAAAATAAAAAATAAAAAGTAAAAAATTGCAACATTCAAAGACCGGCTGTTGCTTTACTTGTGTGCCTAATTTGAGCTCAATCGGTTGAACCATTCTTGAGTTATAGGTGATTGAAATTTCCAAGTCTGCACACACACGCACCTACATTTTGTCTAATCCACTTTTATCGATATCTTGTACTATTCTGAGTGTCCTGACATAAAAATCTTTTTTAAAAATCTCTTTCATGATGAAAAAGCTTCCTCGACGAAGCAAAAAGATTTTTTTCCAGTATAGCTACCAATTTGCCTGGTGTTATCCAGCCCCTTTGTAAATCTAGATAACCATATAGCTTGATAACGCTGGTGAAAGTGGCGCACGAGAAGATGAGAAGGGAAAAGGGGATGTATAAGTGCATCAACACGAGAGCCGGCGCGAGATGAGCAAAGCATTCGTCCTGGCCTTTGAGCTGAACCGCCCGCGCATTCCATCGAGATGACTCCAGCAGACACCACTGGCGACCTCACTTTGTGCGTGAGACGTAGGTGAAAACCGCGTTGGCTGGTGACTCCGAGTCGCAAGGGTTATCTTTTCGCCAATGGGAATCTCGTTCGTGATCCGCAGAAGCTAACCGGGTATACGACTTTCCTGAAGACGACAATATGAAGAAGAAGAAGAAGACGAAGAAAGAGAAGGACACGACCATGGCGGACATTGTCTACGGTGTCGCACGCCTTTCCGTTTGCAGCGGTCCGACCAACACTCGTGGCGACTTATAAGGACACTAAACTTGGTTGCCGACGATAGGACGACGAAGAGCAGAAGAAGAAGCTGAAGAAGGACGAGAGAGTCGTACAACCGGCTGCTCCATCTACGGTCGTCGTCAGCTCTGACCATCGGTGACCAGAGTGGCTGGACTTTTGCGACGATCTTGATGAACCTGCTAACCCTGTCTTTTTCTTGCGCCACTTGTCACCGAGTGTTTTCCTTATTTTCGACGATGTAACTGTTGCTACCATCGTAGCCACTTTTTCGCTGGCCTTGATCAACGTCTCTTCCTCTTCGGTTATCCGCCATATCACAACATTGATCATCGGCACTTTCGTGTAATTGTATGAGGGTCATCTATTTCTATCACGTGGTTCACTGGAGAATGGATTGCGCTATGGAGTTTTGGCGAACGAATAGAAATTTGTTATTGTTGGAATTCGATCTAAGGGTTGAACTGTGGATCAAACTTGAGATAAATTTAAGCGGCGAACTTGAAGATGTACTTAAGAACTAAATCAAATTTAAGTGTATCTTAAGATCAAATTTGTGAATGTAACTTAAGGTTGATCTTGAGGCCTATTTTTAAGGTCTACGTTAGTATAGAATCTAGGATTGAATTTTCATCGAGACCTGAGTTGAGATTACGAATGAGATCGAACTTGAGATTCGATCAAAGCTCAAATTTAAGGTCGAACTTGAGATTCGACAAAAGATCAAATTTGAGGTCGAACTTGAGATTCGGCCAAAGATCAAAACTTGAGATCGAACTTAAAATTCGACTAAAGATCAAAAAATTTGAGGTCCATCTTCATATCCAACCCCACCCAAAATTTGAGGTCAATCTTTATACCCAACCACAGACAAAATTCGACCTTGTCATCCTCCCCGACGCGTAATTTGGCATTGTCCATGAGATCCAATCTAAGGACAATTTGAGATTCAACACAGGACCAAATCTCGCTTCAATCTCAAGTGGGAGCCAACCCAAGAGGTTGCATACTGAGGACCAATTTGAAGCCGTTAAAAGCGAGTCTAATCTACGGCGGTACTAAATTGTTTTCGTAGCCTCCGCTGGATATTAACCAACAAGCCAGGAATGTGCAAACGACGTCTGAACTTTAGTAACGAGCGTTTATAATAGCACTGGGCGGGTGCTAGAGAGGCCCTCTGCAGAGCTGGCTACGACGGGAGAGACCACGAGAAGACGGGAAGAAGCCGACGATGAAGCGGAGGAGATTGCGCGACGGAAGTTTGAACATCTTTCAAGTTCCATTGACCCGAGATACGCCGACGCTCTCCTCTTCGCGACGCCGAAGAGACGAAAACGACTAGAACGACGAAGACGGAGAAAACTAAAAGGAGGATGTGGCTGTTCGTATTCCCGTCCTCCCCGACTGAAACACACACACACACACACACACACTTGCACACGCAAATGTGCTTTCCAGCAAAGAGCCCGGTAGCCGTATCTCCCAAACAAGAGTCCGACACGCTGTACGATCCGGCGAAGAAGGCAAAATCGCAAAAAAGGAACAAAGATTCGGAAGAACCAGCGCAAAACAAGACGTGAGAGGAGCGTTCGCGAGCTCCGACAAACTCCAGAAGGAACAGGAAGACCCTAGTCAGCGTCAGAGCGAAGTTAAGGATGCGGCGGAGAGAAAGGAGAAAAAAAAACGAAGCACGTAAAGCTTAAACGAGACTCCGAAAATATACGCCGCTGGTGTAACGGCTCCGTTGTCGGATGCGCGAGACGCGGCGAATACGAGATGATGCGACCGCGAACAGGTTACCTCGATGCATTGTTCCGAAGAATTATTTTGACCCCTGGACTGCGCTGAATTTTTTGCGAAACCACTTTTTGCTTCTCCTTCTCTCATTTTGTCATGCTAATTCTCGTTTCGGCGAAGCATACGGCTGTAAAAAATGGCTGTTTTTCCGCATCCGAAACGAACGCGCGTGAATTTTGTAAAAATCGGCACGGGAAATCGGAATTCATGTGTTGGCACTGTTCGTCTAATGCGGATCGATGAGAATCGATAAATCGGTGATTGGAAATTGAGCCGCGTGATTTTTCGATCGGTAATCGATAAACCGGTACGTGAACATCAAATTGCACTTTTGGAATTTCAATGCCCGATTTTTTATTTAATGCACTAATGCATTGAATTAAAAGTGTAGAACTGAGCTGAGATGTAGAATTGAGCCAATTATTGTTGATTCATTGCGAGACGAATGGCAGGTAAAATTATGATATTCTCCGGTTGGTTGAGGCTTAAGGGCTGACGGACAGTGTTTATGCAACACCAACGATGCTTCTGGTTTTGGTGTGTTCTTGGGCCTGCGGCATATGGGCTTGCAGAATATGGCAGCAGGGCCACGTAATTGATGGGGTACTACGGACAGAATGAGCCCTGTGTGATGAATTAGTTTGATGTGAGAGCGTAGCGCACAACGGAAGGAATAATGGAAGCCAATATCAACCGCGTGGGCCTTTGGCCTCCTGGTCTTTGTACCTTCGGTCTGCGGATCGTTCTCCGGCCGTGAGGTGAATTTCATTTCAACAAGTAGCATTTAACGAGCTGCACCAACTGTCGACAATCGCAATTTCGGTCTCCTGCCTTCTAAATCCTCAGACAAAAGCCCTGCGACTGTAACCACTAAGTGGAATAAGACACTGAGAGTATTTCCACATTCCAGATTACAAATAATCCACATAGCCTATGATGTGAATATTTCCCTAAGTCGAATATTCGCAAATATTTCATTGCGATATTGGCACTCAGCTTGACATTCCGAAATATTGTCGTTTTTATAGTCGTACAGCCTATAAATCGGCTGGTGAGATCGGTGAAGAAATTAATAAAAAAAGAAAAATAATTGTATTCAGGTTCTCCTGTTCGGTTACAGTATTTTGAAGGATCAAAGTCCCTTATACTTTGAGTTCACTGAAGCGAGTTTTGGTTTGTAAGCAGAACGTTTGAATTTAAGTCGAAAATCGGCCGATTTGTGCTTACCAAAACTATAAATCGGCTGTTTAGATCGCTAATTTCGATGGTGATATGATCGAAATTCGTTGAATGTGCTTTTCTAGTGAAATCGAGGTTCGAAAACTGTATTTTTCGTCAACCGATTTTCAACCTGTATCATTTATTGGCCGATTAGATCGGTAAATAAACCGACGATTTCATCGGAATTTATTTAAAACATTCATCAATTACATCACCACGTTAAAAAATCATTTTTTATCAACCGATTTATAGCCTCAATCCGAAATCGGTTGACTAAAATGCGTAGTTTTTGTCAAAATGCGTGCGCGTTTCTCATCTTCGTCAAAACACGACAAAGAATTCGATAAACGTTACACGCAAAGTATTGTGAATACGCGTCCATAACGATGGACACGGAGAAGATGAAACCGGAATATAAAGCGCGGCTGGAGCCGCAGAGTACAACCGCTTGAATATAAAGCAATTCGACAGAGGCTCTTCAGGGTCCACAGGGTTTTCATGCGTTACGAATGCGGGCACGCGCCCCTCTCCACGAAAACGCGAGGAGAGCCTCAAAATTCTACAGCGAGGCGTCCCAACATCAGCTGCTTCCTGTCCCGCCTTCGTATTGACACTTCTCGTCAGCCCGGAGACCCTCCCATCAGCCCCAACAATGCCTCACCACGGTTTCATCCAAATTTCCACCGTCGTGAAGGGCATGAAAACCTGGAATAGATTGAAACACGCAGGATCGTCGACCGGAATGAAAAATACATGTCTTACCCTGTTCGGTTGAACGTGCCAGCTTCTGCGCTTTCCGTGACGCTGAAGACCGTCTTCCGAAATGTTTAAGTCTGCTTTGCTCCCGCCTAGACAGCCTCCGTTGTCGTACTGACCCACCAGAAGTCGTAATCTGTTGCCCGGACAAATTCCCTGTCGTGATAACAGATAAAAGTCATCGTTAATGCCATGCGCACAGGTGAAGATATGCTTCTGAACGGAAATCGGTATGTTATGGTTATTTGACCGGTAGACCGCACCAGTAAAAATAAGGTTACTATGCACCCTTAAAAATATTATAAAATTTACGGCCCGCTTGACGTACGAATTTTTGTGCGTGAAACAAAGCGAGTGCGTTAAATTCGAATTCAAATGCATAGCGATGGAATTCATCGATCTCCTGTCCCAGTTCGAGAAACAAAAATCAAACTTTAACTCGAACTGAACCATTTTTAAGGGCTCGTCATCATGAATTGCCCCGTAATTTTTAGAGACTATAAAGAACCTCTTCAGGTACTTAAAAAAAAAAAAAATGTCGACCTTTTGAAATAGTTCACATTCGGTTCATGTGATGTGAAATGAAATATTTTTAAGGGCTCATCATCATGAATTGCCCCGTCATTTTTAGAGACTATAAAGAACCTCTTCAGGTACTTAAAAAAAAAAAAAAAAAATGTCGACCTTTTGAAATAGTTCACATTCGGTTCATGTGATGTGAAATGAAATATTTTTAAGGGCTCATCATCATGAATTGCCCCGTCATTTTTAGAGACTAAAGAACCTCTTCAGGTACGTAAAAAAAAAATGTCGACCTTTTGAAATAGTTCACATTCCGTTCATGTGATGTGAAATGAAATATTTTTAAGGGCGCATCATCATTAATTGCCCCGTAATTTTTATAGACTATAAAGAACCTCTTCAGGTACTTAAAAAAAAAAAAAATGTCGACCTTTTGAAATAGTTCACATTCGGTTCATGTGATGTGAAATGAACTATTTTTAAGGGCGCATCATCATTAATTGCCCACTAATTTTTAGAGACTATAAAGAGCCTCTTCAGGTACTTAAAAAAAAATTTCCACCTCTTGTAATAGTTCACTTTGGGTGAGAATTTAACATATTTTCAAATTTTCGCTTTACATCCTTTCGCTGTACATCCAATTTCGGGCGAATCATCGGTACGTGTATCCATTTAGACCCACATACACATTCGGTTCATGTGATTCTAATTTCATGTACCCCTCCGCGTGACTCCTTTGCTGTCTCGCGTAGTGTGAGTTATTGCGTTAACGGCGGTGAGCGAGGCGAGCTTCGCGTGAGCGCAATTTGTATGGAAATAGGTATGCAAATGTAAATAGCGCAGGAGAGCTTCCACGATGGATGGGAAGTGCATGCGGTACCGCGGCGTGCACCACGATTCGTCAACATCCCCTCTCACTTTATTGAGGATGAATCACAAGCTAGTCGGACACTTTCTCTGAGCTCTCTTCGTGTTCTCATGATCACCTTGTCATATTGGAGTCAATATTACGTTAATCCACATTGAAACAAATATTGTTTGATTCGACGATAAATTTCATTACCAAGATCGACGATATAATAATTAAATACTTATAATGAATATAAGTATGTGTATTGTCGCACTTTTTCATGGGGTAGTTTTAGTGAATTAATGGATTTTGTCGAAGAGATTTGATATTTTGAGTCAATACAATTTTTAGTCCATTTGCATTTGCTCATTTTTTTTTGTGGGTTAATTTATTGTAGGGTGATTTTTAAAAAACCCAAAATTTTGAGATTTTTTGCTTATCATTTTCAAGGAAATTGTGTATTTTAGTTTTCTCATGGAAAATTTGAATCATTTTTTTTTACGTTTCACCGAATCTGATTTTCCGGAAAAAAAAAATTTGTTTTCACATTTGATGACATTTTTCAGGTGAAAAGCTCTTTTTCTTGTTTCGTCCACGGTTTGTTTTTTTTAGAATTTTTTTTTAAGTTCAGATAATTTACCGAAGAACAAACCAATGTTCAAATTATGTTCTCGAAAACTCAAAGCGTTACCAAAACAACGAAAAAAAAATTCATCATTTTTCAATAAATTTTCTTAAGGCGACATAAATATTTTTTATGGGGTAAGTTTTTATGCTCTCAACTTTGTTGTAACTCGGCACCCGATGGCGAATTTCGATTAATTATAAATAAATAATTTGAAAATAATCAATGAAGAATAAACTTTTATAATTTTTTTGATTCTGAAAAAAAAATACAAGGTAAAAAGCTCGGATTTCTCGACTGAATATTATTTTTGACATTGGCCAATATTTTCGCACGTACTTCGGTCTGTTTTCGTATATCACGATGAGTAAGTTCTGGTGCTTCATAAAATCGATCGGAGCATTCGGATTGAAGAGAGTGGATAACGGAGCAGATGTTGCGGACGTGGCAATACGGGACCCGCGAACTACATCGACGATACTACACAACCCGGGCAAAAGTTCTGTGTGTAATTTGTGCTGCAGCGCCAGTAGCTTTACGGCCCCTATATCACTGGCAGATCAATTGTCTCCTAATGGAAGCAAACTCTATAGATTCACTATTGTAGAGCACGTACAATGGACCTCCTCTGGTTGCGGCGAACAAACACAGCCAGCGATATTTCATCGCCAACAGAAACATTTATTGAATCCACATTTCCATTGAGAATACGAAAATTTTGAGAAACAATGTCTCGAGACTTAAGAATGATTGCGTAATTTATACGCTCGATTTTCCATAAAATTTAATTTCCAACTGGAGTTTCAACCTTAGTTTAGGTTTAAAGTTTGAACTTGGGTTTTAAATTGGTTTTTAGGTCCAAGTCCGAATTTCAATTCGTACTTGAGTATTTCCTTTATTTTTAAGTTAAATTTTGGGCTTGAGGAAGTTGTTTAATAGATTTTTGTGGAAATTCTATACCGATCATTGGTCTATGATAGTTCAAATTTGGACAAAATTTTGACTCGTTATCTTTAAAAACAATGAAAACGGAATGGCTGTATATATTTTGTTAAAAATTTGACCAAACAAGGGGACTTGCCTCCCGAACATGTGGTACAAATTTCAGCTCAATGTCTAGAACCGTTCTCAAGTTATGAGGGAAAATGATACTCACACACACACGCACACTCACACACTTCTTTTGAATCTAATTTTTTGGAATTTCGGGACATTCTAAGCGCGATCACATGAAAATCTGAACAAAAAATTGTTACCGAGACAAAATTTCTTAAGGAAGCAAAACGTGAGGGAAAATGTTTGGACACACACACACACACTTTTTTTTAAATATGATTTTTCAACGTTTTGGAATCTTCCGATCGCGGAATACGTTCACATAAAAATCTGAACAAAAAATTGTTCAAAACAAAATTCCGTGAGGAAGTAAAACGCGAGGGAAAATACTTTCACACACACACACACGCACACACACGCACACGCACACGCACACGCACACGCGCACGCGCACGCACACGCGCACGCACACGCACACGCGCACGCGCACGCGCACGCGCACGCACACGCACACGCGCACGCACGCACGCACGCACGCACGCACGCACACGCACACGCACGCACGCACGCACGCACGCACTCACACACACACACACACACATTTTTTTGAAATACGATTTTTCGACGTTTTGGAATATTCCGATCGTGGAACACGTTCGCACGAAAATCTGGAAAAATAATTCTTCACCAAAGCAAAGCTTCGTGAGGAAGCAAAACGTGAGGGAAAATGTTTTGACAGATGTCAAGCTATCGTCACGATCTCTCAAGAAGTCTCGGGGAAGGGTGTAAACAGCAGCAGCAGCAGGAGCATCAGTAACCGAGTCTCTCGGGCCTCGGAGAGTTATTCGATGACCGCGAAACTATCTTGCTATCTCGTTTCTTGTCTTCGTAACAGATGTTGGACGCGTAGACGCCCCGAGCGCAGTTGAGACGAGTAACAACTATAACTTGAGTTACAACGCTATCTCGACAAGCTCTCGGTGTGCAACATCTATCGAAGAAGCATGGACGTATAGGTGCAATGGTTGCAACGATTGCAAGTGCACATGCGGACGCGATGTACCTCGCGGATATTATATCTCAAAGTGAGATGCAATGGAAAGCGAAGCAACGTCTTGGCCTCTTTCTGATCTCTGCCACGATAGAACAAGAGCTTGCATTTTTCTTCTGCTCTTGTAAATTTTTATTAATTTTTTTTACAGCAAATACAGGATCTAGAAATTAATAATCGAGCATTTAAAAGTGCCGTCGATGACATCCGCTTTGGCATCGAAATTCCCGTTGATTTTACCATTTTACCATTTTACGAGTCACTAAATCCGAAGATCAAAATGGCGAATTCAAAATGGCCGTCTATGGATGCAAAATTTAGGCAGTTTTTAACAGAAATAAAGGCTCAATAGATTAATGAGTTGCTGAGAAAAAAAAAATTAATCATACATTTTTAAAAAAATCTTCAATCAAATTTTTCTTAAAACTCTTCAATACCAAAAAAAAAGCAGAAATTCTCAAGCCAATCAGAGCAATATTTTGATATTGCATTTCACTAGAACCTATTTAAAATTTTCATTGAAATAATGATTACCTGTCTCCCTCGAAGAGCGCAAAGCCACCATCCCTCAAGTCCCGAAGTGTTCTGCTCGAGAACTGTAAGTACATCGCCCTTCCGGAAGGCCAATTCGTCCGGCGCCTCGGCAATATTGTCGTAAAGTGCACGCGCTTTCACGCATTTTTGCTGCAAAGAGAAGAAAAAAAAAAAGGAGATGAAATTTATTAGCGTCACAGATTTAGATGGAATTTATAGAGGCTTTCTATTTAGAGATAGGAAGATGCGTGTGTTACGCGAACAAATGGACCAAATGTTCGCCGGTAGCAGCGAAGAGCTGAAGATCCTTACGAAGTGCGTGAGAGTGGCAGTTGAAAACTCGCGTCTCGAGTTTCAACTCTCAAGTGAGTTCAATTGAAGTGCTCGAGAGGCTGCGGGACAAGAAACGAGGGAGCAAAGTGCCCCGCATTCAATGAAATATTGACGTCATCCACACGATCCGAGAGAAAAGACGGAAGAGGCTGCGAGTGAAGTAAATTGTACCCGAGACTTTGACGGATTCCGCGATAAATTGGGCACGCGAATCTCCCGCAAAGTGCATAAAGTGCCTCATTCGGAAAATCGGCAAAACTCTATTTTCAGACCTCGTTGACAAATCGTTTCGTTGTAACTTTTCTTTGCAGATCATTGCACTCGCCGAGTGGAATTTTTCAACGTAACTTTGACTGCGGAAAAAATATTTAGCAATATTGAATGAAATTATTTATTCAATGTTTTATTAATTCGACGAATAAAAATTTATATGTATTTATTACTTGATAAGAATATTATTTATCAATTAAAAAAAATTTTTGAGGTGAATTAATTTGAGGTTATAAGTTTAAGATCAAAACTTATTGTAAAAAATTCAAATTGAAATTATTATTGTGAGTAAATGTAATTCCTCAAATTTGGGCAATTTAAACATTTTTTATGTAAGATAATTTTGCATTGAATTCCAATCAAATGTGAATTATTTTATAAACAATTAAGGTACGGTGAAATAATTCTCATAATTATTATTTTGTAATAATAACAAACTCGTAGGGCTTATTAAAAATTCTTTACATTTTTAATGAATCAAAAACTTTTTTTTTTTTTCAATTTTCAATATAACAAGTATCGACAGCTTTTTAAATAATCCTTGCAGATAATGCAAAATAACAAATATTAAGGACACGATACATTTTTACGCAATGACGTCATGAAATTTCATAACACTGTTTTCAATATTTCAAATTAATTTGCAATCATTTTTTAAAAATTAATTCAAATTTATTGGTTATTACAGAAATCCGAATAATTGACTCTTGCCATTAATTAAATTTAATGATAGCGTTACATTCATTTTCATGTTGTTTGCATTGAAATTAATGTGAATATCTACACTAATATAATTTTTTATCGCGTCTACTAAATAAACTTTTTGCTTTATGCGCTTGCGAATGATTTTGAAGGATCCAGCGCTAAATTGCGTAGACAAACTCCGAAAGCGGCTCCTGTTAAACTTTCTAAATTAGCCGCGCGAACGTTCGCCCTCTCGTCGCCAAGTAATTGGCAGAGAAGTAATTATTTTCCAGCGACAGAACGAGGCGAACGGAGAGTAATTGACGCGTCGTGTTCTGCGAGCATATCTCCTTCAACCGAGGCCATTAATTTTAACGAAAACTCGCTAAAATATTTTTTTCGTGGTGTAAATAAATGTTGAGTATATTTCAAAAATGCGAAAACGTATTTTTTTCAGTATGATTATTTTTTATAAACAATGGAACAGTTTGGATTTTTTAAAATTTTGTTTCATATTTTCCTTGTGTTGCATGTTAGTAATTTCAAATTGTTTAAAAAATTAATGGACTTTCGAATACAGAAAAAATTCTTGCAAAATTGTCTTCAAGATTTACATTTAATTAAAATTGGTACGGATTTTTTGACAAATTGAAAAAATCTCCGAGCGACTATTTTTTATTTTACTATCACGACCACAAAAAAATATTGCACATCGTTGTTTTTTGTTTCTCATTTTCTTCGATTTATTCTGCAAAAATAAAATTTGTCCAATCCGATCCAAAATCTAAAAACATAAAAATAAATCCGCGGTTTTACCCAATAAAACGAATTGTACATTTCCATCCCATTTTTTTTAAATAAAAAAAATCTATTATTACTGTCAGAATCTTCAAACAAAATCTGTGCAAAAATAATTTGTTAAATAAACAAATTGTCCAATGGCCTCTTGCTATGGTCTAAAAAATATTAATATATTGTAATAAAACGTTGCGATAAATTTTCAATTAAAAAAATATAATATTGTAATATTACAAAAAATTCAGAATTATTTTCTTAAAAAATTTGCTACTTTTTTTCAGTTGTGCTCATTAACTTTCTGAATTTTTTAATCGTGCCATCGCAATTCTTAAGCAGCTCCAAGGATTCCATTCTCCCCTTATGGCCTCGGCTTTCACATTGGAATTTAATATAAGCATTTCTCGACGTCATGCGAATTAGGATGCGTGGAACGGCCTTGAAAATATACAGCGATGAAGTTGCGTAAAACGTTAATAAAGAATGGCTCGGATTACCAGCCTTGGGCTAACCGTATTCTGATTAGAGTCTTATCAGAGGTGTATATTCCAATGGGACCTTCGAGTCATTTTTATTTTTAATTCATGACCACGTGCTTTGCATTTTAACCCAGAAAAACGAGGCTTAAAACCAGGACTTGGCATTAATAATTAATACACTAATATCTCTAACATATTTAACTCGAATTATCGATTACTTTGTTAAATTGTCAATTAAGATCGATGACTTTTCAATAATGTCATTAATCAATAATCACAATTCAGAATTATTTAATAATCGATTGATCCTTAATCAAAATTGGAACGTACTTGATTAATTGGATAATTAGTAATCGATATTTATTGATTACTCGATCGATTTTCGGACGAACTGTTAACAATTACTGAAAAGTGTTAATTCATTGCGTTAATCGACAATCGGAATTAAAATTGTTCGATTATTGAGAAAATAAATTAAAAAATAAATTTTCTATCCTGAGTAACAAATGAAATTGTTGTGTAAACTGCAAATAGTCAAAATGCTCTCAAGTAGGTGTTTTTTTTTTCAATTTTCTTTTATATATAAATAATAATAATAAAAGTAAACATAATTTCAGATATGGCTGAAACTAAATGGTGTGCAGAAATTCGAACGACGAAGAACGTGAGTGATTGTTGAAGAAAGGAGAGAAGAAAGTGGAGAAGAGAACCTGTGTTATCGTAGTAATCGAGGGTGGGCTTGTCCTAAGCTAATATTTTCAAGGCGGGACCGCACACGCCTCGTTCTTATACATTTCTATGAAACGCTTTCCGTTTATGTGCTTCTGCGTTTGTAACGTTTTACAAGGTGTATAGTGGTGACTGGTATGTAGAAAAGGCACGGGAGTCCCAGGACCGCCCGGCCCTTCCACTTATGGCTCTTATGAGTCAAGGTATTATATCCCGAGCTTCCAACAGCGCCAGAAGCAGACTCGATAATTCTACCTACGCGGAGAATGAAGGGAAGATGAACGAGGCCCCCCAAAAGAACAATAACTCACTCTATACTCGAGCAGTGCAACATAATTACATATCTAGCGCTGATCTGGTAATAAAAAAAAAAAAAAATCAAAGTAACATATCTAAATGATTGTAAGAAATCACACACTTCGGTAATATTAATTTATCAATTTATCAATATTAATAATATTAATTTAGACGGCGATAAGCTGAATTTTAATTCATCAAATTGACCAAAGGCTTTTTAAAAAAATCATACCACAAAAATTGATCGCTCCCATCGGTAGCCCTTAATGATCTCAAATCCGCTTGATTGTAACCTTATCAATCGCTGAATCTGCAGAGACTTAGCTAATGAACGTAAAAAAAAAAATTCAAAGTAATATATCTAAATGATTGTGAGAAATCACACACTTCGGTAATATTAATTTATCAATATTAATAATATTAATTTAGACGGCGATAGGCTGAATTTTAATTTATCAAATTGACCAAAGGCTTTTTAAAAAAATCATACCCCAAAAATTGATCGCTCCCTTCGGTAGCCCTTAATGATCTCAAATCCGCTTGATTGTAACCTTATCAATCGCTGAATCTGCAGACTTAGCTAATGAACGTAAAAAAAAAAATTCAAAGTAACATATCTAAATGATTGTGAGAAATCACACACTTCGGTAATATTAATTTATCAATTTATCAATATTAATGATATTAATTTAGACGGCGATAGGCTGAATTTTAATTTATCAAATTGACCAAAGGCTTTTTAAAAAAATCATACCCCAAAAATTGATCGCTCCCATCGGTAGCCCTTAATGATCTCAAATCCGCTTGATTGTAACCTTATCAATCGCTGAATCTGCAGACTTAGCTAATGAACGTAAAAAAAAAATTCAAAGTAACATATCTAAATGATTGTAAGAAATCACACACTTCGGTAATATTAATTTATCAATTTATCAATATTAATAATATTAATTTAGACGGCGATAAGCTGAATTTTAATTTATCAAATTGACCAAAGGCTTTTTAAAAAAATCATACCCCAAAAATTGATCGCTCCCATCGGTAGCCTTTAATGATCTCAAATCCGCTTGATTGTAACCTTATCAATCGCTGAATCTGCAGACTTAGCTAATGAACGTAAAAAAAAAAATTCAAAGTAACATATCTAAATGATTGTGAGAAAACACACACTTCAGTAATATTAATTTATCAATTTATCAATATTAATAATATTAATTTAGACGGCGATAGGCTGAATTTTAATTTATCAAATTGACCAAAGGCTTTTTAAAAAAATCATACCCCAAAAATTGATCGCTCCCATCGGTAGCCCTTAATGATCTCAAATCCGCTTGATTGTAACCTTATCAATCGCTGAATCTGCAGAGACTTAGCTAATGAACGTAAAATCCGAGCTAATTTTCGTCACGGCGGAAGGAAGTTCCGGTGGTTGTTTCGTCGCGAGGGTTGATAATAATCGGGCAGTGGCCCTCGATGAGATTTTCCTCCTCGTGGCCCTGGAGGGTAATTATGGCGATGATAAAGATAAAGAGGGAAAGGGGTTGGGACTGGAACGTTGATTATACCGGAAGAGCGATGGCACTGACAGGTTCTCTCGTGACGCGGGGTTGACGAAGATGAAGATGAAGAGTGCTCGGTGGCTTCGTGGCAGTGTGAGCGTCAACAGGAGAAGGGAGGGTGGATGGAAGCTCACGGGTACAGTGGTTGGCATGAGGTGACGTTAAAACAGCCAAGTCGCCCTTCCGGGCGATCGATGACGGGTTTTCACACAGCGAGCCACCTAGACACGCGACTTATCGTCATTTCTCTATTCACAAGTCCGCCTACGGTCGTTCTACATCATCTTTGTAATTTACATACACGCTTACGAGCCTCGCGTGCGTACTTGGGGTGCATTGGGGTTCCGGTTTGCCGGAGAAATTACATCCCCGGGCTAGCACGTGTCCAAAGAGTGTCCCTTGTGACTTGAATGCACGGAGAATGGGACGCTGTATCCTGGTTCGTTCCCACCACGAGAACAAAGAATGTGGACCGTGCGCAAAAAATAGCCGCTTTGTTGGCCTTCTCAAAGAAGCGATACGAGAGCACCAAAATAAATGATGATATCAATAACGAGTATCAAGAACAAGCGAATTATTTGAGAATTTACCCCACAGTGGGACTCGTTTCGGGACGTTTTCAAAGTCCCCCATGGAAAAAAGTGGGGTAATAGGGACTTTATGTCACTGGGTGCGAGAAGTCGCCACTTCTCGCATCCTTCGCTTCGGGTTGCAACACTTGCCTTTGGCTCGTTCTACAAATTCGCGCCCGAGAATTTATCCCAAAGGAGAATTCAATTCTCATTGGCTTAAGCCAATATTGCCAATAAAGGCAGACACCAAGACAAAAAATACAGTCCAAGGATTTTTTTAATTCAGTTTGAAAGATTGAAAAAGCCATAATCAGGACCTTTACCACAATATGACACAAGAGCAACTGGACAAAGGATGGAAACGATGATAGCTTCCAGATTACCCATTCATGTCTCAAGATCAGAATAACCTGTTCGTTCCCACCACGAGAACAAATAATGTGGACCATGCGCAAAAAATAGCCGCTTTGTTGGCCTTCTCAAAGAAGCGACACGAGAGCACCAAAATAAATGATGATATCAATAACGAGCGATACAAGCGAATTATTTGAGAATTTACCCCACAGTGGGACTCCTTTCGGGACGTTTTCAAAGTCCCCCATGGAAATAAGTGGGGTAATAGGGACTTTATGCCACTGGGTGCGAGAAGTCGCCACTTCTCGCATCCTTCGCTTCGGGTTGCAACACTTGCCTTTGGCTCGTTCGACAAATTCGCGCTCGAGAATTTATCCCAAAGGAGAATTCAATTCTCATTGGCTTAAGCCAATATTGCCAATAAAGGCAGACACCAAGACAAAAAATACAGTCCAAGGATTTTTTTAATTCAGTTTGAAAGATTGAAAAAGCCATAATCAGGACCTTTACCACAATATGACACAAGAGCAACTGGACAAAGGATGGAAACGATGATAGCTTCCAGATTATCCATTCATGTCTCAAGATCAGAATAACCTGTTCGTTCCCACCACGAGAACAATGAATGTGGACCGTGCGCAAAAAATAGCCGCTTTATTGGCCTTCTCAAAGAAGCGACACGAGAGCACCAAAATAAATGATGATATCAATAACGAGCGATACAAGCGAATTATTTGAGAATTTACCCCACAGTGGGACTCCTTTCGGGACGTTTTCAAAGTCCCCCATGGAAATAAGTGGGGTAATAGGGACTTTATGCCACTGGGTGCGAGAAGTCGCCACTTCTCGCATCCTTCGCTTCGGGTTGCAACACTTGCCTTTGGCTCGTTCGACAAATTCGCGCTCGAGAATTTATCCCAGAGGAGGATTCAATTCTCATTGGCTTAAGCCAATATTGCCAATAAATGCAGACACCAAGACAAAAAATACAGTCCAAGGATTTTTTTTATTAAGTTTGAAAGATTGAAAAAGCCATAATCAAGACGTCTACAACAATATGACACAAGAGCAACTGGACAAAGGATGGAAACGATGATAGCTTCCAGATTACCCATTCATGTCTCAACATCAGAATTACCTGTTCGTTCCCATCACGAGAACAAAGAATGTGGACCGTGCGCAAAAAATAGCCGCTTTGTTGGCCTTCGCAAAGAAGCGACAGGAGAGCACCAAAATAAATGATGATATCAATAACGAGCGATACAAGCGAATTATTTGAGAATTTACCCCACAGTGGGACTCCTTTCGGGACGTTTTCAAAGTCCCCCATGGAAAAAAGTGGGGTAATAGGGACTTTATGTCACTGGGTGCGAGAAGTCGCCACTTCTCGCATCCTTCGCTTCGGGTTGCAACACTTGCCTTTGGCTCGTTCGACAAATTCGCGCTCGAGAATTTATCCCAAAGGAGAATTCAATTCTCATTGGCTTAAGCCAATATTGCCAATAAAGGCAGACACCAAGACAAAAAATACAGTCCAAGGATTTTTTTAATTCAGTTTGAAAGATTGAAAAAGCCATAATCAGGACCTTTACCACAATATGACACAAGAGCAACTGGACAAAGGATGGAAACGATGATAGCTTCCAGATTATCCATTCATGTCTCAAGATCAGAATAACCTGTTCGTTCCCACCACGAGAACAATGAATGTGGACCGTGCGCAAAAAATAGCCGCTTTATTGGCCTTCTCAAAGAAGCGACACGAGAGCACCAAAATAAATGATGATATCAATAACGAGCGATACAAGCGAATTATTTGAGAATTTACCCCACAGTGGGACTCCTTTCGGGACGTTTTCAAAGTCCCCCATGGAAATAAGTGGGGTAATAGGGACTTTATGCCACTGGGTGCGAGAAGTCGCCACTTCTCGCATCCTTCGCTTCGGGTTGCAACACTTGCCTTTGGCTCGTTCGACAAATTCGCGCTCGAGAATTTATCCCAGAGGAGGATTCAATTCTCATTGGCTTAAGCCAATATTGCCAATAAATGCAGACACCAAGACAAAAAATACAGTCCAAGGATTTTTTTTATTAAGTTTGAAAGATTGAAAAAGCCATAATCAAGACGTCTACAACAATATGACACAAGAGCAACTGGACAAAGGATGGAAACGATGATAGCTTCCAGATTACCCATTCATGTCTCAAGATCAGAATAACCTGTTCGTTCCCACCACGAGAACAAAGAATGTGGACCGTGCGCAAAAAATAGCCGCTTTGTTGGCCTTCTCAAAGAAGCGACACGAGAGAACCAAAATAAATGATGATATCAATAACGAGCAATACAAGCGAATTATTTGAGAATTTACCCCACAGTGGGACTCCTTTCGGGACGTTTTCAAAGTCCCCCATGGAAAAAAGTGGGGTAATAGGAACTTTATGCCACTGGGTGCGAGAAGTGGCCACTTCTCGCATCCTTCGCTTCGGGTTGCAACACTTGCCTTTGGCTCGTTCGACAAATTCGCGCTCGAGAATTTATCCCAAAGAAGGATTCAATTCTCATTGGCTTAAGCCAATATTGCCAATAAAGGCAGACACCAAGACAAAAAATACAGTCCAAGGATTTTTTTTATTAAGTTTGAAAGATTGAAAAAGCCATAATCAAGACGTTTACGACAATATGACACAAGAGCAACTGGACAAAGGATGGAAACGATGATAGCTTCCAGATTACCCATTCATGTCTCAAGATCAGAATAATGGAATCACGTGATCTTCATTAATCTTCATTTACCACCTCATCCTGCGCTTTCTTCCTTCCTACTTTATATCTCCCTCGAGAACTTTTCCTTGTTTGATGAATTAGAAATGAAGTTCAATTATGCCGGGGCGATAAGAGAGAAGTAAAAAAAGCTTGAGCCGTCGGAGTTTGCAGCTTTGAAGGCGTCCAGCCTGGGGCTGAGGATTGAATTATGCAGATTTCCGCTATCACCGGACTCTTGAACTCCCTTCAAGATTCACTTCCTTCTCTACCGCACCCCATTCTTCAACTTAATCTTCAATTCCTCCAAGGATATTCTTCGCTCGGAGTTGGAAGAAAATTCAAACAAGGCACACTCTGAGAACCCTAAATCACGTTCCCTCATTGTGCCTCTAAATTGATATTCAGATTTGGAAATGAGATCAAGAAATAATTGTTCTTCTCGTAAGAAGTATTTTCTTGAATTATGTCACCTTAGATTCCATGCAAATTTATGTGAATCTGGAAACCGTAATTATTTATGTGATGTGAACAGAAAATGGACATTCATAATAAAACCGGAATCAAAGAAAAAATTGAAAATCCAAACAATCTTGTTAATATATTAAATATATATAAAATTTATATATAATGATTTCCTCCATCAGAAGCTCTGATAATTTATGTGTCTTTGAAACACATGAAGCGTTAACGGATAAAAAAAATTCAAAGTTAATCCACAAACGCTTTTTGGGTGAGTATTGACAATCGTCCTTTTCCAATAATAACTCATGCAATATTCAAAACTGATAGCGGTGAATGCGACGTGACCTCTGGGAGTTAAACGTTTACTGCGGTTTGAAATTCGTCAATGTGGGAGCAAGATAGCGTTTTCATCACGAATCAACGATTCAATGAATCCAAATGAAACGAACGAGGTCCAATAGAGCGCCAACGAGTCGTCCGATTGCGCTCATTGACCAGCTTGCTCCTGGCTATTTCGCGTTCCAATCGCCGCTAAACTCTAACGGTTCACCCTGTGAAATTTTTTTTTCCTGATAACCATTAAGTTTCACTAAGCCTATGTGTTCAATCAAGCAAACCTGAGCATTCGAAAAAGCGCATTTTATAGTTGCCTTAACTCGCCACTAAAATCTTTCCCATATAAACTGAAAAACAATGTTTTCATGTAATACATTTTTGTTATTACAGCGAAGAGATTTTTCTTGAAATTTTACAATATATGCAACTTGAGATTGACGATAAAAAGATAAATCGAATAACAACTTGGGCAATATAAAAATCTTTCACAGACATTTTTTTTTTGTTTTTTTGAATTCACAGACATTTTTCTATAATTTTTTAGACGATTTCTTGAAATTTTTGTAGACAATTTGTTAATACAAGTAAAATTGAAAGTCATTTTCAATAGCTACTCAATGTCATCAAAAATACCTCCTAGTGGACGGTAAATTGAGGCTGGAACGTCACCCGCCTTATGCACGGGCATAGGGCATGCGAGAGGCGCTTAGTGGCCATGCGACATCTAGCGGCGCTTCGCAGAACCGTCGACTCTAGCTTCCCGCCTAGTCTCCGTATCGTCTCATATAATCCCACATACTATAACCGTTAAATGCATGACATTTTTTATGAAAGTATATTACTGTTGACAATAATATCCGATATTATGCTGTGGCTGAATTACAATAATAAATTGGCATAATATCAATTGTTTTTCGATCTCTAAATTTTCTTTAACGCTGATTTTGACGTTACAAACGTTAAGGATCTTCCTTATGGATGTCGCATAATATTTTGCGGGTTGTAGAGAGTATATTTTGAAGAACTTTATACGTGAAGCCTGTTGTAAATAAATTTTTCTAGAAATTTCATCTCATAATATAGCGACGGTGTCTCACGTAACTTGTAACGTATTTTAAAAGCATTTTCAAAGGCTTATACACGAAGGGTGTATCGGGTAATGTAGATATCTGAGGGTGCTCACTATCTGTGTAAAGGGTCGAGTGTGACTGGATTTCGTGGAGGGGTGGTCGATTGCTCGTGCAGTTAACGACGAGACAGAGCACCAACGACACTTCTCGGATTACGCGGCTTCGTGGACGGCATCGTATAGTCGCCGGTTGGGCGCACATCGGCCACACACCGACCATCAAACCGGCTTATTGTGAATACGGCCGCTGTTGCGCATACCGAGGTGCGAGTAACTGCGACATAATGCACCTCGATGCATCGGTGCACCGGTAAACCGATAGCTTCTCTGTGTTCCGCTTCCGTAGTTCTTGTAGAACTTTTTTTTTTTGCGATCCCTGCGGCTAAACTTAAAAAATAAAAAATGGTAGCCGGGCCACTGAATATTTAAAAATCTCTAAATATCGAGATAACTGAAGACAACAATTTTTTGAAATTTTGAAAATGATTAAAAATCTATATTTATTGATATGCACAAATAAAAAAATTGTTTTGGCCGTATTCTCAAAATATTGAGATGTCGAAAATATCTAAAAACATCTAAGTATTAAATAAACTATGAAAAACATCGAAAACGATATATACAAGATAATATTTTGAATATTCTTATCGTAAATTGTGTAAATCCTATTTTAATAAAAATGTTACAATTACGTATTATAAGCATTCTTATTTATTTTTGTTATCTATAAAAATGTTTACAAATTGTAAACATTATTCATCGTTGTTCAAATAATGCAAATAAAAAAATTCAAGTCGGAAATATCTCGCATTATGTACTGTACATCACCACTGACAAATTTGTATAGTTACTGATTTCACAGTAAAATGACAATGACGAGGATGAGACTGACTGGGTCAGAACACTTAACCGGAAACTTGCCTCACACTTCCTGGAGTCGTTTTCACAAGCACCACATACAATTAGGCCCGTGGGGGGCATGAGTCACGAGAAATTATAGGAGTCTACGTTTTTTTTTCGGAGGGTGATTAGTCGTGCGTACTAATGAATAATCCTATTGTCTAATTTCAGTATTTTTCACAATTAAACTGTATTTTTATTACAAATTTTAATTTTTTATTTAAATTCAATTTTAATACTAACTTTTAATTTCAATATTGTTTTAATTAAAACGTTTAACACTATGTAAATTCAAATATTAAAATTTGATTATTTAGAGCAAACATCCCAACTAAAATAATGGACATAACTTCTTAATGCCCTTGCATAACAAAGTAAAAAAAAATTCAACGACAAAGCAATATGCAAACTTTTTTCCATTTTTGCATTCCAATGATGCAAACTTGAAGAGCATATTTGTCCGCAACATTGTCTCATGGCATAAAATTTTACAAAACCCTTGCGCAACGTGCTCACCAAATGCCAATGGAAAACCGCCCTTTTCCGACACTTTCTCTGAAGAAAAAATTCCGCAACATTTCCTCATGGCATCATGGCATAAAATTTTCCAAAACCCTTGCGCAACGTGCTCACCAAATGGCAACGAAAAACCGCCCTTCTCTCTTTTTTTTTTTTTTACATTCTTGCATTCCAATGATGCAAACTTGAAGAGCATATTTGTCCGCAACATTTCCTCATTGGATTATGGCATAAGTATTTCCAAAACCCTTGTGCAATGTGCTCACCAAATGGCAACGAAAAACGGCCCTTTTCCGACACTTTCTTCGAAAGCGCACAAAGCAAAGATGAAACTTAAGGGCTGACCAGTGCAAAGTGGCGAAATTCTTCGCCGGAGTTCCTCTCACGTGTGAGCCAAATTTTGAGTCTCACCGGTGGCTCTTGTATTGTCCACTCGGTGCCCATTCACCGGACCTCGAATTTTACGACTCTTCGTGATTCTTCAGCATTGTGACCAGTGGTCCTGATGCGCACTGCAACTTCCACTAGGCTCCAATGTTATTCTTCCCAGAATGCAACGCAAACTCGCCGACTTGGAGAGAGGTTTGACACGAGGGGACAGATATGAGTCTGTAAACTTGTAAAGCGCCGCGAGGGGATGAATTATTACCTCAGGACCGACCCTTTTGTACTGTCCGGTGGATTCTGGCGCCACGTGGCCACCAGAACTCTTCAGGGTCTCCCATTCAATAGGCATTAGTGCCCCAACACCGAAAAATCATATTCTCCTCAACATATTATCCCCAAATTTTACATTTAAGGGTGGATTTTTTTTTTTTTTTCAAAAAATGCAAATAAAACATTTCTTTCATATTGACTAATTTGGGGAAGAAATTTTTTATTTTTTGTAAACAGAATGTTACCTAATTTTATTGAAATTTTTTATTTATGGAATTTATTTATGGAAAAATTGTTTGGGGTTGGTTTTATATTTGTAGGATATGGGGCATTTCATGTCAAATGCGTTGGCTTGCTAAAAATGAAAAAAAATAAATAATGCACGATTTTTTGAGAGTGGTTCCTAATATCGGAAATTGTCATATTTTCGTTATTATCTATAAATCACATATTTAGAGGTGCATTTTTTTTAAATTAGAAAATGTGTTTTTTATATTTGTAGGATATGGGGCATTTCATGTCAAATGCGTTGGCTTGCTAAAAATGAAAAAAAAATAATAATGCACGATTTTTTGAGAGTGGCTCCTAATATCGGAAATTGTCATATTTTCGTTATTTTCTATAAATCACATATTTAGAGGTGCATTTTTTTTAAATTAGAAAATGTGTTTTTTATCAGACGGTCAATTTTCGTGTGTGAATTTCGAAAATCGAAAAATATTCTCACCAATTACTCCCAACTAACCGTAATTAAAAAATCCGGCTAATTATGAAAACAATCCAAGACAAAAAAAGAAGAATGAAGCTGAATTAATCAAAATTCTAATAAAAAAAAGCTTATACTTTTAATTCACACCTCATATTTCGAACGACCTAAAATCCCACTACCAAATTCATACAATTGCAAATCATACCAAAATAAAAAACAAGAAAATATGATTTTTTTCAAAAAACAAGACTTCCTTCGTTGAATTAATTTCCAAAAAAAATGACATTGAATCAATTAAATCGCATTGCAAGTGCTTCAAGAATTTTTTTTTTTTTTTTTTTTTCAGATCTACTGGAGGTCGAAGACCGGTAGTCTAGCCGTTTCATATATCAAAGAGATCCTAAAATAGCCGCGACAGAAAAGCCTCTTAAATTTTTCACCATCTCTCGACGCGCCAGGGTCAATGAGAAAAGCACGTGTGGAGATGTTACAGCGCAGCATCCCAAGACTTTCTTGAGAAGCGAAGCAAAGTCGAGAGTCTCGGGAAACGTAAACATCGCCGTTTACTTCGTTCATTCATCGGCGTAAAAAAAAAAAAAGAAAAAATTCTCCCATCGTCTAGTGGACATTTAACGAGTCTCGCTACTAGTTATGGGAAAGGATGAGGCAGAATGGCTCCGGAAAATTCGTGAGCTCGTTCGAAACGCGTGCGAACCAAACGGTACAAGTCCCGACGTCTCTTCAATTAGCGCAGTCTGTTAATTCCACTGAAACCTCAATCAACATCAGTGGGCTTAGGATCGAAGCAAACGAGAAGGAAGACAATCTCGACAGCCTTGAACCCCCGAGGGGCATGGCTGTAACCCAGTAAACCGGACGACCGGTTGGATGAACATGTGGGCTGACGTTGGCAGGATATACGTATTACGTAATTGATTGCATAATGTCAACGGGTTTTCGGTTGTTCTAAAGTAAACAATATAATAACCACACAAAAATGAGCAAACTCAGAGCTCATGATTGCTCCAAGTTTAACTTATATTCATCGCACGTTCACCTTGAGTTTAATGTCATTTTAATGGAAGTTTAACTTAAGTTCAACTTAAGTGGAACTTAAGTAGAACTTGAGTTTAATGTCAGTTTAATGTAACTCAAGTTCAACTTAAGTGGACCTTAAGTAGAACTTGAGTTTAATGTCAGTTTAATGTAACTCAAGTTCAACTTAAGTGGACCTTAAGTAGAACTTGAGTTTAATGTCAGTTTAATGTAACTCAAGTTCAACTTAAGTGGACCTTAAATAGAACTTGAGTTTAATGTCAGTTTAATGTAACTCAAGTTCAACTTAAGTGGACCTTAAGTAGAACTTGAGTTTAATGTCCGTTTAATGTAACTCAAGTTCAACTTAAATGGACCTTAAGTAGAACTTGAGTTTAATGTCCGTTTAATGTAACTCAAGTTCAACTTAAGTGGACCTTAAGTAGAACTTGAGTTTAATGTCAGTTTAATGTAACTCACGTTCTGCTGTTAACTAAGTTTGATAATTCCACTCAATATTGACAATGCTATGTGCATTCAATTTTTGGTTTATTCACCTTTGACTTAAGTTTGATCTAAAGGTATTCGAATACTGAATTGAGGAATACTTCCAGACACTAACAATCGCTGACTCGATTAACTTTGCATTTTTGTCAATTCTTTATTAAATGTGGAGCTTTTCCAAATTTTTGTTAAATTTTCGGCTTTTTCTAAATTTCTATGAAATTTGGAACATTTCCAAAATTTTATCAAATTCAAAAGTTTCCCCTCAATCCGGACTCAATATTAACTCAATCCGAAAATTCCAAGTGCATTTAATTCATCGTTCATCCACCTTCAATTTCACCTCAAATTTGGTGATGCATTTGAAGACTGAATCGAATAATAATTCTAGCCGACAACAATTGCAAAGTTTATTTGGGTTAGGAGTGTTGCTCGTAGTTATAAGTTTCATTGTAAAGTCAGTACGAACGACGATTATATACCGGTAAGTCGACTCTAAATATAGCCTCCAGGCTTACGTTCGCTTCGCGTCGCGTACTATATACCATACAATGCACTATAGACAAACATCCGAAGGTACACAAAAGCAAAAGGCCTCGTGAACGCACCGACACCTTGCCCTGAGCTCACGGTGTCATCTCTTATCCCGCTTCTCGCTGGTTATCTCGCTGCTTATATCGCTTTGTGTCACTTGGGTTTGCGACTTACGATGAATCGCACCTAGCAATGTCCGCGACGACATTTACTTAAGCGTTTATGTTGTTTTTAAGCTCACAAGTTTCCTCTTCTTTTTTTATTGAATTACACATTTCGCATAAATTTTTTACGATTTATCAATGTTATCGACATTTATCACGTCACATTTACTTAAGAGTTAATGATTTTTTAACCACTCAAATTTTCCCTTTTTTTTTTTCGTTGTATTAAATTAGATCAAGTGGACATCAAGTTTAACACAATTTTAGATCAAAAGAAAATCAAGTTTAACTCAAATGTAATCAATTATAAATCAACTGTAAATGAAATTTCGATCAATTTTGGATGTAGTTTGAATCAAGTTCAAATCAAACTTGAAAGGTCATCAAACTTGATTCATCAATCGAATTTTAATTGAATTTGTTTCTTTTTCAAATCAAGTTTCACTCAAACTTGAATAAACTTCAAATCCACCAAAGTTCAACGTAAATTTACCTTAAATTGAAAAAAAAAAAACAAAATACTTCATCCATTCATATTTTCGATACCCTTTTCATTTTTTTTTAAACAACAATCCACCGTCAAATCACAAATCAAAAAATCAAATCATCGCACCAAAGATTAATTAATGAATTTATTTAAAATCCAAACTGCAATTAACGATAACGATCTCTAATACGTAATACGAAGAAGAAATTGAGGACAAGTGAGTTGTAACAATAAAAATTGTGAAGCTGACAAAAACGCTGGACCTTCGACTAATCCCGGATTTGGGGTCAATCAGATTTTGATCTGTGATAGATAGAAGTGCGACGGGACCCTCGGAGTAGAAATGAAACCAATGCTTCAGAGGACCCCGGCGGTAAAGGGGGGGGGGGGGGGGGGGGGGTCATGACGAATCGTTATAACACACAGGGAATTAAAGAATCAAGTTGTGTGACATGTAGATGAAGCTTTCTGTTATGGGGTTTACGTTAGGATGTTATATCCTGACTGAGAAACGAAATATATATATATCCCACGTCCATGAGTGGATCGAGATGGGTCTTGAGAGACCGCAGGTCAAATATCTAGGTACTCGTTTGTGATGCTGATGCCGCTGTGCACGATGTGGGTCGCGGTCGAGAGGGAACTTTCAAGACGTAAATTTATACAACGACAGAGTCTCTCGTTGTATACTGGAGTCCTTCTTCTTCTTCTGCTTCTTCCTCTCGTTTGTCTTCTCGTGTTTTCCAAAGTATGTGGAAAAGCATTGTGAGCTGCTTGGTTGTATGGAATATTGTACCTTGGTTTGGTTTTGTCTTGTGTAGCTAAATGGTTTTTTAATAATAATAATAATAATAATGTTATATTATAGTTATCAGTGGAATGTATTGAAATGCTTCTTTAATAAATTTTAATAAATTGTCTATATATTATCAATGGAATAATTTTTTTTTAATTGGAATCTTTTTGGATTGTTGAAAGACAGTTTTATAACTCGATATTGTAGATTTTTTAAATTATATTTGTTGTAGAAAAAAGGCAAACTTGCTTGAGAAATTAAAGGTTATAACCAAAAATGAATAAAAAATGATTGGTTTTTAAAAAATCTTGATAATTATTAAAAATGTACTAATCTTGATTTTATTGTCTTGCATTCAGAAATTTTATAATTTATCTATTCACTTTTAAATCGCCTAACTTAATAACAGATTTCAAATTTTCTCAAAAATGCAGCGAACAAAAATTAAATTTCAATCACTTTTGTGTGGGTGGAAAATTAAACGGAGTTTTTTTTTTTTTTTAAGAACTCCTATTTCAGCTGCAGTAAAAAAATCCCGTTTGCTAGGGTATCTTCTCCTGTCTTGTTATTCTTCTTGGTAGAAAGTCATTTGGTCGGTTGGTCGCTCGCTCTCATTTTCTTCACAACCTCTTCGAGAACGCTGCTGGAAAGTAACGCTCGCAATAATATTTCTCCCGTTCTCCGTACCACAGGCAGATTCTTCTCTCGTGATGGTCCAGAAGCAATACTGACAGTAGCGCTTGCAGCTTCCCCCTGAACCGCTTTAATCTTCTTTTTCTTCCGTATCCTTATTTCCTTTTTCTTTTTAGTGCAACAGAAATTTGCATTGTCGTTGAAAGGTTCCATTATTTTTTAAATTTGGAAACCCGACAATTTGTTTTTATTATGAAGGAACGAAATTTGTAGAAAAAATTTAGTTTCAAGGTTTAGGTTACCTAGAAAAGATGATAAGAAAAAAAAATTCTCTAGATGAAAATTTTGTTTTGAATAATTACCTCATTAAGTAAATAACAAGCACAATACTTCTGCAATTTTGTAAAAAACGCATTTTGAAAAGCTTGAGATTTTCAAGGGTGCAAATCTCGTTACCAAAAAATTTTTTCGAAATATCGAAATTTTGTCCTAATATCGAAATTCGCTAATTATAAAATTTGTATCATTTATCGTCCCAATATTTAAAAAGAAAATGAATAATTACGTTATCAACGGCTTCCAAAAAACAATAAAATTATTTATTCAATCATCAATTATCCATTTCGAGTTAATTATGTTAAATCTATATTTAATCGTCTCCTCATTAATTTTTCGTTTAAAGATGATTTTCTTTCTTGGTCCCCAAAAATGAATAATTAAATTATTAAACCTTTACGAAGAAAAAAATAAATAAATCATTCATCCTCTTATCAACAACGCATTAATTTCGTTTTAATTATGTTAAATTTCTATTTAATCGTTTCCTCATTCATATTCCGGCGGAAAAGTATTTTTTTCTTGGTACCTCATTTTTTGTTTTGCTTTTCTCAACGAGTCTGTCGTGTACGTTTGCGAGAGGAGGTTTACTTTGTAGACAAGAGGGTCATTGACTACGAGGGTAAACTAGGAGTTGCAAGATTGTGGCCACTTTCCGTCGGAAACGTACCTGCAGGTACGTTCTTCACGAAGGGCGTTACACACGTTTCATGTAAAGTGTTTTTCCCGGTTTTACTCTGTTCTTTCTGTCCGTCGTCGCGAGTTGCACTTTCCAGTTTCCGAGGGTCGTTGTAAAAAAAGGGAAAAAAAATGAATATAAAACGACCCACCGTCGACACTATGCACAGCCGCTTAGCAGAGACGAGTGATACTCGACAGTCTTGGAAATGAGAGTTTAGTAATCATGCCGTCGAAAAAAAAAAAAAAAAAAATTTCGGGTACAAAAATTGAAACAATTTATTGAAATGAGTCTTCTTTTTTTAAAAAATAATTTGCCTGTGAAATAATTCAAGTTCATGCAGCAAAAAAAAATGTCTCGTACAAAAATAAAAACAACTTATTGCAATAAGTCTTCCCTTTTTTTAAAATAATTTGCCCGTGAAATAATTCAAGTTCATGCAGCTAAAAAAAGGGAATTCTTGAATAAGTTTTTAATGTAAGTTAACTCTAATTTTGCCAAATGTACAATTAATTTTCTTCCGTATCTTAAATTGGATTTACGTATATTCGTTTATTTTTATTTTTGTATATTTTTGAAATATTTTTTGCGATTTAGTGAAAATACATTATATGATTTTTCGAAATATTTTTTTTACAATGTATGATGCAATTGAATTTTTTATTCGTAATTGAATTGACAAGTGCGATGTCAAATTTATTTTTGGCACAGCAATTTTTATAATTTTCTTTAATTTTACTATAAAATTACTTTTGAAAAATTTCCTTTGATTTTACTATAAAAGTTTTCTCTTTACTTTTCTCCTTTTTTTTCAAAATTTTCATTAAACCGAATTGATGAGCCAGATTTTTTGTCTCCATTGAGCTTTCATTAATTTCGCAAAAAACTTAAACATTTCCACAACTCGAAATCCATTTTCAAGTACAAAGTTTGTTAAATTTCATATTCGTAAGTAATAAATTTGCCGTCATTATTATTATTTTTTTTCCAGTAAGCATATTTTTCATACACCCTCTTAAAAATGTCTTAGTAAATCTAAAAATATATTCGCGAGTATACTTTTTTTTTTTCATGGGGATATTGAAAGCCCTATATGTAATGGAGCATTTTTTTCCCCATTCCTCGTCCACCTTTTTGGGCTATAAATAAAAATAGCCGTCTATAAAAGCGCAGCGGAAGGGAACCCGTTTAATGGCAGGCGTTTGCAGAGCACCTATCGATCCGTGAGCGATAAAAGGTGCTGCGCCTCCGGACGATTCCTTCTAATCTTATCGGCGACGAGCTCGCCACGTTTAAGTGGAACTGGATCGTCGACGCAGCAAACTGGATCACCACGAGTGTCGGCCCCGGCAGCAACAGATTAATAATAATAATTAACAAAAATAAAAATAAAAAAATTATTATATTTTTTTAAATATACAAAAAGGAAGGTTAAAAAAAAAACATATGAAGAGAAACAACGACTAATATGCGAGTACTGCCTGGGGTAAATTATGCAGAGTTAATCGTGAACGAGAAACGAGTCCGGCGAGCTAGAAAGGAAAGATCGAGAGAGAGAGAGAGAGAGAGAGAGAGAGAGAGAGAGAGAGAGAGAGAGAGAGAGAGAGAGAGAGAGACTCACCGAGGGAGTGAGGATGGGAAAAGTAAAATTGCCCATGGCAGGTAGAACGACCACCTGCTCCACATGCGAGGCCTCCACAGCCTCCGTTTTATATTCTTCATCTTCTGCTTCCTTTCCCTTATTTTTTATTTTTTTTCTCACCGTTTAGTGACTTTAGTTATAGGATTTCCTTCCCATGGGAATAAATATGGGAGACGATATTTTCTGTTGTGACGTGAAAGGCAGACTATGGGGATTTTTTTTTTTTTTCTTGGCATTCGTTGAGCCGAAGGGTTTGATGGAACCTTTTCGCTTGATTGAGCGAGGAGGTTATTTTAGAAAAGGACAAGATAATATTTTTGTTTTGTTTGACATAGATAATAAAAATTATTTCCGAGACACATTTAATGTGATAAACGATATCCGTAGATAAGAATTGCAATGCACATTGATCAAAGTCTCGAATAAATTCTTAGATGCGATTTAAATTTGCGAAGAATTTGTGGCAAAAAGGAAGCGGTTCACCGCAGTATTTCCAGTGTGAAGAGAGAATCGAGGCCCATATTTTTTTTTCCTCTACAGTTTCTGTGTATCATGTCCTTAGGGTCGACGTTACGTGTCCTTAAAGTTGCAAGGACCGTGAGAATCTTCCTAAAGTTTGTCTTTGCTGTTTTCTCAAAATCCCTCTTCACGAACTGGACTCTTAACCAAACATAACTCATATTTTCAAATACAAAAATTTAAACCGCATTTGGTTTAAACATTTTGTTGACATTTTTTTTTAAATTTTAAACGAATATTGCACCTAATTTTATTGCATGTCACGCCCCTTAAGAAATAATGATAAAAAGCGTACTCATTAAATGCAGAAGAAATGAATTACTCCCGTAATTATATATTGACTTGATTTATCGTCTTCCTAAGTCGCGACTTCAGTCTGCGAAGGACAAAAAAATAATTGTTGTTAGCCACTTTTTTCAGTCATAAACTCGATCCTCAATTGCGAGAAAAATCTCGGAAGAATGTGCATAGGGAAGTATTGCGCTCGCTGATTTGTGAGTAAGTAAGTGGCGTCTGGCGCCAAGGGAAATTAAGTTAACGAAAGGTTTCACAAGCGTCAATTTTCTTTGATTTTTCCGTCGCGTAGACTCTCGCGATTCTGACACGAGGTTTTTTTTTTTTCTCTATCGCCATAGAATATCTTCTCTCATTTGCGCAATTTAGTGATTAACAATCGCTGAAGAATCGCTATCAGAAGCGATAAAGTCAAGAGGAAGAACTCGGTCGCGATTGGAACGGCGATTGTTGGGTAAACAAGACACAATGGTTGTCCCAACGAAGTCACTTTGCAGGTAAAACAGGTCGTTGGAACACCGTGTTGCTTTTAATGGCCCTGGATCGTTAAATAAAATCTGGAACCTCGGTTAAAGACAGTCATAAATTGCTCCGAACCATCTCGGACAAGTTTCGGACTAGCACAAATCTGGTTCACAGTCGCGTAACTTTAATAGCAGTTCCATCGAAGGACACATCCTACAGTTCTTTAAATTCCAGGTAAAACGATCTTGCTGCAGATTTTTTAAATGGTTTTTAATGTCTTCGGACCAGTTCAAATAGGTTCGAAGCAGTAGAGACTAATGTGTCATTTTGACGGAATTACTTGGCACGTATTGCAGCTTCTTACGAGGACATTAAATTCATTGAGCAGTATAACTTTAATTCAATTTTGAAACAGTTTCCATCAAATGACCTCTTCGGACCAGTTTGAATAGGTTTAAAACAGTTAGGATAGAGTAACTATCAACAAAACAAGCTAAGATTTATTCCATACTTCGATTAAAACACTGGAGCCCATTGACTCGCAATGGTTATTTTTATGTTTACTATAATATGACGTTTTCGGACCAAATCGAATAGGTCTGAAGCAGTACGCTACATGAAAGCGTGGCACAATTGGCAAAGGTGATAAGTCACCAACATTTCTATACAAAAAATTAAACGATACAGTAAAAAAAGGACTGTCCTTCCAACAATTTTGTTCAAAATTTATCATTGTTGATGAGGTTGCCAATCATTTTAATATTTCATTTGCAATATTCACGTTGTTAATAACATTGTTTCGTTCGTCACGGAGCGAAACTGGTAAATCCCTGGAACGGAACTCAACTGAGCGACTGAAACAAACAATCCGTACTCGAAGATTAGAGTTCCGTCCCAGGAATTCTCACAGCCTATCCTCGAGCTTCTTTTTTTCGCGACGTTTGCGATTTCGTTCCGCGAAGGCACCTCGCACGCTCGCATAGCACCGCTGCGAAGCGATTTCGCAACGCCTGCACATACAGTCGAGAATAGTAGAGGTAGGGTGAGAGTGTCGTCAAGGCTCGCACGCGGCTCTGAGAACGCGACACGACATAAGCCCAGTTGTACAAGAGAGAAAGAGAGAGAGAGAGACAGTGATAGAGCCCTGTGTAAAGAAAGTTGTTACATGTATAGTGCACATGTGTGCGCTAAGGCATATATATGCAACACAGCATCGGCGAGAATCCGTGCCTGCTTTGCAACTCTCGATAGCCATTGTGAAGAAATCTTTCGGAAAATCCCACAATCAACAAAGATTGAGAAGAAGAAGAAGAAGAAGAAAGGTATTGAGAAAGCATTTTTATCGCAGTTCTGTCCTACACGTGACTGGGTATAACCAAATTTATATCAGGATATACCAAGAAATGTACCAAGCTGACCCGATATACAGGATATTCTATATGATTTTTCTCAGCAAACCGATTTTTCTTAGGAAATTCAATTCTACACGTGGTAATCTTTCAATCCTACACATAAGCAGTACTCGACCGATTTCATTATAGCATTTAGGAATCCTACACGAACAGCCTAGACTAAATATACCAAGTCTACATAATGAGTTTTACAGTCCTACACCGTGGATCAGTCCTACACCGCGAGTCAGTTCTATGTCTTGCGTCAGGTTTGCGAATAAGTCGCACTCGACACGTCTCAGTTCTACATCATGAGTCAGTTCTACATACGATTTGGGTTCTAACCGTACCAGTTCTACACGTTTTAGTTCAATATCATCAGCCAGTTTGACAAATGAGTCGTACTCCACACATTTCAGTTCTGTGTAATGAATCAGTCCTACACATAAGTTTTACTCTACACGCTTATCTGATGAACTGGCGTTGAATATTACGTACTGTATTCCTACATACTTTAAGTTTTCTTATCGACGTTGAGATACGACAAGCCTTGAACTTTGCTTTCCTAAAAAGTCGCCGAAATCAACAATAAAATCAGAAGTTGATCAAAACAATTTGAGAGCTTGTTTGATAGACTCACGTAGTTAAGCATGATGTACTGTATTTCCATTGTATTTTATGTGACTGGAAATGGGGTTACCGTGATCATCAATACAGAAGATGGCGAAGAGGATGAAGAAAAGTACCAGGACTTTGAAGGACTTGTGTTACGTGGTCGGAATCTTGATTCAACGTGACATTGACCACGCGATCTCCAACTCCGATTTCTGTTGCACCCACCGCTTCTTTTCGCTCCCTCCTGAGCGAAAATAGAGGGAAAACCGAGGTCGGGCCTGGGTGAGCGGTGGTGTTAGTAATGGTAGGACGATCGATTGGTCTGCCAGGCAACGACCCTAGGGAGGCCACCCTCGCGCCTTGTCGCCTTCTTTCAACGCCATGCTCGACCCTTTCCAAATCTTGAGGACGAAAAAAACAAACCTAACTGACTCGGCAGATCGGAGAAAGCAATCCGCCGCACGGTCGAAAGGTAAAGAGAAACAGAACCATTCGCTAAGCTGATGCAAAATTACTCATACCGTATTTTTGTAATGCACAACAAACCTGTTGTGGACCCTTGAGAACCAATAGAACATAATTTTTCATAGAATTAGCATTGCGGAAGATATTAGACAGGTATTTAGGTAAAATACATGCATACCGGTATTTTTTTCGCTGTATTTACGACAATATAACGTCCTCGGACCAATTCGTACAGGTTCGAAGCACTAAGCTTATCGAAAAACGATAACAACGGCACAGAATGTACAGATCCCTGTGAGGGCATAAACTCTACTGCGCATATATCAATAAATTTCGGTTATATGACGTCTTCGAAGCAGTTCGAACCGGTTCGAAGCAGTAATCATGCCTTAAATCACAACAGAACCGACTAAAAGTGAGACACTATTTGTAACCAAACATGTTTGAATCGGTTTGAAGCACTAAACCACATCATGACAGTGAAAACATTTTTGGCAGATCTCGGACAGTAGTCCCATTTGCACGGAAAAGGACTTTGTAGGGACTCAGAACGAGAAAAAAAATGACAGTCCCCTAACAGGAAACCACTTTCGCATCTTGTCGTGTTCTTCAACCCCACAGTCAACCTCTTCCGAATTGTACGACCAAAAGGATTGTAACTGACTGGACGGTCCGACCAGTCCGAGAAATCAGCCCACCTGAAGGTCGGAAGGTGGAGACAAACACAACAACTCGGTGAGCAAAATGACTCATACCGCATGTTTATGACGAACAAAAACCGGTTCGGATCTACGTGGACTCATAAAAAATCGTTTTTTTTTTTTTTCACGGAATTGACATTCTGGAAAACGTTGAAATGACATTTCGGTAGGTCGCGAGGAGCTCGGCTAGCTGACATCAAGTATTTCGACGAGGAGACGCAAGAACGAAATAATCAGTCGTCTGAAACTGTGACCCGGCTTCGGCCACATGTCCTAAAATGGCAATGGGATTGAACTGCGCTGAGCAACGCGGTTTCGCAGTGGTTGCCAAACGTTCGCGGCCACTTGAACCAGTTCTCTTCGTGGGGGTTCGGCACTTTGTCGTTGAGCAACGGCGTGCGTGACTGAAGGGTCTCGTGGCTCGAATTGAATTCGTTCGGAGTTCGGTACATCAGAGAAAGGCGACCACTAACAATGTTATTCGGCCGTAATTTCAGGGATTCCTTGCCCGATGAGAGGAAAATTAAGTCTTTGGAGTTTGTTGCTAATTTGTGACTTTGTGGGCTTAAAAAATATTTCAGATTGTAAATAAAATTACAATATTGGAATCTGTAAGCCAACACTAAAATACATGGTTCGTTTCATTATGCGACATATTAACGAACATTTTTCAAAAATGTATTACTGATGTTTCATCTAATTATAAACAAAAAAAATGTTTTCCCGATTGTTAGAAATTCGTCAATAAACCAGATTTTCGAAAATGGTTCAAAAGCGTACATGGTCAAATTTTCGAATACGTAGATTTTTGCCGATTTTGAAATCTATTTGTTAATTTCGTCATAAGTTGATAAAATTAAGAACTTTGTTCAGTGTTGTTGAAAAAATGATTTGATTAACACTATATAAATGGGCCCAAAAATTTCGGCAAATAAAAAATCCGAATTTCATAAACAGGTTTTTAAATAATGTTAAAAAAAAGTTTGGCATTATCATTGTTCAATTTCAACGTTATCAGTATTCTGAGTAAAATTGATATTATTCTTGTGAGAAGTGATGTTTAAGGCAAATTTGAGGAAGATATGAATCGAAAGGGCCATTTAATAATCCTTTGGCCCATTTCGGGTGTGTGCTAAGTAAAGAGAGTCGGTTAAGCTAAGCTGAAGGAAGGCGACGAGTTGCGGAATAGACTCGAAGAGCCTACAGGTCGTGGCTTACCCCGGCTCGCAATTCTTCCTCCATCTCGCTCCCTCCCGCTGCAGGTAATTCCTGACGCTGCAAACTAACGGTAAATTAGAACGAAAAGCCTCCCGCCAGCAGACTAGTCAGGGCTCTACAAGATATACAGTGTTCACGACCTTTTAACCGGCGTAGAAAGATCGCTGATGCATCGTTGTCTAATTGGCCTACTGTTACACTTACGCAAAGCATAAGTGTAACTAAATGATTTTCCGGTTGAACCCCACGGTAATTATAAATGTTTAGATGCACGATTTTTTAACCCTAAGAAAAATATATATGTATGACGATGAAGCAAAGTGATTGTAACTTGCGATAAAAATGTAAATAATTACATTTAGCAGAACAACAAAGTGATCGATGGTATCAATCGCTTTCCTTGAAAATTCTTCCCGAATCTTTAATATCGATCGGATTTTTTAGCTGAAACATTCTTCGACGATAACCAATACATTTTTGGTAATCAAATTATTTTTTTCCCAAATTAAAAAAAATATTTAGTAGCAATAAATAAAATATTTTATCCAGTGCACCGAAATTTCATTAAATAAAATAAATATGTTCGAAATAAGGAAACTGCAAAAATCGATATTCTTCAATTAATCGATTCATTGAAATTATTAAATATTGAATAAATAATTTTTATATTATACATTTTTTTAACCTTAAAAATATATATATATATATATGTATTGATGAAGAAAAATGATTTTAACTTGCGATAAAAATGTAAATAATTAAATTTAGCACAACGACAATGTGAGTCTAATAAAGTGATCGATGGTGTCAATCGCTTTCCTTGAAGAAAATTCTTCCCGAATCCCTGATATCGATCGGATTTTCTAGCTGTCTGAAACATTCTTCGACGATAACCCGGAGCCATCAGCGACAGCAATTTGTCGTCGTCCTGGTTCGCCTCGGTTCGATACATCGTCGATAAACTCTGGAAGAGAGCCCCACGCTGACAGCTCGTAGTTTGAGTGACAGACGATGCACTTCTGCGCCGCGGGCGCAGCTGAGAGCCTGCGATTACGTTCGCTTAATTAATTGCAACAAACTGAGTGATACTCGCTCAAGCGAAACTTCATTTCCATTTGAATTCTCCTTCGACTATTGCCTTTGCAAAATTACAGCTATCAATATTCCATTGGAACGGAATAATTTCAGTTTGTCGGAGACTCGGGGCAGGATTTTCAATCATGTCAAGTTATGGGGACGTGCTATTGAAATATTTATTTGACGGGTGTTTTTTATGGTTTTTTTAAATATAATCATGGGAAAAAATGTTTAAGACGATCGCAGGGGGTTTTATGAAATCCTATGGGGTTTTCATGGTTCCTTCCGGAATCTGAATACGATTTCATGGGATGTGGATTTTAATTGGTGTTCCATAAAGATTTGGTGGGAGTTATGGGTTTCAATGAGATACTCATTTAGATGTGAGGAGGTGATATGGGAACTTATGGGGTCTTGATGCAATTACAATAGAATCTTATGGGGTTTTGATGGAATTACAGTGGAATCTTATGGGTTTTTGATGGAATTCCTAAGGAATCTTATGGGGTTTTGATGGAATTCCAGTGGAATCTTATGGGTTTTTGATAGAATTCCACTAGAATAGGTTTTTACTGGAATACCAATAGAATCTTATGGGCTTTTACTGGAATTCCATAACAATTCGATGGTATCATATAAAAGGGGATGAATGGGGTTCTATGGGGCTAATGGATTTCTGCTAAGATCTATCTTGGGTTCTATGGCGTTTTTGCGTTTTTACATGAAAAGTAATATCTCTCGGTTTCTCTTTACGTTCTACTGGGTTTCTTATGGTGTCTTATGGATTTCTACTCAATAATCACTTTCGATAGATTGTACGGTAATTTTTCTAATGAAATTCTGTAAATCGATTCGATGCATTTTTCAAAATAAAATAAAACAAAATTGCAGCGTTTAACGACCCCTAAAATTTGGTCATTTAAATCAACCCCCTGAAGGTTGGGAATTATTGACGCGTGACACAATCGTCGCAATGGGGATTAGGGGAGGGAGTATCCGTTACATTTCGCTCGGTCAGGCTTCATTCTTCATCATCCCCTTTTATTGCTGCGCTTCTTATGCGCGCCTCCTTTCTTCAAGGCAATGCAATCATGGAAATGCGCGTCTCTCAGCGCGTGAGACTATCCACCTTTTTTGGATAAACCCTACGGAGTCTTGGAAGGTTTGGAGGGTAAAACGAAACAGTGCAGAAGCCACGGGGCGCGGATTCCAGTTGCAGTATCACGCGTATCGAATTTCGTGTTCCCCCATGGATTATCAGTCGTCAACGTTGACTATTTTTCCTAAAGGTTGAGCCTTAATTCCTCAAACCCACAAAAAAATATCCATGGGTTTTAGTTAATTCAACTTTTCTTTATTTCAACGAAAATTTGCTTTCCCTGGAGAAAAAAATATGTATTTTGATCAATTTTCTTATTTTCTTTATTTTTAATGCACTTTATTTGCATGCAAATATTTGGAAATGCAATATTTCTCGATTTGATTTGATTTTTATCTTCTATTTATGCAGAAATAAATTATTAATATTAACTTGAATCATGTATTGAACATTTAATTATTTCAATCAACGAAAATTTTCTTTCCCTGTAAAAAAATATTTATTTCATTCAATTTTTCATTTTCTTTATTCCGAATGCACATTATTTGCATACAAATGTCTCAAAATGCAATATTAATCGCTTTGATTTAATTCTTATCATCTATTTATACAGAAAAAAAATTAGTAACATTAAAATCATGAATTCAACTTATTATTAATTTTTTGTCTTTCGAACAATGCAAAAATTATTAAATCCGTCGAGGCGCAGCGAATGCAACGACTTTTCGTAATCCAAAGATTAGCATCAACGTTGAGCAGTTATAAAGTAAAATAACGATCATTTATGGTAGGTAAATATGCAAGAATAATAATATTTTCCGATAAAATGGGGCGCTTATGACTTGATTGCCATTTTGTTCGAGGGTAAAACGATAATGATCTCATGGGTATTGGATAAAAGTGCGGATTATACGAGAGAGTGTGTGTCAACCGGTTGAATTAAATCGAAATGACGTCACTCAGACAACCGGCATCGCAGGTAAACCGGAGTGTGTAGGGCGCAGATAAGAGAAAATACTATCGATCACATCTCGTGAGAATAACGGGAGAATTGTGCGCCTAAATAGTTCAGAGAGTTCGGCTCGATTTCCAGAGCCATTCCAATGTATTACAAGCAAGAAACTGTATGGAACACTGCCAATACAATCGACAGCCTCGTCGATCTTCTAATCAATTTTTGTTATCGCGTTTCCATTGATAGTCGATAGTTCCCAGTGATTATATTTTTATGGATAATCTACGGTACACGATAAAATGTTATCGTTAAAAATTAATGGAAAAATTAATTCTCATATTTCATTTTTATGATTAATCGAACAATTAAGTGAATCTTTATGATTAATTTTTGCCATTAACGAAACAATTAATTGAGTCTTTATGATTAATTTTTGCCATTAACGAAAAAATTAATTGAATCTTTATGATTAATTTTTGCCATTAATAAAAAAATTTATTTCGTTTTTTTGTTGGCCAATTAAATTTTTTTTAAATAGTACTACAAACCAAATTTGAAAAGTCACCCAAAAAATTCACATTTTCGTGACGTTTTTCCGAGTGACTTCCGGATGTGTATCCCAAAATGTCTATACATTCGAAAAGCCGAAAAAAAAATCTACGTCCCTATTTCGTTTAATGGTTAAAAAGATACAAAAAAAATTTGAAAATATGAAAATTCCATAAATTTGGAGCAACTTTGGCCGGTTCAATCAACTAGACCGGAAGTGAGGCGGACATGGAAAAATTTCGTTTATTTTTCTTATGGAGCGCATAGCCCATGGCATATAATCGACATTACCGGTTACAGAATATTTTGGTGCCGGAATGGATGTGAAATACAAGACGTTGGGGATTCCCCGAAGGTCTCCAGAGTCAACATCACGAAGACAAGATAGACACACTTGACCGTCACGAAGGAAATGGAGGAAAAGATAAGAAATCGTATATCTTCGTCACCTGACTAGACGTGGAATAAACTATACATGTGAAAAGAAGTAGATGCGAGGGAAATTTTCCTGTTGGTGGGTTTTTTTCACGAATAAAATGTAGCCTCTTATGAAAAAAGACTCTACCTTTTTTTGGAGTACAAACTCGTACATCTACTGACTTAATTCTACCAGAACCGGTTGCAAAATCAAAAATCTACCATGTCAGAATGTAAATCTACCCTGATAAGACTACTGGGTAATAAGTCTACCGTTTCACGGCATAAATCTACCCAAGTTATAGATCTACCTGAATAACTGTCAATTATGTATAAAACTCTACGTTCTCTACCATGCCAAACGGCAAAATCTACCCAAATAAGGTTATTGTGTTACAAATCTACTACTGGAGATTGTAAATCTACCCGAATGAAGGAATAATATTGTAAATCTACCACGTCAAGATATAAATCTACCTAAATAACACTCCATTATCTTTTGACTCTACCTTGTTACAGTTCCACCGTATTAAATCTTCGATCCATTAAGACTCTTCTCTATGCAAATTCTACAATGTCAGGATATAAATCTACCTCAATAAGACTCTACTACGTTATAACTCTACCATGTCAAACCGGAAAATCTACCCAAATAAGATTATTGCGTCAAAAATCTACTACTTGAGATTATAAATCTACCCGAATAAAACTATTACATTACAAATCTACCCCTTTAAGATATAAATCTACCTGAATAACACTCAATTCCGTTTTGACTCTACCTTATCTCCACTATATCAAATCTCCAATGAAAACTCTACCTCACGAAAATTCACATTAATCTCTGTGATTGTTTCGAAAAAGGCAGAATCGCCTCTACGTCGCTCATTAAATCTACAATATTCAAACTTTACGATCTTACTACTCCGATAACACTTTGAGCTAACTGATAACATTCTCGTGATAACACGTTCTCATATCTTTTTGGACGAATCGTAAAATCAATTTTTTTTTTCGACGATACGTTTATTGAACCAAAAGCTCGAGCACAATATTCGCAATTTCAATAACAATTGATTACTCAATAACAATCGATTAGTCAATAACAATCAATTAGCCAATAACAATCAATTAGCCAATAACAATCGATTACTCAATAACAATCGATTTATAGGCAATTGCACCGAAAAATCGTGTTTCGGGGAATCCCCGGAAAATACGTTTCCGGTTCTCCACGAAATTGACCTTGAAATAAAATGCAGTTTGACGACAAAAACGCAACCCGGAAGTAATCGACTCACCTGGCTTAAGGAGGTGGGAATGATGTCCGGAGTCTGCGGCAACATTTTCTTCTCTCTCCTCACCCTCCCTTTTTTTTTTTGGTTGACACTAACTTAAATAATCACACCTTCGGAACCTCTGTCGCCTACACTCGACGCACAACAAAACCCTTAATCCACGAATCAACCGATGCGACGCTGGGCGTCACACGCTATAATAATCATAATCGTACGTAATCGATTAAACGCCCAATAAACACTAAAACCAAAACAAACACACTATTGGCTCCGGCTTCGAACGATAGATCGATAAAACTCGCTCCCCGTGCGCGGGCATCTGACACATTAAGCTTCGCCTTTTCTCGTACACGAAAATTATCTTAAATGAAAATTTTTATTTATTTTTTTTTCGACCTTAAAGACACTTAATGTAGAATGAAGAATATTTTTTTGGTAGACGAGGAAAGAACGAAGAAAGAGAGAAATTATTGACGCGCGCGCGCCGAGCACCAACCTTCCACCTTGAGGCTGTGCGCGAGACTGGCCAGCCGGGGCGGTGCAAAACCTACGAGACTGAGAGTCGATCGAAGCCGAGGAGCCACGAGGACGTCCGAGTTTGCCCGTAGGCCGTGCGCGTCGCGCCGCCGTCGACGTCACTCCGTACCCCCCTTAATTCTTCCTTATTTTGTTTTTTGTTTTGTTTTTTTTTTTAAGGTGGTTTAGGAATTTATTATTGACAGCTCTCGACGCCTCGGGCACCGAGGAAAGGCGAGAAGATGATGACGATTGATATCGCGCGGATGTATGTGCAGTGGGAGCTTAATGCGCCAGCCGAGCAGAGATGCAACATCCCGATACATGCAGCTCGTTTTTTGAAAAGCCGACTCTAAATGCGACGCGCTTGCCTTAAGGATTCGCGCAGTGGCATTTTGTGTTTGAGTTTTTTTCGATTTTTTTCTTTTGGCTTTGTTTAAAATATAATAATTCTGAAAGCTCTGATATTTATGGATATTTGATTGTTTCGGAAATTTATTTGTTTATCAGTTATTTATGTGAAGTTTTAATGCATTTTTTTGAATTAAATTTGGTAGTAAGTATTTTTTAAAATGTGTATTGTTAAACGAGAAATCAAACAAGGAAAATACTATGTAAAAATGACGAGTTTCCGTTTTTTTTCAACCGGATGCGGTTAATTACGTAAAAATTTTATTAAAAATTACTTAAAATTGAATGGACAAGTACTGTGAATTTTTTTTGCGACAGTATTATTTTCCAAAATCATTATTTTTCAAATCCCCACCAAATCGAACTTTCGATAAACCTTTTTAATTTATTTTCCTAAAACAAAAAACCATAAGATATAACTCTCAGAGTCTATAACTTTCAGACATAATTATTTTCAAAAATTAATATTTTCGAAATTCAAAACGGAAAAAAATTTTAATTGCACATCAATGTATCTGTACAATTTCCCAGGAAAATTCGTCAATTTTCACGAGAGGACAGCGAGCAAAACGATTATTTCCGAAGCAATGCATCGCTCGATTGTTATAAACGTGAAAAAATTAATATTTTCGAAACCCAATTTTAAAAAAATAAAATGTTATTACACATCTACATTTAATACACTCTCAAGTATCTAAATATACACTTTTCCTGGAAAATTCGTAAATTTTCTCAAAAGGAGAGCGATCAAAACGATCATTTCCGAAGCAATGCATTGCTCGATTGTCATAAACGTCAAAAAATAAATATTTTCGAAACACAATTTAAAAAAAATTAAATGTTATTACACATCTACATTTAATACAGTCTCAAGTATCTAAATATACACTTTTCCTGGAAAATTCGTAAATTTTCTCGAGAGGAGAGCGAGCAAAACGATCATTTCCGAAGCAATGCATCTCTCAATTGTTATAAACGTGAAAAAATTAATATTTTCGAAACCCAATTTTAAAAAAATAAAATGTTATTACACATCTACATTTAATACACTCTCAAGTATCTAAATATACACTTTTCCTGGAAAATTCGTAAATTTTCTCGAGAGGAGAGCGAGCAAAACGATCATTTCCGAAGCAATGCATCCCTCGATTGTTATAAACGTGAAAAAATTAATATTTTCGAAACCCAATTTTAAAAAAATAAAATGTTATTACACATCTACATTTAATACACTCTCAAGTATCTAAATATACACTTTTCCTGGAAAATTCGTAAATTTTCTCGAGAGGAGAGCGAGCAAAACGATCATTTCCGAAGCAATGCATCCCTCGATTGTTATAAACGTGAAAAAATTAATATTTTCGAAACACAATGAAAAAAAAAATTAAATGTTATTACACATCTACATTTAATACATTCTCAAGTATCTAAATATACACTTTTCCTGGAAAATTCGTAAATTTTCTCGAGAGCACAGCGAGCAAAACGATCATTTCCGAAGCAATGCATCCCTCGATTGTTATAAACGTGAAAAAATTAATATTTTCGAAACACAATTTAAAAAAAATTAAATGTTATTACACATCTAAACTTAATACACTCTCAAGTATCTAAATATACACTTTTCCTGGAAAATTCGTAAATTTTCTCGAGAGGAGAGCGAGGGAAAGGATCATTTTCGAAGCAATGCATCGCTCGATTGTTATAAGCGTGGAATGTCCCTCTCACCTGTTTAAAGAGACGCGATAACGGGCGATTACGTCACGCACGTAGAGCCCGAGTATAGTAAAGGTATTGAGAGAAGAGCGAAGGTGCAAGTGGAGAGGGAAATGACTCAGGCTTCTCGGCGGCTTAACCGACGACGACGACGACGACGACGATGATTCTCAGTGTGAATTCGGCTGATGAACCGTGGCCTTAGCAATGTCATGACTGCTATCCTCGCGTTTCGACGATGCGTCGTCGAAGCATTCCCTCTTAAGAAATCTCCTACGCTTAACGAGTTCCGTATAATCAGTGGAATCCCGCGTAGGAGTTGCGTTTTTTCCTCGAATCGACTTCATGACGTTGCCTCATTAATTTTCAATCCGGGAAATGGCATAAATATGTCATTGCCATTCACAATCAAATTATGGCGGGAAATTTAGCAAAAAAATGACTTATAGTTTATTTTTGAAGCGGGCCCAAATTTTGTGATTTTCGTTATTTCACTCCGAATTTTTGTTTTCTTTTTTTGCACTTTTTTGTTTCGTTTAATTTTTTGTATGAAATACGATTATGAAATATCTGGCGGAATGGAAGTTAAAGAGATAAGGAATATTTTATGGAATTCTAAAAAAATGATGACTTTCGCACATTTCATGCGTTCATACGTTTCATACATTTCATAAAATTTCATAGAATTTCATAGAACTTCATAAAATTCCATAGAATTTCATAGAATTTCATATAATGTCATAGAATTTCATATAATGTCATAGAATTTCATAAAATTCCATAGAATTTCATAGAATTTCATATAATGTCATAGAGTTTCATAAAATTCCATACAATTTCATAGAATTTCACAAAATTCCATGTAATTTCATAAAATTTCATATAATGTCATAAAATTTCACATAATTTCATAAAATTCCATAAAATTTCATCGGATTTCATCTTTCGAAACATTGAAAATTTTGCACACATTTTGCTTCCTCATAGAGAAAATTTTTTCGGTTTTCATGAAAAACAAAATTATGAACGTTCAGACAAACAGCCTAAAAAAATGTTCGTATGTGTGTTTGTGTGCAATAGAAAATACTGATATTTATAATAATGTTGAAAAAAATAATTGAAATAAATAACACGAAATATATATATATATATATATATATCGTAGGATAGGCATGTATGGTGAAGCGAGTATTGGCGTACTGGCGCCAGAGCACAACTCTGCAGACGCTCATCAATAAAACATGCTATAGACGTGGATACCACGAATGCTCTTGGGATCAACTTGAGAGTATAGGGTGTACGAGGAAGTAATAAAAAGAAAAACGAGAATAAGGAGTCACACGCGCCGAGCCGCTGGCCCAAACGCCCAAACCCGTTGGTCCCGTCGGTCTTCTTTTGAAAGTGACCCTGAATTCAAGATAAGAACGCCTCGTCTCTCTATCGATATTATTTACTCCCTATTCTTATGTTTTTTTTTTTTTTTTTTTCAACATTAATCAATATTTTACAAACACAAAGCCTTAAATTTCGATAAATTATTTCTTACATTACCATCAAAATCTTATAGCCGAATTACTTCAATTTTACTTAAGAGGATACATTTTACCTAAAGGCCCGAAAAAATATCGAAATTTCTTTTTTTAAAGTATTGACCGAAAAATTTTTTTTTTAATGATTGGTGAGAATGGAACGATGTTATTTTTTAATTGAAAAATAAAATGAGGTAAGATATATTGAAAATAACAATATATGGCCCTTGACGTAATTTTTTAATTGGTGGTATTAATTGATTGATTGATCTGATTTAATTTTCTGTAACATTTTTTTTAGCTGTCAAATTTTCCGACTTTCACGATGACAATTTTTTTATACGCTCCGAACATAAAATACTATGTAAAATCTACAGCGAAATAGAATACTTTCTTTTTTTTCGTGCCATAAAGAATATAACAGTTTTTAAATTACATAGTTCATGGAAAATCATACTTTTGTGTTTCAACATTTTTTTTTCGCTGGACTTTAGTCTTTCATAATTTACAAGCTACAAAAAAAATCTGCAAAAATTTACAGAGCGTACTTTTGAGTGGCCCCGACAATCAACTAATTAATTAGCTAATTAACAAACCGATCCAAAAGTCATATCTTTTTTTAAATATAATTTCAGCAAAAAAAAAAAATTATGGGTTATCGGTGCAGCGGATGAAGACATGCGCCTGAGGGGACCGAGTTTCGTCTTAGGAACCACTAATTACGTGGTCTAATTCTCCGTTAAGGTTCCATGGGCTTCGTTCTCGCGTTGCCTCTCTTTTCATTGCCTCCAACGTCACGTATCTTCGCTTTAGCGGAGCAAGGCCGCGTGGGCCTCGACCCTGAATCCCTCGACGCTTTGGGCCATCTTTATTATAATACCGAGAGAGAGAGAGAGAGAGAGAGAGCCCCGGGTTTTCTGTCCAGACGAGCCGACAGACATGCACAGACGCTTTCTCGTGTCTCAATGAAATAAAAACGTCGAGGCAAAAGTTGAAGACGCAAAGTGTCGAGTGTCGAGCCGCGGCCAAATGTAATTTCATCTCCGCTGCTAACACTTGCTGCACTCCAACTTTTATTCTCTCATTCTTTGCCTCCTTTCATCCTTTTTCTGTTTTTTTTTTTTTTTTTAACACCATTTGCACTTCTTCGTGCATTTATTCGCGCCACGTTGGCCCCCCGGGCTTGGATATTTACGGTTGAATATCTCCGGGCAAAAAGTCCTGGTGAATAATACCAGAAGTTGGAGGGAACCCGAATTAACATTTCATTTTGCTTCCTCAGGGCGAAAGAGTTGTTTTCGTGAAGAAAAAATACAAAATTTCCTGGATTTTCATGACAAATTGCTGAAAGTGGCTTAAGATATCGAAAAAAGTGGGTTAGTAAAAAATGTTCGGATGAATAATAATTCTGGGATAAAAAATGAAATAACACTGGATCGTGTGGAAACAACCTTATTTTAGTGGGATTAAAAAAAATTATTTCATTTATTAGAAATGAATAGTCGAATTCATCGATATGGCGAATATTCTGCTGAAAAATGGATAATCGAATAGATCGAATATTCTACTCGAAAATGAATATTCGAATTTATCGAATATTTCACACAGAAATCAACTATCCTAATTAATAGAATATTGCACTAAAAATCGACTATT